>JANBXA010000044.1:15640000-16230000 GCA_030556225.1 Cricetiscus sungorus
GTGGCTGCAGCTGAGAAGACGTGGTTACCGCTCCGGGGCGGGATTGTCGCTTGAGGGGCGTGGTTATCAGGGCGAGGGGCGGAGCCGCGCAGTGACAGTTCCAACCCGCAGTGCCTGCAGGCCCCCTGTCAGCCTGCGGTGGGCGGGTTTGGCTCTGAGGGGCGTGGTTACCAGGGGGCGGAGCCGCGCAGGGGCAGTTCCAGCCGGCCGCGTCGCGCGCGCGCCCCGCCCCTGCCGCAGCTCGCTGGCCCGCCCCGGCCCGCCCCTCCGCGCTCCTCAGGCGGCGGCCGCGCGGAGCCGGTGTCCCCGAGCCGGGCGTGGGAGTGCAGCGCGGCGGCACCGCCGAACCCGGAGCGAAGCGCTCGGCTCCGGCCCCGCGCTCCCCGCCTCCCGCCTTCCCGGGCCGGCGGCGGGCGAGCTCGCGGGCCCGGCCCCAGCTCTCCGGTGCCCCGCCGGTTGCCGGCGGTCCCCGCCCCCCGCCGAGTGCATGAGGTTGACGCTACTTTGTTGCACCTGGAGGGAAGAACGTATGGGAGAGGAAGGTGCGCCGGGCTAGGGGTCGGGGGAGGGGAACCGGGAGTATCTGAGGAGCCCCGGGAGCAGCGAGGCCGCGCCCCTGCCTCCTAGGGACGCGCCTGTCCTTCCAAAACCCGCAGGCCATTCTCTGTCACCCTCCCATCCTTTCTCCCTTCCTTGGCCCCGGGATGAGCTGCTCTCTTGCGGATGGATGAAGCCTCTCGTCTAATACCCCATTCCCACTTCACCCATCTCTCAGGTTACTGTTCATCCAGCACCTACCTTAGTCCCTAGTTCTCTGTTCCACCCTGGTCCTCGCTCTCCGTGTGTGTTGGGGGGGCACCCTTTGATGCAGCCTGACCCGGGAAGCTAAGCGACAGCAACCGTGGATCTGAGACGCAGACTCGCGTTTGTGGGGCTCTCTGACCTTGAACCAGTCACTAACACCCCGGGGCCTCAGTTTCCCCATCTGTGCAGTTCAGGACTAGATGAATTGGGGGACTGGTGGGAGGGAGGCACTGGAGAGCTATGCACACTGGATCCGATGACAGAATACTGCAGAGGTATACCACTACCGTCATACCATGACCTCCCGTTTTCCTTGCACCAATCCTAGTATTCTAGTCTTTATTTAATCAGAGTCCTGACTAGAGGCTAGAGTCGTGCTTCACTGAGAGGGCCCTAGGCTGAGAACTGAACTACAGTTGGGGTTCAGAGGCCTCTGAGATTCCCTCAGCTTGGATCAGAGTCTGGGACCTCTCTCTGCATTTCTTCCTAAAGCCCCTCAGTAGGCTCAGTAGGTCAAAGACAGGTTCTGACCTCTCCAGCCCTGTTCTGCCTCCCACTCACACACATCCCTGAAGCCCTGTTGGGGGCATAGGCCCACAGGCACTTACAACACACTACTTGGGGTGCTTGGGTACTTACAGAGGTGAAGGCAGTAGCTTCAGAGCCTGGCTGCGTGCCATGAGGAGAGGTCCCCTCTCTTGGGCTGAGGTGTCAGAGTCTGTAGAATGAAGAGGAACAGGCCCAGACTATTTTGCAGAGCCCACCAGCTCCAGGGGTGCAAGGTCCTGGGGATGACTAAGCATGTATAGTGGCTGCCTTAAAGACTTGTCAGAGTGCCTGTCCCTCATCGTGGTTCAACTAAGGCTATCACCTTTGGGTTTCCTACACTGTCACTTTTAACCTAAGGTGGACCAGTCCCGCTCTGCCAGTCTTTGCCCCTTTCAACACTTCTTCCTGGGCAGGCAGACAGAAGAGGCTGTCACAAGAGTGCCAGCCTTGTTTCTAAATTCTGTTTTCTTTCTCCCCATTTACACTTGCTGTCTCTGAAGGGAGCACCTCTGCCCTCTGCTATGTGTTCCAGATGGGTTCAGAGTGGCCTGGTGACTTAGTGTCCAAGCAGGACTCATCCTTTGCCCTCTGGCTTGGCAGAGTAAGCAGTCATCCTGTATAGAAAGGTTCAGTGTGCTGAACTCAGAGTGCTGAGTCTGCCTGGGGTGAGCAGGGCAGGCTAGACCTCCAGCAAACTACACTCTTAAGAATGGCTTCTGACTTGGCTTCTGCTCCAAGCAGGAAGCGAGTTGCCTGTGTGTGCTAGCTGTGGCCAGAAGATCTATGACGGCCAGTACCTCCAGGCCCTGAACGCTGACTGGCATGCAGACTGCTTCAGGTAAGACGGGCTGGCCAAAGGGTGGGTGCCCTCAGCAAGGCCCGCCTGTGACCTGGATGTTTCTCCTGGTACTCTAGTGGGTCCTCAGCCTCAGTTTCTCTTTCTTAAAACAAGGAGCTTATTTGTTCTGTGGTTTATATGTTTGTTGTTATTAGGGGGAGCGCCTGTGTGGATGGAGGTCAGAGAAGAGATTTTGAGAGTCAGTTTTCACCTTCTACCTTGTTATGGCTGGCTCTGGCACTGTGTGGCTAATTCAGGCTAGCAGTTCTGAGACCTTCCAGATGATCCTCCCATCTCTTCCTCTCATCTGGAAATAGGAGTGCTGACATTATTGATGCTTGCCACTGTATCTAGCTTTTTATATGGGTTCCAGGAATCAAACTCGAATTGTCAGGCTTTCCCAGCAAGTCCCTTTGCCACTCAACTATTTTCCTAGACACTCACTCTGTGTGTGTGTGTGTGTGTGTGTGTGTGTGTGTGTGTGTGTGTGTGTGTGTATTTTAAACTGGGTCTCATCTTTTGGCCAGGCTGACTTAGAGCTCCTGGGTTCAGCTTGTCTAGTAGACTCTAAACGCTGCTTCAGAGCTGATGATACTGTCAGTTGGTAGAGGGCTTGCCTAGAATGCATGAAGCCCTAGGTTTGATCCCCAGCACCACATAAACCTGACATGGTGTCAACATGTCTGTAAGCCCAGAACTCAATATGGAAGCAAGAAGATTAGAAATCCAAGCTCCTCCTCAGCTGTGTAGTGTGTTCAAGGTCAGCCTGAACTACATGAGACTCTCAAACAAACAAAATCCTCCTTAGATGACTTATATTTAAGGTAATGTATATACTATGCCAATAGTTACACTATATTGTTTATGGAATAATAAATAAAAAAAGTCCAACTACATCATGTTCAGGTGTAGCTGTGTATATGTGTATGTTTGTATGCATGTGTGTGTGTGTGCAGGTACACATACATGTGTGTAGGAGCCAGAGGTAGATGGCAGGTGGGTTCCTCTATTACTCTCCACTGTATTTTTTGAGTCAGGGTCTCCCACTGAATCTAGAGTTCACTGATTTGCCTAGACTAGCTAACCAGTGAGATCCAGGAATCCTTCCATTGCTCCTTCTAGCCCCAGTGCTAGAGTTACAGATGCACACTGACGTGTCCAGCTTTTTTTATGGGTGCTGGGGATCTGGACTCTGAGGAACACTTTACCAGCTGAGCCATCTCCCCAGCCCTCAGATGTGATTTTCTTTCTTTCTTTCTTTTTTTTTTTTTTTTTTTCAGTCTGAGACTGGTGGAATTCACCATGAGGAACCCATAGCAGAGAGGGAACAGGCAGAAGAGGACTAGGGCAACATGCCCTAGCCTCCCTGAGCTTTCCTGCTTCAGGGGAGGGGAAACATACACCAGCTCTCAAGGGAATACTAGCCACTCTCCTTAGGCCATAACTGGCTATAAAGATATGTCAGCCAACGTAAGCAGCCCTGACCTCCAGCTGCACACACACTGAGTAAAGAAGTGGGCACCCAGAGGTGACCCAGTGTCCCACTAAGATCCTCCCAAGAAGCAAAGAGGAAAGCTATTCAAGGCAACCTTGGCTACATCGTAAGTTCAAGGCCAGTCTGAGCTACATGAGACCCCATCTCAAACAGAAAAAGACTCAGGTGGCCTTTTCTAACAGTTAGGACTCTGAACACTTTGCATAGTTTGCAGGCGGGTTAAAGAAGTCCACGAATGCCTGAATAAAAGAACTCACACAGTGAAGGTAAAGATCCATCAAGGCCTTCTGCCCTGGAGGTGCAGAATGTTGTGATCAGGTCTCAGACCACCACCCAAGAGAGAGAACTCGAGAGAGACCCCTCCTCTTCCTTATAAGGGATACATCTGCACACAGAAGCCACACTCTAAGACCGGTACCCCAAAACTATTGGCAGAATGAATTCCCACTGCAATAGTTAGATACTAGTTGTATCTCCCAAAGAAAAATTGGGGCACAGAGAGGTTTGTGTTTCTATCTCAGGTCACATGACCAGGAAGCAATAGGAATACACTGTGGCTGCTCTGAGGCCAGAAGAAAGGCAGGCAACACATCCATGAATTCAAAGCATATGTCCAGGAGGCCCGAGAGGGGATCTTGACACACAAAAGGACCGCTTACCCAGGGAGACAAGGCTGTGGGGACTTTTGGTGGTGAAAAGCTGAGGCAAGGGATACAGTTAGGAGATCAAGTTGAGACTGAGTTGGCGTGGGCATTGAATGCCAGGATTGGGCTCTTCTGAAGACAATAGAGAGGCAGCAGACAGCTGGGGAGCATGCTGTTTGTTGAAGATTGTCATCCCAGTGGGCAGATGGTGCAACTTGGCAGGATGAGACTGTCCTAGTAGTTCAGGGGTCTGACTCAGAAGCCTGACCTAGGATACTGATTGAGGAGGGAGGGTCTCTAATGAGGAAGGACTGCAGCTGGGGAATCAGCTCAACTGCTAAAGCACTTGCCTGGGGTCCTGAGTTCGATCCCCAGAACCTACAGATTAAAGGGTGTACATCTATAATCCCAGCACTGGGGAAGTAGTGTTGTGTGAGAAAACTTTTTCTGGGGAGATGCAACACACATGTCTATTCACCACAGATAGGAAGTCCATGTCAGACCAAACACAGATACCACCAAAGTCCAGCTTGGTGAACCAATGAGTTTATTGGAGTTATTTACAAGAAAATATGGGTAAAGGGTTACAGAAGCAGAAATGGCTCAAGATAGCTGCATCACCGAAGCCCAGCATGAGTGGTAGGTCTCAAAGCTGGGAACCTGGAGCACAGCTGCAGGCAGCTTATCAGGTGGGAGAGTGTCCTTTCCAGGTGTCCCTAGTTGGTCTTGTCTGAGAGTTCTCATTGCAGCATTGCATGTCTGAGAGTCCTCTGCTGTTTTGGTCTGCTCTTCTGAGAAGGACTCTCAGCTTTTATTGCTTACTGGGGGAGAGGCAGGGGATAGTGAATCTGGTTCATTTCAGGGACTTCCTAAAGCTATTTTAAATTGTTTACCTTCATGTTTAAGGCGTTTCCTGCAGGATAGAATGTTTTACTCTCTGAGGAAACTTACACAATAGGTGGAGACAAGCAAATCCTTGGGACTCACTTGTCTGCCAGCTAACCTGACCAGCCAGACCCATGTACCAGTGATAGATCCTGTCTCAGGTAACAAAGTGGATGGCTCCCAAGGAACAACACCTGGGCTTGACCTAGGACCTCCACATACAGACATACAAACGTGAGTACATTCCTGCACATACACTCAAACAAACAAACAAAAAAGGAAGCAAGGAAGCATGAATTGCACATCCTTAATCCCAGATGGCTCCCAGATCAAGGCTGGAACTGAAGGTCAATTTGAGAGTGATTGCTTACCATGCACAAAGTTCTGGGTTCAATCTCAGTATAAAATGGGCATGGTTGCATGCTTATAGTTCAGAACTCTTGAGGTGGAGACAGGAGACTCAGGAGTTCAAAACCAATCTGAACTACACAAGACACTGTCTCATAATTTTAAAAAACCTCCCCAAGATATGAATGTCAACATGATGACACCAGGGGAAAGTTCCAGATCTATTAAGACAGGCCATAATCAAAACACAGGCACACTTTAACTGCAGATTAAAAACACTGTCTAATAAGATGGGCTGTGGTAGCACACACCTTTAATCCCAGAACTCAAGAAGTGGAGGCAGGTGGATCTCTGTGAGTTTGAGACCAGCCTGGTCTACAAGAGCTAGTTCCAGGACAGGCTCCAGAGCCACAGAGAAACCCTGTCTCGAAAAACCAAAACAAAACAAAAAACTAACAAAGAACACTACGTAAACTTTTCTTCAGGATATGTGGGTAAGATCTGTCTGAAACATAAGTTGACTATTTTCCAGACTTGTGCCCACATTGTATATAAATATATGCAAATATTCTATAATCCAAAGTCCCAAACACTTGAGATCCCAAACATCTGAAGTTGTATTAGTAACATATCATTCATCATCAAGCTTCCTTCCTTCCTTCCTTTCCTTCCTTCCTTCCTTCCTTCCTTCCTTCCTTCCTTCCTTCCTTCTTCTCCACCAAGCTCCACCCCAGCCCTTGTATTTTTGAGACAGTCTTGATATGTACCCTAGACCTGGCCCAGTGCTAGGATTACAGGTGTGTACCACCACACACAGCACGCCAAACCACTATACATGTTCTCTCTCTCTCTCTCTCTCTCTCTCTCTCTCTCTCTCTCTCTCTCTCTCTCTCTGTGTGTGTGTGTGTGTGTGTGTGTGTGTGTGTGTGTGTGTGTGCGCGTGTGTAACTTGTTATCAGCGGTTAGCTGTGGGATTCTGTTCTCTTCCCACCATGTCTTTGGAATCAGGTTGCCAGGCTAGGCAGCAACTGCCTTTACCTACCGAGCCATCTTACCTTGCTTTTTGAGGTAGGGTCTCTCTCTGAATCCAAAGCTTGCCATTTTAGCTAGACTAGCTAGCCGGTGAGCCCCTAAGGTCCTCCTATGTCCGCCTGTCCACACTGGGGCTACAGATGTACGTCATTATTCCCAATTTTATGTGGGTGCTGGGGATCTGAACTCAGGTCCTCGTGTTTGCAAGGCAGGTATTTACCCACTGAGCCATCTCTCCAGTCCTCAAGCATTCTTTAGTATTAATCCAGCCTGTATCATAACCATTCAGGATGTGATATTTGCCTATTCTCATAAAAGAAATAGGGATTTGGCCATAGCAAGCACTTTGGTGAAGGGTGTCACTGCTTGAAGTGACATCTGACTATCTCTTACACATTATGTATCTCTGCAGAGTTTAATGGGCCCTTTAGGGGTGCTGATGAGCAGCAGGTCTGCACTAGGGAGAGGGTGTCTCTTGTCAGCAGAGTTCAGGGGCATGTTAGTTGTGCCTGTTGCTTTAGTGGCATTAGATTGCAGTGAGGTTAAAGGAATCAAGAAATTATCTTTGGGGGGCCCTGTGACTGGCAGGGAAGGGAGGTATAAGAGAGCCCCAAGGGTAGCCCCCCCCTTATGTTGCAGCACTAGAGAGAGCAAGGGGCAGACTACAAGGCCCCTGGCCTTGGATGGCCTACTCCATAACACCAAGAGACGAGTGAGAGCCAGCTGGGGCAAAGCATGTTCAGCCATGTGGAGGGACACAAGGATCCCACAATGAGGAAGGACCCACAGGCAGTGTGACCCAGAGCTTCATATCACATTCAGAGCCCTGATCCTGCTTTCCCTACTTCCTCACTCCAATCGGAGCCTAGACCCTCTTGTCCCTGCTTCCTTGCCTACAAAGTTCAGATCCTTACTCCACACCTCCCTGCCTATAGTCCCAACCTCAATCCCTCCTCACCCTCTCGTTTATCACAGAGCCTAGATCACCATCCCAGGTGGTGTGTGCTTACCTACCGTAGCTGGGTAAAAGTGACAGTGTCCTGCCCCATGGCAGTTAAGAAAACAGCTCAGAGAAAGATCACAGCTGCCCTAGGCACGTGGCTGATAGGCATTGAGCCTAACTCCCCACAGAACACCTGAGGCTCCATTTCCAGTGACATGAAACCTTTCTTCCCTTTGCCTCCATTAAAGCTGCTATAGTAGGAGGGCTGTGTGACAAGGCTGGACAGCCCACTTCTCAGCCACGAGGTAGGGGAGGTGGCTTCATGCTTGCCTTTCTTCATGCACTTCCAGGTAGAATCCCCAGGGGGTCCCTGAGTCAGCTGCTTCCAAGCACCTGTCCTATACAGCACCCTGAGGACAACATGCAAGTAAGGTACTGTGTACTGAAGCAGTGTGACTGATGAGGAAACAGGCACAGGTCTCCTACGTGTCCAAGGCTCCCATGTGGCCTGACTGTGAAGCCTGTGCTATATAACCCATGTCCTCATGACTCTGTCCTCCCTCCCAGACACAGGCTCCTCCTGCCTTCTAGCAGGAAAGCCAGAGGGGAGACCAGTGCAGTGTCAGAGGCCAGAGACAGCATTCCAAGGAGGTGACAGTTAAGCCCAGAGTGGAAGGAAGCAAGGGAGGAACTCAGCATGTCCACAGGCACTGAGGTGGGATGTGATGGACCCAGCTGGGAATCAGCAAGCTCATTGTAGGGCTGACACACTGTGGGGCTTCTGGAGGATCATCTAGCCTTGTATTTTGTTTAGTTTTTTTCCTCTGGTGCTGGGGACCAGACCCAGAGCCTTGGGCTTGCTAGGAAAGCACTGCTAAATCTCCAACCACTAATGTTTATGTAAAGGGGCAGGGAGCATCTGGGGCAATCCCTCAGTGATAGATACATCACTTACCTAGCATGATCATTCCCAGCACTGAGAGGACATTCATTTTTAATTTGGGAGGGAGGGAAGGACTGCACCCAGGGCTTCATGAATACCAGACAAAAACACTGTCACTGTACTATGTCCTAGCTTTCCAGCTGCATCTATGTGGGTCTAGAGCAGTGGTTCTTAACCTATGGGTAGCAACTCCCTTTAGGGGTCACATATCAGATATCCTGCATATCAGTTATTTACATTCCGGTTCATAACAGTAGTAAAATTATAGTTATGAAGTAACAACAAAAGTAATGTTATGGTGGGGGGGTCACCACAACATGAGGAATTATATGAAAGGGTCACAGCATTAGTAAGGTTGAAAACCGCTGACTGGTTCAGGGGATACTAGAGGAACCTGCAGAAGGTTCCTTGACTGTGCATCTTCCCTGAGCCCTCTGGTCTGAGCACTGTCTCTGCCCCTGACCTGGAGGAAATCCCAGGCTGCTGTACCAGGGAAGGCCTTAGATGGTGTGACATATGCCCTGCTGAGCCAGGACACATGTTATCTGAAGATGCTCTCTGCAGACAGCACAAGGCATAAGAACATTCATTAACACTGGGGTTTATCGTTGTCCAGGACCCTGTCTATGCCCTGCTGTCACATTTCTGTTGGCTCTGCCACCCAGAAGATTAGAGCCAGGCCAGTGATCCAGGCTTCCGGGGCCCAGCTGCTGCTTCTGTGTGCCATGCCTACAGGGTCCTTTCCCCAGAAGCCTTCAGTGCACAATTCCTAGAGATTTTGTAGCCTGGGTAATCTCCCTGGAGGCTGGGTGGGGTAGCCCTGAGCAAGAATAGTGAGTGAATGTGCAGTGGGCTGGTAGTGTAGCTCAGCTGGGGAAAGCTCTCATTCAAGGAACCTCCCGTGTAAGGAGGCTGCTCTAACCATGGGAAGTTGGCCTCTGTTCCCTTGGGGACAACACCGGAAGAGGCAGCTGCTCTGGTGCTTACAGTGTCCCTAGAGAGGCCCAGGCTCTCAGTGCCTTTGTCCAGGAAGAGGCTAAGGAGCACACAAGATACCTTTCTCCAGATAGAGAGGACTAGGAGAGTAGTGCGGTTAGAGCTTAGATCCCCCCCCACCTCCCTAGTCGGTGTCAGCGCCTACATCCCTTCTCCCTGTCTGCAGTCAGAGCCCTTCCCACCTATGCCGGGCTGCGGAGGTCAGAGAGCATTATGCCCTCCCTCCCCACCTCCTTTCTTAGAGTCAGAGCCTAGGTCCCTTCTCCTTGCTTCTTTATCTGGGGTTGTAGCCTAGACCACTCCTCATTTCTCAGCCTGTAGTCCTAACCTAGACCCTCCTTTTCTACCTTTCTATATAGTCAGAGCCTAGATCCTTCCCTGCCTACCTTTCTGCCTATAGTCAGAATGGAGACCATTCCTTGCTGACTCTTGCCTGATTAGAGCTAGACCTCTCCCTCTCTCCCTCCACCAAAGCCCAAGCAGAAAGCACTCTGGCTACTTCCTGTCCCAGGCTGAGAAAGAGGCCTTCCTCACGCCTCCTCCCCGTGATGTGGCCACACAGCCCTTCTCCCCCCCCCGCCCCTGCAGCCTCCAATCCTGAGTCCCTGCTGTAGGATGGGGAAGCTCTGGCCAAGCCACCCATGGGCTCATACAGGCCTCCATAGCCTCCTGCCATAGCTGCAGAGGATGCTGCCAGCAGTGACCCTGAGAAGAATCCGCTGCCTCCGTGGGGCTAAGTAAGTGAAAAGCCCCTTACCCACTGTCCCGGGTCCCTGGCTTAGAGAGGCTGGGGCTAGAGGTGGAGGGGACTAAAGAACAGGCCCATCTGGGGACGGCTGTGGGGCAGAACTGAAACTAGTCAGGTCTACAGCTGTGGGGGAAACGGGCCATTGCTGAGCTTTTGAACCATCTGGGACCTTCTCCCAGTGATCCTGGCCTCCCAATTGCTCACTCTTTACCCCTGGTGTCCTGGAATGAGGAGGAAGAAACCTCATACCTGGCACTGCGACATACCCAGCCTAGCCTCCCTTGCCACAGAGCCCCATACCTGTTCTCTCCCCAGGGTCCTCAACTCTCCTGCCCCAGCCTGGCTCTGCTAAAGAAACCAGGGGACAGTCTCCTTAGGAGTTCTACCTGGCAGGGCCTGGCCCAGCTCTGCTACCTAATAATGTACCTACCTACCTTCTTGACATGAAGGGGTTTTTTTGAGATAGGATCTCATATATCCCAAGCTGGTCTCAAATTGGCCAGGTAGCCCAGAATGACCTCATCCCGATCCTCCTTCCTCTACCTCCCAAGTCCTGGAATTACAGGCATGCAACTACCTCCACTGTTACTTCATGCTGGGGATGGAACCCGGGGCTTTCTGATTGCGAAGCAAGCACTCTACCGACTGAGCCACATACCCAGCCCATCTCAACATGCTTTCTGGAGAACCAAGCTGGTGGCTCCTTATCCAGCTGGGATGTGGGCTGAGGATTAAGAGGCTGGACAGGTCAGAAGCTGCTTTGTGCCTTCAGTCAGCAAAGATCTTCTGAAGCCCAGAGCCAGCCACCACGCCATTGTGTGAGCCCACATCCTGAGCCCAAGTGAAGCCTTAACTAATTTAAACAGAGGCCAACCATAGTGAGACACACCTGCCATCCAGCACTGAAGAGGTGGAAGGATGGGGAACTCAGAGTCAGGCTGGGGGTACATCTTGGTCAGTAGAGTGCTTACCCAGCGTGGAGTTCCATCCCCAGCACAATAAACTGAGCTTGAAGGCACTTGCCTGTAATCCTAGCACTCATGTGGTAGAAGTGGGATCAGGAGTTCAAGGCCAGCCTTTGCTATGAGACCCTCTCAATAGAGAATGAAGGCCAGGGACAAGGGTGGTGGGGTGGGAACCACAGCATGCAGATGACAGAGAGGAGCCTAAGCATTGCTGAGTGAGATCAGACCCCTCCTGGGGGTGCTTCTGCAGAGGCTGCAGGGTGCTGCTGCTGTGTGCCATTGAGGGCTGCAAGAGGCTTCTAGAAGTAGTGACCTGGTAGGGGATGTACTGAGCAGAGCTTGTGAGCAAGTCATGGTCAGGTTGCTCTGCGGCTGCCCCTGACTGTGATGAATGAGTGGGTGGAGGAGGAGCCAGCTGGGGAGTTTCCTTCTAGATGAAACTTAAGAGCTTTCTCTCCCAGGGTGGGATGTAGCTGTTCCTGAGCCCACACCCATAGGGAGAGCAGGCATGCAGAGCCCCTGCTTCCTGCAGTGTGACACTGGGGAGTGATGGGCAGACTCCTGTGACACTCCTGTGACCCAGGCGTGGGACAGGAAGCAAGTCACTGATAATGTAGGACTGGGGGCCTTCCTGAAAGGACAGGATCCCTGCTGCCTCTTTGCACTTTGGGGTCCTTCCCATGGCATCTTCTGTTAGGTTTAGAGACCCTAGGAGGGGTGTACTGGGACCTACATTCAGAACCTCCTCCCCATACCCCAGTCTCTTGTAATACAAAATCCCTCCCCTGTTGGAGTCTGCCCTGAACTGTTGCCAGGAGAGTTGGGACAGTAGGTATGACATCATGACTCCTGCCCTGTACCCAGCCTCTCCTCCTCTGCTCTCTGACTCCCCCAGGGGCACCTCATCAGGCCCCTTTCCTGAGTACATCCCCACTCACTTACAACTGAATTCTGACATTTTGTGTTCCCAGCCTGAGCCCCTCCCTGCAGGCCAGGCACCCAGACAATAGGAAGCTAGCTGGGATCTTCTTAAAGGAACAGTGTCCCACCAGCTGTTGCACAGCTCTTCTCACTGTGCTGTTCTCAGTTCCAGTTCTAGCAGCCGCTAGTGTTGGGGGAGGGGAGTGAACAGTCTCACCCACTTATTCTCTCCTGTGTTGGTCCCCAGAACAGCCCAGCTCCTCTGGGCTCCATGTGACCCATAAAGCAGAGTCAGCTTGCGTGTGTAGCCTGGTCTCTGCTCGGGTGTGCACTCTGGACCAGGCATATCTAGGCACTCAGAACCCTAGGGTCAGCTCTCCAGATCCCCCAGGCTCACAGCAGAGTCCCAATCTCACCAAGATGCTTGGACCAGGAGAAGCCAGGCACCGAGTTTACCAACAAAGACACCCTCTCTCTCCCTCTGCCCTTCATCGCCCTGATTGTCTCTTAGGCTAAGATGAACTGCTGGCTTTGATGACCCTAAGCTGGTTTCCTGAGAGAGGACAGGGACATGGATTTAATGGTAGGCGGTGGCAAGAACTGAGCTGATCCCTGGGTGCTCTCTCATGAAGGCCTGAGGGCTGCTGAGCTTTGGGAAACTACAGCATCCTGTAGTTTCACTGGCAGCAACTTGGCTCTGCATCTTGAGCCCAATACCTTCTTCATACCTTAATGAGACAGAATAGCCTGTGCTCATTAGTGGGAATTTGCGCAAGTTGCCTTCACAGTTCATCTGTTTGTTTGTTTGTTTTTAATTTTCCTCTTTGTTTTGAGCTGGTATTTCCTCAGTGCCCCGACTGGCCTGCAAGCTCTTCTTGAGTGTATATAGATCCACCAGCCTCTGCCTCCCATGTGTTAAAGTAGGAAGGTGCTGACATTCAGGTCTCCCAGCTCTAAAGGGTTCTAGCAGGACCCCTGCACTGCTAGAGGAATGTGTAAGAGAAAGCCATCTGGTCCATTAGTGAAGCCTGTGGTCTGCTTCACCCTGTCCATGTTCCCAGCCTCTGTTTCTCCATCCATCTGACTGGTGACCAAGAACAAGTCACCTTTCTTCTGGGCCATCTTCTTTGCATAAAAGGATAGGGGGCCTGGATTAGAAGCTGTTCTCACCTCTAAGGCTAGCAGGTAAGCCAGATCCCCCAGCCCATCTAGTCAGAACTGAAATGCCTGGTTGTACAGGCTGTGCACCAAAAGCCATAGAGGGAGCTGGCTGGGCCTTTAATCCCAGTGCTAAGGAGGAAGAAACAGGCAGGTCTCTGTGAGTTCAAGTCACGCATGCTCTACATAGAAAGTTTTAGGACAGCCAGGGCTATATGGAGAAGCCCTGTCTCCAAAAACCAAAGAAAACAAAAAGCTGTAGGGGATGAAGCAGCTACATGGCTAAGCTGGTAAAGAGGCTTGTCCCGCAAGCCTGATCACTGAGTTCAAGCCCCAGAAGGTATGCAAGAGTCCAAGGAGAGAACTTATTCCTCTGCATATACACTGAGGCTCGTACACACACACACACACACACACACATTTTGGATGAGTAGGGTCTTACCATGTAACCCTGGCTGTCCAGGGACAGGCTAAGTAAACCAGGCTAGCCTCAAACTCAAAGATCCATCTACCTCTGCCTCCAAATAGTGAGATCAAAGGTGTGCACAACTGTACCCAACCATTAGTAATAGTTTCTTAAAAACAGATTAGGGGTCCAGTTCTATTTCTGGTCTTACAGTCTTAGCTCTGAACCTCAATATAGGCTATTTGCATTCACAGGTACAGCTTTTTAAAATTGTGGTTCTTCTTATTTTTCTTTTACTTTTTAAAAATGTATTACTTAAATTAGAGAAGGGGTCTTACTATGTATTTCAGCCTGATCTGTCTCAGGCTGGCCGCAAACTCACATTCCTTTCCTTTATCTGTTTTAGTGTTTATTTTATGTGTATGAATGTTTTGCTCACACATGTGTGTGCCTAGTATCCACAAAGGCCAGAAGAGGATGTCCTATCCCTGAAACTGGTGTTACAGATGTTGTGAGCCATCATCTGAGTGCTAGCAGTTGAACTCAGGTCCTCTGGAAGAGCAGCCAGTGCTCTGAGCTACTGAACCATCTCTCCAGGCCCTCCTTCTTTTACTTTCAAGATAGCATTTGGTGTCCCATTCTGGCCTTGGAACTCACTATAGAGTATGTAACCCAGCTATGACCTTGAACTCCTAATCTTTCTGCCACTGTGTCTTGAATGCTGGGATAACAGGTAAGTGCCACTAGCCCAATATAATTCTTTGTGTTTGTGTGTTTGAGACAGGATCTCACTGTGTAGCCCATGCTAACTGCAACTCAGGATCCCGCCTCAGCCTCCCAATTGCAGAAACTGTAGGTGTGCCTATGCCTCCACAGCCAGCTACCTTTCTCTTTGGTGGCTTTGTTTTGCTTTGTTTTGTTTTTCCTCTGTTTTCTTTGGGTCTTCAAGACAGGGTTTCCCTATATAGTCCTGTCCTGGACCTCTATAGACCAGGCTGGCTTCAAACTCAGAGATCTGCTTGCCTCTGCCTCTGTCTCTTGAGTGATGGGATTATAGGCATGCACCACCACCACCCAGCTATTTTTTGTTGTTGTTGTTGTTGTTGTTTTTGTTTTGTTTTGAGACAGGGCCTTACGTAATGCTAGGTAAGCTCTCCACCAACAGAAGTACAACTCCAGCTTGTTTTATTTCATTTTTTTAAAAGCAAAATCCAAAGATGATTACCTTATATATGGGACTAGAGAGATGGTTCCAGTCAAGAACACTTGCTGCTTTTGTGCAGCTCCCAGGTGTATATCCTAGCAGGTGTCTGGTGTCCTCCTCTGGCCTCCTCAGACATAGTACACATGGGGTGGACGCAGACAAGTAGGCACACAGCCGAGAGTAAAGCTGCTAGAGTGAGTGTGGCCAGCCATCCTCAGCCCCACCCCTCTCCATCCAGGTGTTGTGAGTGTAGCGCCTCCCTTTCACACCAGTACTATGAGAAGGATGGACAGCTCTTCTGCAAAAAGGACTACTGGGCCCGCTATGGCGAGTCTTGCCATGGGTGCTCCGAACACATCACCAAAGGGTTGGTCATGGTAAGCCACCTTCCCCTAACTGCCCACCTCTGAGGTGGGCGTGTACTGTCTCCCTGCCACGGCGCCCTGTGCGTCAGTTCCTTCGGCCCTCTGTCCAGCAGATGGTCCAAGCTGCCCTGCTTTCTCCCTTGAAAGGAGAGTGGTAGATGTGGGACTGCAGGCACCACTAAACTGTGTCGTGTTCCCCCTACCTACAGGTGGCTGGGGAGCTGAAGTACCACCCTGAGTGTTTCATCTGCCTCACCTGTGGGACCTTCATTGGTGATGGGGATACCTACACTCTGGTGGAGCACTCTAAGCTGTACTGGTGAGTACTATGGGCCTCTTCCAGCCTAGGGGCCTGCCCCGTCATCAAGGCTACTCAGGCTTTCATTTCCATGTGGTAACATAAGAGAGGGCAAGTGCTGTAGCTCCCTGCTACCATGTAGAAATGGCAAAAATTCCAATGCCTGTCACCCCAGCAGCTCTTTAGTGGGGCTAATGCAAGAGGAATATAAGTTCTAGGCCAGTCTAGGCAACTTAGTAAGACCAAGTCTCAAGAAGTAAAGAGAGCAGGGGTGTGGCTCAGTGGTAGAGCACCTGCCTAGAATCCCCCATTGAGGGGCTGGGGGTATAGCTCAATGGTAGAGATACTGCCTAACATTACTCCAGTGAGGGCTTCCAAGTCATATTAAGGTTCTAGGTTCAGTTCTCAGCACAAAAAAAAAAAAAAAGAAAGAAAGAAAGAAAAAAAGAAAAAGATGATGACAGAAACCAAAGTGCCCCCAATATTAGCTCCCTTCCCTCTACCTCTGTGTATGGTTCTGGCTCTAGCCACAGCTGGCACAGATCCTACCAGCTACAGATACCATCACCAGCATGTCTGTCCCTGCTCCAGACACCAGTGCACATTCACCCTCCCCCCCCCCAGGGCCCTCACACACTTAAAGCAACTGGCTTTCAATCCAGTGACCCCAAGTTTGATAATTTGCTAAATGACTCGCAGAACTCCAGTGTGCTGTACTTTGGCTCACAGTTGCATTACAAAGGATACAGCGCCCAGAAGTCACCAAGTGAGGCTGCCTTCCATCTCTCCTCCAGCCCATCTTATGTTTACTGAGATGCCACACTGAAGCCCAGCATTTCATTGAGGATTCCTTATAAGTCATCTGGCCACATGACTAATCACTCTCTCTAGCCTGCTCCTGGGGAGGCAGGCTGGCTAAAAGCCCCAAGCCTTCAGTCATGGTTAGTCTTTGTGGGACCAGCCCTGATCTGACCCATCTTATTTGCATAGACCCAAGCATCCTCCAGGGGGCTCATAAATAACAAAGATCCCCCTGTTCCAAGGACTTAGTGTTTTTCTCCCCAGAGCCAGGGACAAAAAACAGACAAATTCTCTCTTATGAAACACCAACAAGGCTGGATTTGAGAACAACGGGACCTGATCCCAAATGGGTTTTTAATGACTTCCTCCCAAACGAGATGTATCCTCAAGGGCCTTGCCTTATCTTGGCCATCTGACAAAAATCACAGAGTAGACAGCCAGAATGGGACCAGTGAGATGGCTCAGTGTATAAAGGTGCTTGCTGCCAGGCCTAATGACCTGAATTCTATTCCCCAGGACCCACATGGCAAAAGGAAAGAGCTGATTCCTGCAAATTGTCCTTTAAACCCTTGTGTGTGTGTGTGTGTGTGTGTGTGTGTGTGTGTGTGTGTGTGTGTACACAAAAAAATTGGCACATATACTTCACCACATATATAAATAAATGTAATTTTGAAAAAGAAAAAAAAAATTTTATCCATAATAACTGAGGCCCAGAGTTGGTAGGGCTGAAGACAACTGGGCATGGCCAGTGCTGCCCTGAGCTCCGCCTCTTTGCTAAGGGGAGGGGGTGGTAATAGGGGAAAGCCTGATGCAGAGAAGCATGACTGACTTCTCCCTGATACTCTTTTCTTCTCCTCCTCTTCGGATCTGCACTGCCGACGACCTTCACAGTGGACACTGCTACTACCAGACTGTAGTAACTCCAGTCATTGAACAGATCCTGCCTGACTCACCTGGCTCCCACCTCCCCCACACAGTTACCCTTGTGTCCATCCCAGCCTCTGCTCATGGCAAACGAGGCCTGTCTGTCTCCATTGACCCCCCTCATGGTCCACCAGGCTGTGGCACGGAGCATTCGCACACTGTCCGCGTGCAAGGGTGAGTGGGCTGCCACACTGGATGGGGCTCTGGTACAGCAGCCTGGTTGTGTTAGTTAGCTTTTGCTGCTATAACAAAATATCCAACATAAACAACCTAAGTGAGGAAAGACTGACTGATTTTAGCTCACAGTTCCAGAGGGTTCAGTCTGCAGTCGTTGAAGGAGTTTATTCTGGCCTAGAACGCCTAGGTACTGGGAACATGAGGAACTAAGATCAGTCTCCCAGAACTGAAAGATGGCACATTAGGTAAAGACACTTGCAATCAAGAATCAAGCCTAACAACTTGAGTTCTGTTCCCCACTCTCACATAGTGGAAGGAAAGAACCAGCTCCTGTAAGCTATCCTCTGATTTGCACACACACGTACACACACACACACACACACACACACTAAAGAAATGAATATAAAAATAGTTTTAATGAAACAAGTGACTGTACTTATGATCCTGGAGTTAGGGAGTTGTCTTCTGGCATCTATGAGCAATTCTAATGCAACTCATTAGGTCACCTCCCCACCCCCAGAAACAGAAAAGACATGAAAGAATTGCAAAGAATCAGGGGCTCAGCAGAAGTGGGAGGGAAACGGTGATGCAGGTGTGTGTTAAAGTACATTATACATGAAGGTGTCACAATGAAGCCTGCCATTAAACAGAATTAATATATGCTAATAAGATAAAACTGGGGCTGCAGAGAGGGTTCAGTGGTTAAGAGCACTGGCTTCTCTTGCAAAGTACCCACATGGTGGCTCGCAGCTGCCTGTAACTCCAGTTCCAGTGGATCTGATACTTTAGCAACCAAGTGGTGCATAGACATATAAACAGGCAAAACACACATGTAAAATCTTTTAAATTTTGTTAAAGGTAACAACCAAAAAGTCATTGTACTGTGATTTTCACATAAGATGGAATCATTTCCCTCCCTACCCCATATCTGGTTATCTTGGCTTTTGGTTTCCCACTGGGGCTAAAAGGTACCAGTGGGAGGGGAACCATTTTAGCCACTGGTTTATCCCCAGAGTGGACCCTGGCTGCATGAGCCCAGATGTGAAGAATTCTATCCATGTTGGAGACCGGATCTTGGAAATCAATGGCACGCCCATCCGGAATGTGCCGCTGGATGAGGTAGGACCACAGGGATCCAAGGCTGGGGCAGGATGGAGTGATGGAAGTAGAACCTTCACACCTCAGCTCTCCCGCCACCTCAGAAGACTCACCTGTACACTCACCTGTCCCCAGATCGACTTGCTGATTCAGGAGACCAGCCGCCTGCTCCAGCTGACCCTTGAGCACGACCCCCATGACACACTGAGCCACGGGCCAGGGTCTGAGCCCAGCCCTCTGGGCTCTCCAGTACACGCTCCCAGTGGACAGGCAGGCAACTCTGCCCGGCAGAAACCTGTCTTGTAAGTCAAGCTGCCCCTCAACTTGTGCTGTTTCATCCCTGCAGCTCTGCCAGTGTTGTGGTATAGGGATTCTAAAAGATGTGAGGATGAGAAAGAAGAAACAGTGAACAGCACCCCCAGCTGGAAGTTAGTGACAGTCCCAGGCAGACCCACATCTTTTATTTTTGCACTTTAATTTTTAAATTGTTTTATTCATTTACTTTGTGGGGGGGGGGAGATGAGAATGCTACAGCACCCATGTAGAGGTCAGAGGACATCTTGCAGGAGTCACTTCTCTGCTCCTGCTATGTGTCCAGGGGATCAAACAAACTCAGGTTGTCAGGCTTGCTGTGGCCAGTACCTTTACTCACTGAGCCATCTCGCAGGCCTTCTCTCCAATTTTAAAGTGCTTAAAAGACAAGACGGTTTTCGGCACACTTTTCTGTAGGCAGATTCACAGAGCAAGGAGGAACCCGTGAGGAGCAAGCATAGATAAAACATTTTAAGACAAGGCTGTAGGTCAGTATGTAGTGCTCTTCTAGCATGCACAAAGCTGTGGGTTCCATCCCTAGCACTTTGTAAGCTAGGCATGGCAGCACAACCCTGTAATCCCAGCACTCAGGAGGTAGAAGCAGGAAGATAAGAAATTCAAAGTTACCCTTGGCTCCATGGTGAGTTGGAGGCCAGCCTAGACTACGTGAGACCCTATTATTAAAAATAAATAAGCAGCCAGGCATTGGTGATGCACGCCTTTAGTCCCAGCACTCGGGAGGCAAAGGCTGGAAGATCTCTGTGAGTTCGAGGCCAGCCTGGTCTACAGAGCTAGTTTCAGGACAGGCTCCAAAGCAATACAGAGAAACCCTGTCTCTAAAAAACAAAATAAATAAATAAATAAGCAAGCAAGCAAGCAATCTGGGTGGTGGTGGCGCATGCCGTTGGCCTCAGTACTCGGGAGGCAGAGGCAGGTAGATCTCTGTGAGTTCCAGGCTAGCCTGGTCTACAAAGTGACCCAGAGGAACCCAGTTTCAGAATTTAAAAAAAAGTAAATAAAAATAAGCAAAGTAATTTTTTGTCACTTTGATGTGCCAACTCCTGAGTTTTTTAAAAATAATTGCATTAATTTAAATAGAATTAGCACAAATTACATTCATATCATTGGCTTAGTAGCAATGTATATATACTGTGCCATTATTATAAATACTCAGCCCATTGTTTTTATTTACCAACTTCTGCATTTCTACTATTCCTTCTGGGAATACAATTCATGGTGCTGGCTCCATAGGTAGGAGCACTTGCCGTGCAAGCATGAGGGCTCAGTTCATATCCCCAGTAGCACTGTAAAAAGCCACACACCTGTAACCCCAGTGCTGGGGGCACAGGGTTTAGTCAGGAGACCCTGTCTCTAAAGTGTGGTGGAAGGCTGGAGAGATGGATCAACAGTTAAGAGCTAAGAGTGTGCCAGGTAGTGGAGGTACCTTTTATCCCAGCACTCCGGAGGCAAAGGCAGGTGGACCTCTGAGTTCCAGACCAGCCTGGCTGCATAGTGAGACCCTGTCTCAGGGGTGTATTCTTGCAAAGGACCAGAGTTTAGTTCCCAGCACTCACTTTTGGTAACTCACCTCTACCAGTGCCAAGGGATCTGATGTCCTTTTCTGGCCTCCACAAGTATGGTGCTCACATGCACAAACCTACATGTGTTTTATAGTAAAAACACAGATTTAAAAGCAATCTAAAAAATAGTAAGGTGGAGAGTGACTATGGGAAATACATGACATCAACATATGGTCGCCACATGTTCATGCACAAATATGAGTGCACACTCACATGAATGCATACATACAGCGCACACATACACGCACGCACACACACACAAATACCATGAGAAACTATAATGTATTACAGTGGTTTCTGGATTTTGTGCTCTCTCATTTTTCTATCTCTCTGTCTCTCTCCTTTGCTCCTTTGCTTGTTTGGATGATTTTTTTTTTTTAGTTTGTTTATGTGTTTTGTTTCATACATAGCTCAGGCTGGCTTTGAACTTGTGATCTTCCTGCTTCCACCTCTTAAGTACTAGGAATTGCAAGAATGTTTGACCATAGCCAGCTGATTTCTAGTTTTCTTCATTTTTATTTTTTTTTTATTAGTGCTTTAATAATGAAGGCTCATTCGAAGCTTTGGAGAAAGTTGGACGCAGACTAGCATCTTAACTTCATGGAGCAGCTAGTGATTGGCTTGGGGTAATGAAGTGTTGGGGATGACAGGGCATCAGCTATGCCAGGGGTTTTGAACCTTTTTCTATGCCTAGAGGTCTCCTCTGAAGGGTTGTCACCACAGTGGTGTGTTTCACAAAGAGTGCTATGGTCCAAGATAAGGATGGAATTTGATAAGGGATGCCCAAGTCAGAGTTGGCTAATGGTCTTCTGGGGATTTAGGCAGCAGGTGCCATGAATCTTCTATCCTCAATCCTGAAGAGGCAGGAGAAAGGACACAGAAAAGGAATCAGAGGCAGCCTAACTTGCCTGACTTATGCTGGGTCCTCTCAAAGACTCTTGGAGAAGCCTTTTGAGTGGCTACCTTCTGGGATGATAGCCCTCATTCTAAGAGATTGTACTGTTGAGGCATTTGTACTCCCTCATCTCTGTTTGTCCAGAGCTCAGGCTATAAGAGGGGATACCTGCGTACATGCAGTGTAATGGGCATCTCAGGCAGGGTATCTGAGCCCAGGCCATTCTAATGAGCATACAGCAGTGTGGCCAACCCTAGACATTGGGCTCTACCACCTACTCCCAGGATGGGGTGGGGGTGAGCATCCATTGGTTTATATGGTGCTTTTTGCAAGGAATCAGAGGCAGTGTCTCAGCCAGGTGCCACCGCCTCATGGCACTGGGCCCCCATGTGCCTTCCCCAGGAGGAGCTGCAGTATTGACACGTCCCCGGGTGCCAGCTCACCAGCCTCCCAGCGCAAGGACCTGGGTCGCTCCGAATCCCTCCGAGTGGTCTGCCGACCACACCGCATCTTCCGGCCATCTGACCTCATCCATGGGGAGGTGTTGGGCAAGGGCTGTTTCGGCCAGGCCATCAAGGTATGCAAATGGGGAGGGGCAGGCTGGGTGACACCTCTAATCACCTCTTCTCACACTACACCCCCACCAACCCCTGGAAAATCCAACACATCTAGATTCTATGCTGTCTGCCCAGTGTTACCTCTTCTATTCCTGGATTTCTCTGAGCTAATATGAGGGAAGAGATTTTACATGGATAGACTTAGAATTCTGGTCTGGTTTTAGAGACAGAGATTCATATAATTCAAGCTGGCCTTGAACTCACTAAGTTGCTGAGGATGGTCTTGAACTCCTGATCTTCTGTCTTCTACCTCCCAAGCTCTGAGATTACTCATGTACTAACATGCCTGGTTTTATTTCCATATCAGGACAGGCCTCTCTAAGTTTCCCAGGCTAGCCTCAAACTTACTAGATAGCCTAGGCTGGCCTTGGACATGAGATCCTCCTGCCTCAGCCTCCCAAGTAGGTGGGGTTACAGGCATGTGTCACTATGTCCCACTTGGTCCTGAATTTTGTGCCTCCATATCCCCAACATAGGTAACACACCGAGAAACAGGCGAGGTGATGGTGATGAAGGAACTTATCCGGTTTGACGAGGAGACCCAGAGGACATTCCTCAAGGAGGTCAGTAAAGAGGGACTGTCACATGCCTCTCGTGGGTCCACTCCCCTCCCAGTGAGACGGGGTGGCAGAGGGTTCCAGGAGGATGACTCACACATACCACCTGTTGAATGAGGTGAGAGGGTTCAAGCCCCATTGGGGACAGGGCAGCTTGAGCAAAGACATAGCTCTGTGAGCTATGGGTGTAGCTCAGTTGGTAGAGTGCTTGCCTCGAAAGCAAGAGGCCCTGGGTTCAACCCCCAGCACCACATCTAACAGGCATGGTAGTACACATCTGTAATCCCAGCACTTGGGAGATGGAGGCAAGAAGATCAGACTGAGTTCAAGGTCCTCCTCAGCCACACAGGGAGTTCCCAGTCAACCTGGGCTACGTAAGACGTTGACTCAAAATAGACACTGTCCAAAGTTAGAACAGCCATGTGCTGGGGGTGCAGGTTGGTAGGTCCTTGTTTACCTCACATGAAGCCCTGGGTTCTAATGTAAAAACTGGCCTTTGTGGTACATTCCTGTTATCCTAGCACATAGGAGACAATAGTGTGAGCATCAGGAGTTCAGGGACCTCTGTGGCCACATAGCTAGTTCAAGACCAATTTGAGCTCCAAGAGACACTCTTAAAAAAAAAACAAAAAAAAAAAAAAATAGCCAGACTGTGGTGGTGCACACCTTTAATCCCAGCACTTTGGAGGCAGAGACAGACAGTTCTCTGTGAATTTGAGACCAGCTTGGTGTACAGAGCTAGTTACAGCCAAGGCTGCACAGAGAAACCCTGTCTCAGAAAAAGAAAAAAAAAGAAGATATAATGGCTTACCAGATGACAGGAGACTGGCACCCAGCTTGTGTGTACCCCTCCAGGTGAAGGTCATGCGGTGCTTGGAGCACCCTAATGTGCTCAAGTTCATCGGTGTGCTCTACAAGGACAAGCGGCTGAACTTCATCACAGAGTACATTAAGGGCGGCACCTTGAGGGGCATCATCAAGAGCATGGTGAGCAGGGTTGAGGGCTGGGGACGTGGCTCTGTTGTTAGAATGCTGGCCTAGCATGCATGAGGCCCTGGGTTCTATCCCCAGCACTGCATAAACCCGTTGTAGTGGCACAGTCCTTTAATCCCAGTACGAGGGAAGCAGGCAAGTGGGTCTTAATGAGTTCAGGCCAGCTGGTCTACATAGCAAGTTCCATGCCAGCTAAGACTACATAGTGAGACCCTTTGTAAATACACACATACCAAAACAAAAAAGATACTGAGGAGGAAGAGGTCAGGATCCCACTATCACCTTGCAGGGCTGTGACTCCCAGTAACCTAAGAACTCTCCACTTAGCTCTACCTCTGAAAACTCATATGCTCAAGATTGAGCCTCTGGGGAACACTCCAGATCCAAACATGGCAGAGCCAGAGCCCCATCCTCCCCAGCACCTGGCATTGAGAGTGCAGGTGGTTTGCTGGACCTTCAGCTTTGACTCTGAATGTTGGTTCTCAGTTTTAAAACTTGAAGTTGGTCCGGGCCATGGTGGTGCATGTCTTTGTCCCAGAACTCAGGAGGCAGAGGCAGGCAGATCTCTATGAGTTCAAGGCCAGCTTGGTCTACAGAGTTAGTTCCAGGACAGGCTCCAAAGCAATACAGAGAGACCCTGTCTCAAAAAAAAAAAAAAAAATAAAAAATAAATAAATAAATAAATAAATAAATAAAGCCTTGAAGTTGGGACTGAGATGGCTCAGAGAAACCCTGTCTACAAACAAAAATCTAAGGTAGAAGGCCCCAAGATGACTTAGAGAGTGAAGGTGCCTGCTATCAAGCCTGATGAGCTAAATTAAATCTCTAGTACCCACATGGTGGAAGGAGAGAGCTAACTCCTACACGTTGTCCTCTGTCACACACATGACATAGCGCATATGAACATACATAAATAAGTATAGTAAATAAAAATGCTTAATTGTAGAAGGAAATTAAGGAAGAAACCTGACATCTCTACCTCTGGCCTCCTACATGTACACACACACCCTACACACACACACAATACAGATATGCACACACAAAACATGGATATACACATATACACACACAAAAAAAAGAAAGCAAAAATGAATAAATAAATAGGATGGCCTATATAGGATATCCTGTCTCAAAAAAAAACAAAACAAAAAAACAAAAAAATCCCTCAAACAAGAACCTATGAGATAACAGGTAAAGGTGCTTGCCCCCGCCCTATTGACATGGGTTTGATCCCTGGGACCCAAATGCTGGGAGAGAAGATTCCCTCAAGTTGTCTTCTGACAGACAACCAAAGAAAATGGTGCCTCCGAGCTGTGCGCACACAGCACTTAGGAGAGAATTTTTAGTAGTCAGCTGTGGGTACAGGAGAGCCTTGGGAGCCTTCAGACTTGACCACATTTGTGCCCGTGACTCACTCACTGTCCCCACTCCTACGGCCTCCCTGGGCTCCATCCCAGCCATTCTTCCCTGTCCCCAGGACAGCCAGTACCCGTGGAGTCAGAGGGTCAGCTTTGCCAAGGACATTGCATCAGGAATGGTAAGTGACCAGCCACTTACTCAGGTGGCCCACTCTGCCATGAGTGTGGGAGCAGAACCCATGGGGAAGCTTTGAAGTGGCAGCAGTGATGTAGGTGACTGCTAGTCATAACCCCCTAGTGAAGGCACAGGGTACAGCTCAGCAACAGAGCCAGTGCCTGGAGTCCATCGGCTGACAAGACTGTGGCGGGAGGCAAGGAGCTTCGAAAGGGTCAGGGCTGGGCAGGGGAGTCTGGGCCAAACATCTGCTGATGGCCTTGTTCCTGTTCCCTCAGGCCTACCTCCATTCTATGAACATCATCCACCGAGACCTCAACTCCCACAACTGTCTGGTCCGTGAGGTGAGCACTAGAGGCCCGGCAGTGTTGGGCAGCTGGGTGAGCTGGAGGAAAAAGGGACCTGTAAGCTGCTCCGCTCTGGGCTTCATGGAGCTAGAGGCCTGGTAAACAGAACAAGAGCAGGAGGCAGGCAGACGTGGGTTGCGGCCCTGGCTCTGCCATTTTTAGTGTGATCACCAGCCCTCAGACCTGCCATCAGTGCAAGGATCTATCAGTGAAGGGAAAGCGGGCTTGGCAGGGCATCTCAGTAGAGGCAAAGGATAGAGGCAGTCAGCCTAGGTTATAGGCTGGTGTTTAAGGGGTTCCCCAGGTATTATACAGAAAGAGGACTGGGCTAAGTTGGCAGCAGGTGCCTAAAGTCCTGTTCCCAAAATAAATTACCATGGTTTGCCTCTGAACTGAAGAAGGCTAAGACAGGAGGATCAAGTCCTGTGTGAGCTACACAGCCACATCAGGGACAGCCTGGACAACTTAGCAAGACCATGTCTCAAATTTAAAAGTGAAAAAAAAAAAATCATGGAAGCACAGGTGAGTAAACCATACCTAGAATCCCCCAGTGAGGGGCTGGGGTGTGGCCCAGTGGTAGAGCCCCTGCCTAGAATCCCCCAGTGAGGGGCAGTTGGCATGGCTCAGCAGTGCAATGGAACCCTTGCTTAACATGTACAAAGACCTGGATTCCACTCTCAATACCACACACACCCACAAAAAGACAATGTGGCCCAGGGTCTTCCAACCAGTCAATACAGAGCTATGATCCAGACAAAACCAGGACTTTAGAGTCCCTGATTCTGGTGTTTTAGGTTCCGAGGATCCTCTAGGTCCCGTCAGCCTGCCCAAGACCCTGCACAGAGGACAGTATGAACTGCTCGGGCTGTCCCAACAAGATAGAAAACTCCAGGTTTAGAGACACCTGAGGTTCAGCCTCAACACTAGGCATTGATGCCATGAAAGTGAGCTGGACAAGTCTTCCATGGGTCCTGCTTGGTCTTGGTGTCTAGATTGCTGGTGGTCTACATCCCATTTACAGCCTCAGGGCCAGCTGCTCCATGTACATACCAGGAAACAGCGTGGAAAGGGAGAGAAGGCAGGACACAAAGGATCAGGCTACCCCAAAAGGAAGGACCCTCAGCTATCCATGTAGTGATTAAGAGTAAGTCAGAGGCACAGCACAGTCGGCAGGGCAATTCGGTGAATATGAATGCCCCGAGTTTATTCTTTACCATTCTTTCTGTTTTGTTAATTCTTCACCATTCTTACCTTAACCAAAAAGGGGAACATGGTATCATGTATACGGAACAGACTTTCTTCCTCAATTCTCCAAGGATTCTGTAACCACACCTTAGATTCAATTTCTCGTTATCTGGCCTTGAGGGTCAAGAGTAACCACACCCCATACCAAATCTGTTCTTTAGATAAGACACCCAAAACCAAGATCAAACATTCTACTGTAGCCATACCTTAGACCTTTAGGTCTTATGACTTACTAAGGATAGTTTTGAACTGTCTGACCTAGAGCCAAGATGAAGTGGAGCCATCTTTATGGGCCCCTGCAAAGGAGTTCTGATTTTCTTAGTTCTACAGATAGACTCTAGGATTTTGACCATTCTAGGCAAGTAGTCTATCACTGAGGCACAGCATCAACCCCTCACTGGGGGATTCTAGGCAAGAACTCTACCACTGATCTACATTCTAACCCTTTACCGGAAGATTCTAGGCAGGCTCTTTACCTCTGAACCACACCTCCCACTCCTCACTGGAAACTAGAAATTTTAGGTAATTCTATTTGCAAAGAGCTGGGAGCATTAGGACAGGGAGGTCCCCTCCCCACAGGTTTCTGGTTGTCTGGGGTGTATTCTCTGTGTCATCTATGAGGTGGTGGGGGAAGGGTCCCAGGTGGAAACAGTTAGGGTGAGGACCAGGTCTTATGAAATTTCCAGAACAAGAACGTGGTGGTGGCCGACTTTGGGCTGGCTCGACTCATGATAGATGAGAAGACTCAGTCTGAAGACTTGCGCAACCTCAAGAAGCCGGATCGCAAGAAGCGGTACACAGTGGTGGGCAACCCCTACTGGATGGCACCAGAGATGATCAATGGTGAGTGCCTGCGCTAGGGGTCCCAGGAGGAGGGCAGCAGCTCCCCCACACCGGGCCTCAATAGCCCTTTCTTTCCCTTTTCCCCCCAACATGGGAAGGAAGTTTTATTGGGGCAAAGGGAGAGAGGGGAGAAAGGAAAGAAAAAGAAAGAGGTGAAAGAGAGAGAGACACCTGCCCCCTCAGAGAAAAATGGCAGAAAGACAGGGGGTTATTGTTTGGGTTTTGTTGTTGTTGTTTTTGAGGCAGTCTGTATAGCCCTGACTGTGCTGGAATTACATCATCACACGGGACCTTTTTTTTTTTTTTTTTTTTTTTTTTCCTTAAGACCAGATCTCATTTAACACGTTAGCCTCACACTCGCTATGTAGCCAAGGAGGACCTTGGGCTCTTAGTCCTCCTGCCCTGGTAGAACCCAGAGCTTCATATGCTAAATAAGCACTGTGCCCAAAGTGCTGCGATTGTAAATGAGCACCGCGTCTGGAGTCCTTTGTGTTTGTTGTTTAGGTTTTGGTGGTGGTGGTGTAGTTTGGTTTTAGACAGGCCCTCTCTTACATAGCCCTGGCTGACCTCACAGAGATCCTCCTGCCTTTGCAGCCTGAGTGCTTGGATTAAAGGTGTGCACCACTACTCCCCTCCAGGTTCTGTTTTGTTTTGTTTTTAAGGTGTTTGTGGAGCTGGGGTTGTGGCTCAGTTGATAGAGCACTTGTCTATCATGCAAGAAGTCCTGGGTTCCGTCCCTAGCACCACATAAGTGTGGTGGTACACACCTATAATATCTGTAACCCCAACACTTGAGTGATGGAAGCATCACACCTGAGTATGAGTTCAAGGCCATTTGGGGTTACATGGTGAGTTTCAGGCTAGCCTGGGCTAGAGTGAGGCCCTGTTTCAAAAACACCAAGAAAACTGGCATATGTTGGTGAACATCTTTTATCCTAGCACTTGGGAGGCAGAAGCAGGTGGATTGCTTTGAGTTTAAGGCCAACCTTCCTGATCATAGAGTTCCAGGTTCAGCCAGGGCTGCATAGTGAGACCCTGTCTAAAAACAAACAAGTGTTAGACAGTGGTGGCATATGCCTTTAATTCCAGCACTTGGGAGGCAGAGGCAGGTGGATCTCAGTGAGTTCGAGGCCAGCCTGGTCTTCAAAGAGAGTTCCAGGGCAGTCTCCAAATCTATAAAGAAACTGTCTCGGAAAAAAAAAAAAAAAAAAAAGTAAAGAAAGAATAATATGGTGGCTATGGTGGCTCAGTGGTTAAGAGCACTGGTTGCTATACAGAGGACCCAGCCAGGTTCAGTTGCCAGCATCCACATGGTGGCCCCTAACCATCTGTGACTCCAATTCCAGCAGAATCCCTTGACTTCTGACCTCCATAGACACCAGGCACACATGTGGTACACATACACCATGCAGACAAAACATCCATACACACAAAAATAAATCTAAAAAGTTAAACTTCAAAACAAAATAAAAAACAGGTATTTGAGATAGCATTTAAGTCCCAGGCAGAACCAGGAATGTCTTGTCCCAAGACACTAACTTCCACACATCCTCAGACACTTCTTTCCCTAATTTCTTTTTCAGTGTCTGTGATGCTAAACCCACACTCTGCCATTGCACCCTGCTCCACTCCAAGTCCCCTTTCCCAATGAAATAACATCTGTGTGTACCAGAGGGTTAACACACCTTTATGGTGTGACCAGAGTCATGCAGCAGGTGGTAGCCAGGGAAAGTCAGAATTGTTTTGCCCCTCTGCGGTCCCAGCCTTATTTATATCAGTGAAGCTGGGGGTGAGGGGGGAGGACCTTGGTTTTCTTTTGGTTTGGGTTTAGTTTTTTTTGAGACAGGGTTTTATAGCTGGGGTTGGCCTCAAGCTTACACCTGCCTGTGCACCACCACACCCTGTTTATGCCTTGCTAGGGATTGAGCCCAGGCTTCATGCATGCTACTCAAGCAGTCTGCCAACTGAGTTATATCCCCAATGCCTTGGTGCTCTAAGAACTCAGTAGCGTGTGATTTTCTTGCCTGTTTATTACTGTTCCTGGTCCTCTGTCCCCTGCTGACACTTCTGACACTTGGTCTCTGTTCAGGCCGTAGCTATGATGAGAAGGTGGACGTCTTTTCCTTTGGAATTGTCCTGTGTGAGGTAGGTCATGTGAGCAGCGCAGCCACAGTTTGCAGACCCAGTGGTCCCTCTCTGCTCCAATCCTCCCAGGCTCCAGCCTGGATGTCCACAGGGGCCTCTGCCCAGGGAACACGGGTCCCCAAAGCCAGAGCTTGGTCCCTGTCCATTCCTACTGAACTGTCCTTAGAGCATTTGGCAAGCTCCCAGAACCCCCAGGCTCATGGGCCCCCCACAAACCAGTGGCTTTGTGCTGGACAGATTATTGGGCGTGTGAATGCAGACCCTGATTATCTGCCCCGAACTATGGACTTTGGCCTCAATGTGCGGGGTTTCTTGGACCGCTACTGTCCACCAAATTGTCCCCCGAGTTTCTTCCCCATCACTGTGCGCTGCTGTGACCTGGATCCAGAGAAAAGGTGAGTGGGGGGTGGGGTGTAGGATACTCAGCCTGAAGCAGCCTTGGGGTGGGGTGGGTCTTCAGGAGAGCAGGACTCACTGTCCACTGGTTCTTACCTGTCACCCCAGACCCTCTTTTGTAAAGCTGGAACAATGGCTGGAAACGCTTCGCATGCACTTGGCTGTTCACCTGCCACTGGGCCCACAGCTGGAACAACTGGAGCGGGGCTTCTGGGAGACCTACCGGCGGGGCGAGAGCTCACTGCCTGCCCACCCCGAGGTCCCCGACTGAGCCCAGTTGGCCCTGCCATCCTCATCCCCACCTCTGGAGAATACACCCTCACCAGATTCCTCAGCAGGGGGTAGCCCAGGCATGGAGCCCTCAGCCAGGGCAGTGGTGCCCAGACCCATACCCTGACCCAGGCCCTGATTTGCCTTCTCCCCTGATGCAGGGTGCCCCCTAGCCTCTCTCTGCCTCTGGCCCCCACATCACCAGGCTGCACACACACATGGTCGGTCACATTGCCCTGCCTTACCTCCCTTTCTGTGGGGGCTGTCCCCTCACTTGTCTTTGCATGAACTGGTCAGGGAAGCGGGACGCATTCCATGCATCGCCTGTAGCATCCGCACACTGCGCCTGCCAGCACTCTTCCCCAGTGAGGCAGGGCTGGAAGGCAGCTCTAGAAGTGAGCCCCTGTGATGGCTGGGCACAGAGAGTCTTTGCCAAGGGAGAGGAACCCAACAAGGAGTCCAGGATTGCCCTGGGGTAATCTAGGTAGCAGCAGGTGTTGACAATGATATACACCCCAAAGCAGATAGAGGTCTGAGCCCACATACCCACTGGCCAGGCAATGGCCCTCGCTCTTGATCAAAGCCACTTTACTGAGAAGCAGGTACCAGTCCTCAGGATGAGTAGGGGTCCCTCAAGGGGAAAAGGCAGATGATGCCTAGGATCTGGCTGACAGGGAGGGCTCAGCCCACATGGTAGAGGTCCCACAGAGGGGATGAGGCCATCCACCAGCACCCCAGGTTCATCTCAGCACCCTCTTGGGTCTCTCCCCACTGGCTGGAGCAGCCCCGCATCCTCCTTGGGTGTCTCTGCCCTATGAGTTCTTTCTGTGTGATCTATTTTTTAAAAAGAGTTGGTATTATTTTTTCATAACAGCTGTAGCAGCCACTGTTGGGGGTTTAGGGGGTTGTTCTGTTTTTTGTTTTGTTTTGCTTTAGGTGGGTGGGGGCGGGAGGGCCATTTCCTCACTCTGCTTCAGTTGAACATCTAAGACATGTTAAAACTGTGAAGCTTTCTCAGTGCACTTTGAACATGGAAAAGAATCTGAGCAGACCCCAGTGGAACCAAGACAGAAGGAAGCAAGACGTACTTGCCTCTGCCCAGTGACCATGATAGGAATGAACCCAAATTCAGAACAATAAAATCGATTCTGTGCTCCCCGTGCAGAGCTTGCATCCTCGTGTGTCTGGGGGCTCCAAGGGAGCAATCAAGAAGAGATAGGGATTAAGAAGCCTAATGTGGGGTGGAGAGACGGCTCAGCAGTTAACACACACACTACTTTTGAAAAGACTAGAGTTCAGTTCTTAGGACCCTCATCAGTTGGCTTACAGGCTTCATGGGGTCTACCACCTTCTGTCCTCTGCAGACAATGCACTCGTGAGCATATACAAAACAAAAGTAAATCTCTGGGTGCTGGGACGATGGTTTGGTGATAAGGAGTAGTTACTGTTCTTGCAGAGGACCCAGGTTCAATTCCCAGCACCCACGTGGTGGCTTACAGCCATCTGTACCCAGCTCTGGGTTATTCAATGCCCTCTTCTAAATATGTACATGCATACATATAGGCAAAACATTTAATTTTTTCCTTTTCTAGACAGTTTCTCTGTGTAGCCCTGACTGCCCTAGCACACATTCTGTGGACTAGGCTGGCCTTGAACTCAGCTCCATCTGCTTCTGGAGTGCTAGGATTAAAGGCATGTGCCTCCATTGTCCAGCAAAAATACTTTTTTTTTTTCCTATTTTTAAAAGGCTACTGGCTAGACCAAATGAAGAGGTTCCAGATAGGGGGTGGGGGAGCACTGAGGGTCTGCCCATTCGATATGGCTCAAAGATAATGGTCTAGCCAATCCTCATGCAAGCTTTTCAGAAGCTAGGTTGGACCTGGGTGCACTGGTACAAATCCATAATGCCAGTATTTGGGAACTGAGGTAGGAGAGTTGCCATTAATTCAAGGCCAGCTTCAACTAGAGAGTGAATCCTGCCTATAACCCCAGCACTTGAGACAGAGGAACTGGGCATCACTGCCCTGCATATCAAACTCTGGGCCACAGAAGAAAACAAGACCAAGACCCAGTCAGCCCAGTGGTCACCCTCTGTGAACAGGACTGCTCAGATTATTTATTAATAACATGCTTTATGCAAGCTAAAAGGAAGGAGGGGGAGGAGGGAGGGATGAATGGTCACCACAAGCTACCCTTACAGGTTTCTAAGCATTGGGTTCCGTAGGTGCCTCATCTCACGCAGCCGTGGATGATAATGGACTGATCTCAGATAATGTTCGTGTTCAGTATCAGCATCCTACTTACACTGGCAGAGCCCCGATGGTTCAAGCTTAAAGACAATCTCACCTTGGAAAGCCTACTCGCCTTACCACCCCCTCCCATCCAACTTCTGACATTAGGAAGCACTTAGGCCATGTTGGAAGATGGAGAGGACAAGCCTCCTGTTTTCCAGGAATTATTTGGGTTACTCAACATCAAGCATTTGCCCTCATGCCCAACACTTTACAACACAGCCCAGCATGACTCTTGCTCTCTTCAGAGATCTGAGCATAAGACACTTCCTGCTCAGGATATACACTGGCCCTCAGGGTTGGTTGGTCTGTTCTTTTTAGATGGTGACTTGATATGTAACAGCTCCTGGCCTCAAAGTCAGGGTCCTCCTGCTTCAGCTTCCTGACTGCTGAATACATTCCCATAAGCATCTTTTCCTGAAAATTCTAAATGTCCGCCATTCAGAGAATACCTTCCTGCTCCTAGGTATTCTGGTTCCATTATCCTGAGGGATTCCTGATGGATATAACTTGGCACAAGGAGTGGGATTGGAATATTTATTATTTGAATGAATGCAGTAATGGGTAACTTTACCTTTAATGGGTGAAGGAGCTTGCTGTCAAGCCTGAGTGTAATCACACACACACACACACACACACACACACACACACACACACACCCAAAAAAAAAAACAAAAACAAAAAAACAAAACAAAAAACAAAAAAAAAAAAAAATACCAAACCAGCACAGAGACTTAGCTTAAGCTAGTTTCTAATTAACCTTTTTTTACCCTCTTTGTTTTTTTCGAGACAGGGTTTGTCTGTGGCTTTGGAGCCTGTCCTGGAACTCACTCACTCTTGTAGACCAGGATGGTCTTGAACTCACAGAGACCCACCTGCCTCTGCCTCCCTAGTGCTGGGACTAAAGACATGAACCACCACTGCCCAGCTCTAATTAACTCTTACAACTTAAGTTAACCCATTCCTATTAATTTACTTTCTGCCTCGTGGCTTTATTACCTCATCTCCATACTGCCCATCCTGCTTGCTCTGTCTCCTAGCATCTCCCCAGCATCTTCTTGCCCAGAAATTCTGCCTATCTATTGACCATTCAGTTTTTCATTAAACCGATCAGAGTGACACATTTTCAGAGTGTACAAAAAGATTATTTCATACTGCCTGAGGACCTGAGTTTGATCCCTGAGACACACATGGTATAAGGAGAAAACCAACTACCATAAATTGTCTTTAAACCTCCATATACATGATGTGACAAATGTGTGCTCCCAGTAATAAATAAAAGGTAACATTTTTTAAATTTATAAAAAGGTCTGGAGAGCAAGCCATGCCTTTAATCCCACCACTCCAGAGACAGAAGCAAGTGGATCTCTGTGAGCTTGAAACCACCCAGGACTACATAGTAAGACACTATCTCAAAAAAAAAAAAGAAAAAGTCTTTTCTTTTGAGACTTTTTTTTGTATATTTTTATTTTGTAGGTTTGTGTTTTGCCTAGATGTATGTAAGTGCCTGCAGTGCCCTTGGAGGCCAAAAGAGGGCATAGATCTCTTGCAGCTGGAGTTACAGATAGATATGAGCTGCTGTGTGGGTGCTGGGAATCAACCCTGGGTCTTCTAGAAGAGCAAGTGCTCTCTACTAAAGTCATCTCCGGCCCCTCCAGCAAACAAACAAAAAAGTATATATAAATATGATGAGCCAGGGGTGGTGGTGCACATCTTTAATCCCAGCACTCAGGTGCGCTGCTCTTGACAAACTGAGCCATCTCTCCAGACCTAAAATTTAAAAATAAAAAAAATAAGAGAAACTTAAAAATTCATCTTAGAATTGTCATATGGCACAGTCATAAACAGCACATATAGCAAGTAGAAGCTCAAGGTTCCATACCCAGCAGCACCAAGAAAAAAAAATTACAAAACAAGTGAGCAGAACTATCGGTCTCGGCTACTCTGGAGGCTGAGGCTAAAGTCATGGCCAGTGGGGAATTTAATAAGACTAACAGAGCTAGGGATGTGGCTCGATGACAAACAAAGGTCCTTCCTAGACTCCCTCGGTGAGAAAACAGGTGTGAGTTAGCAATAGATTGCTGGTCCAAGCAGGTGTGTGAGCTTCCATTCCCAGTCTCCAGCACCCATGTATGCCGGATAGAATGCAACGTTCAGGGCTGGACAGATGATTCCATGGTTAAGAGCAAGGACTGCTCTTCCAGAGGATTTAGGTTCAATTTCCAGCACCCACATGGTAGCTCATAACTGTCTTAACTCCAGTTCTGGGGAATCTGGCAGCCTCACATAGATACACATGCAGGCAAACACCAATGCACATAAAATAAAATTTAAAAAATACAACTTTCAGATAAAGAGAATTTTTTTAGTTTAGTGTAGTTCAGGCAATAGAAGTCATGAACTTCTCAGCTCAAAGTGAAGGTGTCCTTTCCATCATGAAATAAATAGTTTTTTTGGTTTTTCAAGACAGGGTCGGTCTCTGTAGCTCTGGCTGTCCTGGAACTTACTCTATAAACCAGACACCTTGAACTCAGAGATCTGTCTGCTTCTGCCTTCTAAGTGCTGGGATTAAAGGCGTATGCCACTTCTACCCCCCAGCCCTTTAGGTATATTTTTATGGTTTTGCTTGTTTGTTAGTTTATAGGGTATTCCTGTTTATAGCCCAGATCTTGTTTAAACTCAAGATCATCCTGCCACAGCCTCTTGGTTTTTTTGTTTTTTCCTGAAACAGGGTTTCACTATATAGTCCTGGATGTCCACAAAGATCCTCTTGTCTCTGCCTCCTGCCATATCCCACTACCCCCCCACCATACCTCATTGGAAGCTATAATAACAAATATTGTCCACCATGCCCCAGCAAAGTAGTAGAAACCTTAAGAACTAGGGCCCAGTGGAAGGTAATTAAATCTGTGAGTCATCACCCTTGAAAGAGATTAATGAAGGGTTCATAACACTAGACCAGTTGCTGAGAGAATGGTTGTTATAGGGGACCTTGGAATCCACTGTGTCCCTCTCCCATTATGGCCACCTTGCATGTGCTCCTGCTTTCCTGATACCATGTATTATCAAACCATCACCACAGCTAAGCCATGCTGGGGGCCAACACCTACAGTTCCACAATTATGAGCTAAAGAAATCTTGTATTTACTAAGCGGTCAACCTTAGGTATTTTGTTATAGCCACAGAACACACTAAGACATGTAGCAGGAACCAAAATACAGGGCTGGAGAGATGGCTCAGTGGTTAAGAGAACTTGCTGTTCTTGCAAGGACTCATGTTTCATTCCCAGTTGCAGTTTACAACCCTCTGCAACTTGGACACCTTTTTTTTTTTTTTTTTAACCTCCTCAGGCACTACACCCAGGTGATGCACATACCAGGTGTCAGGGTTTTTTGGTTTTTTGTTTTGTTTCTGTAAAAAGACACCATGGCCATGGCAACTCTCACAAGGAAAACATTTACTTGAGGTGGCTTACTTATAGTTTCAGAGGTTCAGTCCATTATCATCATGACGGGGAGCATGCAGGCAGATGTGGTGCTGAAGGAATAGCTGAGAGTCCTACATGTTGCAGGCAACAGGAAATCAACTGAGGGTCACACTGAGGGAAGCTTGAGCAAGAGAGACCTAAAAAAAAAAGCCTGCCCACACAGTGACACGCTTCCTCCAACAAGGCCACAACTCCTAAAAGTGTCACTCCCTTTGGGGGGCCATTTCCTTTCAAACTACTACAGCAGGCATGTAACTGATACCCTAATACACATAATAAAATGAAGTTAAGAGAACATTCTATAGTAGCCCCAGTAGGGAGAATATTGCATGAAATGTTTATTCTTTGCTCTTACTCTTTGGGGGCCTATCACCTAGCTCCCAGTAAATCACACACAGAGGCTTATTCTTAGTTCCGAGTGCCCAGCCTTAGCTTGGCTTGTTTCTAGCCAGCTTTTCTTATCTTTAAATGATCCCATCTACCTTTTAGCTCTGGGCATTTTCTGTTCTCTTCTGTAAATCTCTTACTCCATGGATTGCTGTGTGGCTGGGTGGCTGGGTGGCTGGGTAGCTGTGTGGCTGGGTGGCTGGCCCCTTATGGCTTCCTCTCCTTGTTCTCTTGTTCTCTTCCTTGTTTCTCCTGTTCTCTCTGCCTACCAGCCCTGCCTGTCCTTGCTCCTGCCTCACTACTGACCATTCGGCTCTTTACTGGGATCATCAAGTGTTTTAGACAGGCAACGAATCACAGCTTCACAGAATTAAACAAATGCAGCATAAACAAAAGCCACACACCTTAAAGTAACATTCTACCACAGGACAATGATGGAATTTAAATTCTTTTTTGTTGGTTTGGTTTGGTTTGATTTTTCAAGACAGGGTTTCTCTTCGTAACAGTCCTAGCTGTCCTGGAACTTACTCTGTCAAGGAAGCTGGCCTTGAACTCACAGAGATCCACCTGCCTCTGCCTCTCGAGTGCTGGGATTAAAGGCGTGTGCCACCAACTGCCCACCAGAATTTAGACTTTAACCTTTCTTTCCCTCCCCCTCCCCTTCCTTCCCCCACTTCTGTCCCTATCTCCCTGTCTGTCTCCCCTGCCCCTGAGCCCTTGACAGGGAATCCCTAAGTAGGTGCACTATAGTTTGAGCCATGCTCCCGGCCCCTCACTGGGGATTTTAAGCAAGTGATCTACCACTTAGCCACACCCCCCCCCGCCCCTTACTGGGGGATGCTAGGCAGGCATTCTACCATTGAGTTGCACCCCAGCTCTTACTGTGTAACCCAGGGTGCCTCAAACTTTCAGTCCTCTGGCCTCAGCCTCCTCAGTAGCTGGGACTCTAGACTTGCAAGTTCACATCCGACTTAAAATGCTCTTCTAAACACCACTTGTCTGTACTGTGGTTTCCTGTTTTCTTAGAAAACTGCTTCTGCACTCTCCTACTTGCCCTTCCCCAACCCTGGACTCTCCATAGTTACAGAACTCACTGACCCTCATCACTCAGAGCCACACTTCCTCTGGCATGCAGACAGTGCACAACATCCCAGCTTGGAACAGGTCACCAGTGTCCAGGAACACTCTCCAGAGCAATGACTCCTCAGAAGGCCAAGTAGGAAGAACATTTTCAGTTAAGGAGTTTGAAGCACATCAGTGAAACATAATGGGATTGTCTTATAAAGAAAGTGAGGAATTGGCATGGTGGCAAGCATCTTTAATCCCAGCACTCAGATGCAGAAGCAGGCAGATCTATGTGAGTTCAAGATCAGCCTGATCTACAGAGCGAGTTCCAGGACAGGATCCAAAGCAATACAGAAAAACCCTGTCTCAAAAAACCAAAAACAAATAAAAAATAAAGGGGAAATAACAAATTTGCCTGGCATTGAGGCAGAGGCCAGTATCCCAGGAGACAGATGCAGGAAGATCAGGAGTTCAAGACCAACTGGCTACATGGAGTCCTGCTCAAAAGTAAACATTTTTTTAAAAAGCATGAGAAAGAGAGAAGTTAATGGCAAGTAAATTATGTCAGAGCCAGGGAGATGGGTCTCAGTGGGTAAAAGCGCTTGCAGTAAAAAGCCTGGAAACCTGAGCTCAATCCCTGAGACCCACATGGTGGAAGGAAAGAACCAACCCCCTCTGGTTGATTCTCTAACTGTACATGTGCTCTGGAAAACATGTGTGTGCACATAAACAAGTTAGTTAATTAGAATATATATATATATATATATATATATATATATATATATATATTAGTTTTTTGAGACAGGGTCTTTCTGTATTGCTTTGGATCCTGTCCTGGAACTAGCTCTCTAAACCAGGCTGGCCTTGAACTCACAGAGATCCACCTGCCTCTGCCTCCCAAATGGTAGGATTAAAGGTTATGTGTCAACAACGCCCAGTTGTCAGGCATAATATTTGTTTTGTTTTTTGAAACAGGTTTTTTTGTGTAGCTCTGGCTGTCCTGGAACTCACTCTGTAGAGACTAGCCTTGAACTCACAGAGATCTGCCAGCCTGTGCCTCTCCAGTGCTGGGATTAAAGGCGTTCATCACCACTGCCTGTTTCAATACATACATTTTTTTTTTTAAATGTCCAGGCTAGGCCAGTTAGGGTGGTACAGTCCTGTAACCTAAGCACCTGGGAGGTCACAGCAGAGGAGCAAGAATTGAAGACCCACCCTGACAAGAAAGGAAGGGAGGGTAGGAGGGAGGGAGGGAGAGAAGGAAGGAAGGAGGGAGGGAGAGAAGGAGGGAGGGAGGGAGGGAAGAAGGAAATCTGAAGTCCTATCAATTAAAGTGCCATTGATCCTCCTCAATGGACACCACCCTCTAGATGGATAAATAGGCTGGGCCTAATACAGAGCCCTGAGCTCCCATAGGGCGTGTGTACCCTGCAGGCTGGATGACCCACTCAGACAGCAGCTTTGGGCTCTAAGGAATCTAGGCCACCTTGACCTCCTTCAGGAACCTAAGAATGCTGGGAAAGGGCAGGGCTGGAATTCAGGTCATCCCACCCAGAGATGATCCCATGACCTGAGTTAGCCAGCACTCTTCCCTCTAAAGAAATGTGGAAACCATGAGCTACAGCTGGCCACTGAAATTGTGACTGTGCATGTATGTGCACTCAGGTTTACATGTATGGATGTCAGAAGTCAGCCTCAGGATCCTTCCTTAGGACTGCCCACCCTTGTTTTTAAGATGTGTCTTATTTTTCACTTATGTATCTGTGTGAAGGTATGTATGTGCATGTGAGTGCAGGTGCATAGAGAGGCCAGAAGAGGGCATCAGACCCCCTGGAGTTACAGTTACAGGTTTGTTGTGAATTACCTAATTTGAGTCCTCTGCAAGAACAGTAAGCACTTTATAACCACTAAGCCATCTCTCTAGTCCCCACTTACCTTGTGTTTTGAGACCAGATTACTCACTGTACTGGGGCTTACCAAGTAAGTTAGCCAAGACCCAGAGATCCACCTGTCTTGTCTCCCAGATGCTGGGATTATAGCACATGCCCCAAAGCCTACCTTTTTTGTTTTGTTTTTCAAGACAGACTTTCTCTGTATTGCTATGGAGCCTGTACTGGAACTAGCTCTGTAGACCAGTCTGGCCTTGAACTCACAGAGATCCACCTGCCTCTGCCTCCCTAGTGCTGGTATTAAAGGTGTATGCCACCAACACCCGGCCCACCTTTTATAAGAGTTCAAGGAATTGAACTCAGGTCTTCATGATTTCAAGGCAAACACTTTACAGAGTTGTTATCCTCAACCCCAGGCATCTGTGGTTAACATGAAATTATTTAAAATTTAATACAGTTGAAAATCTATTCCAAACCACTTATGGTGGCACACACTTTTAAATCCCAGCAATCTGGAGGCAGATCTCTGAATTGTAAGCCAACCTTGTCTACAGAGTGAGCTCTAAGCCAGTCACAGTTACATGGCAAAACTGTGCAAAAAAAAAAAGAAGAAAAAGAAAAATGAGAAAGAAAGAAAGAAAAGCAGGAAGGAAAGGCAGGAAGGAAAGGGAAAAGAAAGAAAAGGAAAAGTAAGTTCCAGGCAGTGGTGGCACTTGCCTTTAATCAGGAAGCAAGCAGGCTGAATCTTGGTGAGTTCAAAGCCAGCATGGTCTATAGAGTGAGTTCTAGGACAGTCAGAGCTACACAGAGAAACCCTGTCTCATAGAAACAAAGAAAGAAAGTTAGTTTAAGGTGAAAGGGTAGTGCATGGATTAAATGCATTGATGATTCCTCTCACAAGGCACCAAAATGTATAGATTTAATGCATTAGTGATTACCTCTGTGTCAGTGTCACATGGAAAGAAATCAAAGCACTGCCCTGTAGGGAAATTTAAGTACTTGTCCCTTAGAGCTCTCTTCCTCCCCACCCAACTATAGAACTCCATGCTCTCAAGGTTGATCAAACAAGGTTGGTCTCATAACTTTCTGGAGTGTAATGCCGGTGCCTTGATCCCAGGTGTGGGTGGTGTGTGATTTCCTCCTATGCTTAGTCCATCCCCTGGCTTGGGTATATAAGCCCATTACTCTCTGTAATAAATGGCAGCAGCTTCCTCTTCACTTCTTGTGGTAATCTGTTAAGTGCTTCAGTCCCGACACCCTCCACCAGCTTAGTACTCTGGTCTCACAGGCATGGCACTGCCCCTTGGTGTAATTTAACCAAGAACAAGTCCAGATTTGAAATCTCTAATTCCCTCTCCTGGGTCTTCTGCCCTTCTGTCATATGTGTCTGAATCTGTTTCTGCCATGAGGCTGTCCCATGATTCTGTCCTTGTGTGTTTGTTTGTACCCATGTGTTCTGAGGAGGAGGAGGAGGAGGAGGAGGAGGAGGAGGATAGGTGTTTCAAGGACAGGGTTTCGATGTGTAGCCCTGGCTGTCCTAGAACTCATTCTGTAGACCAGGCTGGCTTTGAACTCATGTAGATTCACCTTCGTCTGCCTCCTAAGTGCTAGGACTAAAGGTCCCAGAACCATGCAAAACCAGAAGAAAAAAATTGTTAGGTTTTTAAATATGGAAGGCTTCAGGAGATTGAGGCAGGTGAATCTCTTGAGTTTGAGCCCAGCACAGTCTACATAGGACTGCATAAAGAGACAGACCTTGTCTCAAAAACAAGATCTCTTTAAAAGATTTATTTATTATGTATAAAGTGTTTTATCTGCATGTGTGCCTGCAGGCCAGAAGAGGGCACCGGATCTTATTAAAGATGGTTATGAGCTACCATGTGGTTGCTGGGAATTGAACTCTGGACTTCTGAAAGAGCAGTCAGCACTCTTAACCTTTGAGCCATCTCTCCAGCCCAAAACAAGATGTTTTAAATTAGTTTCCTATTTCTTTATGGTGATAGTGGTGCATGAGCCAGAGTACATTGGATAGGTGGCAGTCAGAGGACAAACTGGAAGCCAGATCTTTCCTCTTACCAAGTGGGTTCCAGGGATCAACCTCAAGCTGTCAGGTTTAGTTACCCTCTACTGTTTTGGGGGCTTTTGGGAAAGGGTCTTGTTTGGGGGAGTTGGGAGGGTATGTGTAGTAAGAACACATTAAGATCTGGCACATGGGTGGTTCTCTTGGCCCACACCATCACAGAATCGCCCTGAAGGTGGGGCCCAGACCTAATGCTGCCTCGGAGGTCCCCGTCATTGCATACGGTGGCCCAGTAACCCCAGGAAGGCTAAGGGCCAGTCACATCTGGTTGTGCACATCTGTCATTCCAGAAGTGGGGAGGCTGAATCGGGAGGACTTCTGAAGCCAGCCTGAGCGACAGAAAGAGTTCAAGGTTAGAAAACTCAGTGAGGCTCCCCAGCCAGATCTCAGAGATCTGCCTGCCTCTGCCTCCTGAATGCTGGGATCAAAGGCATGCAACATCATTCCTGGCTTATTTAAGTCAGGTCTCATAAAGTCCATGCTGGCCTCAAACTCACAATGGAATCAGGATGATCTTGAACTTCTGATACTCCTAGTTCTACTTTCTACTTCAGGTGTGTGGGGATTACTGGCAAGAACCACTAGACTGTTTTTTATTTTGTTTTTTTCCAGACAGGGTCTATGTAGCCCTGGCTATCCTAAAACTTACGCTGTAGACCAGGCTGGCCTTGAACCCACAGAGCTCCACTTACCTCTGCCACCTGAGTGCTGGGATTAAAGGCTTAAACTGCTACAACCCAGCTAACATTGGCCGTCTTGAAGATGAAATAAATCATAAAACATTAATACCAACAACATGCCAACGTTGCAGAATTGGAAATATCATGAAGGGCTAGTGAGAGGCTCAGCAGGTAAAGGCGCTTGCTGCCAAGGCTGAAGATGTGAGTTTGATCCCGGGGACTCACATGGTGGAAGGAAAGAACTCCCACAAGTTGTCCTTTGACCTTCGTATGCATGTTGTAGCGCTCTCTCTCTCTCTCTCTCTCTCTCTCTCTCTCTCTCTCTCTCTCTCTCTCTCTCTCTGAAACACACACACAATGTATCTTTAAAGAACAGCAGAAATACTAAAAAGTAATGCCATAATGACAGTTACTGCCATTTTACAAGGAGCTGAGAAACTGAACTTGCTGAAGTCACCTAGCTGGTATAGTCATGCAGTGCTCAATGGCAAGGTTGCATTCTGAGAAACAAGTCATTAGCTAATGTCATTATCATGCAATCAGCACAGAGAGCACTTACACACATGTTTGGTCATTCTCTTGATGCAATCGAGAGACTTGGTAAGCAAAATATATGAGATTGCTGTTGACTGAACACCAAGGCTTGTTTCATGGGAAACTTCTAAAATAGGCTGGAGAACTTTCCCAGTAGGTAAGAACACTTGCTGACCAGTCAGGAGGACCCATGTTCAAATCTGCATCCACATAAAAAAGCCAGGCACGTCAGTGCATGCCTGTAACCCTAGCAGTGGGGGCTGAGGGGCAGCAGAGACAAAAGGATCTCTGGGACTTAACATTCTGGCTCCAGTTTAAGTGAAGGAACAAGGTAGAGAATGACAGTAGGACAGACGACCAAAGTCCTTATCTGATCTCTGCAACTCATACACACACACTTAAATTTTATTAAAACAAACAAAAAATATTAAGGGGGTTGGTGAGATGGCTCAGCAATTAACATCACTAGCTGCTCTTCCAGAGGACCCCATGGAGGCTCACAACTATCTGTAACTCCAGTCCCAGCGGATCTAACACCCTCTTCTGGCCTCTGAGGGCACTGCACATAGTGCAAAAACAGATATGCAGGCAAAATACGTATACACAAAAAAATGAAGTTAACAATATTTATTATAGTGAGGAGTCACATAATGGATCAAGGGTGACTAAAAGGCAGCTGCATCACCAAAAAGCTGGTCCCTCCCCAGAATGGATGTGTAGCAGGCTTTCTTTTGGGCCAGCTCCCAGATCATGACACAGAGACTTATTAGATATGAATACTTGGCCTTACGTTCGTTTCTTGTTAGCCCTTATAACTTAACCCGTTTCTCTTCATCTATGTTTTGCCTTGGGACTTTTTACCTTTCTTTTCTTTTGTATGTCCTACTCTATATCTAGCTGGCTGGTGGCTGCTTGACCTCAGGGGTCTCCTTTCTCTCTCATTCTCTCCTCTCATTCTCCCTCATTTTCTCTCAAGTCTAGATTTATTCTACTTATTCTCTCTGCCAACCAGTCCCCCCAACCCCCCAAACCTCTACTGCCTAGCTTTTTATTAAACCAATCAGGTGCCTTTAGGCAGGAAAGGTAAAACAGCAGCACATCTTTGCCTAGTTAAACAAATGCAGCATAAACAAATGTAACACAGCTTCACCTAGTTAAACAAATGCAACATAAACAAATGTAACACACCTTTACATAGCTAAAGTAATATTCTGCAACACAAAGAAATGTAACACACCTTTACATAGTTAAAGCAATTTTCCATAACATCAATGACTCACAAAAACTGCATTCCTGGAGTTCCCTGCAAAACACACAGGCGGCTTGCTTGGTCCAGAGTCTTCCCTCTCCAGAGATTGTGGCTGCTGTTATAACTGAACAAAACCTTGGGAACGGGGCTGGCAAAGCTTCTAAGTTTCAGGAGCTTCCTAGGAATCTTCATGGGCTTCCTCCCCTCCCTTCCTCCCTCACTTCAGGAAATAGTTACATAGTGACTAGTAACAGGAGTTTGTTATCATCTGTGAGTTACTATGTAGCTACAGTATTTTGTTACATTCTTTCCTTTGAGACAGGGTCTCTCTTAGCCCAGGCTGGCTTTCAACTTCTGGTCTTCCTGCTTCACCTCCTGATTGCTAGGGCACAGGCTTACCCAGGGCCCCCAACATGCAGGTAAGCACTCAACCATGCCACATCCCAACCTTGCACAGACAGCACTTTCATAAAAGGTTTTTGAAACACAGTAGATTCACTTACACCTGGAATCTCCACAAACACGAGGCATGAGTTTGGTTTCCACAGGAACAGAATCCTCTGGCGATAGTTTTCCTGGCTCCTTTCTAAGCCTGTGGTAAAAACATCAAGAGTTAGCTACATGGTTCATGTGGATAGACATGTCACTATGCAGTGAATGATTAGGTAACAAACTTTAGCAGACAATTGACAGGCAAACAAAACTTGAGGGACAGCAAGATGACTCAGTGGGCAAAGGTGTCTTCCACCCAACCTGATGGATGACTTGCGTTCCAGCCCTGGAATCCATGTAAAAAGGCAGGTATGGTGGCATGCATCTGTGATCCCAGCATTGCTTTGGTGAGATGGGAGGGAGGGGAGACCAGCTAGCCTGGAGACTACTGCGCAACAGCAAGAACAAGGATGATCCTGCCTCAGTATGTGAAAGGGTGACTGGCTCCTGAAAGCTATCCTCTGACCTCCATACATGTCCGTATATACACTCACATGAGAACACACACTATGAAATTTGTTTAAATTACATTGATTTTTTTTAATTAAAAAAAAAAATAAGCCAGGTGGTGGCGGCACATGCCTTTAGTCCCAGCACTCAGGAGGCAGAGGCAGGTGGATCTCTGTAAATTCAAGGCCAGCCTAGTCTACAAGAGCTAGTTCCAGGACAGCCTTCAAAGCCACAGAGAAACCCTGTCTTGAAAAACAAAACAAACAAAAAATAAGCCAGGCACTGGTGGCACACACCTTTAGTCCCAGTACTCAAGAGACAGAGGCAGGTAGATCTCTGTGAGTTGAGGCCAACCTGGTGTACAGAGTGACCAGGACAGCCAGGGATACACAGAGAAATCCTGTCTCAAAACACAACTAAAGTCAAGATCATCTTCAGTTAATAGGGAGTTCTAGCTCAGCCTGGGTTTCAGCCCTATCTCAAAAACAAAACAAACAAACAAAAAACAAACAAACAAAAACAAATAATACTAGCAAACAAGAAGAAAAATAATAAAAGGCTGTAGCTTGGGCAAAGTGTTCTCCTATGTGTAAGGTCTTTGGTTCAATACCCTATATTGAGGGAAAATAAAACTATGAGGGAGGCAAGATAGCTCAATGTATAAAAGGACTTGAGTTGGACCCCAGGGACCCTAATGGAGGAAGGAGAAAATCCACTCCTGCAAGGCATTCTATTCATTCTACCCCAATACAATAAAAATTATGCATAAAATTAAATCCAGGCTACTTTTATAATTATTTAATTTACCTCAGTTAAGACAAGAGTTCCCCTCTGTAGCCTAAGCTGGCCTCAAATGTGAGACAATCACCCTTCAAGAGTCCTAACTTATGACCTCATAGAAACCTTTCCCAGGCTTGTGATTTCTACAGTGTTCTTTTAAATTGTACCAACGATACCTTGGGGCATCCAAGAATACTGCAGTCTCCATCAAAAACCTAGAAAAAGCCCCAGGACCATTAATTCTCACCATGTAGCCATTCCCTGCTATTTTGAGAAGATGCAATGCGGATCAGGATTCTGGTTGGGCTTTTTGTGGTTATTTTATGTGCATAGGTGTCTTACCTGCATGTCTGTGTACCATATGTGTGCCTGATTCCCTCTGAGGCTAAAAGAGGTAGGAGCCCCTGAAGCTAAGGTTTGGCGATGTCATGTGGATGCTGGGGACGGAAACAAAAACAGTGTGTCAAGGGTACAAAAATATTCACGTGCTGTGGAGTTCAGAGGTCCACCTTGGTTGATTTTTGTTTTGTATGTAGTCCTTGCTAGGGTGTGTGTGTGTGTAAAACATGAAAAGAGACGGGAGATCACACCACAGTTCTTGTGTGGTGGATAGAGGACAACTTGTGGAAATTCGGTTTTCTCCAGCCACCGTGTGAGTCATGAGGAATCAAGCTCAGATCAGGCTTGGTGGCAAATACCCTTACCGGCTGAGCCAACCTACCCACCCTTACAAATTCTTTTCCAGAGCAAAGACTTTCGCAAAAGTGAAACATACCTAGTCTCTAGTTTAGCTACAAATGACCTATACTTTCATCTTCCCCACCTCTCTCCAATATCCAGACAGTGAAAACAATTTGTTTTGTTTTGAAGATTTATTTTGTTTTTATGAAACAGGGTCTTTCTGCACAGCTCCAGCTGGCTTGGAATTCAATATGTAAACCAGGATGGCCTTGAACTCAGATATCTTCCTCTCTCCTGAGTGCTGGGATTAAAGGCATGCACCAGGACGCCCGGCTCTTTGAGATAGGAATTCACTATTTTGCCCAGACTGACCTCGAAGTCATAATCGGATCCACCAGCCTCATTCTTCCCAGAGAAGGATTGCAGATATTTACCATCACGCTCTGTTTGTAGCAGCTGTCAAAGACAAAGCTATGTTCCGTCTCTTTGTTTATATATGAACCATTCCCACTTAACTTCCAAGCCTTTGGCTCCTGGGCATCTGGGGATCTCCACTTAAAACAGGTTAAAGTCATTTGCGTTTTACCCTGCGACCGTGTTTGTCCTGAAGAGTTGTGCCCAAGTGGGACCAAATGGAGCAGACCTAGGATACCTTAGCAAATCTAAGGTGATACCAGAGAGCCCAGCATAGTGGCACACACCTGTCATCTGAACCCTTGAGAGGTGGAGACAGCAAAACCAGGGATTTAAGGTCATTTCCTCCCACCCCCACCCCAGCTGCAGAGCCAGGTCCAGGATGAGTTCCACGAGATCACGTCTCAAAACCCAAAATGAACCAAGTGATAGTTAGAAAGCAGCATGCAGGGAGGCAGACACTGCCGGAGGGAGGTGACCACGGGGCAGGGCGGGGCAGGGACTGTAAGAGACAGCCACGCGTGAAACCCATCAGGCTAGCACACAATGGGCCTCGGCTGGCAGAGCATGCGCGCGGCGCTCCGGGTGGGGGGGCCCGGCCGCCGCACCACGTGGGCCGCAGAGCGCGCCGGGGCCAGCAGCGGGCCCCGTCGGCCCAAGGCCGGGCGCGGCGGCGCGCGCATGCGTGCGTGCGATTTGCGATCAGGCAGCGCGGCGGACAGCCCCGGTAGCGGGGCGGGAGGGGGGAGGAGGAGTTATATTACGGGGTCCTTCCTCGCTGGCCCGCTGGTTCCTCAAGGAGCGGAGACGGCAAATGGCGGACTTCGATACCTACGACGATCGGGCCTACAGCAGCTTCGGCGGCGGCAGAGGGTGAGGCGGGCGGGGCGCGGTCTGGCGGGCTGGTGGATCGGCCTGGTGGGGTGCGGGGAGGTGCGGAGGGGACGGCCTTGTCGCGCTCGCTCGAGACGGGCGGCATGAAGCGGCCTGACCAGGCCCGAGGAGAGGCCTGGAAATGGCGCGCTCCCGGAGCGGCCGGCGACGGTTAGGCTGCCGGGCTCTTGCTCGCGGCGCACATCCCTCCTTAGGCTTCGCGCCGGTGCCGGCGCGGCACACTGCGGGGCCTCGGTCCCAGAGTTGGGCCGCAGCAACGCGGGAGCGTTTCCCGGGGAAACCTGCGCCCGCGTCCAGCTTCATCCCCATCGCGAGCGCCGCGGCGGGCAGGGCTGCAGCACGGAAGCGGGCGGAGGCCTGTCCCCTCTGCAGGGTCCTCGCTGGGGCCCCTGGGGCGCTTCTACGTGAGGCCCGCGGACCGGATGAGGTCGCGGGCCGCGAGAGGGGCGATTCCCTTCCGCTTCGCGTCTCGATCCTGGGATAGTCGGATCCACCCAGGGAGGCAGAGAGCGGGGACATCAACCAAAACAAATAGACCGTAGTGGGGAGTGTGTGCGTGTCGTTTCTCTCTGCCTTCCTCGCGTTTAGAATACCTTATTGACAGGTACTACGTGTCTGCTTAGTTTGTCCCTGCCCCGGAGAATCTCTTTCGCCTTGTTGTGATTCTAGTCAAAATGCGGACGGCATATGATAACCCTCCCTCCAGAATCGTTAGCTGATGAATAGAAAGCTCCCGGTGCTTAATTCCAAAAATCAGCACCGGATAATTTGTTCGCTTTTAAATGCACTTTACCAGCTGGGGTTGTAGCTCAGTAATAGAGCGATTGTCTGGCATGCCCGAAGTCTTAGGTTCAGCCTGCTCCCAAACAAAAGAAATACACAGGCTTAAGACACTCGCTTTAAAAAAATAATAATAATAAAATAGACATTACAGGTTACAGGGATTTTATAGGATAGTCTGTTTAAGCATCTTGCTAAATTGCCAAGGACACACTTGGCCTTTATCCTTTTTACAAAAAAGGTGACTTTCCCGGGGCTATATCACAGTAGTTCTACTGAAGTGTTAGGTTTCCTAAGTGGCTGCCCCCAAAGTATCTTTTGTTAGGTGAAGAATGATCACCTTTAAATGCTTGGGTTTGGAAATGAGTCACAGGCTTGTTTAGGGGCAGGAGTGTACTGGGTAGCATTCATGTTACCATAAGGAGGAAGTTTGTATGGTTGAGCCACATGTATTTTAAAGAGTATTTTATTTGCTAATAAAAATACAAATAGGTGTTGGATGAAATATTAACATGAGTGCCCCGGGGGTCCATTTCTAGGCACCACAATTTATACTAAAATCCTGCTGACATTTTTATTTTTTTTAAATAGGGTTTCTATGTGGATTCTGGCTAACCTGGAACTCACCATGTAGACCTGGTTGGCCTTCCCAGTGGTGTGATTAAAGGTGTGAGCCACCATACTCAGCAGTCCTGTTTAAATTTAATACTAGAGGTTTGGGTTGGTTTTCTTTGGTTTTTATTTATTTATTTTTAGCTAGTTTGAAGGGAGAAAACAAATGTGTGCTTGGGGGCTCTTTTCCTGCCCAAATCCTAACAAATCCTAGCAGTTGAGGCAGGAGAAACCCAAGTTTGAGGCCAAGGTGGACTACGTGGTGTGAGATCCATTCTCAAGGGGAAAGAAAACTGCTTTAAACAAATTTGCTAATGTTCTGGTGATGGTGAAGAGGTCATCAGACTTAACCACATATCAGATTTTGACTGTTGAGACCCTTGGAACAATTCTGAAAAATTAGAAAGAAAACAAAACCAAATTCTCTTAAGATGAAACTCATTTGTAATACTAACAGGCTTTAGGAAATGGTAGCCATTTGCCTGGGTGTTCTCAAAGCTGTTTTAAAAGGCCCTTAGAAAGCCCTCTAGCTTCATTTTATTTCTCTTTTTGAGACAGGCTCTCAATAGGTAGCTTTAGCTGCCCTCAGAATGCAGATCTGCAAGCACTGGGATTGAAGACCTATAGCACCACACCAGGCATTTCAGCTGGCGGTTTATTCATTTGAAAGTACATTGCCCAATTTCTTTCATTTACTTATTTATCAATAATCTCATTTTGTATATGAGAGCTTTGCCTGTGTATGTCTTCTTGCCTGGTGTTGAGAGAGGCACTCCTGAGGATGAGTTATTAGCCACCATGTAGGTGTTGAATCAGACCCTAGTGCTTTGGAAGAACAGCTAATGCTCTTAATAAGAGATAGGGTCTCTATTTGGAATCCCGGCTGTCTGGGAACCAGGCTTTGAACTCGTGGGGGATGGGGTCTCCTGTTTCCTGACTGCCGCCTGTGCACCCATCATGCCTGCCCCCTCTTTTTTCCCTTCCCTCCCTTTCTTCCCTCTTTTTCTCATGTAGCCTACGTTGGCAGCAAACTCACTATATAGGATGACTTAGGAAACTTTCAAATTCTCTTGCCTCTGCTTTGATCTCAGGTATGTTTGACTACACCCAGACTCTCAGTTTCTTAAGTAGTTGGCTGGTGTTTCTGGTTTTTGTCTGTTTGTTTTGTTGTTTTTTGGTGGGGGATATTTCTGAGACAGGGTCTCTATGAAGTTTTGGCTGTCCTAGAACTCTCTGTATGCTACTGGGCTGGCTTCAAACTCACAGATCCACTTGCCTCTGCCTCTTAAAAATCTGTCAAAATGAGGCCTGGTTGCACTAGTATCAGTTACTTTGGAGCCTGAGGCAGGAAAATTCTAAGTGAAAAAACTGGTGTGTCTATGAAGCTTTTGGGTGGGTTTTTTGTTTAATACTGAACCCCTTGACTGGAATTTGCTAGGCAAATAAATGTTCTATCATTGAGCCAACCCAGTTCTCAGCTATTGAATCTGAAATTTAGTGTTATGGTAGAAGAGTTTAATGATTGATCTTTTAATTGCTATTTTGGTAATGTTCATATCAGCCGTTATCTCTATGCTATTTGATACTTAACCTTATAGACACTTCAGCATATATTGGAAAGCCCATCTTGTACTTTGCTTGTGTGAGGTATTTTTCCCCAGTTCATGATGACAACACTATGGCCTAAATCTGGTTTTCAGAGTTATACATTCTCCAAAAGCTTTTTTTGAAACCTTGAGAGAGGGTCTCATTGTTTGGCCCAATTGGCCTCTAAATACTAGCAATCTTCCCTTAGTCTATCCTACCAAGTTCTGGGATTCTAGTCATGCACCTCTTTGGAAGGACATAGGCCTGTTTTGTAGATGTGTGGCACGGTCCTGCAATTGTCGAGAAGTGAAGTCCTAAAGGACAGCTTTCCCCTCAAGCCTACACATGTACAGATTCAGCCTTAGCATGGAATGAGGGCCAGGGACTGCATTGTTCTCCAGCAAATCAAAATATAACTTCCAGATCTCAAGAGCTGATTGTGCTCAATCTTGCAGTTTATTTTTTTGATTGGTGTTTTTGAGACAGCATTTCTAAGTTGGATGGTGGTGGTGCACACTGTCCCAGCATTCAGGGGTAGAGGCAGGTGGATCTGAGTTTGGGGCCAGCCTGGTCTACAAAGTGAGTTCCAGGACAGCCAGGGCTGTTGCGCACCTGGCTGCTTCTGCCTCCTGAGTGCTATGATAAAAGGTGAGCAAAGGTCTCATTGTGTATCCCTGGCCAATCTGGAGCTCATGTAGACAGAGCTAGCCAGAAACTTGCCTCTTGTTCTTCAGTGCCTGCCCCTAGGGATGGTGGCTACTCAACATCAAGCCTGGCATCTTTCTGAAGTTTCAGGGTTTGTTTATGTTATTTTATGTGTATGGATATTTTACCAGGGTTTATGTCATGGTATCATGTGTATCTGCAGAGGACAGGAGAGGGTGTCAGATCCAAACAAATTTGGGTGTTTGGAACCAAACCCAGGTCCTCTGGAAGAGTAGCAAGTACTCAACCCTCAGAGCCAGCTCCATCCTGGTGTTTCCAGTTGTTTTGTTGGTGATTCACTGCAAAATACAGAACAATGCTTATTTTACATTTGTAATGGCAACAAAGGCACCTTGGTGCTTAGCTAAAAGCCATCAAGCATGAGAATTAGGTGGGAACTCAGGCAATGGGGTGTACCTGCTAGAAAGTGTGAAATTGCATGCTGAAATGTCCTAAATTGCATGCGGTGATATGAGCTGTACTGTCTAATTATGCAGTCCAAAGGCAGGATAACTTTGGACTGCGTAGTTAGATTCTGGCTCTAAAACAGACCAAAAAAAAACAGGCACGGTGGTACTCCTTTTTGGCTGAGGCAGGAGGATTTTGAGGGCAGCCTCAGCTACAATAGACCCTTTCCAAAAAAAAAAATCAAAGTTCACTGCTAGATTCTAGTTAAGGGGCTTATAATTGTGGCTTAGAGGTTGTAGGGCTTCCACTCTGTTTCCGGCCTCTGGCATTTTGGGATAGAACTTCACTGCGTGGCCCAGGCTGGCCTGTACTCTCCATGAATCTTTCAGTCTCAGTTTAGTGACCGGTGCCTTTTGTAGTAAGACTCGCGTACCTTCAGAGCTGGCACTTTTAGCTGTACAGCGTTCCTTGTGTGTTTAAAACTGAGAAGTGGGAACGGGGTGTGGTAGTGCACAAGGGAGGCAGAGGCAGAGGCAGGTGGACCGAGTTCAAGGACATCCTGGTCTACAAAGCAAGGACTACACAGGAACTTTGTCTTGAAGAAAGAAGACTGAGCAGAGAGAGAGAGAGGGAGAGAGGAGTGTGTGTGTGTGTGTGTGTGTGTGTGTGTGTGTGTGTGTGTGTGTGTGTGTAAATTGCTATTTCCACTGATGCTATAATTGCTTTATTTTTCACCCTACTGGGCAGTATATTACATACCAGAGTCTAGAAACATTGACTTCAAGGCTGTCCTACTGAAGCACAGAAGATAGTAAATTGTTTATTGAATGATTAACAATCATCACAGCTATATCCTTTTTGTTGATTTGTTTTTCAAGACAGTGTTTCTCTGTAAATCAGCCCTGTCTAGCTCTCTAGACCAATCTGACCTCAAACTCAGAGGCTTGTCTCTGCCTCCCGGGTGCTGGGATTAAAGGCGTGCCCCACTACTGCCTGACCACAACTACATTCTTCTGATCTGTTTGGTCATCCTGCAGCTACTCCACTCCCAGTATGTCACCTGAAGATTAGGATCTTCACATTTTTTTCTTTCCTGGTAGCATTTGAGCCTTTGAGTGGGAGACATGTTGAGGCAGAGGGGCAGCTGAACTAAGTGAAAGAGACAGGGAAAGCCTCAGACATGGAAAAACAAGGAAGCCAAGCTATCATACAGAATCTAGAAGTGTGTGTGTGAGAGAGAGAGAGGAGAGAGTGTCTCTCACATCTGGAGGTCAGAGGATAGCTTAGAAAGAGTTGATTTCATCTTTCCATCATGCATGAAGTTCCAGCACCAGGTAAATCAGTTGGTGGGGTGGGGTTGTGTGTGTGTATGGGGGGTGTCTATAACCCCAGTGCTTAGAGGTGGAGGTTGAAGGTCATCTGCTGTATAGCTAATCATTGAAGTTAGCCTAGGATACATGAAACTATCTCAGCCAGCAAACAAAAGAGAACCCACAAGCACCAATGCTTCCATCTCTGCCATCTTTACTCAAGAAATTGCTGCTTTGGTCAACACCCTAGGAAGGACATCCGGGGAGGGGCGTTCCTGGGCCTTTCAGGAAGCTGTGCAGCACTATTTAATACTACACCAAAACCTAACAGTGCTAGCTTTTACTTTGTAGCATTCAGAACTCTCCTATCCTGTGTGTGTTGAATGCATTCTTGGGATGTGATTTTGGAGTATGCATTTAGCTGTTGATTTTGCTTTCAGACAGGGTCTTTCTCTGTGTGTAGCCCAGGCTGGCCTCAAACTCATGGGGATCCTGCCTCTGCCTCCCGAGTGCTGGGGTTAAAGGCTTGGGTCACCATGCCAGGTGCATTTAGGGCTTGGGAATTCAACAAAACTCCAAAACAAAAAAAATAAAGATTTGAACAAAGACTGTTGATAGACCAGTGTGGACCAGGCTGTTCTCAACACCTAGAGACCTTAAATTCATATATGCCTGCCTCTGCCTCTTGAGTGCTGGGGTTAAATGGGTGTTGCTACCATACCTGGCATATTTATTTTACTTCTAAGATTGAGTCTTCATTTTTATGCAGCCTGGCATAAAATGTAGTATATAACCAAGAATGTCCTCAACTCCAATGCTCTGGTCTACCTCCTGTGTTCTTAACACTAGATTACAGCAGTGCACCATCATATTGGGTTATGCACCAGTGTGGAAAGCCTTGGGATTTGTCCATACTAGACACTCTACTGCTGAACTATATATACCTGTAACCCACCCCTACCCCATCCCCTTTTTTTTTTTTTTTTGACTATCTTGTTGTTGAGCTAGTCTTGTTAAGTTTCAGGCTGGTCTCAAATTTGAAATTCCACCTCTGTGTGGAACTGGAATATGTGTCACCAGGCCACCTCTGTGTGGAGCTGGGAATGTGTTACCAGGCCAATTGGACCAATTTTATTTTGTGTTTCATTTGCTTAACTCGATCTTGCCTTCAATAATCTTTTCCTTGGATGTGTTGTGCTCGGGGCAGCACTCATGGCCTCAGGCTTGCTAGGTAGACCCTTTGCTGAATCCTGGACCTGATTTTTCTTCTGCTCACTTCTGTGTCTTTGCCAGCCAACTTAGTTTACTTCCCCGGTTTGCTGTCTGCAAAAGTGAACTCAGGTTCTTGGTGCTGTCAAGGATTTCTAATTCCTAGCAGCTTACCCAGGATTCATCAACCAGCACACTGGTGTCCTTTTCCAGAGTCCTGCCCAGAGGGCAGGGCTGGTCCTTGACCTTGCGTGCTTCTTGCTCTGGCCTCAGACATTCCACTGTTAGGTTGACTAGAGTGAAGAAAAATGTCTGACTAGAGAGAGGACTTGGGTTATACTTAGCAGCTAAAAGTTAGGTTTCCTAAGTTGTTACTGCTCCTTTGAGACATACCATTGGGTCATTATCACTAGTCTGTTCCTAATAGTCATTGAACAGCTGTGGCTTGGTGGCATATGATAGAGCCTAGGAGTTTGTGGTTATCAGATCTGGCTTGGATTTCAAGATGTAGGGCTAGGATCTGCATTTTGGCTACCTGATTCCTAGTTTCTGTTCCTCTCTACCATCCCTAAGTGCCAGGCTCAGATCATAACCTCAGGTGTGGCAGCCTAATTTGAGTGTTTGCTCTATGGTTATTATTAAATTTTATGTAGCACTTGGTATTTATGAAGTGGTTTATTGTCAGTTAAATTCATTTATGAAGCTCAGATTTAAAGCATTTATAAAGTAACAGGCAAAACTGAAGCATGCTGTGTATTTTTTCCCCAGGACTGGGAAGGTTTGCCAGCCTGGACTTCATAGGGAAAAACATAAAACAACTAAGGTACAGAAAAGTGATTAGTAAAGGTCCTATTCCAAGCTACCAACATCAAAAATAAATCTGGTTTCCTAGACGGGCTCTGAACATATAGCCCAGGCTCAGTACTAAGGAAGTACTTTTGTGGAATGGTTTATACTTGCTACCCCCTGAGCAAGGTGCTAGTTTCCTTTGGTCAGGACTTTGGAATCCTGTCTCTAGCCAGTTGTTTGATGTTTGCCTGGTGTTTTGGAAGCATAATGCCTCATTCTTCCTTGTGCTACTAAGCTAAGCTTTCTGCCTTCCCCAGTATGAGAGTTGCCCCATACCTATGGCTTTGAAGAGAATCCCACTGTCTTTTTGAGACAGGGTTTCTCTGTGTAGCCCTGGCTGTCCTTGAACTCAGATCCATCTGGGATTAAAGGTGTGGGCCACCATCCTGGCCACCTTGCTCCCACACAGGTGTTCACTGTTACTAACCCTTATTCATAATACCTATGCACTTACAGAAATAGTGCTTCAAGTAGTGTGATGAGAGCTTGCACTGTCCCACCATGATGGAGATGAGTCACATCCCAGTGTGTAGCATATCCTTGCTGTGTGTGCCGCCCACACAGCATAACATCTTGGTGAACCTGCTGACAGGTCGTTAGAAGGTCAGTCCGAATACCAAGGGTGAGTGGAGTGTAGTATGGCATCCTTCCTTACATTGGCGGCAGCAGTGCCAGGAGTGTGCCCCCTCTGCTTCACTGTGTTCTTGCTGCCCATCTACTGTGCCTTGCTTAAAGGGCTAGTGAATGTGCTGTTTTCAGATACTAAGGTGGTGTCTTTGTCCTTGGTCCAGTCCTAAAATAGCTTACTGAAAATATTGAGAAAGTTCTTCGGGAGATAGGAACCTGAGAGTAGCAACAACGGATTAATGGGGCTATCATGCACTGTATAAGCTTTGGAGAGTGGGGAGATGTGGGGGCAAGTGGCTGCAGGGCTTCCTTTGGGGAGTGACAGTTTGGGCGTGTGTTGTTTTTCGGATGGGATATTGAAGATAGACCACACTGGCTGTGAATGTGACGTGGTCCTCCTTTATGTCTGAAGAACAAGGATAGGGTTATAAGAGCATGCACCCACAGCTTTGTTAAGACATTCTCTCAGCTTTTGGTTTTTCAAGGCAAGGGTTTCTTTGTGTAGCTGTGGCTGGCCTGGAACCCAGAGATTCGCTCCTTCTGTCTCCTGAGAACTGGAATTAAAGGCTGGTATTTGTTAGGGCATTCTGTGGCCACTAGTCAGCAGTAGAGAGAAATGATTGTATCACCAATGTATTAACCTCAGCATCCAGAGAGACACCTCAGAGCTTTAGAGGGGATCTGGGTTTGATTCCCAGCACCCACATGATTGTTCACAGCCCTCAGTAACTCCGGGGAATCCAATACCTTCCTGACTTGTGTGGGCACCATGCATGTAATATGTATGTATGTATATATATGTGCGTGTGTGTATGTATATGTGTATGTACATATATATACACACATATACATACATCAGGCAAAACATTCCTACACACGTCTTTAATCCCAGCACTTGGAATACAAAGGCAGGGAGATCTTTGAGTTTGAGGACAGTCTGGTCTACAAAGTAAGTTCCAGGATAGCCAGGGATACACAGAGAAACCCCGTCGAAAGGCCAAAATAAAAACCAGGTGAGTGTGGTGGCATATGGCTTTAGCCTTACCTCGGGGAGGCAGAGACATCTGAGTTGAGGCCATCCTAGTCTACATAGTGAGTTCCAAAATAGCCAGGGTCATGTAGAGAGACTCTGTCTCAAAATAAATAAGCACCCCCCCAAAAAAAAAAAAGGCTTCAGTAGTCCCTCCTAGAAAAAGATTTTCCACATCTCTCTGGCTGGCCTGCTGACCAACTCACTGTATAGCTAAGGGTGGCTTTACTTCTGCCTCAACTTCCTAGTTAGTAGAATGTACCATGCTCTGTTCTCTTCTGCTTTATTTGCAATATTTAGTCCTGGGGTCAATGTGGGGTATCTTCCTTAGTCAATTTCCAGCTTAGTTTTGAGACCAGTTCTTCCTGAACTTGGATTGGAGCTTGCCTATTCAGTTAGACTAGATGGCCAGTAAGCCCCAGAGATCTAGACTGAATCATTCAGCTCATCTTCCCTCCAACCCTAAAGGCAGGGTCTTACATATATAGCTCAAGCTAGTCTTGAATTCATGATCCTCTTGCCTTTGAGCTCTTGAATTTTCCACATTTCTTGTGTGATTATGTATGGAGGGTATTGACTTAGGTTTTACCACATAAACATCGCAGATACAGATTCCAGCAAGGGAGCCAGTGTTATGGATGTGGTACTTTGGGGGCATCTTGTACAGTATTGGCTTAGATTGTGTTTCAATGGCTATTTCTGTCACCAAAATCAGGTACTTTTTTAATAAGTGAGAAGGATGCTGGGCAGACAGTGAGGCAGTGGAAACAGATTGGTAGGTTACTATTGTGGGTCAGGAGACTTAGACTCTTGTGCATCTCTCCTAGGTCCCGCGGCAGTGCTGGTGGCCATGGGTCCCGAAGCCAGAAGGAGCTGCCCACAGAGCCCCCCTACACAGCTTACGTAGGAAATCTTCCTTTTAACACAGTTCAGGGTGACATAGATGCTATCTTTAAGGATCTCAGCATACGGAGTGTGCGGCTAGTCAGAGACAAAGACACGGACAAATTTAAAGGTAAGTTTGAGGTATGGGTGGATGTGAGTCATGTGATCCAGGAGGCTCTGTTCATGTGTGTGTCCTTCCATCTGTCCTGTGTTAGCTTGATACACAGCAGAAATCAATATAGCTCCCCCTTTAACTCAGTCCCCTTGGGAAACTGTTTTATGATTGTTACTTGTAGTGGAATGTGGTATATATACTCAGGTTTGTCTGCCCAGCTTTCATAAAGTTCTGTCTTTGGGCACAAGGAGCTATCTTGGAGGAAAAGGGGTTGATAAAACTAAAGATAACTTTAAAACAATGCAAAATTATTTGTTTGTACATCCCTGAAAACAGCTTTATTTTAATTAGGTTTATTTTTATGTTATATGTGAATGTTTTGCATACATGCACAAATATATATGTACCATGTGTGAGCCTATTAGATTGCCTGGGTCTGAGAATTTAGTATGGGTGGATGTGCGTCATGCTGAGAATTGAACTCTGGCCCTCTCTAAGAGTCAACACTGATCTTACCCATTTCTCCAGCCTTGAAAATGTCTTTTTAGTTTTCCTCTAACTGTCTTGTTTTTCTTGGTGGCTTCCTAATAAAAATTTGAAAGTAATCTCAGTGGTGCCAGACTCCCTTGGGAAACTTATTTGGGAGGGCTAGTTCATTTCACATATAGCTAGTGTTTGCACAGTGGTGTCTGAATGGGCCAAGGATGGGAAAGATGGGTAAGCATGTCCTGCCTCCTAAGCCTACGTGCATGGTCCTGGGTGCATCAACTTAAGCCTGTACATCCCAGAGAACTACAGGCTGGAAGCCTACTGGAAGCAAAAAGCATGTGAATGTGGCTTTATATAGGCTTTGCTTCATACCCTGTCGCTGGGCATGGTATATAACATGTAGTTACAGAGCATTCTCCCGACATACACAAGACTCTGGTCTACCTCCAGCATTGCAAAAAAACAAAAAAGACAAAAACACGGTGGCTGTTTCACTGCCTATAGGGTTAGCGTTTTCTACCTGATGGAATATAATTAAGGGCTTGGAATGAGGCCTACCTGGTAGAGTGCTTATTACCTAGTGTGTGCCTAGCCCTTGGTTCTATGCCTGGCATTACATGAACCAGGCATGGTGATATATACGTGGTGATATATCCCAGCACTTGAAGTGGAGACAGGAGGATCAGAAGTTAGTTTTCTTCAGTTACGTATGTAGGAAGTTTGAGGCTATTCTAGGCTACATGAAACCTCATCTTGGAGTGGGGTATACTAGCATGCTCTAGGATCAGATGGCACATTGATACAGGCTGTGGTATCCAGTGATGCTAATGAGATTCCAGCAAGCCTGGAGTTCAGGATGTGTGTACAAGGTGGCTTCTCTTCTCTTCCAGGGTTCTGCTATGTAGAATTTGATGAAGTGGATTCCCTGAAGGAGGCTCTGACGTATGATGGTGCAGTAAGTACCCTTAACTTCCCTTGCCCAAGCAGCAGCTTGAGGTATGTGTTCCTGTTGATACATGAAGTGTTTTCCCCTTGTCCTTGTGTTTTCCCCTTGTCCTTAGCTCTTGGGAGACCGGTCGCTTCGTGTGGACATTGCAGAAGGCAGAAAACAAGATAAAGGTGGCTTTGGATTCAGGAAAGGCGGACCTGATGACAGAGGTGATTAGCTGTTTTAAAAGTGGATGCAATTTGCTGTATGTACATACTGCTTGCCACTCCTGTGCATCATTTACTAAGCACTGACTCAGAGGCCTGATGCATCCCTGAGAGCTAAGGTTTTATAATATTCTGCAGTGGCTGAGGGTTTCTCTTGCTGTGATGAAATACCATGATCAAAGCAATGTGGAGGAAAGGGTTTATTTGCCTTAAACTTCTGCATTGCTGTTTATCATTGAAGGAAGACAGGCCAGGAACCTGGAGGCAGGAGCTAATACAGAAGCCATGGAGGGTTGCTGCTTACTTACTGTATTGTTATCCATGGCTTGCTCAGCCTGCTTTCTTCTAGCCCGGGGTGGCACCACCCACATTAATCACTAATTATGAAAATGCCCTACAGGCTTATATATAGCCTGATTTTACAGAGGCATTTTCTTAATTGAGGTTCCCTCCTCTCATGACTCTAGTTTCTATCAAGTTGACATAAAACTGTCCAGCTCATGTAGCAACATTGCCTTGTCCTAATTAGGTTTCTCTTCCTGTAGTAAATCACTGTGACAAAAGCAACTTAGGAAAGAAAGCATTTGTTTGGCTGCAGTCCACTGTTTTGGGAAACCAAGGCAGGAGCTGAAACAGGCCATGTGAGGCATGCTGCTTACTGGCTTGCCCAGCTTGCTTCTGTATATAATTCTGGGTCACCTACCCACAGGTGGCACACCAGTGTGGGCTGGTCCAGCCCATGTCAATCATTAATCAAGAAAATGTCTTCTCAGACATCCTCACATACCAGTCTAATGGAGACAATTTCTCAATTGAGGTTCTTCTTTTTAAATGATTGTTTGTGTCATGGTGGGAGGGGGGGGGAGAAACAACCAGCTCAGACCTCAACTTTATCTTTTTTGTGTGTGTCCTTAGGAATGGGTGGCTCTCGAGAATCTAGAGGTGGATGGGATTCCCGGGATGACTTCAACTCTGGTATCAGTATTTAAGCATTCCTTTCTTTCCCTGTCCCCTTGTTTTCCTTTGTCTCTTGGGAGTGTCCATCCTAGACAGACTTAACTTCCTTCTCCAGTGAGACTCCAAAAGGTGGAGAGTCAGCCAGGGCAGCTCCTATGGTTTCACATGTGACACAAACAAAAAGAACTAGTGGTGTTTCTAGAAATAGCATAGCATAAAGGTTCCAGGGGTGTTTAGGAAACCTCAATGCTGGGTCCTGATGGCCAGTATTTTTCTTGAAGAGCATGTAATTGTGGTCACTTCAGAGTAGATAGGCTCTGCTTTATCATCCCCTCCTCAGCCAACCCAGGTTGGTGAGGGGATGTTTGCATCAGTAGGTACAGAGAGATGCAAGCAGGCAGATGCAGTCCTATAGCCAGTCAGAAATGAGCTTATTCATAAAAGTACAGTAGCATGCAGTAAGTCTGTAATTTTGTGTATAAGCTGCTCTCTGACTGAAATGTGCAGCATGTGTCTCAGAGCCAGCCCATGTAAGGAAGGTAGGTGCTGGGGCAGTGGTCCCTAGCCTACAACGTTAGAGCCTTAGGTCCTGGAAATAGCAGGGTGACTCAGCAATAAAACGAACTACTAGTGACCAGAGCCTTCCTGTGTCTCTGACTCAGCCATGAATGCATCAGGAAAGTTGAAGAAAATGTCTCTCTGGAGCTGGAAGTAGTTGTCTCAGAAGCTAAACATATGGGGGCAGGTCCTGAGTTTAAGCCCTGCACCGTATGTGCACATGTACCTCCCCCACCAGGAATGAGTCAATGTGCTGGCCTTGACTTTGTAAAGAGGACAAAGGACAAAGGATTTTCATGGTGTGCTTCCTGAGAAGTCCATGGTGGGCTTGTCTCCTTCTGCATAACCTTCCTGTTTTGTTTGTGGTTTGGTTTCAGGATTTAGGTGTATGGGTGTTCATATCCTATGTATGTGTACCGTTTGTGTGCATGGTTCCTACAAATGTAAGTCGTATGGCTTATTTATAATCCCAGAGGATTAAGGTGAGAAGACCTCAAGCTTGAGTTACATGGTTAGACCTTGACTCAGAAAAACATGAATTTACATGACTAGTAAATTGCTAGGAGTAAAATACCTACTTTTCAAAGTGAATTCAAATAAAGGAAGCAGACACGGTTGTATGAATATACTATTGTGCTCTGTATGTGCTGTTGTGGATTTTCTGTTAAGAGACTATCATAGCCTTCGTTTGCCTGGAACACTGTAGGCCAGGCTGGCCCCTAATTCAGAGCCATCTTCCTCCCATGCACTGGAATCAAAGGCATGTGCCACCTCTCCCAGTTTTAAAAAAAGTATTTTTAATTTTTTTTCTCTGTGCAGGTCAAAGGGTAATTTTCAGGAGACATTGTTTCCTTCTACCATGTAGGGGCCAGGCACTGAAGTCAGGCAATGGGCTTGGCAGCAAGCACCTTTACTCTTTGAGTCCTGTCTTTGAGTCCTGACAGGGTCTCATTGGCCAGAGCCTATGTGTTTAACTAGGCTGGCTGGCCAGCAAGCCGTAGGAATCCACTGTTCCTGTCTCCCTGGTAGGCTGGCATCAAACCTGGCAACATTCCTGTCTCTGAGAAATGCTTTCTCAGAGAATTGAGCATCTCTAAAGTGAGATGCAGTTTATGCTGTGGAGTCTCAGCACACAACTCTTTGGTCCACACTGTAGCAGAAGCTAGGGGAATAGCAGTTGCCCAGAGTCCCTAGAGAGTGGCTGGGAATGTGGTTCAGCAGTAAAGCACTGGCTTAGAATCTGCAGTGAGGGGAGAGGCATGGCTTGGAAGTGGGGTGTTGTCTGACTAGCTTGCCTTTAATCTCAAAGCAGGGGCAAATGGCTATGATTTGGAAGCCAGCCAGGACTACTGTTGACACCTGGTCTCAAAAGGGGGTGCTTTCCTAGCATCCATGAGAGTCTGGGAGTGTGGCATAACCGCAGAATGCTCCCCTAACATGCACAAGGTCTGGGTTCCATCCCCAAATGTCTAATTACTCAGCAAATGTACTTTTTAAAATGCACTTAATTTTAGAAAAATCTCCGATACTAGACAAACTAAACTGAGAATAAGTTCCCAGAACATTGCCTGTCTCTTTGATGTAATAGTGTAAACAATTGTTAACTAACTTACTATCTTCTTCCTTAGGCTACAGGGATGACTTCTTAGGGGGTAGGGGGGGCAGTCGCCCTGGGGACCGGCGAGCAGGCCCTCCAATGGGGAGTCGCTTTCGAGATGGTCCTCCCCTGCGTGGCTCCAACATGGACTTCAGAGAACCCACAGAAGGTATGCCAGACATTCTTGGGATTTACTGTCCACCACCTTCCATTTTCCCTTGCATTGATGTTAGTCTGAATGGTAGGCTGGCCTTGAATGTCAGTCATCAACCTTGTAAGAGGCCATTTTGAAAATTGGATAGGTCTGTCATAATGGCCCATAATCCTAGCACTTGGAGAGGGGTGGGAGAGGGGTGGGTAGAGGAGGGAGGATCCAGAGTTCAGTGTCCTCAGCTGCATAAGTTTGAGACCAAACTGGGCTACATGAGGAGGCCCTGTCACAAAGGGCTGGGTCATTGAAGTCCCTGCAGTTTGGTTATTAGTGTGAGTGGTTGTATGGCATGGAGTCCATTCTCTATAACCTACCCTGTTTTCTGTCCTCCAGAGGAACGAGCACAGAGACCAAGGCTGCAGCTTAAACCTCGGACAGTGGCAACGCCCCTCAACCAAGTAGCCAACCCCAACTCAGCCATCTTTGGGGGAGCCAGGCCCAGAGAGGAAGTAGTTCAGAAGGAGCAAGAATGAGCTTAGGTTGGGAGGGAATGGGGCTTGGGAGAGCTGGAGCAAGACCACAGCCCAGCCTAGTGGCAGCCGGTCGCCCTGCAGGCCCCATTCCCGCCTGGCACTGTCCTCCTTACAGCGGAAACACAGAGCTTGTGAGTGCATGTCAGCTGTTAACAAGTGGTTTCTAGTACATTCTTGGCTTTGCTATATCTATCTAGTGCCTGTTTTGTGCTTTCTTTCTGTTTTCTTTCTCTTCCCTCTCATTTCTGCCCTCTCCCTGCTCCTTCCCACATAGTGTGGTCAGGTGTGGAAGGTGGGCTGAGGTGCTGCTTCATCCTTCTTTGCTTTCTTTCTTTCCTTTACACGCCCTGGCCATGTTCCAGGCGTGCTGTTCTCTGCTTATTCTTGGAACTTCTCTCCAACCTGCATGTCGAGTTCTGTGTTGCTGTGGCTTCTGGGAAAGAGCTGGAGCCACTGCTATGTGGCTGGTGGTGACTTGTTGGTATCCAGCTGGGATGAGCATGCAGAATTGGAGGCACCTTGCTTTCAAAACAAGGAAACGTGGCTGCTAGTCCTGATGGGCTGCTGCGTTTGGGGGCCAATCACCTGCCCAGCAGCTTGTTCAGGCACAGCAGGCTCCTGTCAAACAGTGAGGCCAGAAGAGTGCAGGGCAATGTGGACATTCTGTACTGGTGGTGACCTGCGTGCCAGTGGCTATGTGGCTTTGCTCCTGTTCACTCTTACGACCAAGTGCAAGCTCATTCCCTTCTCTTCCTGGGCCGTGGGGCCCCTTGGGAGTGCAGCCCACTGCAGCTCAATCCGCTTCCTACAGCTGAGGCCTGTGGGAAGCAGGGGTGGTGCTGGAGCTGCACTGGGCAGCTGTGCTTGCACTGCATCTGCGCTCTTTCCCTTAGCACAGACACTGCTCCCCACCACAGCTCAAGGCCTAGGGTCTGGCACTTTATCTGATCAGATGCACAGCTGTTGAGACCCTCTGTACCTGGGTGTCTAGAAACCTCTAGGCTTGCTGCCTCCTCTGTGAGGCAGACCCTTGCTCCCACAGACAGTGTTGAGCACTCACTTGGGAGCAAGGGGATCGGGCTTTGCTTTTAACTTGAACAGCTGTGAGTAAACAAGTGGAGAATGATTTGGCACCAAGTCCCCATCTGTTCTAACTAGAGCAGGGAGGGGTCAGCCAGCCACTAGAGCCTTAGGGAAAAGGGGCTGAGAGGTACGCAGCTTGCTTATTAGCTAGCAGCTTCCTGCCAGCCTTACCCTTTGGCTCATGATTGTCTTTGTTGCAAGGTCTCGGCAATTTACAGAACTCTCACTCCTTCCCTCGCCTGCCATCTTCTCTGCTTCTGAGATAAGAACCATTTGTGTAACACCAATACCTAACTTAAGACAGACATGCATTGCGTGGTTGTAATCAAAGCTGATGCTTTCAGATGATCTAATCCATCTCCAATGCGGAAAAGACAGAACAGGCACGTCCATCACACTGCTGGGTGCCCAGCTGACTGTAAGAATGGAATTCCAAACACTTAACACATTCAGTTCTATGACAGAAAGTGAGTCTATGGATATGGTATTTTGTGAATGATCTTTTAAATAAAAGAGAACCTTACGTAACATCTACTGTGTCTTTCTGGCCACTCGTGAAGTTGGGTTTTGGAACTTGCTGTTGAGTATTCATAATGTAGGTGGCAGGTTCAGTTCAGCTTTCTCCCCATTCACAGGGCCTTCCTGGAGAGGCCTGACCCTTGGACCCTCAAAAGAAGGGAGTAGAGCTTGCTTGGGGAGCACAAGCCAGTCATCTCACGGTAGGTGTTTGTTGTGTTAGCATCTGTTTAAAACAGTGTATCCCATGATCCCAGTGCTGGGGAGGCAGACACAGGGAGGTACCTGGGACATGCTGGCCAGCCAATCAAGCCTGGTACATAAGTAGCCCAGGGGTCACTGACAGACCCTGTATTTTAAAATGGCTTTAAGGACTAGAGATGGCTCAGTAAGGGCACTGGCTGTTCTTCCAGAGAACCCAGATTCAGTTCCCAGCATCCATGTGGCAGCTCACAGCCATCTATGATTTCAGTCCCTTATATGTAAAATGTGTATTGTGTAGGCATAGTGGCACACCATTAATCCCAGCACTCAAGAGGCAGGCAGATCTTTTGAATACAAGACAAGCTTGGACTATATAATATAGTGAGACCATGTCTCAAAAATGGGCTATTTTAAGGCTGCTCACTAGTTTGCTTACTTCATATGTCCCCCACTTCCCAGGAGTCGGCAAAGAGTAGGTGTGACCTTAGCAAAATGCCCAAGTGAAAAGGAACCTTTTCATGTTTGAGCCATCTACATTGATGTTCCTGAGATGAGTTCACACAATTGGTTTACTGTTTTCTCTACTTTTGTGGGGTTGGTTGGTGGTGCTCTGTAGACCAGACTGTCCTCGCACTAGAGATCCACCTGCTTGTGCTTCCTGAATGCATCGCCACTGCCCAGATTTTTTTGTGGAGTTTTTGGTTTTTCAGTTTTTGTTGCTTGGTCCTAGGAACTGAACACAAGGCCTATGTGCAACGTGAAAACACCAACCTGAGGCTGTTCTCAGACTAGATTCACGGAATAGCCGTATTTGTCTCTCCAGAGTCTTCTTGGTGACTTTGAGGACAGGATATTGTAGGGTAGACTCCTGTGGTGATTCTCAATACTTTGTCTTTCACCGACTCTTTTACCATTTGTGTAGGTGGGTGTGTGCCTACCGTGGCTAGAAGAGGATGTTGGGTCTCGTGGAGCTTTTTCTTGTTTTTATGTACATGTGTGTTTTTCCTGTATATATGCACTCAGGGCTGGCAAAGAACAAAGAAAGGAACCAACTTACAGGTGCCACAGTACCTGTGGAGCAGTCAGAAGAGGGCATAGAATCTCTTGGCGATCGCAGCGTTGTGAGCTCTCATGTGGGTACTGGGGTTTAAGTCCCAAATCCTTTTCAAGAGTAGTGATTTTTTTCATATAGGTGATGCACAGTATTGAAGATAGCTATGATGGCTTAGCAGGTAAAAGAACATTTGGTTGCATGCCTGACAACCTGAGTTCAATCTCTAGGACCCACATGGTTGAAAGAAACTGACTCACCAGTGTCCTCTGACTTCCCCATGTGTCAACTCACACAAATATAAACTTAATTTGGGAAACAAGAAATTGACTATAGCCAACTCAGTCCCTTCTATATCTCAATTCACTGCATTCAGAGCTCTCTATAAAATGCCAAATGCCCAAAAGCAACTGCTGAATGATAGATGACTTTGTGGTATTCTGTTGGACCCTGCAGAGTCTGGGTTCCTTGGGAGATGCAGTATGTGATTAGCAGAGCAGTTGCTATCCTAGCTTGTCTCTCTGAAGGGAGAGGGAGATGCCCAGAATGCCACCAAGGGCCCTTGTTGGTAGAAGTCTCATATATTGTACTATTGAAATAAAGAATAGGCTCACTACTAAATGTGTGCTTGGCTCATGCCTTTAATGCCATCACTCAGAAAGCAGAGGCAAGTGGATCTCTGAATTTGTGGCCAGCCTGGTCTACAGAGCTTAGTTAAAGATAATGGTCACTGCAGCACTTGGTGGGGCACAATTCTAGCCTTAACCTGGGGATGCTTGAGAGAATCACAAGTTCCAGGCCAGCCAGGACTACATAGCAGGAATCTATTTCAAAAAAAAAAAAAAAAAAAAAAAAAAACCCAAATGGAGCAATTATACTTTATGAGCTAGGAGTGTGATTCAGCACTAGAGTGCCTGCCAAGCATATGCAAGGTCCTGACTTAGTCACCAGTACAATAAAATGTCAGGCCCAAGCTATCCTTGATATGCGGTATATACTGAGGATGGTGGCAAACTTCTGATCTGCCTCCACCTTCCAGGTATTGGGATGTCCCCAGCACCCCCAAAATATTTTAAGTTTTTAAAACATGGTTCAGGCCTTGAGTGCTAGTCTTTAGTCTCAGCCAGGGCTGCACAGAGAAACCTTGTCTTGGAAAAACAAATGGTCAGGGGTAAGCTGTGCTCATCAGTTAAAGACATTGGCTCTTCTTCCAACACCTACAGCAATCTAACTTCTGTTCTGAGGTATCTGATGCCCTCCCCACCTCCAGGAACCAGGCACACCAGTGTTGGCAAAACACTTGTACACATAAATGAATTTTTAAAAAGTGCTTCAATAATTCTAGCTATTCCAGAGACTGAAACAGAAGGATTGCAAGTTCAAGGTCCATCCTATGTCTAGCCAAGAGGCAGTCTTAGAAAGAAAAATTAGAAAGGGCCTGGGCTGCTGTGTGTATGAGTGCCCTAGAGCAGGGCAGTGGTGGTACACACCTTGATCCAGCACTTGGGAGGCAGAAGCAGGCCGATATCTGAGAGAGGCCAGCCTGGTCTACAGAGCAAGTTCCAAATGCTACACAGAGAAACGGGGGGGGGTTTGGGGGTCTCTGCCTCCCCATCTGACCCCATGGGAAATAAAGGCTTATGAACTGAGTGTGGCTGGCACAGATTTCCAATGGCACTATCAGTGGTCCCACGGTGGAGGAGATTGAGCTTCCTGCCGGGCTCTTGTTAATGGCTCCCATTGCCTGTATTACTTTGGTACGCCACATGGTGGCAGCAGTAGGCCCAGGGTCAAGGACCGGGAGGAAACAGACCACTAGGGCAGTTCCCTGGTACTGAAATACTAAACTCACCAAGCAGATTGCAGGGTGGGACCATCCTGTCTTGAACCTTGATGTAACCAGCAGGTGGAGCAGTGTGCTAACCTCCAAGTTCCAGGGTGCACTGAGGCTAGTAGGTTGTTGACCCTTGTCCCTTGGAGCTATTGTGCCTGCTGACCTCCTTCCTACTCAACACTTGGAGCCTCCCTGAGCCACAGGCAATGACTGAGAAGCAGCTTTGGGGGATAAGGGAGTACATGGCTCAGTCCATAAAGCTCTCCAAAGCCAGAGGACCTGGGATTGGATCCCCAGCACGAGGACAGGGAAACATGGCTACCTGGAGTTTGCAGGGCCGGCCAGCCCAGAATGCTTGGTGAGTCCCATATGAATGAGGAGAAAATCCAGGTGGAAGCCAGGTGTGGTCCCAGCACTTGGGAAGAAGCAGGTGGGTCTCAGTTCCCAGGCCAGCAAAGACTACATAGTGTGACATAAAAACACAAAAATAAAACTCGGTGGGCTGGCAAGGTGGCTCAGTAGGTAAAGGTTCTTTCCACTAAGGCAGACCATCTGAGAGCTGTCCCTGGGAGAGCCAACTGCATGCTGGGCAGTGATGGCACACTAATCCCAGTACTCAGGAGGCTAAGGCAGGTGAATCTGACCCCAAGACTTCTGGTCTCTACTCACATCCTCCCGCTACACACACAGAGACAGGTGGGTACCTATCCAGCTGTTTCTGACAGTGGTCCTTGTTACATCCGCTGTCTTTGTGCCATCCACCACTTGCCTTTTCCTTGTCCCCCATGTCTCTTACCATTTTTTGTCTGCCCCTTGGTGTTTGTCCTATGGGATTTTGCTGCTCTAATCTTGTCTTCCTGAGATCCCTGTGACTACTGGCAGGAAGCTGGCTTCCTCAGGCCTATGGTTGTCAGTGTCTGCATAGCTGGGGCTTCCTGACCTGTGTGCCTCCCCCCCCCCGCCTCTCTCTCTCTCTCTCTCTCTCTCTCTCTCTCTCTCTCTCTCTCTCTCTCTCTCTCTCTCTCTCTCTCTCTCTCTCTCTCTCTCTCTCTCTCTCCTCTCTCTCTCTCTCTCTCTCTCTCTCTCTCTCCTCTCTCTCTCTCTCTCTCCTCTCCCTCTCTCTCCTCTTCTCTCTCTCTCTCTCTCCCCTCTCTCTCTCTCTCTCTCTCCTCTCCCTCTCTCTCCCCCTCTCTCTCTCTCTCTCCTCTCCCCTCTCTCTCTCTCCTCCCCCCCTCTCTCTCTCTCTCTCTCCTCCCCCTCTCTCTCTCTCTCTCTCCTCTCCCCCTCTCTCTCTCCCTCCCTCCCTCCCTCTCTCTCTCTCTCTCCTCTTCTCTCTCTCCTCTCTCTCTCTCTCTCTCTCCCTCTCCTCTCCCTCTCTCTCTCTCCCTCCCTCTCTCTCTCTCTCTCTCTCTCTCTCTCTCTCTCTCTCTCTCTCTCTCCCCTCTCTCTCTCTCTCTCTCTCTCTCTCCCTCTCCTCTCTCTCTCTCCCTCTCTCTCTCTCTCTCTCTCTCTCTCTCTCTCTCTCTCTCTCTCTCTCTCTCTCTCTCTCTCTCTCTCCCCCTCTCTCTCTGTCCTCTTCCATGTGCACCTGTGAACTCTTGGTTGGGTTGACACTGCTTCCCTTCTCCGTGCTCCTTGGGACCTGTGTCTGCTTTCATTTTGCTCTTTGAGTCCTGGGCTTTCTGTCTTTCTGTGCCTGTCTCTCACTTCCCATTTCTCCTGTGTCTTTCTTTTTTATCCCCACCCCTCCCTTGTGTGGGTGTCTGTGTGTGTTCATGTGTACCACAAGACGACCAGCAAGTATCAGTCAGTTCTCTTCCCATCATGCAATTCCTGGTGATAGGACGTAAATTGTCGGGCTTGGTGGCAAATGCAATTATCCAGCGAGCCATCTTGCTGGCCTACCCTTCTTGTTTTTGGTTTTTTTGTTTTGTTTTTGAGACAAAAACTATGTAGCCCTGGCTGGAACTCAACTATATCGACCAGACTGTCCTCGAACTCACAGATAGCTGCCTGCACCACCGTGGCCCTCTCTTCTCTTTCTATCTCTATGTTTTTCTGTCTCTGCCCCACCCCTTTTGTCACTAGCCAGCCAAACAGTCCGGCCAAGGCGGATGTGTGAGGATGATTCAGTAGTGACAGGAAGCCAACCGCCTTGCCTGCTGCCCTCCAGGGTCGGTGGTGTTGGCATCGGCTTGGGCAGGTGTGCCGGCACAAGATGGGGTGGCCATGGTGAAGAACCCCCACTCTCAGGTAAGCATTTCCCAGGGGTGCCCAGCTGAGCAGGTATCCCCTGCACTACCCCCCACAATACCCTTAGCTGTGGACTGAGTGGTGGCTGGGACACCTGATACCTCCTGCCCTGGCCTGACTCTTTGGCCCCTTGGGGACAGCCTGTTTTAGGGGCTCAAGGCACCTACCTACCAATCGATCATTGACTTCCCAAACCCCCAGCCTGTGAGACCCCAGGAAGCCCCTAGGGGGGTTCTGTCACTATCAGTGACTGGGGAGGGCCAGCCAGAAACCAGAAATGAACTCCGTTTCTCCCATCTGGTAAGAGTTAGCTAATGCCACAGGCCTGTGGGTGAATCTGGGATGCCCTGGGGAACTGCCCAGGCCCTGTCCCAACCAGGAGGAAACTGCTGTCCCCAAAACTCCACACAAGCCTGACCCAGGTTTGTACCTTCTGATGGATAACCCCTGTAGGGCCGAGGGCTCTTTGGTTCTGGCTCTGTGAATAGGTAGCCCAGGTTGGCCAGGTATCTTCCACCCAGCCACCACCACCATAGGCCTGGAAAAAGTCCTGCCAGACCTCTGCACATGGCCATACCTCCCCACACACACACACACACACACACACACACACACACACACACACACACACACAAAACAACCCACTTGGCCCTCCGGCCTCCAATAGGTTTTTCAGGGTTCTCTCTCCACCCACATTTGAAGTCCTCAAATCCTTGGTCCATCCAGGTAGACATTGTGGTACACTCCTGTCATCACAGCACTAGGAATGCTGAGGTGAGAGTATGGTGAGTTCAAAGCCAGCCTGTACTCCATAATGAGACCCTGTCTCAAAGGGATAAACCACAGAAATATTCAGCTAAAACCACAGGACCCAGAGTAGCACATGAATAACAGCCAGCCATCCCAGGTCTGTGTGATTGGTTACACTCCTCATCTGAGCAGCTCCTCGTGGTCTCTGCTCCCTGAAGGGTGAGCGATTACAGAGTTATCACTAAGGACCGTTGAGGCCGGAGGCTCAGGCTACAGTCAGAGACCGGCCCTGTGCAAACTTGTTCATATGAAAACTGCCCACTTCCCTTTGAGCTATTTTGGCTCACAGAGCCACAGGGCTGTGGCAGTCCCACAAGCACCCACAGCAAGCCCTGCCTGGCCCCTTGGGGCCTCCTGGGACTGCTGGGTTGCCCCTCCTGCAGACCCAGCCTCTGTTCCCTCCACCCTCAGCCCACCTGCTGTCTGTCGTTCTGGGTAGAGCATGAGCACATGGAGTGGAGGGAGTTCACTGGGTCTACTCTGGATTTCCATCACTATTCTCTTACTGTGACCTCTCTGGCACAGTGTGCACCTCTCTGAACCTCCATTTATTCTCTGGGAAGAATATAGTTGGGCTCAGGAATTCCCAACTGAGAAGCAAGTCCCAGACCCGCTCTTTTTGTTTAGCTTTTCAATATGTTAATCAAGTTTTAACTATTGAATGGATGGATGGATACTGGATGGATGGATGTGCTTGTGCTATAGTGTGTGTCAGAGAATACCTTGCAGGAATGAGTTCTCACTACCATGTGGGTCCTGGGGATGGAATGCAGATCATCAGACTTGGAGGCAAGCACCTTTTCACTCATGGACTATGTCACCACCTTCCATCCATTCACTCTTTTTTTTTAATACTTTATTTTTATTTTATGTGCATTGGTGTTTTGCCTACAGGTATCCCTGTGTGAGGGTGCCAGATCCCCTGGGACCAGAGCTATAGACAGTTGTGAGATGCCATGAGGGTGCTAGGAGTTGAACCCTGGTCCTCTGGAAGAGCAGCCAGTGCTCCTCACCTCTGAGCCATCTCTGCCCCCCCCCATTTAATCCTTTTATTATCATGTATTAATTGTACATAGTATTATGCTTAGGAGATTTCCATACATGTAAATGATGCATCTTGACCATATTCACCAATCACCTCTCTCTTGTCCGCTGCCATTCTCAATGATTCTTGCCCTCTTCCCAACTAATTCTTTCTGGTATCATTTTGTTCTTTTTTCCAGTTGGGTGGGGTCTGGTGGTGATTCGATGAGTTTCATTAGGCTTGCTTTCAGGGTGTGAGGGGTTATCTACAGGAGCATGGCACCTTAACCTCTGAGGAGGCTCTCTCTTCCAGCACCCTCTTTTTGTTAAATTTAAAACATTTATGTAAATTGGCACATGATGGTGCACTCTATAATCTCAGCACTCTGGAGGCAGAGGCAAGCCAGTCTCTTGTGAGTTCCAGTTCCAGGCCAGCTAGGGCTACACAGTGACTGCCTGTGTCAAAAACAAAATGTGTGTGTTCTGCTTGCATGAACATGTGCGCACCACACTTATACTTGGTACCCACAAAGACAGGGAGAGGGTTGGAGCCCCCTGGAACTGGAGTTATTAGATGGTTCCAAGCTGTCATGTGGATGATGAGAATCAAACCCAGGTCCTCTGGGAGATCAGTCTATGCTCTTGACCTCTGAGCCATCTCTTCAAACACTCTTCTCCACCCCCAGGGGTCCCCCCCCCCCCAGTGATAGGAATGGAACTCAAAGCCTTGCACATACTAGTTTTGTTAAACATCAGCATATCTCTCATTGGGTGTTTCTAGGCAGGTACTCTACTGTTGAGCCATGCCCCCAACCTCATACTGGTAGATTCTAGGCAGTTGATCTACCACTAAGCCATGCTCCTAGGCCAACACTGGGACATTCTAAGCAAATGTTCTACTATGCCCCCAGCCCTCTTTATGTTTTGAGACAGAGTCTCACTGAACTTGTAATACAGCCCAAATTGACTGGAATTTGTAGTACTCCTGCCTCAGCCTCCTGAGCAGCTAGGATTGCTAGCCTGCTCTACTAGGCCTGCCATATCTACTTCATTAGGCCTTCACAGCTCTTCATAATGTTTAGCCTGTCAGACCCTGCTGGGGTCAGTGGAGGGAGTCCAGGCCTGTGCCTCTAGACATCACCAGGCAAGATAATACATTGCCTCAATTTTTTGCCACAGGCCACTGACAGCTCCTTCTGTGTCATATGGCTAAGAACTGTGACTATAACAAGAATCATGGTGGAAATAACCCACATGGCTGACCCTACTTTACAGTCATCATTTCCATGACAGGCCTCATGTGACAAACTCAAAAGACACGTGTTATTTTCCGTGTGGCTGGTTAGAATAGATAGATGACCTGACTAACAATATTCCAGGGCTGAGAGCTTTTGGAGTCCTGTTCATCCCTAGACAACAGGTCTAGAAGCCAGTGGGCTCTCTGGTAGTCAAGGCCTCTTAGTCGGAGGATGGTCCTCCTTCCAAAGGTATGGGGTTCCCTTGAAAAGATAGCAGAAGTCAGCAGGCCAACTCCTGGGACCTTGAATGTCAAGCCAAAAATGTGGGTTTGCTCTTGGGGTCATAAGTGGACAGAGGTAGGCAAGTGCTGAGTTATATGTGGCCTGCTTGTGTGCTATTTCCAAGTCTCCTCCTCTTTTTTCCTTGAGACAGTGTCTTGTAGCCTAAGCTGACCTCTATGTAGCCAAGAATGACCTCAAACTGATCTGCCTGTGCCTCCCAAGTGCTGGGTTACATGCATATAGGAGTAAGACACCATGCTCCAATTCTCCTCTCTTCTCCGTGCCCCCTCTCTCATATTTCCCCTCTACTTCCTGTCTGTCTGCTCCCCCACCATGTGCGTGTGTGTGTGTGTGTGTGTGTACACGCATGCATGTGTAGGTACATTCATCCTTTGAGATATATATGGTTGTGCTTTGTGGCCAGAACTAGCCTTGATCTCCCCATTGTCCTGGCTTTTTTTTTTTTTTTTTTTTTTTTTTTTTAATTTACTGGAGCTGGAGAGGTGGCTTAGCAGTTAAAAACACTGACTGCTCTTTCAGAGGACCCGGGTTCAATTCCCAGCATGAATCTGACACCCATGGCAAACACTAATGCACAGGCAAGATAATACATTGCCTCAATTTTTTGCCACAGGCCACTGACAGCTCCTTCTGTGTCATATGGCTAAGAACTGTGACTATAACAAGAATCATGGTGGGCTGAATAAATTTTAAAGATTTATTTGTTTTTATTATGTATTTATTTGGTTGGTTTTGGTTTTTTGAGATAGGGCTTTTCTGTGTAGCCTTGGCTGTCCTGGAACTCACTCTGTAGAGCAGGCTGGCCTTGAACTCACAGAGATCTAAGTGCTGAGACTAAAGGTGTGTGCCACCGCCCAGCTAAGATTTATTTTATGTATGAGTGTTCTGTCGGCACATATACCTTTATGCCAGAAGAGGCATCCGATCCCACTAGAGATGGTTGTGAGCCACCACGTGGTTGCTGGGAATTGAGCTCAGGACCTCTAGAAGAGGAGCCAGTGCTCTTAACCACTGAGCCATCTCTCTAGTCCCCACTCCCCCACCCCTGTTCTATTTTTTTTTTTGAATAAATAAAGTTACAGGCATATGCCATATGCTCAGTTTATGAGTCTCTTTGGTAGATAAGTCAATATTCTAACCAAAGGTCACACTCCCAGCCCCTCACTGGGGGATTGGAGGCAGGGGCTCCACAGCAGAGCCACACCTTCTCATTGGAAGCAGGACATAGGCAGAGTGGGCCCTTAGTCACTATCACTCCACATGCATCTTATAGAAGACAGGCTCCCTCAACTGTATCCCTTGCCCATGCCACGGAGCTGAGTCTCTTCGGAGTTGTTATAGTTGGTTTCATAAGCCAGTCTGAACGGTTGTACTCCACTCATTACCAGACTGTGGACTTCCACCAAGGCTGGGACAGCCACTGCCTTCACATGGTCCTGGGCTAACTGAGTGTTCAATGCTTCTTCACCCCAGATATCCCTCTCCACAGCTCCACCTCTTCCTTTGTCTCCCAAAGGACCAGCCTCACTCTGCAGGTCCTCAAGCCCCATCCCTCAGCTGGGGACCATCCCTGAATTATACTGACTGGCCTTGAATTCAGAGATCTGGCTGACTTTGCCTCCTGAGCGCTGGGATTAAAGGCATGCAAGCACTCCTAACCACCGAGCCATCTCTCCAGCCCCTCCACTTTATTTCAGTCTTAGCCCAGGCTAGCCCAAAACTCACTATGTTGTCTCAGCTTGACTTGAAACTAGGGCAATTCTCCTGCTTCTACCTCCAGAGTTGCTGGGATTACAGGTGTGAGCCCCTATGCTAGGTCCAGGGCTGAGCGCTCTGTTTGACCCCTCCTTTTCCCCATAGCAGCTGGGGAGAGGGGAACTCTCCAGTCTCAGCTTCTCCACCTTGAATTAAGCAGCCAGTCTCTGAATGTGTGCTTAGGGTTGTCCACAATTTCTTAGTGTTGCCTAGTGATCTCAGAACCTTCTAGCACACATGATCTGATAGTCAGTGTGCTAGTTAGGATCACGTGCGAGATATGGTTGGTTCCATCAGGAGTAGGGAAGGCCATTCCACTGTTATTGCTGGAGCTAAGAATCAGAGATCAGAAAATGGGATCAGGCTGGGCAGTGGTGGCGTATGCCTTTAATCCCAGCACTTGGGAGGCAGAGGCAGGCGGATCTCTGAGTTCAAGACCAACCTATTCTACAAGAGCTAGTTCCAGGACATTCTCCAAAACTACAGAGAAACCCTGACTCGAAAAACCAAAAAAAGAAAGAAAAAAGGAAGGAAGGAAGGAAGGGAGGGAGGAAGGAAAGAAGGAAGGAAGGAAGGAAGGAAGGAAGGAAGGAAGGAAGGAAGGAAGGAAGGAAGGAAGGAAGGAAGGGGGTTGGGCAGCCTCTGGGAACCCCTGGCTCACAGCTCTCCAATGCAGCTTTGCAGGCCCCTCCCCAAGCCAACATGAATGCCGAGTTGGAGCTCCTGTGGCCATGGTCAGTCCCGCTGCTGCTGCTGCTGGGGGCCACAGCCTGGCTGTGTGTCCGCTGCTCCCGCCCAGGTGAGTGTCACACGGGCAGGGAGTGATGGGAGAACCATGGAGAGAGTGTCCCAGAGTGTCCCTGGCTGTGGTGGGAGGAGCAGGAAGATGAGCTGGTGGCCCCTGAAGATACTGGGTGTGGGTAAAAGCTGGTTCTGCCCGACCATGGGGGTCACTCAGACCAGGAAACTGCTCTGGAGAAGAGAAGGGAGGCTGGCTACCTGTGACACCCTCTGTTTCATGCTATCCTCTCCCCATAAAAAGGGATCAAGTACATCTCCCTCCTTCTCACCCTCTTTGCTTCTTACCCCACCCCCACCCCGTGCTTGCTCCAGCCCTCTCCCTCCCACCCTCTCCCTCCATCCTTTTATTCTGCCATCCCTCCCTCCCTCCCTCCTTCATTTCTTCATTCCTTTCATTTCCTTCCTCTTAATTCTTTCTCTTTCACACTTAGCTCAGGCTAGCCTCAAATGTTCCTACCCTCCTGCTTCTGCTTCCTGAGTGTTGGACTCACAGGCATGTGTCACTACACCCAGCTGATATGAACCATGCCAGTGACAGGCAGCCACGAGGGACTTACCAGGGGCCTGGAGGCGTGTGATTACAAGGAGGGGCGTCCCAGACCCCGGCTTTCCTCCACCATGCACCCGAGTTCAGGGACCCTTGCATGCCATTTCTGTTCTTGCAGGGGTGAAGAGAAATGAAAAAATCTACGAGCAGAGGAACCAGTGAGTTGCCCCAACTTGGCACTTGCCCTCATGCCTGCTGCCTGCTCTAATGGGTGCCTAGCATTCAGTGGAGGGAAACGAAAGGGGCTGTCTGAATGAATATGCCATCACATGGCAGTGGTGGCCGGGGAAGAGCCTCAGCACTGGGCATCTCCTATCACCCCAGATATTCTAGAGCCTGCCTAGGCCACAGAGGGAGTTTAAGTCCAGCCTGACGATTCAGTGAGACCTTGTCTTAAAATGTATAAGTAGGGGGCTACAAGATAAGTTAAAGTGACTGACACAAAAGCCTGGTGACCTGAGTTTGATCCCTGGAATCCACTGTGGAAGGAGATTAAGGACTCCCGATAATTGTCCTCTGTCCATGTGCTTACTGCACCACAACATACACATACAATAATAATAAATACAAATAAACGTTTTCAGGGCTGGAGAGATGGCTCAGTGGCTAAAGCACTGGATGCTCTTCCAGAGCACCTAGATTTGATCTCCAACACCCACATGGCTCACAGCCTTAGGTTCCAGGAGATCCAATGCCCTCTCCTGACTTTCTCAGGCACCAGGCATGCATGTGGTGGGTGACATACACATGGCAAAAAACCCATACACATTTCACAAAATAATTTTTAAGCATGTGCCTAGACTCCCAGTGATGGGCTGGGTATGTGGCTCAGTGGTATGTGAGGAGTATACTCAGAATCCTGAGTTCAATTCCCAACATAAACAGAAAGGCAAAGGGCAGGCACGGTGATATAATCCTTTAATCCCAGCACTCATGAGGCAGAGGCAGGTGGACGTCTGTGTTCTAAGCTGGCCTAGTCTACATAGTAAGTTCCAAGCCAGGCCTACAGTACAGTGAGGCCATATCACAAAAATGAAAAGAAAGAAGAGGGGGAGGGAACTGGCTGATCACTCTACTCCCTGCTGCATGAACACACACTTCCTACACTCACCCTAATAGGGGCTCACACACACACACACACACACACACACACACACACACACACACACACACACACTTCCTCATTTCCTTTTGCAACTGAAAAACCACAGAGATTTGAAAATAGTCTTCCATCTCTGACCACGCTGGGCTATGGTAAAGCTTGCTTGTTATTTATTTATTTTGAGACAGGGTCTTACACTGACTCACATAGAACTTACTTTATAACTCAGGCTGGCCTCAAACTCACATTGATCCTCTTGCCTCGAGTGCTGGGAATCCAGGCAGGTGCAGTCACATTCCCAGGCTCGGCTCCTCCCTCTTCTCTGTGTTCCTTGTCCCTATCTATCCCTGTCCTCTATGTTCCTGGAGAATGTCAAGGCCCAGCTCAGCACACCCTTGTGTATTCACAGGCAAGAAAATGAAGAGAGCTTTACCGTGGCTCAGACCTACTCCCGTGAGTCCCAAACGCTTCCTGGGTTTGGTTCAGGGCTGGAACTTCCCATATTGAGGTCCTTTCTGTGACCCTTGCCCTGAGGCCAGCCTGATACAGTGGGTGAAGACTTAGCTAGGTGAGTGCCTACCAATACCTTGTCCCTGCTTCCCTCTGAAAGTGGCCAGGCCAGTATGGGCAGGATCCCTGATGGACACAGCCTCAGACAAGTCATCGGAAAGGTAGGAAGGCATTCTGTGATGCATGGTCCTCCCGGGTTCCAGACCTGGAGGACCCCACCTGGCACAGCCAAGCCCAGACTCCACTTTGTCCCCAAGCTGCAGTCTCAGAGCTGGCCTGTGAGGGCCCAGGGGACTGTCCCCCACCCCAGGGCACCACCTTAGTCCCCCTTGCCCCATCCTTGCAGGAAGAACAAGATGCTGTTTTCTCACCTTGAAGGTGAGTGACACCAGGCAGGGATGAGCCTGAGTGGGGATGGGACAGTGGGACAAGTACAGGATTGGAGGCCTTTCAGGGAGGCTTGAGCCTGGGCTTCATGAAATTGGCGTGACTACATAGGGCACATGCTTGTAGCGGACTGTGTGTAAAGGCATGACCGTCCAAAGCCCCTAGTCCCTTGCTTGGGCTACAGAGCCTGAGTTGGGCTGGGGCAAGGCCTGGAGGGCAAACAGCTCAGCCTTTCTTCCAGGTCCTGAGTCCCTTAGGTACCAGAACTTCTACAAAGGTGGGTAGCTTTGGTGGGGAGGGGTTGGGCCACAGCCTGGGAGCTTAGCCTGCTTAACTCTCCTATGTGGCCTCTTCCAGGAAGCAGACATGGGCCTGATGCTGCCTATGTGTAAGTGGCCCTCATCCAAGTCTGCTCTCTGCCCACGCCCGTGTTTCTGGGTCTCTCATCCCAAGCTTCTTTATCTGAATCATTCAGTGAAGACGCATCTCTGGGTAGCCTTTTCAGTTTGGTGACCATGGCCTTGTGGAGCCTGGCATGTGGCTCTGCCTGAAGGAGGAGTATCTGGTAGGGGTTGGGCACTCATCCTGCTATTTGGTGAAAGTCAACTTACAAAGCAGACATGGTGGCCCAGGTCGGTCATTTCAGCACTCAATGGGGAGGTTGAGACAGGGATCAAAGTCAGTGTGGGCTACAGTACTGAGATGTTCTCCCCCCACCACAACAAAAGGGTTGGAGTTCAGTTGGCAGAGTGTCCACCCAGCATGCATGGAGCCCTGGGTTCCATCGACAGCACCGTATAAGCTTGGTATGGTGACACATGCCTGTAATGCCAGCCCCGGGGAAGGAGGATTGTTCGAGGTTATCCTTTCTAAATAGTGAGTTTGAGATCAGCCTGAGACACAGAGATGTTGTTTCAACAGGGTGGGGGTGGCAGCCAGCTACGGCAGCCAGTGAAGGCATTTACTTCACAAGCCAGACAACTCCCATCTCCCCCATCCCCACCCCAGGAACCCACGTGGTGAGAGGAGAGAACTGACTCTAAAGAAATAAATGTACACGGGAGGAGAGTGAGAGACAGACAGACAGACACACACACACACACCCCAAGGGGCCCAGGCATGGTGGTACAAGTCTGTCCTCCCAGCCATCCCGATACTTGAGAGGCTGAGGCAGAAGGATCTGATTCAAGGCCATCCCCAAAAGAAACGACCCCTAGCAGGGTCTCCTCATGTCACAAACAGGGAGACGTGTGGCCAAGGTGGGGACTTGCTGAAGGTGTCAGCTAGAGGCTGACAGCCAGCCCTCTAGCCCCAGGGTGGTCAGGGGCTCTGGCAAGCATCCAGAGTGGGCGGAGGAAGGAGCCCCCCCCCAATGGCTCCTGACAGGCCTGTTCAGCAACCTTCTCTGTTTTCTTATCCAGAGATCCCATCCCCACAGACTACTACAACTGGGGATGTTTCCAGAAGCCCCAAGAAGGTAGGTGGGGGCTGGGGTGGGGAGGGTGTAGAAGAGGAGGCAGCCCCTAGGTCAGGATGGGTCTGCAGAGATGGTGAGAGGTGGAGGGAGGACATGCTACAGGCCGAGGTGGGTGGGCGGAAGGAAGCTGGTCAGCATGCACACAGAGGATGGGGACAGCGGAGAGAGCAAGGGACAGGACAGGAAGCAGAGGTGGAGCTGTGAGTGGGAACATCTGAGGAGAACAGCTCACTTGTCATCTGTGGCTGGAGACACAGATGGGCACTGATGGCAGATAAGCCCCAGCGAGCTTGAAGGATGGAGCCTTTGGTCATGGCCACTTCTGCTTTACGGAGGAGAGCAAGGGGGAGGGGCAGAGCCTATGGGAAGGAGCAGGGCCTTTAGCCAGGGTCCTCATTTGGACATGGCAGTCTATTAAGGGGTCCTCTTCCTCCTCCCTTCAACTTTCTTCTCCTCCTCCTTTATTTAACGTATTCTTAAAATATTTGTTGTGAGGGTGTGGGGATACACACGTGGAAGTCTTAGGACGACTTGTGAGAGTCAATGCTCTCCTTTAACTACGTGGGTCCGGGGGATAGAACTTAGCAAGTGCCTTTCCTTGACCTTTATTCTTATTTTGTAATAAAGGGTCTCCTGCCAGGTGTGATGGCACACACCTTTAATCCCAACACTCAGCTCTTTGTGAGGCCAGCATGGTCTTCATAGCAAATTCTAGGACAAACAGGGCTACACAGGGAGACACTGTCTCCAAACAAAACAAAATAAGACCACCAGGACCAACAACAAACAAGATAGTTCCCCACACGTGCACGTGCACCAGCATACACACAAAACAAACAATGGCCACACACACACACAGACACACAGATACCGACACAGACAGACAGACAGACAGACACACACACACACACACACATATACACACAGATACAGACTCAGACAGACACACACAGAAAAAAAAAACCTGGTCCCTGAAGCCTAGGGGGAGAGCTTGGTGGGCCTGCAGGGGTAGCAAAAGGAGCAAGGGACCTGAGCTTGCAGGCAGGGTCCACTAGCAGATCTCCTGCCAGCTCTTCTGTTGACAGATGATGACTCCAACTCCTACGAGAATGTGCTCATCTGCAAGCCCACTGCCCCTGACTCAGGTGAGGCTGTCTCCCCCAAGTGGCAGGGCAGGGGCCAGCACCCTTATGAATAAGACTGAGTTCCCAAGATTCAGCCCTTGCCTGCGTTCTCTGGGTCAAGTTTGCCCAGACGAGGAGCCATCCAGGGGATTATCCTCCCACACTGGGGTCATCCTCTGTAGAAGCAGGCTGCCTCTGGCTCCCTGAACTACTCACAGTGTCCCTATACCCTCCCTTAGGTGGTGAGGAATCTGAGGATTACCAGAACTCAGTGTCCATCCGAGAGTGGCGAGAATCCAGGAGGACTGTGGGTATGTCCCCCATGGGCAGAGGCCACCGGGAAGGAGTGTGTGGGGTGTGTGGTATCAACTCAGGCAGGCAGGCAGGCAGTTAATCCAGAGGGTCTGCCTGCGCAGGTTCCCCTCCAGCCAACCTGGCTGACTTCACAGTACCCAAGGCTGCCAAAGCCTTGCACTCTACCAGGACTTAGAACTTCCCTTGACACTTGACCTCTAGAGCTGGCCACCAGTGACAGGGAGGTACGACGAGTCCTGTGCAGCAGGACATCTCCCCTGTGCCATTTGTTGGGTCTTGAGCACCCTGGCTGGGTAAATACTGGTATGGTGTATGCCTGTGAACTGTCCCAGCAACCTCCTGTCCCGATCCACAGGTGCACAAGTGTCCCCATCAGGAAGCCCAGATGAGGAACCAGATTATGTGAATGGGGATGTGGCCGTGGCTGAGAAAGTCTAGGAGAGATCAATCGGAAGGAAGGTATGGTATGGCACCCTCTTTGCTGCTCAGAGTTGGCAGCCCAAGTCAAGGAAGAGTCCTGTGCAGGGGAGGAGCCTCACGGAGTGATGGATAGCCCCATGGGTGCTCATCAGCATCAGGACCAGCAGGGAGGTGCTCACTGAAGTCCACCAGTCCCTTCCTGTGGGACTAGGGGAACCAGAAGAGTTAGGTTCACCCAGGTGACAGGTGGATGCATACCCGTGGTCAGGAGCACTGGAGGTGCTTAGCAGAGATGTCTCAGAAGTAGAGCGTTTGCTCTACAGTCCACCAGTGGGGGTGGAGGCATGGCTTGGCCATAGAGCAATTGTCTGGTATACATGAAGTCCTGGGTTCCAGCTACAGCAATGAAAAAAAAAACTAAAAAATTAAGATGTAAAATGAAGAAGCCAGGCATGGTGACACATGACTCCTAAGAGCCTGGGATCTCAGATCTCAGTGATTCGGAGGTGGAGGCTAAAAGATCAGGGGTTCAAAAACAGCCTGGGCTCAATAATGACTTTGGAGCCAGAGATCTGGTCTTAAACAATAGAACTTGAGAGATGGCTCAGTATAAGCATGGGATGTGAGTTGAGATCCCCAGCGCACCCCTGTCATCTGGTGCTGGGGAGGCCAATCTCAGAGCTCATTGACCAGCCAGCCTAGCAGAAACAATGAGCTCTAGGGGGTTCAATGATAAAGGAAGATAGCCAAAGTTGACTTCTGGCCTTCTGTGTGCGCTCGCACACACACACACACACACACACACACACACACACACACACACACGCACGCACACACACAAGGAATGGAAAGGAGGAAGGAAAGATAGGAAAATAATAAAGAAATCAGATAAACAATAAAATAGATAAGACACTGCGGCATTGTTGGCACATGCTTTAATTCCAGCACTAAGGAGGCAGAGGCAGGCGGATCTCTGTGAATTCCAGGTCTGCCTGGTCTACAAAGCTACATAGAAAAACCTGTCTTGAAAAAAATAGATAAGAAAATTCAATATAGACAGGTTTTCTGTGTAGCCCTGGCTGTCCTGGAACTCATTCTGTAGGCCAGGATAGCCTGGGGTGACAGGACTGGGGTGCTGTCTGCCTCCCCACTGGGAAGAACATCCCAGAAGTGCAGGTGGGAGGTGGGAGAAGATGTCTGCCTCTAGCAGAGCATGGGAGAGGCTGGAGGTCAGCCAGCCAGCGCCAGCACTGGAGTTCTTGACTGACGAGAGGGACAGTGAATCTGGATCTTGTTCCCTTCCTCCTCCTGTCTCCCCGTGGAATGCTGGGATTGCAGGTACATGCCACCAGGCCAGCTTTCCTTTGTTTTGCTTGTGAGACACGGTCTCACTATGTAACCCTGGCTAGCCTGGGACTTGATACATAGACCAGGTTGGCCCTGAACTCGCACAGATCCTCCTGCCTCTGTCTCCCAAGTGCTGGGATTACAGGTATGCACCATTGTGCCTGTTGTTTCACGTGGGTTCTGGAAGTTGAATTCAGGTCCTCATGCTTGTATAACAATTACTTTTTTGAGAAATCTCTCCAGCCCCCAACCTTTGCCTCATTGTTAACTCTTCTGTTGAAGGGCCTGAGAGGGACCACCATCTGAAATTCACTGCCCGCTGAAGCCTATTTTCCAGAGATACTGGAGTTTCGACCTGGCTGTGGCTGCTCCTGGGAGGGGTTCCAGGAAGCCCGACACAGCCCGGGAGACACTGGAACTCAATAGGGCTGCAACCTTCAAGCAATGCCCCGACTTTGGGGGCAAAGCAGGCGCCTGGGGACATTGACTGTGGTGACCAGAAGCTCAGGACCTGACGCAGGCTGTGTCCCTGGTACCACATCTAAAATATGGCATAACACTGGGACTTGTCTTCTTCCTTTTTTTTTTTTTTTGAAACAGGGTCTCATTAAATTGCTCAGGCTGGTCTCAAACTTGCAATCTTCCAGCCCCAGTGCTGGTATCACAGGGTATATCGCTCACCACACCTGACTTTATATCTTTTTTTCCCCCCTTGTTTGGACCTCAAACTGCTTATGAATGTTGATTTCTGGGAATGTTACATGACTTTCTATAGTTGACTTCAATGGATGGAGCCATATTTAATATTGTCAATGTGAGGGGGACATCTGTCTCCCAGAGAGCATTACACATACTAACTTATCAGATGAGTGCGGTGTAGGGTAACCTGGGGTCTCCTTGTTCTTAGCTTCAATTTGCTCAGATCCTCCATTCCTGCAGGGACCTTGTGAGTCAGTGACAGGGAGACAAAAGTGGTCTCAGCAACCATGAATAAACCCTGAGTTTCCGAGCAGGCTCTGCCACATCTGCCTTTGTTTAACCTTTTGTGTCCACAGGGCTAAGCATCTCCCTCTGTTGCTCTCCCTTCTTTCCTTTTTTAAAAATCTGTATAGCCCTGGCTAGCCAAGAACTTGCTATATAAACCAGGCTGGCCTTAATGAGATCTGTTGGCTTCTGCTTCCTGGGTACTGGAACTAAAGGCGCCACCCCACCTGGCCTGTTTAAAAGGTGTGCTTGAGTATATTCCATGTGTGTAGGTGCATGCAGAGGGCAGAAGGCATCAGAGCACTTGAAACTCCAATTACAGACCTTTGTCAGCTGCCCCACGGGAGTGCTGGGAACCCAGCTAGGGGCCTCTGAGCCACATCTCTCCTTGTTTTCTGAACAAGTGTCACTGAACTTGGCTTCCGCCGCTGCAGGTGGCTCAGACCCTCATGCTAGCATAGCAAGCACTTTACCCCCACCAAGCCACCCCTTCCTTTTTTTCAGTGTATATAGACACGGCCAGAGACAACAGCTCTGTGAAGCTGGGTCTCCTTTCACCTTCGGGACTCCAGGGACAAAACTCACGTCAACAGGCTTGTGTGACAAGTGCCTTTAACCATCTGAGTCACCTTGCCAGTACCCTTTTGCCATTTGAGTCTCACTCTGTAACCCAGGTTGGCTGGCACCAAACTCATGGCAATCCTTTGCCTCAGTATCCTGGGTGATGGGAGTATAGGCCAGTGCCACCATGCCAGGCTCCGGTAAAGACTGCCAGAAATGACGATCAGGGTTCTTTTTGTTTTACTTTGTTGAGACAGGGTTTCTCTGTGTAGTTCTGTAAACCAGGCTGGCCTTGAACTCACAGAGATCTGTCTGCCTCCACCTCCTAAATGCTGGGATTAAAGGTGTGTGCCTCAACTGCCTGGCTTTTTTATAATTTTACTTATTATTGTGTGTGCATGTATGCAGGGCCCGGGAAACAACTTTTTTTTTTTTTTTTTTTTTGAACCAAGTCTATGTAGTTTCTATATAGTCCTGAGCCATGTAGAACAAGCTGGCCTTGAACTCCAGAGATTGCCTGCCTCTGCCTCCCAAGCGCTGGGATTAAAGGCGAGCACCACCCCATCTGGCTGCCCAGAGAACATGTCCGTTGGTCAGTTCTCATCTTCCACCTTCTTGTGGGTCTGGAGACGGAACTCTCGTGGTCAAGTGCCCTGCCGGCAGCTTCACCTGCTGCAGTTTCTACTAGCAGGCATAACACGCAGAAGCAAGACACTGGTCTTCCTCAAGGCCTCACGAAATTAAGACAAACATCCTAAGGCTTTATCGGCTACACCCGCAAGACTGGGGGGACAGGGGGCTTTCCCGTCATGCCCCATACCCAGGGCCCAAAGCTGAATTCAGGTGTGAAGAGCTCGTGCACACAAGCAGCAACCCTCCAGAGCTCAGCCACACAGCTGGCAGAGGGCTTGCCTGGCATGCACAAGCCCTGGGTCCCAACCCCAGCACCGCATAAACCAGGCGTGGTGGGGCACTGTAACCCCAGCACTCGGGGGCAGAAGCAAGAGGATCAGCAGTTCAAGGTCAGGCAGGCTCAGCTGTGGAGGAGTTCAAAGTCAGCTGGGGTTACAAGAGACCTTGTTCCCCCAGAACAGAAGTGAGCGTGTTCTATCAGTGTCTTGGGCACATCTCCCCTCAACTAGAAAGCTGGATCATCAGTGTCTCAGTGACAAGGACCCTCCTAGTTTCATCAGTGGAGGACGGCTCAACTGGCCACTGGAGCCATGGTCTTCTGACACAGCCTGGCCAGGAGCCCAGCCATCTGCAGCAAGGAGTTCACACCTTCTGCCACTTTCATGTGAGTGTATCCAATCTCCTGAAACACAAGCCCAAAGAACGGATGGGGAAGCTGGGACTGCTGGCTCCTTTCATCTAAACTAGGGGTTAATTCAAAACATGCAATGACGTCACAATGCAACATGGTAAGAGGCGGGACCTGGCTTCACTCAAGTTCAGCTCATGCAGTAAAAGGGTGTTCCAGGCTTAGGGAGCAAACCCAGAGCTTCCAACACTGAGCTACAGCCCCAGGCTGCTAGGGTCTCACATAGCTCAGGCTGGTTTCAAATCTCCTGAGCTTCTGAGTATCCTGCCTCCACCTCCAGGGTGTGGAACTATAGCAGGCAAAAGACATCCAGTTACTGTAGCACTGCTTTAAAACAAGGTCTCACTCTGTAGCGCCGAAGGTGTGCCCCATACCTAGCAGCACCCCATCTTATGCAATGCTACGGCTTTGCACACTAGAGGAATACATCCCAACTGAGCTAACTCTGTCTTTTCCAAGACCGGGTTTCTCCATGTAACAGCCCTGGCTGCCCTGGAACTCACTGTGTAAGACCAGGCTTGCCTTGATTTCAGAGCTACGCCTGCCTCTACCTCCCGAGAGCTGGAATTAAAGGCATGCACCATCACTGTCCAGCCACAGGTAAGCACACTTGTCTGTGGGTGGTCTCATACCTGGGAACCCACCCATGTAGAACAAGAACTTGGCTGGCAGCCATGCTGTTTCATGTGTGCCAATGTGGAGTGACGTTTAGCCACAGAAACCCAAACACCCTTCCTAGAGAACAAGTGACCATGACACAGCCACAACGCAGAATACTGCTGGGTGATAAGGGCCAGGCTATGGTCACATGTCACAACAGATCTGGAAGGCACTATGCATAGTGCAGAAGCCAATGCAAAGCAGTGTGGTGGCACACGCCTGAAATCCCAGCTTGTGCTACACTGTAAGGCCTTGTCTAAAAACAGCAAGACTCAAAAGAAAGCGAAAGTGCACAAGGTATTCCTGAGCTCTGACTGACCTTGATGAACTCAAGTTTCAAGTATTCGGCCATCGGGAAGGTTTTACACACTCGGAAAATGTTGCCGATGACATCTTCTGGTGAGTAGCCCAGGTGCCATAGGTGAGCAAGAATCTAGATGAAAGGACCCGACAGACTCTCAACACCATCGACAGGAACGGGAGATGGAGCTTTGAGATCACCTGGACCTTACGGAGGTGCCGGTGGGCCCCATGGGTGCCTTGTGTCAACCAGCCCTCCAGTCATGGCAGGTAATTTAGCTCATTTTCCCAGCAGGCACCAATGTTCTCAACCACAGGCGAGTGATCTGATAGCATGCCTACATCAGGTCTCTATCTAGAACCTTCCAGGTGACTCTCACCAGCTAGCTCCCCCAGGCTCAGGAAGAAAAGCCCCTGCATGATGGGACCAGACAACCTAAGCAGGGCACGACTTCCTTAGTCCCTGTTCCTTTTCCCCAGTATATGCCTGTGTCTAGAGACAGACCATTGAGCCTTGGTACCTGGGGGCGGACTCTGGGTAGTGTTGCGGCTGCAGTAAGGGATAGGGTTAGCTTTCTCCAGGAACCAGTCTCTAGCTGTACCTGTTTCCCTGCTTGGCACTCCAGTTTCTCGCTGAGCCTGACACTGCCCTGCCCCCAGTCAGCTTCCCGCCCAGTTGGCTGCTAATGAGAAACTGGGATCTGATAAAGTGTCTGCAATCACACCTCTGACACCTACACATTTGACGTCATCATATGCACAGGCATCTGCTCAGGGAACCAGGCCCTAGGGCCACACTAGACCCTCCCTGGTCCTCCTCTTCTGGATAACAGGGACTGCTGGGTTCCTGGTTGGCTCCCAACATGATTCTCAGGAAGACAGAGCTGGATGTGATATGTTGCCCTACCCAAGACTGTGACATCACTGGAGAGGTTGGCTGCTCTTTCTGTGTCTGGGACTGAGAACCCTCTTGTGGAAGCTGTAATCTCAGTAGGCCATGAAGCTGGCTTCCAGGTCTATCACTTGCAGTGTGGCTTAGGGCAAGGAGTCAGCCTCTATGGATCAGTTTCATGGCTGGTGGTGCTATTCTTGGAGGTTTTGGATTTAGGAGGTGGAGCCCCTCTAGCTTGGCAGCAGGTCTGTGCCTCCCTACCCATTAACATGTGAGGCAGCTCATGGAGGCTGGAGAGGTGGCAGTGGTTAAGAGCATTGGCTGCTCTTGTAGGGGACGTGGGTTTGGTTCCCAGCACTCACATGGCAGTTCAAATTGTAACTCCAACCTTGAGAACCTGATGCCCTCCTCTGGACTCCAAAGGAGACCAGATACACATTCATGCAAAACACCCGTGCATATTTAAAAAAATCATGTCTCAGCCACAGGTTCCTACCACAACGAGCTATCATGCCTTCCTGCCACGATGGGTTGCACCTACTCCAACAGAGCCCAAACAAAGCCTGCCTCTACTGAGTTGCTTCTGTCAGGTTTTGAGTGATGAGCAAGTAAGGAAAGCCCACCCGAAGCTGAGAGTGACTAAGGGTCAAGGGCAGTGATGCAGTCCTTGGGCTCCTGCTGCTTGGGTCAGAAGTCACAAGGTACAATGGAAATCGACAGGGCACAAGAGGCCTACCTTATAGGCCTCATCGATGTTGGCATCCACACAGTGTTGGATCATCTCCTTCACCAGCAGGGGATGGGGCTCGTCACACACCTGCAAACCATAAGCAGATGCATCATGAGACCCACACTACGTTTTCACTACGTCTCCAACAATAGGAATGGGATTTGAGAACACTCTTGTCACTTCCAAAGACATCCCCAAATATGACAGCTCCCGATGCCCTGGTTACATTTCTTATATCCAAAATGAATGAACCACAAAGCAGCCAAAGGCCCCCCAAAAACCTCTCCTCATGGGTGGCATTAAAGGCATGCTGCTGGCATAGTGGCACATGCCTGTGTCCTCAAACTCGGGAAGAGCCCAGCAGTGGTGGCACAAACTCTGTCTCTGAGGATCTCAAATTCAAGGGCAGTCTGGGCTACAGATTAAGACCCATCTCTAAAATAAAAGAATAAGTCAGGGAGCATGGGGCATGCTTGTGATTCCAGCATGAGGGAGGTGGACATTCAAGGCCAGCCTGGGTACATACTCTGGGCTACAGACTCTGTCAAGAAAAAGAGAAGGGAGGAGAGAGTTGGAGAGATGGCTGAGGGAGGACAAGTGACATCAATAAAGCCATCAGAGCCTGGCCCAGAGCACAGATGAGGATAAGAACAGCTCTGCAGGGAGGTGAGGAGGAATCAAGTAAGACAGTTGTAGGCTAGCCTGAATCTGCCTGTCTCACATCACTCACACATGGAACCCCCACAAGACCCTCTGGCAGGTCTCCTGGATACGAGAGACAAAGCCAGCCATGGTAAGAACAATGGCTGTGTAGGTCACTGTCCAGACCAACCCTCTCCCAGCCCCGGTACCTTGAATACATTCTCGCTGTTGATATAGCCGAATCCTGAGAAGGTAGACTGCAAGTTGTTCAGTGCCTGGAGGGAGGCAAGAGTCAAATCAAGGGTGACTATGATCTTTCCCTGCCCTGCCTCTCAGAGACTCAATGCCCACCCTCCAGCAGCTCACAGCCCTCCAGGGTGCTCTGCTGGGTCTTCAGTCTTTATTTTAGCCAGATGTGTTATAACATGCATTCCCCGACCTCAATTTGTAGGGACAGTGTGCTGGCTTAATCTTATTTCACCTTGACACACAAACTAGAGTTACCTGAAAGAAGGGAACTTCAACTGAGACCCTCCATAAGACCTGGCTGTAAGCTGTTTTCTTAATTAGTGATTTATGGAAGAGGCTCAGCCCACTGTCGGTGAGCCCACCCCTGGGCTAGTGGTCCTCAGTGTTATAAGAAAGCAGGTTGAAGCTGGGAGTTGGCGGTACATGCCTTTAATCCCAGCACTAGGGAGGCAGAGGCAAGCGGATCTCTGTGAGTTCGAGGCCAGCTTGGTCTACAGAGCAAGTTCCAGGACAGGCTCCAAAGCAATACAGAGAAGCCCTGTCTTGGAAAACCAAAAAAAAAAAAAGCAGGTTGAGCAAACCATGGGGAGCAAGCCAGCAAGCAGCACCCCTTCCATGGCCTCTGCATCAGCCCCTGCCTCCAGGTCCCTGCCCTGTTTAAGTTCTGTCCTGACGTCCTTCTGTGATGAACAGCAATATGGAAGTGTTTTTTAGTCAGGGTGTTTCATCACCACAACAGAAACCCTAAGAGGCAGCGACAGTCACCCACCAACCTGGCGCATGTCCCCTTGGGCTGTGAAGATAATGGCTTCCAGGCCATCATCTGTGTATGGCACTTTTTCCTTCTCGATGACATTCATGAGCCTGGCGAGGACTTGAGCGTCAGTGAGCTTGGTGTATCGGAGCACTGCACAGCGTGACTGGATGGGCTCTGGACAGAGACAGCAGAGTGAGGGCCCCTGGCAAGGCTGGATGCTGACCCAGGACACAGCTGGTCAGAGCCAAGCATCAAAACTACCAGATGAGAAGCAAAGAGGCTAGATGGTCCACTTTCCCAGTCCCGGCCCCTTCTCTACAGAGGGTCTGTGCTGCATATGTCTGTATCCTTACACTGATAAATGCCTGCCTTTAACTGCAAAAAACAAAAAAAACAAACAAAAAAAAAAAAAAAAAAACTTAAATAAATAAGCAAAAGGGCCTGAGTTAGCAACATCCAGAACATGTAGGTCAGGTCCGGTTTCTGGAGGGAAAATGGGCCTCAGGACAGACATCTCCACACAAAAAAATCCCATGCCCCCAGGCCTCACAAGGAGTTAGGGCCTCTGGAGTCACAGTGCAATGGGTGGGCCCTTTGGGGAAGTTCGGTTCGATCAGGCTGGGAGGGGATGGAACCCAACAAGCTCTTTGATGCTCCACAGGGGAACAGGCAAGGTGCCTGCCTGTAACCCCACACTTGGGATTACATAGTTCCTGCAGGGACAGGAAGAGCATGTTTAAGGTCAATCTCAGTTACAAGGCCAGTTCAAGGCTAGCCTGTGCTACCTGAGACTCTGGCTCAAAAACACAACAAACACTACCAACACCAAGAACAAAAAAGGACGGGGCTAAAGATGGCTCAATGGATGAAGATGCTGGCCACCAACTGACAGCATGAGCTCAATTCTGGGACCCGCACAGGTAATAATTGACTTCTAGAAACCATTCTCTGACATCTACACACAGACACATGGCCCCCAAATCCACAAGTGCTCACACACACACAATGTAATTTTAAATAAATGGGAGGGGGCTCCTGTCAACATTAAGAACTTTTCCCATCTAGGCAGCCATGAGCGGAAAGGGAAAAGGCATGTGTTAACAAACCTGCGTGTGGCCACATACACACACTTGGGGACACAACAAGGGCTGCAGCACACCACACAACACAGCTACAGTGTGTTCAAGACGGGCTGGGCGGCTCAGGCCTACCATCCCAACAACTCAGGATGCTGAAGCAGCAGGAACATAGAACCTCGTAGGTTCAAGGCATTCCTTAGCTATAAAGTGAGTTCAAGGTCAGCCTGGGTAATTAAGGGAAGATCAAGTCTCAAAAAAGAGGGCAGGCACCATTAGTAACCTGCCTAAAATCCCTGGGTTGCCATCTGCAGTACCATAAAAGACATAAAAACAGGGCCAGCAAGATGGCTCTTGCCAAGTTTGACAACCTAGCTCAATCCCTGGGATACACAGGGCAGGAGAAAGCTACATGCACGTGCACACACACACACACACACACACACACAACACACAAGAGCCTTTGAGGACTGGATGCTCTTCCAGAGGTCTGAGTTCAATTCCCAGCACCCACATGGTGGCTCACAGTCATCTACAGTGAGATCCGATGCCCTCTTCTGGCGTGTAGTCATACGTGCAGATAGAGTACTTGTACACATAAAACAAATAAAAAAGGAAGTCTCACTGGATACAGCAGCCCAGGTTGCATGCTCACCTATGATTTTGTCTGAAGCATTACAAGCCAGAGCAAAGCGGGTTGTCTTGGAGTAGATTTCCATGGTTCTCCTGAGGGCCTGCTGAGCACCATCCGTCATGCTGAGGCAAGCATAAGAGGGTGGTTGGTGCCAGGTCTGGGGGCAAGCCCCCACCATCCCGCCTATTCTGGAGGCAGAAGCAGGAGGACTGGAAATCTGAGGCCAGCCTGGGCTGCTTGGGGACACCCATCTCCAGTTCGCACCTGTCTGCTTCATCCAGAATGATGATCTTGTGTCGGCCTTTGGGAAGGGTGACTTTCTGCTGAGCAAACATTTTGATTTTATTCCTCACCACATCGATGCCCCTGAAACAGGAAGACACGTGTCACAAACAGAGGAAATTTTCATTGTCATGGGAGAGGGGATCTTGTGTGTGTGTGTGTGTGAAGACACACTTTAAAGACCCAAGTTTTGCCTTCACTTGGAGTTGTATGGGCGAACCAGGGCTCGCAGGCTGGCACAGCAGGGTTTACCCACTGTGCCATCTCTGGCCCTATTTGACTCATGTGCAGGTGGGTGACCATAGAGACAGAGGTGTCAGAATCCCTGGAGTTAGAGTTCTGAGCGGCTGTGAGCTGCCTGATGTAGAGGCAAGGAAAGGAATCCTGGGCCTCTGCAAGAGCAGCATGTTCTTTTTATTTGTCTGTCTGTCTGTCTGTTTGAAGACAGGATCTCTCTGTGTAGCCCTGACTGTTCTGGAACTTGCTCTGTAGACCAGGCTGGCCTCAAACTCAGAGATTCACCTGCCTTTGCCTAACAAGTACTAGGATTAATACTAGTACGCCACATGTTCTTAACTGCTGAGCAACCTCCCAGCCCTGTATTTTATTTTTTGAAAGAGGGTCAGTCTTTACACGGCACCCAGGCAGACCTGGAACTCAACCTTAGCCTTTCCAGTGCTGGGATTCCCACACCACTCCCAGCTCACAAGGAGCTCCTAAATCTTCCTTACAGCCTTGAGGGCTGCAGGACCTTAGTTGACCCTGGGAACATGAGTTAACAGTCTAATACACAGACCAGAAGGTGGGCTGTGGCTGCCAGGGCTGCAGAAGGGAAATGGGGAGGTGCTTTCAATTTTGCAAGGCCAGGAAGTTGTCCCATAATAACACGAACATATTAACATGACTGAAGTAGACACTTAAAGTGGTTTCAGGGCTGTGAGATGGCACAGTGGGTAAAGGCACCTGCTAGCAGACCGTGCAAAACTGACAACCTGAGTTCATTCTCCAGAACCACAATTATGCTCTGATCTTCATACATGTGCCATGATGTATGCACATGCTCACATACACAAACACAGAGACAACAGGGTTGGGGGGGGTTGGCTATTGCTGTCAACTCTCAAAACCTGAGTTTGATCCTTAGGCCCCACTTGGTAGGAGGAGAGACCAACTCCCAGCAAGCTGTCCCCTGACTCCACATGTATATCATGGCATGTGTCCCTCCCCACAATAAATAAGCAGCAATACAAACACATTTTAACAAGAGCAACTTTTGAACATTTTCATCAAAACAAGGAGCCCTGCAGATGTTCCTCTGACACTCGGACAAGGCAACGATTCCCCCATCAAACGCTAGCCAGTTAAACAAGCGCCAGGCACAAGCTAGAACCAAGTAGAGCTTCTACACTCAAGTACAGCAGGACTCCGCTTCCCTCCCATTGTACCTGTCATTTGACGCATTGAGTTCCAGAACTGCATCCTTCAGGGCTGGGCCCAGCAGCGCTCTTGCCAAGCAGAGGATGCTGGTCGTCTTGCCAGTTCCTGGGGGACCCTGTGGGTAAGAGCTCCCCTAACTGTTTCATACAGGAAGGACCAGGGTCTGGAGAGACGGCTCAGCAATTAAGAGCACTGGCTGCTCATGCAGAGGACCTGAGTTCCATTCCCAATGCCCAAACTGTCTGTAACTCCAGTTCCAAGGAATATATCACCACTACCCCACACCTCCAGGGCACCAGATATGTACATGGTATACAAGCACAGATGCAGGCAAAACACCCACACACATAATTAATTAATTAATTATAAAGGATTCCCAAGTAGCTCTCGCTGCTCCCACAACTCCCCACTGTTGGGCTCCTGATTACCCAACAACCCAGCCAGGGACCCGTGGACCTCCCCGGGGAAGGAGTGGACACGGGATGCCAGACACCCAGAGGATCAGGCCTAAGTACTCACAGCAATGATGATATTGGGTACATTGCCTTCTTTTGCGAAGACCTGAGTACAAGAGATTCATTATGTCAAGTGTGGTGGTACATGCCTCTAATCTCAGCAACAGGGAGGTCAAGAGGAGGATCAGGAACTCAAAGCCAGCTCAGGCTACATATCAAAACCCTGTCTAGAAGCCAAATAAATAGCCCAGGTGTGGTGGCAGAGGTAGGTGGATGTCTGTGAATTACAAGCCATCCTGGTCTACACAGAAAGTTTCAGGACAGCCAGGGATACACAGTAAGTAGTATGCTCAAAAAAAATAAATAAACAAAAAACAAACAATACAAAACCCAACAACAACAAGAAAGGGGACTGGCAAGCTGGCACAGCAGATAAAGGCACTTGGGAAGGAACCAATTCTGCCCTCCACTGAGGTAGGAAGACCCACCCTGAATGTGGGTGGCATTCTCCCATGGGCTGGGGTCCCGGACTCTGTGAAAAGGAGAAGGCGGACTGAGAGAGCAGCATCCACCTTCCTGTTTCCAGTCTGTGGATGCAGTGTGACCAGCTGCCTCACGCCATGCCTGCCTTCCACACCAGGATGAACTGTGACCTCAGACTGTGAGCTAAAGCCAAATTAACCCTTCAAGGTTTAAGTTCTGTTCATCAGGTACTTTGCCATGCCCATGAGGAACAGTTGACGTAACCCCTGCTTCACCACAGCATGATGCCAGAGGGGTTAGAGCCTCTTACCTCCAGCCTGCTCACTGTGTCCTCATTGCCGACTATTTCGTTGAGCTTTATTGGTCTGTATTTTTCAACCCTGTTTTAGGAAAAAGCAAATGTTGACATGATTATCCTCACAGTACACAGAGGACAAGGCAGGAAAGGACAACCCTGCAAAATCATGTTACCCATAATGCCCACACAGGAAGACCGTGCCAGGAGGACCCGAGTTCCAGGCCAGCCTCTACCACATACACAAACTGCCTCAAAAACAAAGAAATAAGAAGGCAGCAAGATGGCTCAGCATGTAAAGGTACTCACAGCAAAGCTAGTGAGCCTTAGCTTAATCTCCAGAACCAGGATGATGGAGGAAAAGTGATGCCCATATGCACTGTGAGATTGTATACAGGGCACGTACACCCACAAAATAAATAATCACAGGCTGGAGAGGTAGCTCAGTGGTTGAGAACACTGGCTGTTCTTCCAGAAGACCCAGGTTCAATTCCCAACATCCACATGGAAGCTCACAACTGTCTATAACTCCAGTTCCAGGGGACCTGACACCACACAGACATACATGCAGGGAAAACACCAATGCACATCAAAATTAAAAAAACAAAACATCCCAGACACAGTGTCAGAAATCTGCAATCCCAGGTATGCTGGGGGTGGAAGCAGGAGGGTCAGAAGATCAAGGTTATCCTCGACTATATAACAGGTTCCATGCTAGCCTGGGCTAAATGAGTTTCAATAAATTAAATTGTTAAAGTTTCAATAAGCTAAAGAAGGACGTGGTAGAAAATTGACTGGTTAAGAGCACTTGCTGTTGCAGAAGACCCAAGTTTGACTTCTAGAATCCACACAGTGGCTTACAACCTCCTGGAACTGCAATTCCAAGGGACACAAAGCCCTCTCCTGGCTTCTTCAAGTACTGTATGCACACAGCTCTCAGACATACACACAGAAAAGAAAATGAATCTTAAAAAAAAGCCAGGCAGTGATGTCACACGCCTTTAGTCCCAGTACTTGGGAGGCAGAGGTAAGCAGATCTCTCTGAGTTCCTGGTCTACAAAGCGAGTTCAGGACAGCCAAGGCTACACAGAGAAACCCTGTCTCCGAAAAAAAAAAAAAACAAAACAAACACCCCAAAAACAAAAAAGGAGCTAGCAAGATAGCTCAGTGGGTAAAGGTGCTTGCCACGGGCCCGACCTCCTGAGTTCAATCTCTGGGACCCATATGGTAGGAGACTCCTAGAAGTTGACCTCTGACTTCCACACAGGTGATATGGCAGATGCAAGAATCCTGCCCCGCCCCCTGCATAAAGAAATGCAAAAAGGAAAAGCTTTAAACAAGCTAACAGAACTTTTGGTGTGAACTGGCTCCGCCACTGTCCACTCCACACAGCAGAGGGAACCACAGAGTGAGCTGTGGTTTCCGTCTGCCAGTTCTGATGCACAGTGTTTGCAGAGGCTGGCAGGTGCAATGATGGACCCAAGTGCATCCATTCTGTCACACCAAATGAGGTAAGTGCTACATCTCCCGGGTCTGTTAAGCCCGGCAGACAGTGCTGACCCACAGTGTGCTATCGTCCCATATGGCCCACTCTTGCCCCCATCTAGTAGCAACTGGGAGTTTGGGGCTATGACTGAGAAGCTTGAGTGAGCAGTTCTCAAGCAACTTTGAAAAGGCACTTGTGAACACGTCATTACAGCAGTGTTGGGGGCATGGGAGGGCGAGGGAACTGGGATTGATATGTAAAATAAGATGATTTATAATTAAAAAAAAAAAAAAAAAAAACATTGTTCCCTTTCGGCTGGAGAGATGGCTCAGTGGTTAAGACTTCTGGCTGCTCTTCCAGAGGACCCAGGTTCAATTCCAAGCACCCACATAGCAACTCACAATCATCTATCACCTCCAGTTCTAGGGATTCTAACTGCCTTTCCTCATCTGAGGGCACTGCATATATCCACAGACATAAAATAAAGAGTAAAAACCACTTGTGCCTATTTGGAATTTTTTTTATAGACAGGGTCTCACCAAGCTAGCTTGTAACTTCTGACCCTTCAGCCTCTACCTCCCCAGTTCAGCCTCTACCTCCCCAGTTCTAGGATTACAGGTATCACCACGTCATTTATGAAGTGCTGGGGATGGAAATGTGGGTTTTCCAAATGGCAGGCAAGTGTCCTATCATCTGGGCCACATCTCCAGATGGCCCGGAACTCATGACCCTTCTATCTCAGCCTCCTGACCACTAAGTTCTGTTTTCTTAAATAAACAAGCAATGTTAAGAGAGAACATGACCTTTTCCAGCTCTGGGTACAGATGTGGTAGATTTACAATGATTTGACCATCAAAGCTTTATTATATATTCCATTGATCTCTTTTCTTTTTCTCTGTTTTCAGAGACAGAGTTTCACCGTGGAGTACTTGCCAGACTGGAACTCCCTATGTAGACCAGGCTGGCCTTGAATTCAGGTGCCCCAACTTCTGCCTCCTGAATGCATCACATTGTTCCCTTTAAGTGTGTATACATACATGTTTATTATTTGTGTGTGCCACGGAGAACAACCTTTGGGAGTCAGTCCTCTCCTTCCCACATGTAGAATCCAGGGATTAAACTCAGGCTGTTAGGCTTGGCGACAAGCACCCTCTTACTGAGACAAGGACTCACACAGCCCAGGCTGGCCTCAAGCTCGTTATGTAGCTGATAATGACCTAACAGGTGTATGCTATTCCGTTCAGATACCCATTTTCTTTTTACTTATTTCCGTGGCTACCAGACAATGCTAAATTACATACATGATACATGGTGAGCTCCCCCCACTCAAGCGCTGGGGATGGAACCCTAGGCCTTGGCGCAAGTCAGACAAGAATACTGCCACTGAGCCGCATTCCCAGCTTTCATAATATTTTCCTAGTATTATTCTAGAGCAACGGTTCTCAACCTATATGACCCCATGGGGATTGTTAAACAACCCTTTTCACAGGGGTCACCTAAGACCATTGGAAAACACAGATATTTACATTATGATTCATAACAGTGGCAAAATTAGTTATGAAGTAGAAACAAAAATGTTATGGTTGGGTCACCACAACATGAGGAACCATGTTAAAGGGTCACGTCACAGCGTTAAGAACTACTGCTCTAGTCCAGATACTTCAGTGAGCCAAGAGATCTCTGTTATCTGGTGCAACAGATCTTACATTTCATACAGAAAAGAGTGCCAGGGCTAGGTCCATGATGGCATGTGCTTTTTTTTTTTTAAACAAATGTCTGGAATCAATTTCCATAAAAACCAAACAACAGGAGTGGTGGTCCTGCAGCCCCTGTACACAGGCGGAAAAGATGGTAGGATCAGAATTTAAGGTCATTCTTGGCTATGTATAAAGTTCAAAGCTAGCTTAGGGTAGTGAGACCTGTCTTAAGGACAGGAAAAATATGTAGCCCAATTAGTTTAGACAGCTGAGCTCTGAGACACATCCTTTAATTTCCACAAATAAAAACCTCTACCCTTGCCTGGTAGCTCACAGGTCACACCTGTCATTTCAGCACTAGGGAAGCTGAGGCAGGAGGATTGCTGAAATTTGAGGAAAATCCTGGGCTGCATAGTGAACCCCAGGGTTGAGCTTAGCAAGCACCAGGCTCTGTGTTCCATCCCCAGCATTGCTTCATGGGAATAAAGCATGCCTGTCATTCCACAGAGGCAGAAGGAGCAGCAGCTCAAAGTCATCCTCTGCTACATAGTGAGTTCGAGACCAGCCTGGGTTACACAAGACCCTGTCCCAAGAAAAACAAAGTTAAAAAAAAGAAACCCGGTCTCAAAAAGCGAGAGTAGAAGAAAATCTGGGCTCCCGGGGTAGACCGGACCTCAGGTGTCCCCCAGACCCAGCCGGAAGCCGGGTCTCTGGACCTCGGCCCGCCCTCACTCGCCATCACCTCTACGCGCGCGTTAGTATGGCCGCGCGCTCACCACGGCAGCTCGTAGTGGCCGGCACCGCCCGCGGTCTTGCCGGGGACAGGCGAGGGCTCCTGCGCCCCAGTCTCGGCCGCGCCACAGCCGCTCTCCTGCACCTCCATTCCAGCGCCCGCCGTTCCCGCCACCAGAAGCTCCGCCCCGTGACGTTTCCACGGAAGTCTCGACCCTGGTTTCCGGGCAACGCAGGGAGGGGAGCGGAAGTGGAAGTAAGAGGAGGCTGTTTCTTCCCGCGCCTGCGCAGAGAATGCTGCGTCGCCACGCACTGGCCGCTAGAGGCCGCTGTGGCTGCAGGAGACCGCGTTTGAGGGGGCGAGGAAGGAGAGGATGGATGGTGTGATCAAGGAGGATGTCTCTAGGAAAGGACGTTCCTGTCATCTTATCATATTTTAACTAATTGTATTCTATTTCGTTTCGTTTCATTTTCACTTTTTTGGTTTCTTGAAACTTGAGTATTATTGTTCTGTAGCCCAGCCTGACCTCAAACTAGCGGCCATCCTCCTGCCTCAGCTTCCCAGGCCGTAGGATTACTTTCTTTTAGTATTATTACATACATGCGAGTGTTTTGCTTGCACGCATGTATGTGCACCCCATGCATGCCTCGTGTAGGCACAGAGGAGAGTGTTGGATCCCCAGGAGCTGGAGTTAAAACTCTTGTGAGCTGTCACATAGGTGCTGGGAATCAAATCCAGGTCCTCAGCAAGAGTCTCTAGTATCTGTTTGTTTGTTTTGTTTTTTGATACAGTTTTTTTCTGTGTAGCCCTGGCTGTTCTGGAACTCGGGAGGCAGAGGCAGGTGGATCTCTGTGAGTCTGAGGCCAACCTGGCCTACAGAAAGAGTTCCGGTACAGCTAAAACAAAAAGCAAATCAACAATTTAAAAACCTCACAAAATCCCAGAAACAACTGACTATAACTAGTTCCTCTGGTCTCTGTGGGTAATTAGACCCTTGTAAACACAAACTCATATTAAAAAAAAATCAAAAACTTTTCCTTATGTGTATGTGACTGTATGACTATATGCCACCCATGTGCAGGTACCCATAGAGGCAAGAAGGGAGCATCAGATGCCTTGCACCTAGAGTTAGAGGCAGTTATGAACCACCCAATGTGGGCACTGGGGCCCGACCTCAGGTCCTCTGGAAGGAAACAACTGTTCTCATCACTGTACCATCTGAGCCATCTCTATAGCCCAATATTGATAAATTTTCATTTTGGGGACAGGGGCTCACTGTGTAGCTCTGCCTGGCCTGGAACTCACTATGAGATCGCAGCAGCCTTAAACTCACATTGGTTCAATTGTTCCACCTCCTGATGCTGGAATAAAAAGTCACCACACCTCACACTGTCAGCTGGCCTCAAACTCACTGAGATCCACCTGCCTCTGCCTCTCTAGTACTGAGATAAAAGTGTGCACCACCAATGCCCTGCTATATATATGTGTGTGTGTGTGTGTGTGTGTGTGTGTGTGTGTGTGTGTGTATATATATATATATATATATATATATATATATATATATATATTTTGTGAGTTCGAGGCCACCCTGATCTATAGAGCTACTTCCAGGACAGGCTCCAAAACAATAAAAGAAACCCTGCCTCAAAAAGCTGGGGGAAGCCGGGTGTTGGTGGCACAAGCCTTTAAACCCAGCACTCTGGAGGCAGAGGCAGCTTTAATCCCAGCACTCAGGAGGCAGAGGCAGGTGGATCTCTATGAGTTCGAGAGCAGCCTGGACTACAAGAGCTAGTTCCGGGACAGCCTCCAAAGAAACCCTGTCTCGAAAAACCAAAAAAGAAAGAAAGAAAGAAAGAAAGAAAGAAAGAAAGAAAGAAAGGCTGGGGGAGGGGGTGGAAAAGAAAAGAAAAGAAAAACAACAAAAAGGAAGCAGAGAGAAACTGGGGAATACATCTTAATATCAACCTCGGGCTTCTACAATAGCTTGCATAGACGAGTGGACTTACACACACACTTGTGTAACACACAAATTAAATTTCAAGTAAATGAATAAAATTGAACAAGTAGGTCTGGAGAGAGGCTTGGGGACTGGAAGCACCTGCTGTTCTTGCCAAGGACCTGAGTTTGGACTATAGCGCCCCCGCCAGGCTGTTCACAAGGACCTGAGTTTGGACTATAGCGACCCCGCCAGGCTGTTCACAACCATTTGTAACTCCAGCTCCAGAGGATCCAACACCCTCTTCTGGATTCTGAGGGCACCTGCCCTCACATGCACATCCCAACACACAGACAACACGAATACACATAATGAAAAATAATAAAAGCAAATATATTTTTAAAAGATACTTTCTAGGCCCAGGCTTGGGGGCACAGGTCTTTAACTCCAGCACTTGGGAGCAGAAGCACCTGGATCTTTATGAGTTCAAGGCCAGCCAGAACTATATATAGTGAGACCCCCCCCCATCACAAAAATTTAAAAAAATAAAGCAAAAACTAAAGATACTTCCTGGCCAGGCATGGTGGCACACACTTAGGGTTAGGTCAGCCTAACACTAAGGAGACAGAGGCAGGAGGCTAATGAGTTCTAGACCAGAGAGGTAGACACTACCTCAACAAAACAACAACAAAAAACTGACAGGGGACCACATATCTCAGCACTTGGGAGATGGAGGCCAGCCTGAGATACATGAGAGTTTGTCTTGGAGAAATAACAGCCCTGGGTTCAACCACCAGTAGGGGGGGGGGATCCCCCAAAGTGGCATTTTTCAAGCGTTGAAGCTGGTGATTTCCAAGTGGGTTTGCCCTACCATTAGCAAACTCGGCAGACTGCTCGTTTACATAAGAACTTGTCTGCCTGTCTCGGCACATTCCACCAAGCGCCTCTGGTAAGCACAAAGGTTTTCATTTGAACTCTTTAGTCGAGCATTAACAGTTCTGAACTGCTTGCCTTGCTTTTTATTATTGTTGTTGTTGAAACAGAGTCTGTCTATGTAGCCCTGGCTGACCTGGACTCACTATGTAGACCAAGCTGGATTTGAACTCACAGACCTTCCCCCTGCCCTTGTCTCTGGAGTGCTGAGGTTAAAGTCTGCACCACCACTCCTGGCCATGATTTGCCTTCTTGCTTCCTCTTTAATAATAATAATAAAGCCAGGAGAGAACTTTCCCAGATGGGCACAAAGGACACATTTTATGTCCCAGGATGTGGGGTGACCTTTAAGACCTCAGCCGTGGGTGGTCTGTTGGCCTCTATACTGCACAGGCTGATCATGAGCTCTTGGATGTCTTTACTTTTGTGTCTGTTGACTTTCCTCCTGTCCTCCGCAAGTCTCCACTGACCCTGCTGTGACCTTCACCTGCTGAACAACAAGGGACCTGGGCACCCAGCTCGGACTGATAAGTTGTGTCTCATGTAACCCTCTGCAAACGATTGATGAGAGACTGGAATCTCTCTCTCTCTCTCTCTCTCTCTCTCTCTCTCTCTCTCTCTCTCTCTCTCTCTCTCTCTCTCTCTCTCTCTCTCTCTCCAGGGTCTTATGTAGCCCAAGTTGGCCTCAAACTCCCTGTGTCAGCTTGCATGGCCTTGAACTTCTTTTTATTTTTTTTTTCCAGTCATGAACTTCTGATTCCCCCTCCTCTACCTCTGGGATGACAGACATGGACCACACCCGTTGATGCACCCCTCTCTCCAGCCCCCACCTTGTCAGTTTGTACGTTTGTACTTCTTCACTCAGAATTTTGCTTCTAGAGACTCCTCTCACAGAGTGTTTGCATAAGGGTTGGTAGGGTGGCTAAGTGGGCAAAGGTGCTTGCCAACAAGCCCAAGGGACTCATAGTTGGAAGGAGAGAACTGACTCCTGCAAGCTGTCCTCTGACCCACATGCATAAATGGGGACACACACACACTAAAATGAAAATAACTGTTTGCATAGGATAGATGCACACAGATATATGTGTTAGAATGTTCATTAAAATGGCTCACAGAGGAAAACAGAATAAGTATCCATCAGTAGTAGAATGTGTAGAGAAATGATGATATTCATAATATATAGTCACTAAAAACTGAAAGTCATCTGTCTACCTGTACTGACAGCGAAAGGTCTCACATCTCTCTCTAAAAACAAAGTCACAGAGGGACTAGGAGAGTGGCTCTGAGGTAGAGCCCCTGCCTAGAATCCCCCAGTGAGGGGCTGGGGTGTGGCTCAGTGGTGGAGCCCCTGCCTAGAATCCCCCAGTGAGGGGCTGGGGTGTGGCTCAGTGGTAGAGCTCCTGCCTAGAATCCCCCAGTGAGGGGCTGGGGTGTGGCTCAGTGGTGGAGCCCCTGCCTAGAATCCCCCAGTGAGGGGCTGGGGTGTGGCTCAGTGGTAGAGCTCCTGCCTAGAATCCCCCAGTGAAGGGCTGGGGTGTGGGTCAGGAGACATTTGCCTAGAATTCCAGACTGACCTCAAAGTCACTATGTAATTTAGGATGGCCTTGCTTCTAAGTATATCCCAACTTCCTTTTCTTTGTATTTTTCATTTTATATGTGCATTTTGTCCACATGTATGTCTGTGTACCACATGAATGCAGCACCCTGGGAAACCAGAAGAGGACTTCGGGTCCCCTGAAACTGAAATTACAGATGGGTGTGAGCCATCATGTGGGTACTGGGATTTGAACCTGGGTCCTCTGGAATAGCAGCTAATGCTCTTAACTGCTTAACTGCTGAACCATCTCTCCAGCCAGCCTCCATCCTTTATTTTTATTTTATGTCAGGGTCTCACTAAGTTGCCTAGGTTGTTTTTTTACCATTATTATTATTATTTTGTCTCACTATGTAACCCTGGCTGGCCTGGAACTCACTATGTAAATCAGGCTGGCCATGAACTCACAGACATCCTCCTGCATGTGCCTGCTGGGTGGCAAGATTAAATGCTACCATACCCCACTAAATATTGTTTTTTTGTTTTATGTAGTTAAGTGTCTGCCTGCATGTATGTATATGTACCGTGTGTATGTGTGGTGCCCAGGGGAGGCCAGTGGATTTCCTGGCACAAGAGTTAAAGACAGAGGTGAACCTCCATGCAGGCTGGGAATGAACCCAGGTCCTCTGCAAGAGCAGCAAGTGCTCTAACTATTGAGTCATCTCTCCTAATTAAGAAGAAGAAGAAGAAGAAAAAAAAAGTAGAGTTCTAATGTAGCGCTAAAAGCGTCTATGTGGCTAAGGTTGACCTTGAACTCCTCACCCTGCTGCCTCCACATCCTGAGTGCTGGGATGACAGGGGTACACCATCACACCTGGTTTTATGTTGTGCTAGGATGCTATACAGGGACTCATGCATCCTCCACTGTATATTGAGTTTGAGGTCCTGCTTGGCAACATAACCCTGTCTCAAAGAAATAAAAAAGATGGGGCTGGGCATGGTGGTATATTTAATCCCAGCACACTGGAGCCAGAGGCAGCTGCATCTCTGAGTTTGTGCACAGCAGTGTGAACAGTACTGCCAGTACTGGTAGATCAGGCCTATAGACCGAGACCCTGCCTCCAACAAACAAACAAAAGCCCAGAAAAGATGGGGGAAAGGACTCATGAGGCCTCAAGCTGAGGTGAACAGCTGTTGGTAATTGATAGCCACTGGGGAAGGGAGAATCGACTTTCCTTTCTTTCTCTTTTAGATTTATTTATTTTTTATGTATTTGTGTCTGTGAATATGCATGAGAGTGCAGTGCCTACAGAGGCCAGAAGAGGGCATCAGAGTTCCTAGCGCTGGAGTTAACAGGCAGTTGTGAGCCACTAAGCATAAATGAGCTGGGAACTGAACTCTGGTCCTCTTTAAGAGCAGCAAGCACTCTTAACCCCTGAGCCGCTTCTCCAGCCCACAGCTGTCACCCCTGATGGGTTGTTCACTCGCTAATGGATGACCCCTCCTGCATCCAGGCACAGTGGGCAGAACCAACTGGCCTCGGTAAGTTAGAACCCATCAAGAGGGTATGGAGAGGGCTGGGGCCTGTGGAGACACAGGGAAAGACAGTGAGTGGGGGCCGGCATGATCAAGGTACACTGTGTACATGTATGAAATTGACAAAGAATAAGTAAAGATAGTCTAAGCCATTGGCTCTCAACCTTCCTAATGCTGCAAAACATTAAACAGTTCCCCACGCTGTCATGACCCCCCAACCTTAAAATTGTTTTGTTGTTACTTCATAGCTGTAATTCTGCTACTGTTTGAATTGTAAATATCTGATATGAGGGATATCCAATATGAAGGATATCTGATATTTGACCCCCAAAGGGATCTCAATCCACAGGTTGAAAACTGCTGGGTGGCCAGGCAGCCAGGCTGGTGAGACTAAAAAGGAAAAGAAACCAGAGGCTGGAGAGAAGGTTAAGCACATACAGCACACAGTGCTCTTGCAGAGGACCCAGAGTCCATCCACACACACATGGTGGCTCACAGCCATCTTAACCGTTGTTCCCGGGGATCTGGCTCTCACTTCTGGCTCCCACAGGCACCAGGCATCCATGTGGTGCACACACAGGCATGAAAGCAAAAGATTTGTACCAAAAAAAAAAAAAAAAAAAAGCAACAACAACAACAAAAAAACAATGACAAGGCAGAGAGGTGGCTCACCAGGGAAAGGCACTTGCCACCAAGAATAATGATGTGAATTCAGTCCCCTGAGCGCACACAATATTAGGGGCAATGGGGACAGAAGGATCAGGAGCTTATGGTCATCTTCAGCTACATAGTGTTTTCAAAGCCATCCAGGATGACATGAGACCCTATCTCAGAAATTAAAATCAGATCCTTCTTCAAAATGGAGGTGCCCCAAGGCAGAAACGATGGATGTACTACAGAGGCTGAGGCTGGAGGATTGATTGCCTGCGGAGAACAGGCCAGCCTCGGCTACAAAGGGGGACTATCTCAGGACAACAGCAAAGCCAAACAACAAAACCCAAGTCATGGAGTGGTACAAGGGGTTAAATCGCATAACAAATAGAGATGGGGTTGTAGCTCAGTGGACTGAGTGTCTGCCTAGCATGCTCAAACCCAGAGTTCAGTCCTAGCACTGTATAAACAGGGCACGGAGCTGACTGTGATCCCAGGACTCAGGAGATGGAGGCAGGGGCATCGGAAGTTCGAAGCCATCCTAGACTTATCGGGACTTGGGATCCAGCCTGGGGGTTACATGAGACCCTGCCTAAAATTATTATCAGCTTCCTGTGAAGCCTGGGCCATGGGTGGCTGTGGGTGACCCTCCCTTCTTGTTCCCCCCAGCTAGCGTACTGTGGTGGGGTGGACGGTATACCAGGACCTGTATACCAGGATGCTCAGACCATGGACCCCTCTTTGATCATTTCCCATTTCTTTTCAAAGTGACATCTGGGATGTTGTTCCTGATGAGTCGATTTTGGATGCTGATGCAGAAAGCCCAAAGCCACCTTGTGACCTACTTAATTGTTGTGACTAGGAATGTCTCTGAGGGAGAGGTGACTCAATTTTTCAAGATGGGGTTTCTCAGTGTAGCAGCTGTTCAATGTCCTGGAACTTGTTTTGCAGACCAGACTGACCTGGAACTCACAGAGATCCATCTGCCTCTGCCTCTTGAGTGCTGGGATTAAAGGCATGGGAGATGGTCCTCTGCATGTCCCAGGCCACCGGTGTTCTGCAGGAAGCTTCCCACCAGGACAAGTTAACCTCAGTGAGGCAAACTCAGTAAAGCTGAGGACATAGATGTGGACATGATGATCCGGTAGGCATCACTACCCACTCAGGGAGAGACCTTGGGGACGGTGTCGAATTCCCACAGCTGACACGGGGAACAGACAAGATTCAGGATAAAGACATTCCACCTGGCCAGGTTGTTAGCTGAGCATGGTGGCCAATACTGTAATTCCAGCACTTGGGGTGTGGAGGTAGAAGGACTATATTGTGAGTTCCAGGACAACCTGAACTACTTAAAACCTAGGAAAAGAAGAAAAAAAAAAAAAGAGGAGGGGGCGCAGTTCCGTGGTAGAGTGTTCTTGCTGAGAATACCCCGCAAACTCTCGCACACTCACACACACATCCCACACTCAACGGGCTTGGCTACACCAAAGGAAGCTACTGAGGGGTGGGAACAAGACTGCTACAAGAAGAGTTGAGACTCCATATCAGCTGCGGGAGGGGAATGGAGGAGCCCAGGGGGTTAGGACAGAATGCAAGAGAGGATTTAACAGTATCCCGGAGTTCACTTCAAGGCCACTGGAATCGCAAACCTGAGCTCCAGCTCCGAGCACCCTAACACTGAACACCTGCACACCAGTAAGTACCTCTGGCTCAGTCTTCCACCCTCAACCTGTAACAGAGGAGGAGGTGGGCGGGTCACCAAGTAAGCATTGTCTCAGCGTCCCAGCTTTGGACCTCTCCTGCTCAGATATCACTGCTCCTTCAACTACCCGCAAATATTTACATCCTGTTTATGCCAAGGCCTCCCAGGGCCTCAGTTTTCATGAATAAAATATGAGTTTCTAGGACAAGCTTAGAAGGGAAGAAACACAGGCCAGCCAGCTGGTAGGGACCAGAGGTGGTTTAATCTTTTGGTTGCTGTTGCCTCCCGTATGGGATTTCAAAGGGACTTTTCATTTGCGGTCAAGGAGACCAGAGGCAGGAGATTTTTGTGGCATTTTCTGTATTTCTTGGCCATTTCCTGGAATTAGACGACCAAGCTTTGTTCACAGGCCTGTTTCCAGAGGAACACAAAACTTTCTTGTTTTCTTTTTTAGTTTGTTTTCCTATTTATTTATTTAGTTATTTACTTACTTACTTACTTGTACATTTTCCGAAACTTGTGTTTCTTTGGCTATACTAGAACTCTCTCTGTAGACCAAAAAAGATCTGTCTGCCTCTGCCTCCCAAGTGCTGGGATCAAGGTGTGTGCTACCACTAACATGGGTGTCAGGTCCCCTGGAACAGGAGTTACAGACAGTTGTGAAGAACTGTCTTGTGGGTGCTGGGAATTGAACCCAGGTCCTCGGGAGGACAATCAGTGTCCTTAACCAGCCCCTGTTCTTTTAAAAACTTTTTTTTTTTTTTTTTTTTTTTTGGACTGAGTGTCAGGTAGTCCAAGCTGACCTGGATCTCAGTTCTGAAAATGACCTTGAACTTCAGATCCTCCTGCCTCATCTGTTTGGTGTGAGAGTACAGGCGTGCACCCCTGTTCCCAGTTCTGGGGTGCTGGCATGGAACCTAGGGCTTCCTACCTCCTACACAAGCACACTACCCACTGAGCTCCAATCGTAGCCCTTGCTAATTTTGTATGTTAATATTTACTAAATGTGTGTGTTTTGCCTCATGTCTGTGTGTGGCTTGTACACAGTACTCTTGAAGGCCAGAAGAGGGTGTGGGATCCCCTGGAACCGGAGTTACAGGAGGTTGTGAGCCACCATGTGCGTACTGGGAACCAGAGTCTGCTTATCTGGAGGTGGGACCAGTGCTCTCAATGCTGGTCCAGCTCTCTAAGCCTCTGCCTTTGTTTTTATCGATACAGTTTCACTGTGCAGCCTCCCACTCCCAGACCCACCTGCCTCTGCCTCCCAAGTCCTGGGACTAAAGATGTCAACCACTATGCCCAGCAGCCCTGGTTTATCTTAGACATAGGGTCTCAGCGTAGCCCAGGCTTGAGGCAGTCCTCCTGCCTCAGCTTCCAAGTGCTGAGATTACAAATTGAAGACAAACATACAGAGATTTTAGGACGAAGAGGAGTGTGTGTGTGCATGCGTGCGTGCGTGCGTGCGTGCGTGCGTGTGTGTGTGTGTGTGTGTGTGTGTGTGTGTGTGTGTGTGTGCTCGCGCATGAGCGCGCGTGAGCTATGTGAGTGCAGGTACCCATAAAGGGCATTATAGCGAACAGAAGAGGGGCTTGTACGCCCTTGAGCTGCAATTACAGGCAGTTGTGAGCTGCCAGACCTAGGTGCTGGGAACTCAATTCAGGTCCTCTGAAAGAGTAAAAAAAATGTTCTGAACTGCGGAGTCATCCCTCCATCCCTGATTTTAATTTTAATCTTGGTCCAAATAAAAGTATTCCAGACTTCCCTCATTTTCAAAGTGGCCTCGCAGAGTAGACATCATTAACATTTTGCTCTTGTTCTATGTGAAAGGAAATTATTATTTAGAAACATTATTGGAATTGGTAGGCACGGTGGCTAATGCCTATAATCCCAGCACTGGAGAGTTTGAGGCTTGCAGTTCCAAGATAATCTGGGTTACAGAGAGAATTCCAGGCCAGCCTTGGCTACAAATTGTGACTGTGACTCAAATTTTTGTTTTGTTTTGCTCTTTGACACAGAATTTCTCTGTGTAACAGCCTTGGCTGTCCTAGAGCTCACTGTGTAGACCAGGCCTGACTCAAATTAAAAAAAAAAAAAAAAAAAAATGTGATGGGAAACAAAACAGGAAGTTCCCAGCTTTAAAAGGACCATCTGGGAATGTGCTACAATCAGGCCTGCTGTGCCCCAGGCTTTGGCCCCCCCCACCCCCAACCCCTTGGTGTGTGTGTGTGTGTGTGTGTGTGTGTGTGTGTGTGTGTGTGTGTGTGTGTGTGTGTGTGTGTGTGTGTGTGTGTGTGTGTGTGTGTGTGTGTGTGTGTGTGTGTGTGTGTGTGTGTGTGTGTGTGTGTGTGTGTGTGTGTGTGTGGTGTGTGTGTGTGTGTGGTGTGTGTGTGTGTGTGTGTGTGTGTGTGTGTGTGTGTGTGTGTGTGTGTGTGTGTGTGTGTGTGTGTGTGTGTGTGGTGTGTGTGTGTGTGTGTGTGTGTGTGTGTGTGTGTGTGTGTGTGTGTGTGTGGGTGTGATTATAGAAATTATATATATTATTATTATTTATTATTATTATTATTAATATATATTATTATTATTATTATTATTATTATTATTAATGTGGGGTGTTATTATTATTATTAATATTATTATTAGTATTATATTAATAATATTATTGTTTATTTTATTATATTATTATTATTAATTATTATAAATAAATTATTATTATTATTATGATTATTAATTATATTATTAATAATTATTTAATATTATTATTAATATTGTTATTAATAATATATATTATTATTAATTATATATTATTAATTATTATTATTATTATATATATATATAATTATTATTAATTTATTATTATTATTATTATTATTATTATTAATATTATTATTATTATATTATTAGTATTTTTAATTATTATTATTATGTAATTATTAATATTTATATTATTATATATTAGATAATTATTATATTATTATTATAATATTATTATTATTATTAATTATTATTATTATATTATTATAAATTATTATTATTATTATTGTTGTGTTGTGTGTGTTGTGTGTGTGTGTGTGTGTGTGTGTGTGTGTGTGTGTGTGTGTGTGTGTGTGTGTGTGTGTGTGTGTGTGTGTGTGTGTGTGTGTGTGTGTGTGTGGTGTGTGTGTGTGTGTGTGTGTGTGTGTGTGTGTGTGGTGTGTGTGTGTGGTGTGTGTGTGTGTGTGTGTGTGTGTGTGTGTGTGTGTGTGTGTGTGTGTGTGTGTTGTGTGTGTGTGTGTGTGTGTGTGGTGTGTGTGTGTGTGTGTGTGTGTGTGTGTGTGTGTGTGTGTGTGTGTGTGTGTGTGTGTGTGTGTGTGTGGTGTGTGTGTGTGTGTGTGTGTGTGTGTGTGTGTGTGTGGTGTGTGGTGTGGTTGGGTGTGTGGTGTTGTGTGTGGGTGTGTGTGGTGTGTGTGTGTGTGTGTGTGTGTGTGTGGTGTGTGTGTGTGTGTGTGTGTGTGGTGTGTGTGTGTGTGTGTGGTGTGTGGTGTGTGTGTGGTGTGTGTGTGTGTGTGTGTGTGTGTGGTGTGTGTGTGTGTGTGTGTGTGTGTGTGTGTGTGTGTGTGTGTGTGTGTGTGTGTGTGTGTGTGTGTGTGGTGTGTGTGTGTGTGTGTGTGTGTGTGTGTGTGTGTGTGTGTGTGTGTGTGTGTGTGTGTGTGTGTGTGTGTGTGTGTGTGTGTGTGTGTGTGTGTGTGTGTGTGTGTGTTTTCTGAGCTTAGGGGAGGACAGAGATGCTAGGGACTGTTGGAAGCCCTGCCTTCGGTGTCCTGAGGGCTGTGGTCTAAACAGGGAAGAGGCAAAGGTGGTGCACAGGGGTGTGGGGTGGGGGTGGGGATGAGGAGGTGGGGGACGGGGAAAAGCGGGGTCAGCAAGGAACTCGCCTGGGAAGACTAAGAGGAAGTAGCTGTCAGGACAGGGGGTGATGAATCAATTGTGTGAGTGTTGCTCCATAAAGGGCTGGAGCCTGCCTAGTTCCAGCTGTGTGGGCTCCTGGAATGTGTAGACATTCTCCCAGGGAGTCCTGCCTGGCCAGAGCCTCACTTCCGCTCTCTGAGACTAATTTGTCCCTGGTAGCTGGCTCTGGGAGAGCAATGGTCACTGCATCCCTGAGGCCTCCTGCCATCATCTCCTACACAGACACCATCTTGATTGACAGCTTCACAAATCTAGACTCACCCAGAGAGAACTCTGGGTTTGCCTTCGAGGGAGTTTGTAGACTGAATTAATGGGGGAAGGAAGGCTCACACAGAGTGTGAACAGCATCACGGGATGAGGGGGATGAGGGGGATGAGGGGTGAGGGGGATGAGGGGTGAGGGGGATGAGGGGGATGAGGGGGATGAGGGGGATGAGGGGGATGAGGGGGATGAGGACATGAACTGAATGCAGAGGAGAAGGTGAACCCTGCACCAGCATTTGTCTCTCTTTGCTTCCTGACTGCTGTGATTTTCGTACCATGACGGGCAGTATGCCCTCGAACTGAACCAAGATAAACCCTCCCCCACTTAAGGTTTGTCATTGTTGTTGTTGTTTGGTATTTTAACTAACACAATCCTCCTTTGTCCTTTGCTGCTTTCTAAGAGTCACACCAAACCCATGCAGTGGTTTGAAAGGAAATAGCCCCAAGGGAGTGGCACTATTAGGGGGTGGCACCTATTGGAGGAAGTGTGGCACGGTGGGGCGGGCTTTAGGTCTCATAAGTGCTCAAGTCATGCCCAGTGAGGCAGGCCACTTCCTGTTGCCTTGAGTAAAGATGTAGGACTCTCAGCTCCTTCTCCTTGATGATAATGGACTAAACCTCTGAAAATGTAAGCCACCCCAATTTAATGTCTTCCTTTATAAGAGTTGCCATGGTCAGGGTGTCTCTTCACAGTCACAGAGCCCTAACTAAGACATGCCACATATCCTTCAAAAAAAAAAAAAACCATACCTAGTGATAGTTAATAAATTAAGCACTGTAGAGATTAACAATGAAATAGAAACACTAGGCTGTGTGGCAGAGAGTCTGATAATAGACTCCCACAGAACGACGAACAGGAGGGTAGCTCATACTGTGTGGGTATGTTGCAGCTCAAGGCTCAAGTTCTCCTCCACAAATAAAAGAAGTAAGAAACAGAAAAAGCTCAAGGCAAAGCAAAAGTAAATTTCACTGGCAAGTGATGAACACTCTGAGTGAGGAAGGCTCTTGAGCTTGTAGTCCATTGACTTTTGAGACCTGGATTTTTCTAGAATCTAAGTATCCCCATCACTGGCTACTCCAGTCTTTCCTCTATTGGTCTTAAGCTGTCTGAGCACTCTCTCTCTCGGGAACAGAGATTGGATTCCCCACTTCAAATGCATCGGTTTGGTACTGAGAATGCTATCCCTTCCCACCCTCCCTCAGTACACAGATGCTACAGTATGGTCCCTGTCTCAGAGCAAGACTGCAAATAATTGGTGGGTAGTTGGGATGTGTCACCAATCTGGGTGGACACCTAGCTTTTTTCTTCCCTGGGGGCTAAGGTTTTAGAGATATTAGCTAGCAATCCATTTGATAATCAAGGTACCTAACAGAGTTGTTTGTGTATAAAGTGTAGATGCCTTGAACATCAATCAGTATACTAAGAAGGCTATTAGTTAATTAGACTTAACAGGAAGGTAGGTTATACACCATGGAAACACTCAACGAAGAAATAATTCACAACCCAAGAAAGATGGCTGTATAGATGGGGACTGTGATATGACACTTAAAACGGCACAGAAATTTACATTTATGAATTGCCGTGTATGTGTGTGTGTGTGTGTGTGTGTGTGTTAAAGAGGGACAGAGACTGAGAATCTCACTGCATGGCTCAAGTTGGCCTCCAGCTTTCACTTTTCCTGTTTCTGACTACTAAATCTTGAGATTACATGCCTGTAATTTCTAGAAGTTTCCATTTCAATGCTTTGGGACTAAGGTGGTTGGCTGTAAGTAACTGAAACTTCAGCAGGTGGAACTCAGGTTGTGGGCTGTGGAAGGGGCAGAGATGTAGGGAGCAATGAGGATGGGGTGTGTGTATGTGTGATGGTACTTATAGCTTACTGGGTTGTAAGTATGTGAAAAGTTCTAGAAAAGAAAAAAGGTTATCTTGCTCTGTTGCCCCAGATTCCTGTTGGGGGCGGTGCTGCCATGTCCCTATGTGGCACAGAGGGAGACTAAGCCATGCAGGGGGAAGGGGCTGTGGCTTAAGTCACACAGAGAAGGGGGGGGTTAACACACTTTCTACATGAGGCTAGGAAGGCAGAGGTAAGGATGGCTCCTGGTTGGAGGGCAGGAGAGAAGGCAGAAAGTTTGGGAGAGCCACCATAAGAGAGGCTTCCTGGGAAACAAGATTCATCACTATTTTTTTTTTTTTTCAGTCCTGGCAGGCTCCTGCTGAGGCCTCATGGCCAGCACACCAGCAGTGCCCTCTGTCCCCCTCAGTCACAGCAGCCTGTCACTCTACAGTGCAGCTGGAAGGCAAATCTGAATTTGAACACCGGTCTATGATGTTTTTTTTGGCCATGTTTTGTTGGGCATGCTGGCAGTGAGCACACATTTTCTTTCTCTTTTCTTTCAGGAGAGGGTTTCTCTGTCTTGGAATGCACTCTGTAGACCAGGCTGGCCTCAAACTCACAGAGATCGGCTGCCTCTGTCTCCTAAGTGCTGGGATTAAAGGCATGCACCACTGCAGCCCTTTTACTTAATTATTATGTATACAGCGTTCTCCCTGCATGCATCCCCAAAGGGTAGAAAAGGGCATCAGATCCCACTACAGATGGTTGTGAGCTGCCATGTGGATGCTGGGAACTGAACTCAGGGCCTAGGGAAGAACAGCCGGTGCTCTTAACCGCTGAGCCATCTCTCCAGCCCTGACACATACGTTTCCTAGGAGGCATTGCTGCTGCTGACTGCCAGGCCATTGGCAGGATCCAGAGTTTGCTCAGCCTACGAGGACTGGTCCCTAGAGGGCCCCTTGTCCATCCTCATCATATTGCACTTGAGCTGTTCTAGAAAGCAGATATGGGTGAGGATTCCCTATCTCTGCTTCGTTTGTTTTGCTTTGTTTTGTTTGAGATGGTTTCTCTGTGTAGTCCTGGCTGTCCTGGAACTATGTAGACCAGGCTGGCCTTGAACCCACAGAGATCTGCTGGCCTTGAACCTACAGAGATCTGCCGGCCTCTGCCTCCTCAGTGCTGGGACTAAAGGCATCTGCCACCACACCCAGCCTCCTGCCTCTGCTTTCTAACAGCACCCTGACAATGGAACACCAGAAAGTAAGCTGGGGTCAGGCAGGGTGGCGAATGCCTTTAGTCCCAACACTTAGATCTCTGTGAGTTCCAGGCCAGCCCGCTCTACAGAGTGAGTTCCAGGACAGCCATGGCTGTTACACAGAGAGAAACCCTGTCTTGAAAAAAATCAATCTAAAAAAAGAAAAAAGTTTGGGAGGAAAGGGTTTATTTGGCTTACACTTCCATATCATAGTTCATCATCTAAGGAAGTCAGGGCAGGAACTCAAACAGGCAGGAACCTGGAGGGAGGGGCTGATGCAGAGGCCATGGAGGATGCTGCTTTCTGGCTTGCTCCCTATGGCTTGCTCATCCTGCTTTCTTATGGAACCCAGAACCACTAACCCATGGATGGAACTACCCAAAAGGGACTGGGCTCTCTCCCATTAATCACTAATTAAGAAAATGCTCTTCAGCTGTGTCTTATGGGGGCATTTTCTCAACTGATGTTCCCCTTTCAGATAACTCTAGTGTGTATCAGGTTAACATAAGACCAGCCAGCACAGTAGCCCATATCAGAAGGCCAGATTAGTCATCCATGCATTTCAAGACCATCAGCTAGGAGCCCTTAGTTTCCTATTTCATAAAAAGAGGACCTTGGATATAGGTGTTCCCAGGCCTTAGCCTATTCCCAACATGCTGTCTTTTTGCTTTTTCTAGAGTGGTGTGGTTGGAACCCAAGGCTTTGTACATGCTAGGTAAGTGCTCTACAGCTGAGCCACACCTTCAGCCCCTCACATTCTGCAACTCAGGCAAGCCCTTGCCTCCCAGATGCTGGGACTACAGGTGTCGGCCACCACATTCCTCTCAAAAACAAAAGCTGCTTTCCTATCATTCATACAATATGAAATCAGTTTCAGTTTTCTGTTTGTTATCCAAAGGCAGTATGTCAGCCAGGTGTGGTGACTCATACTTGCAATCCCAGTAACTGCAGAAGCTGAGGCTGGAGGTTTACTGAGACTTCAAAACTAACCTGGACTACTTGGAAAGACTGTCTTAAAAGAAAATAAACCAAAAACGGCTGGCTATGGTGCCAGCCTGTAATCCTAGCACTCAGGAGGCAGAGGCAGGAGGATCAGGAATTCAGGCAGCCTTGACTAAGTAGAGAGTTCAGGGCCAGCCTGAGTTACACGAGACCCTGTCACAAAAATGTAAAAATAAAATAAAATTAAGGGGCTGGAGTCATGGTTCAGTGGTTAAGAATATTTGCTGCTCTTGCAGAGGACTCAGATTTGGTTCCCAGCACAGTGGCATACATTCAGACACATATATGCATATAAGTAACTAATAAAAGCTGTAAGAAGGGCTTTGTTTCCAAGGCAACAGCAGCTTGAATAGGAGCCCTCACTGTAGATGGAAGTTGCTCTTCCTCCCCATCCTGTAGTCATTCAGTCCCAAATAATCATCACATAGAGGCTTATGTTAATTATAAATGGTTGGCCAATGGCTCAGGCTTCTTATTCTCTCTCTCTCTCTCTCTCTCTCTCTCTCTCTCTCTCTCTCTCTCTCTCTCTCTCTCTCTCTCGTTTGTTTTTTTCCAGACAGCAGACCAGACTGGCCTCCAACTCACACAGAGCTGCTTACCTCTGCCTTCCAAGTGCTGGGATTAAAGGTGTGTGCCACTAACACCCGGCTGACTAGCTTTCTCTTAATTATTAACCCATATCTATTAATCTGTGTATCTCCATGTGGTCTTGGCTTACCCATGATGTCTGGGTCTCTTGTTTCCTCAGCAGCTGTGTGGCATCTCATTGACTCTGCCTACTACCTTTCCTGCCTGGCTAAATCCTGTCTGTCCATTGGCCGAAATGGCTTTATTCATCAACCAATAAGAGAAACAGCATACAGAAGGACATCCCCCATCACTCACTTTCATTAAGTTCTTATAGGAATAAAGCAAAGAAAGTCATAAGCCAAAACACTCCTTTTATCGTTAAGGATTTATTTTTTATTTTATGCATTTGAGTGTTTGCCTGCATATATGTATGTTCACCAAGTTCCTGCCCGCTGCCCACAGACACCAGAAGAGGGTGTCAGATTCCTCTGGGACTGGAGTTACAAGCAGCCTGAGCCATCACGTGGGTGCTGGGAACTAAACCTGGTTCCTCTGCAAGAACAGCAAGTGGTTTTTTTGTTTTTGTTTGTTTGTTTTTGTTTTTGTTTGTTTGTTTGTTTTCTGAGACAGGGTTTCTCTGTGTAGCCCTGGCTGTCCTGGAACTCACTCTGTAGACCATGCTGGCTTCGCACCTGCCTCTGCCTCCCGACATTAAGTGCTCTTAACTGCATAGAGATCTGTCCAGCTCCAATATATTTTTGTTTCAATTACGTCAGTGGAAACATCAGAGTGACAGAATACAGCAAAGCTGGGAATCCTCTCCTAATAGTTTCAAATGCTATCTGAAGTCATCCTGTGCTTTTGGATTGAGCAAGCCAGTTGCCTGCTAAGCTAATATATCTTAAAACCGCCTCACCTGATAGTCACAAGAATGTTAGATCAGGTAGAGAGCAAGGAAAGGAATGGCTTAAAAAAAAAAAAAAAAAAAAAGAGGCTTAAGGATAGCCCAAGGTAAATTTAAATTAATCTTTGCCCTCCAACATTCCCCCCTCACCACAAACGTAGAAGGTTCTAAACAGTCGATCAGCCTAGCAGAAGGTTCAGGATGAGATGCAGTTTCTTTTGGAAACTCCTGTTCACTTCTGGTCATGTTGACTCTTCGAATTGCCTTTTAGAAGGAGGGGGTGGGGGAGGGCCATTGTACCCTTCCCTGAGATTCCAGCCATTCCTTCCACAGAACTATGCTCTAATTATATGTAGCCTGGAGGTGTTGTCTAAGGACATGTTAGATATATAAACTGAGGAGAATTAACTGAAGAAGTTCAGTCCATGTGGCCATGTGGAAGCCGTCATCCATGCTGGACAAAGCCTTCCCAGGACAGCTGCTTTGAGGTCACCCATGCTCTGTAGGTAAGCCAAAAACACTTACTGCTTCCCCCAAGGATGCCTTTGGCAGAATCATACTTTGATTGGTCACTGGGATATTCTTTTTTTAGATTTATGTGTATAAGAGTTTTATATGCATGTACACCTATGCACCGAATGCATGTGTGGAGGTTGTGAGCCCCCATGTGGGTGCTGGGAATCGAACCTGGGTCCTTTGCAAGAACAAGTTCTTGCTCTTAACTACTGAGCCAACTTTCCAGCCCTGCCATTGGGATCTTATGAAGAGTGAGGAGATGTTGTTAATGTCTCCCTAGGGAAATGACTCTTTTTGTTTTGCTATGTTTGAGAAAGGTCTCACTATGTAGTCCAACAGGCTTGGAGGAGCTAGCTATGTAGGCCAGGCTAGCCTCAAACTCATAGAGCTCTGCCTGCCTCTGACTCCTAAGTGCTGGCATTTAAACACATGAGCCACTATGCCTGGCAAGAATTCTTGCAATGAAGAGGGACCAGGTTCACCGCTGTCAGCCATGGCCATGCCATCTTGAATTTTTTCTCCATTTTGGTGAATTAATGATAGTCTCCCAAAACTACAGTAAGGAGCATTAATCCAGGCTTGTTCTCCTAGATTCCTCCCAGTGCCCCTGCAACCAACTGAGAATAACTGCTCATAAGAGATGTTTATGACTACCTGACGTTCTGTTTTTTGTTTGTTTGTTTTTTAAAAAAACAGGGTCTCACTGTGTATCCTTGAATTTGGAGCTCACTAGATAGACCCAACTGGCCTGGACCTCACAGAGAGCTACCGTATGCTTCTGCCTCCCAAGTGTAGGGGTTAAAGGTGTGTGCCACCATGCCCACCCACCCTGACATACATACTCTTTCTCCTTATACTCAACACTCCACTCCTGGCATCGGAGGCTTTTGGTCCCATCCCTTCCTCCGACCCCCATCCCTCTATAACTATCCCTAAGTAGTGAGCACTCTGGCTTTCCCATCTAGAGACCTCGGCTGTACAAGTTGCTCATTTCCTCTGACCTAAGGTGGCTCCTACAGGGAGTTAGGGTTAGGGTGTCTAATATTAGAAGCTTCAAAGCCTGGAGCCTGACTCTCACACCTCCCAGATCCTGACCCATTCTGCCCCTGCCACTTTGCCCCTGTGGCCCCTGTGGGGAGAAAAGACACCCCAAACCAGATTGCATTTAGCTCTTGCTGCACAGAGCTCTCTTCTTTCTATATCAGGTCCCAATAATCGATCTGAGCCTGGACTCCAGCTTGGCAAGCTCTCCGGGATCGATTACTACTGACTGGGATCAGGGGTCATTGCCCCCATCTATCATCCTCAGTGGATCCTAGGTAATCTGTGATTGTATCATGTTTGATGGATGGTGGGGGCTGCTTATTCAGTTTCACCAGAATTGTCTGGACCTCAACATGAGTTCCCTCCCCCTCCTAAGGGAGAGGAGGACACACTATGAAATCTAAGCAACCCAGACCAGTACTGCACACAGTTTGGGCATTCCTCTCCCCATTCCTTCCCGGTCACTCCTGGTTGCCCAATTCCTCTCTTGGGAGGTGGCATTCTAGATGAGTTCTATGACACCTCTGTCATTCATTCACAAAGCCTCTGCAGGGCAGCCTCCTTCCTGTTCCTTTGTCCCCCAGACTCAACCCTTCCTGAGGTCTCTCTTAGCATTGTCCTAGTCTTACACTGCCCCCCCCCCCAGATCAGAGCTACCCCACCATTGCTATCCGATATGCTCTTAATTTAAGAAGGATCTTTCTACTGGGCCATGGTGGCACACACCTTTAATCCCGGCTCTTGGGAGGCAGAGGCAGTCAGATCTCTGTGAGTTTGAGGCCAGCCTGCCTGGTCTATAGATCGAGTTCCAAGTCAGCCAAAGATACACAGAGAAATCCTGTCTTGAGAAACTAAAAAGTAAAACAAAACAAAACACATTTCTACCTTTATTCTTTAGGCTCAGTACCCACTCACTCCAAAGGAACTCAACTTGTGATTATCAAACTCCGGAAAGCCTCTATTTTACATTCCATTAACTTCCCATAGCATCCCATCCTGACAGTCCAAATGCCAGATGTCTCCTACTGCCCAGTCCAAGACTTATGCCTAATTAGTCCTAATTAGTAACTCCTGTCCACCCAATGGTCCCCTGACCTTCATAGCCTCAGCCTCATTCTGAGCATCTTCAAATGACCCATCTGTACCACTCTTCTGGCTGACCAGGGATGCTGAGTGTCCCCCTCTAAGGCTCAGGTAGTCTCTTCCCAAGTCACATATCTTGGTTTCCTTGTACCCTCCTTTCCCTATGGGGAATCCCAAAGCTACAAAGCTCTAAACAAGGGTAGCCATCTCCCCACCCCTCCCCAAGCTAAATGAAACTTTCTTCCTTTTTGGGCCTAGCAGGTTACTTTTGTATCTGGACCTCCATCTTTGGGGTCTTAGTAAGCCAGGCTGCTGTTGGCCCTCTCAGAGTCTCTGGACCCCCACAACCTCCTCTCACAGAGTCTCTGGACCCCCACAGCTTACTCAAGCTCATTCTCTATGCTCAGAGACTGCTCCTGCCTCCGGGCATCCAGACCCCTCCAAACCTCTCTTTGTACCTTCATCCTTAACTCAGCCCTTGTACCTTCATCCTTAACTCAGCCCTAGGTCTTCACGGCCAGTGTCATGAAGACTGTCTATCTATAGAAGTGGTTAGACTTGGTGATCTAGGGCTAGCCTTCTTCCTTGAAAATCCTTGGGGCACCTCCCTTTTAACAACAGATGCCCTCAAATTACCATTATACCCATGTATTACTGTCTCCTACTCCCATCATCTACTTGAACTGCCCCCCCCTTACACACACACACATTTAACAGATATATAACTGTTGCTTGTCTGTTTTATTTAATCTGGTTTTGGTTTTTTGAGACAGCATTTCTCTGTGTAGCCCCGGCTGTCCTGGAACTTGTCCTGTAGACCACACTGGCCTCAAATTCAGAGATCCACCTGCTTCTGTTTCCTGAGTGCTGGGATGAAAGGCATGCACCCCTGCCCCTGCTTACCTACACAGTTTTATATACAAAACCCTTTAAACACCTTTCAGTGCTATAAAACTCTCAATCCACCCACTTTCCTCCCTATAGACTTTAGCCCCTATAGAGGACCCCCATTCTTTCACTGATCCTCCTGACTCCTTGCTACTTTCTAACCCTAACCCCATCCTAATATCCTATTGCTGAGGCCCCCGAACTGCATATTGATGGGCACTCTTTAAGGCTATGCCATTGACCACCTTAGAGCCCCCGCCCCCAACATCACCTCAAGGCAGGCAGAGGCCACCACCCTTACCAAGGCCCTGGCACAGGCACAAAATCAAAAGGTTGGTGTCTACACTGACTCCAAATACACACGCCACACCCTCCATTCTCCTGCCTTCATTTGGCAAAAGAGGGGCTCTCTTATGTCACAAGAGACACCTATAATTAATTGCAAATTAATCTTCAAACAACCAGGCCACAATCAGTGGTGGCTATCCACAGCAGCCACAAGGTGGCCCAAGGCCACGCTCAGAGGTTGTGACAGAAGCCAAGGTGAAGGAAATCTGTCACAGGCTACATCTATGTTCAAAACTGAGTCCAGGCACTGACTCTAGGCTTCTAACCCTCCTGGGGACCCTCCCCCGTTTGTGTCTCTGCGCTCACAGGTCCGACTTCCATAAGTAAAACTGGCCCAACCTGGAGATTCCCTGACTTCAGTCACTCCTACACCAAGTGACAACCGGACTGGACTTAAGAATTTTCAGGACCACATCCCTGTGCCCTCCACCACCGCCAGCCACCCGTGAAGAGCCATGATGCGCCCTTGGGTTCTCTGTCTCCTCCTCTTTTCTTACTCCTCTGCCCATTCTGAGAGCTGGATGCCCCTCATAAACCTCACTCACCGCTTACTCAAGGATTCTAACTCCTCCTTCTCTTCCAACTGCTGGGTCTGTTTGTCCATCCAAACCCAGCGCTCTCTAGCCGTCCCAGCCCCACTAACGGCTTGGACAGACTCACCCATGAAACTACATATCACATACTCCACCCGGACCCTCTTGGGCCCTTATCCTATTTCTGACCTGGAGAGACGCCTCCAGAATTTCCAACCACTAACTGCGTATTATTCATTTGTCAATCCTGACCGACGGGCCATTGCCCTTCTTCAGCTCACTAGCTCAACAGGCATACTTCCAATACTTTCTCGAATCACCTCTGCGAGATACACCGATGACCACATCTACGAGTCCACCCAGCGCCCCATATGGGGGCCACTGTCTTCCCAGACCCTCCTCTCCTCCCAGGCTCCTCTGTGTATATCCCGTTTCTTCAAGAATTCAAAATATGCCACCTTCGTGGGTAACCTCTCTGCTTCTCTTTGCAACTACACCTTTCGTCTTTCCCCCTCTGCCAGCCACCGATCCATAGATCTGTCCAACAGCTATGCATTTGCCGAACTAATGACCATGTCAGGCTCTAAGTGGAGAAATCCCTTACGATTTTCAGGACCCCCTTCCCTAATCTCAGGGCAGCCTTACTACTCTTGCCTGGTGGACGACATCCATTGTCATACCTACCCAACCACGCCCTGGAGGCAGTGTCCTTCCTTCCCATCTAGCACCTGCTATAATCTTACTCTGTTTGGACCAGACAACATAACTCACCCCATCACCCTATCTGTGGACACCACATACTTCAAGATTAAGCTCCAGGGACATAAAGATCCCTATCCACTCTTTCAGTACCAGCCCCTCATGGGGGCAGCCCTCTCTGGACAATATTCAGTCTGGGAGTATGAACCCACTGTCCAGGAAAACGGGTTTATCACACCAAACATCTTCTCACATCTTCTCTCCTTAACATATTCCTTTTGTCTCAACTCCTCTGGAGTCTTCTTCCTCTGCGGAAGCTCGACTTACGTCTGTCTCCCGGCCAATTGGTCGGGCGTCTGTACCCTTGTCTTCCAATACCCAGACATTGAACTCCTTCCCAGTAACCAAACCGTAACTGTCCCCCTTTTCGCTACAATTCCCTCCTCGGTCTCCACTTCTCGCCAGAAGAGAGCCCTTCACCTCCTCCCTCTTCTTGTGGGCCTGGGCGTTACTTCAGCTGTCGGGTTAAGCATCGCTGGCATCACCACCTCAACCATCTATTTCCAACAGCTTTCGAAGGCTCTCTCGGACAGCCTAGACGAAATAGCCACCTCGGTTATCACCCTCCAAGACCAAATAGACTCACTGGCTGGTGTCGTTCTCCAAAATCGTAGAGCTCTGGACCTCATCACCGCCGAGAAAGGGGGCACCTGCCTCTTCATCCAGGAAGAGTGCTGCTTCTACGTAAACCAGTCTGGAGTAGTCCGGGATGCAGCAAGGAAACTTCAAGAAAGAGCATCCGAACTCCGCCCGAGCTCCAGCTCTTGGATCCAGGGGCTGGGGCTGGGATACTGGCTGCCCTCCTGGTTGACTTCCTTCATAGGACCCATTCTCTTTATCCTCTTCCTGCTCATTTTCGGACCTTGTCTTCTTAATTGCTTGACTCACTTTGTATCCCAGCGAATGAGTTCTTTCATTCAGAACACTACCAAAGGGCACGTGGACAAGATCCTTCTGCTCCGAGACTCCCAGTACAAGAGACTTCCCCAGCAGCCCCCCGAGGAGGATGTCATCTAGCAGAAAGAATCTACCTGCCCCCTCTATCTACCGATCTGTAGAAATAAGATCAGTGTTGGCCACAAACACACCGTTTTGAAAATCTTCTCCCTTTTGTTTAAACGGTGGCTGTTCCCCCCCAAACCATAGCAATCAGCACTATAGGCTTATTTTTCGAGATGCCTGACAGCCCTTGTACCCCTTGGAGATGTTTGCGATCACCCGGCAATCTTCAGTCACTGCTCAGGACTCTTCCTCTTGGACCCTTTTACTTTCCTACTCTTTAATCACTCCTGGCAACGGAAGTTTTTGAGACCCACTCTCATCCCACCTCAGCTCTCTATCTACCCTTAGTCTGTAAGTGCAACCTCCTTTCCCAAGGTTTTTCTCGGATTAAACCCGTCCTTTGCAGAAGCTGCTCATTTCCTTGTTTGTCTTTCCTTCCTTGAACCTTTCAGCCACCACCCTGGGGGCTTCTGAACCAGGGAAACTTGTTTGCATGCTTGCTTCCCAGTTCTGGGGACAAGGATCAGCCTTGAATAATATATTCAGCTTCCTGCTGCTGCCAAATGAACACAACTGAGACTTTTCTAGAGAGCTAAGCTCACAGGATTTACAAGGAACTCTTATTCCAAAAGCAGGTGGTGGTCCTACCTCATGCCACATGTCCTTTATGTTAGTGGGAGTGTCAGTTCCCGCTGTAGCCGGGCAGCCAGCAGGCCTCAGCTGCTGTGCTTTCCATCGTCAGCTATGCAACATGAGCACCCCTTAAAAGGGCTCCCTCTCTTGCCTCTTGTCCCTCTCTTGCCTGTTCTGTCTGTCTGCGTCTCTCATGTCCTCACTCCAGAACAATCTTTGGCTCTTTCACCCCGCCCCCTCCAATAAACCTTTTGCACTAACTGGACACTGTAGGAACCTTTTGCTGTGTTTCTATTCTTTCAGGGAGTATGTCCTCCACAGGCTCAGGTGTTTGAATATGGAGTCCCCAGTTGGCAGTGCTGTGGAGAGATTTAGGGGTGTGGCCTTGTTGGAAGAGGTGTGCTTTTTGAGGTGAGCCTTGAGAATTTAAAGAGCCAGGCCACTTTTGAGTTTACTCTCTCTGCCTTGTGCTTATGGGTTAAGATGTGAACCTTCAGTTTCTGCTATGTCTACCATTTTCGGCATATCCCCCCCCCCCCCATCCCATGACAGACCACTCCAGAATAGTTAGACAAATAATCCCTCCCTTCTATAAGATGCCTTGGTCATGAACTTTTATCACAGCAAAAGAAGAACAATAAAGAGGGTGCCCACATGGGTATTTTATCCAACACGTATGAAATGTAGTCCAGGCTAGACCTGAACTTACAGTGATGCTCCTGCCTCAGCTTCTTGAGTACTAGGACCACAGGAATGCATCAATCACCACGCTCAGCTCTAACGCTGTTTTTTTTAGTCAAAATGACAAACTGGTGACATTTCACCTGTCTCTACAGCTGTGTTTTGGGAGGAAATACAAGGATCTTAATGGTGTGAATTCCCAGAAGGGCTCAGCATTCTCAAAAGAGATGTCCCCTTATAGGGCTGGGAATTAGGTCCATGGTTAAGAGCGCTTGCTTCTCTGAGTTCGGTTCCCAGCAACGAGACTAAGTAGCTAGCTACAGCTGCCTGCAACTTGGGCTCCAGAGGATCCTGTTCTCTCTTTTCTGACTCAAGGGAAACTGCACCCAGGTGCACACACATATACATAATTAAAAAACATCTTTAAACAGTTGACCCCTTAGGCTTGGTACTGTTGATAGGACAGGGCTGGAGGAAGACCACATCATAGAGACCCCTGTCCCCAGGCAAAGAGCTCAGGGAACACCTGGGTATGACAGCATGCCTGTCATTCCAGCTCTGAGGAGGCCCAGGCTGCAGAGTTTGAAGTCAGCCTGAGCTATAGAAATGAGACCTTATCTCAAAAAAAGCTCAATCTATTCAGTTTTATTTACAGAAGGAGGTCTCTCAGGAAATCCGGAAGGCTGCAAGGAAAAGCTCCCAGGAGCCCAGCGCCCATCAGCAGGGCCCTGCGTTCTTCTCATGATGTCAACTTCCCTTCCCCCGTCAGTTGTACCAACTGGAGGCATAGATGTTCGGTTTCCTCCATGGCAGGAAGAATCCGGAACCAGCCAAGTCCACGTGTCTGGAAGCAGCCCAGTATTGGCCAGCTCCATCGCCGTCTCCATGGCGACGCCATGCCCACCGATGCTGAGGGCTCAGCTGTGAGGCCAGGCTACCTCAGATCCAAAAGACAGAGGCTATGAGCCTCATTCAAGCCAGAGTCTCCCGTACAGTGGAATTTGGACTTTAAGTTTCTTTAATGCCTATTGAGAGGAGGAGCCAGAAGGGGAGTGAGGGTGGTGTAGTAGAAACAGAAAACTCCCATGACCCCCCCCCACAGCCTAGTATAGCTGGAGCACACAGGGTTAATGACATGCTGTATCTAGAGTGTTAAGTGGGGTTCAAGGACATGAGTGTTTCTCATGTTAATCTAAATACCTTGAAAACAGCTTCTAATTTGTGTTGAGACAGGTCTTCCTATGCAGTCCTTGCTGTCCTGAAACTCACTATGTAGACCAGGCTGGCCTTGAACTCACAGAGATCCTCCTGCCACTGCCTCTCAAGTGCTGGGATAAAAGACCTTTGCCACTGTGCCCACCTTAATGAAATAGAAAGCCACAGACTGGAAAATATTCCATTAAAGAGCTGGGGGTGATGGCTCAGTGGTTAACAGTGCTTGCTGTTCTTGCAGAGTACCTGAGTTCTGTTCCCAGAACCTACATTGAGAGGATGGGTCCTTATGATCGATCACCCATAACTCCAGGTCCAGGGCAATTCCTAACCTTCCTTTGGCCTTGGCAGGTGCCCCCACTCAAGTGCACATACCTGCACAAAAGCACATGCATAGACATAATTAAAATACCATCAGCCATGCCAGACTTGGTGGTACATGCCTTTAATCTGAGCATTTGGAAGACCGTCTGATGTTATGAGTTCGAGGCCAGACTGGTCCACATAGTGGGTTCCAGGACAGGCAGGCTAAATAGTGACACTATTTCAAAAAATAAGATTAAAAGAGGCACGCGGGTGTGTGTGGAGGGTGGAAGGGAACCCAGTGCCAAAGCACTTGCTTAGTTAGCATGCCACAGTCCCGGATCCCTTCCCTGTCTTCACATACACACAAAATATTAAAATCATGGGCTTCGACCAGACGTGACAGCACATGGCGGGAATCCCAGCATGGGAGAGTCAGAGGCAAGTGGATCTGGAGTGCTATATCACTGCGGGCTACAGAGAGAATTTAAAGCCAACCTGGGTAACTGAGTGAGACTCTGTTTCAAAAATAAATAAAAAGAGGGGCTGGGGTGCAGCTTATGGGTAGAACAGTGGCCTAGAATCCCCCATTGAAACCAGGGGTATGGCTAAGACATGGAGTACCTGCCAGAAATCCTCCAGTAATGTAAGGGTTTGCCTTTTTCTCACCTAACACCAGCTTGCCAACAGCCAGGGCCAAAGGTGCACCACTCAAGTCAGTCACCCTTTGAGGCTCTGCCCATGAGCTGCCAGGTGGGGCTTTGGAGCTGACTGCAAAAGCCTGAGACAGGGGTTCAGCCAGAAGGTTCTCTTGGGGCCATGTCAGTTGGGGTTCCTTCTGTCCACCTTCTGAGTGCAGGAACAGGATGCTCAGGAGCCTCGCATGGAGACTTGTGACCTGAACAAATCCCTGTCCCTTTCCCTCTTGAGAAGGGTCTCATGTGGCCTGGGCTGTCCTCCTGCCCAGATTTGTTATGTAGCCAAAGCTGGCCTTGAACTCATGATCATTCTTCCTCCAACCCTACTGGGATTACAGGCATTATGCCACTACACAGTTTTATGCTGTATTGGGGATTAAATTAAGGGCTCTGTGTGTAAACTGAACATTCTGTCAACTGAGCTACATCCCCAGCTCCCCGTTTCTTTTTCTTTTTTATTATATGTTAAATTGTGTGTATACGTGCATGCATATGTGAGTTACAGGCTTTTGTAAACTACCTAATAATGGGTCCTGGGAATTGAACTCAAATCCTCTGCAAGAGCAGTATGTGTTTTTTAACTATGCTATCTGAGAGGTGGTATTAATTTTTCTTCTTTTTGAGACAAGGTCTCACTATGTAGCCCTGACTGTCCTGGAACTCTTCTATGTAGACCTGGCTGGCCTTGAACTAATACAGATCTGTCTCAGTGTCTCAAGGGCTGAGATTAAAGACAGGTGCTACCATGCCCAGGTAATTGGTTTGTTTTTGTTTTTTGTTTTTCCTGTTGGTGGAGATGGAACCAAGAGCCTCATTAATACTAAGCAAATGCTCTACCAGTGATCCACACCTCAGCCCTCACTGGGGGATTCTAGGCAGGGGCTCTACCACTGAGCCACACCCCAGCCCCTCACTGGGGGATTCTAGGCAGGGGCTCCACCACTGGGCCACACCCCAGCCCCTCACTGGGGGATTCTAGGCAGGGGCTCTACCACTGAGCCACACCCCAGCCCCTCACTGGGGGATTCTAGGCAAGTGCTCTATTACTGAGCCAGGACCTAACTCAGGAGGTAGATTCTTTCCACTCTGCCATGATTTAGGTCCTATCAACATTGAAGCTGTCCACCTTGCTCTTTCCTAAACACCCCCCTCTCCACCTTGTATCCCCTCCAGTCATGAGAGGTTAGCCTCCTGTTTTCACCTGAGCTCTCTTGGCTGCCTCAGGGCTGGCCCAGTGCTGACCACTCTTGTTCTGTTGAATTGCAACACCCTGCCTCCTTTAAAGATGGGGAAACTAAGGTAAAGAGGATAAAGTACCACGACACTAGGCTGAGTGAGATCTTAGGGGTTTTTTGTTCAGCTAGCAAGACCCCGCTCCCCCAGCCCACCCCCGTGCCCAGTCAGCTTGCCGAATGCCCGGTGGTACTGGAGTACCTTCCGGAGGCACACCTGAAGTCTCACTTCAGTGGCATTATCCCCCTCTCCTGGCCTCTTTTAACACAGTCTCTAAGTCAACTCTTCCGCGAAGCCTTCCAGATCCCAGCCCCACCCTCTTGAATTCTCTGTCTCCTAATATGGAACATTCACATAAGCCATGCATGGCTGAAACAGAAAATGGAACACACATATGTGCCTAGATCTGAAGCGCTGGTGGATGAACTCTATTTCCAAGGGTCAAGATGGGGAAGACGAGGTTCCAAAGACTTCTTTGCCCGCCCGCTCCCCAGTTTCTGAGCGTCACGAGTGCTGGAGAACCGTGAGACCACTACTTTCTGGGACCGCCCCCAACGCCACTCCCCGTCCCCGCCCCCCCTCACCCCAGTCGCTCGGGGCCCCACCTTCCTGCGCCTACCGCTACGCCGGCCCCTTTTGTTCGCTCTCCGGCCGCTGAGCTCTCCTGGCGCTCGGCTTCTCTCGGCTGGACTCGGCTCGCCTTGGCAGGGCTCCACCGGGCTCGGCTCCGCTCAGCTCGGCTCCTCTCGCCTCCGCCCCGTTCGGCTCGGCTCTGGTCGACTCGGCTCCTCCTGGCTCGGCTCGGCTCCGCCTCGGGGCGCGCAGGCAGAAGCCCGGCTTACTGGATCGGCCCCTCCCTCTATCCCCTTCTGGCCGTAGATCGCGTGCGAGGCCCGGACTCGGAGCGCGGAGACCAGGTTTGGGTAGCGGCGTGCGGGGAAGGGCGCAGCATCCTCGTTTCCGGGACGCGCGGACCCAGAGGAGGCGAAGGGGTGTCTGGTCCTGGTCGCTGCTGGAGCTCCAAGGTAGGCACAGCTCTGGGGACGCGCGCGATGGGGGCGCGCGGGCAACAAAGGACGCAGAGTCGCGGGGGGCGGCGGCACCCTAGCCTGGGAAGAAAAGGGGGCTACTATCACCGAGGCATTGTCGCTGCGTGGGCAGGGACAGCGGGCAGGGGCGGCCGTTGGTGGGCGTGGGCGGGATGAACCCCAACTTCCTCAACCCGGAGGGCGCGCTGCACGGGTTGGGGGCGCCCCTGGATTGAGCACTTCCACAGACTGGGGTTCGGGTGTGTTTGTTGGGGTCCTCTTTCCAAGAGCAGGTTCAGACAGCTGGACGAGCTGCTGAGAGCTCTTGGGGGAGGCTCTCAGGCTTTCGGGGGTGCACAGCCTGGTGGGCGCGGCCATCCGTCCTCATCTCCAGACCTGGCATCTGGGATGAGACACGGAGGTCCCCGCCCTGCCACCTGGGGTCGCCTAATTCGTGCCCTTAGCAAAACTTGATTGGAGAGTCTGGCTTGAAATGAGAGGGTAGGGTAAGGGGGAGGCCCAGGCAGGGTGCCTTTCCGCAGGGGTGCCCCCCCCCCAAGCTGGCGCTGCTGGCTGGTGAGGCAGCAGATTTTTTTTTCCCTCCCCCTAGGGAGGGGCAGTGGCGACGCAGGATGCAGGGCTGAGCCCCGCGTGGACTCTCCAGGCGGGGCCTGTGTGTTTGTCCCGGACACACAGGGCTTTGCCACGCGCGTGCCTCCTCTACAGCCTGGCCCAAGCCTGCAAAGGTCGTTGCAGAGGGACACCTTAGGGGTAGGGGAATCACAGCACAGGAATGCACCCACTCCTGTCTCCTGGTCTACAAACGGCGGGCGGGGTCGGGGGTTGGTAGAACTAGGGAAGGAATTGGCCTTAATCTTGAAAGGTGCCCAGACAGAAGATGGTGGGGGTGGGGCTGGCCTAGGGCTGTGCCCAGAGGAGGGGGTGGAGAGCACCACGTGGGGCTGCCTTACCTCTGCTGTGAGCCAGAGGTCTCCTACCCATCAGTTGTAAGTGTAAACAATGAACCCTTCATTCATAAGGTCTGTCACCTGGATTGGCACTACCTCCGGCTGGCAGGTACGCAGACCTGAAACGGTTCTGTCCGGCCCAGCTCAGCCTGATGCCCCGAATGTGGAGAAGCTGGGGGCACAGATGTGGCACAGCTGGAGGGTGGGACAGACACCAAAGGGTGGTTGAGCCCAGTGCCCTACCCAAGGGTGCTTTTTATGGAGATGGCTCCCACAAAAGCTTCCAGACAGAAGACATTCCAGCTTAGATGGGCAGAGAAAGATTTAGGTTACTGGGGCGTGACGTTCAAGGCAGACCCTGTTTGGCAGTTCTCTTCCTGCATACGGTAGGTGCCCACTTAGCACAGGACACATGGGTCTCAGCAGTGCCCACATTCCCAGCCAGAGACACATCCCGAGGAGCAGGGGCTGCTGTGCACTTAGGTGATTGAGAGTTCAGATGCTGGAGTTTGACAACATGGGTTCGAATCCTTGCTCTGCTACTTGCTTGCATAGCTATAGGGCTCTAGACAAGGTCACATACCTCTCTCTCCATTCCTCCCATCAGTAAAACAGGGGTACTTAGGGCATTTGCCTCTTAGGGCATGTACCCTAGGACAGAGTTTTTTGGGATTTCACTTATTTGTATATTTAGTAGCTTGGGGAATTGAACTTAGGACTTCATGCATTCTCTGGCTGAGCCAAGCCCCTATCCTCTTACTGGGGGAGTCTAGGCAAATGCTTCAAATACCAAGTCGTGCCCCCAGCCCCTCACTGGGGGATTCTAGGCAGGGGCTCTACCACTGAGCCACACTCCATGGGATTCTAGATAAGAGCTCCACCACTGAGCTACATTCCCAGTTGAAGAGGGGGGATTTTTTTGCTACAGGAAGCGGCCCTCAGCCTGGGGCAGAAGGAGACTTCTCCCCTGCTCTGGTTGCCCTCTGCCTTCACACAGCTTGGCCTTTTAGACCTGCCTCAGGGTCTGCTCTTTTCTACGTCCCTTCATCCAGCTTCCTGCTTTTCTTCATTGACGGCAAAGCATTGTAAAATTCTCTCCTCTCTAAGTTTTTCTTGTTACCACCTGGGAGACAGACTCTGTGATTGCCAGTCCTCTCTCTGGTCCAGCAACTGCACAACTGTGCCCAAAGAGGGACCTTTGTACAGGTCTTAAAAACACGTATTAAGTACTCTGGGCCAGGAATGTTTGGTTCTGCACCCCCCACCCCCTTTTGAGTCCGGGTCTCACTGTGTAGCCCAGGCTGGCCTTGAACTCATAGATGTCTGCCTGCCTCTGCTTGCTGAGTGCTGGGACTAATGGCATGCACCACCATGCCCAGTGGTTCTGCCCTTTGCATGTACATGCATTCATTTGTTGGTTTTTGCATTATTTTGAGGATCTCTTTTTATCTTTACTTATGGGACCGTATGCCGTGGGTGTGCAGGTCCAGCACAGAGGCCAGGATAGAGTATGGGATTCCCCGGAGCTGGAGTTACAGACTGTTGTGAGCTGCCCCATGAGGGTGCTGGGAATGAATCTGGGTCCTCTGAAACAGCAGTAAAAGCTCCCAACCCCTGAGCCGTCTCTTTAGCCCCTGCTGTTTATTGGAGACAAAGTCTGTATATCCCAGGCTTGCCTTAGATTTATGGAGCCCGGCCTTGAACTTTTACTCCTCCTGCCTACAATTCCCCAGCAGCTGGGGAGAAGGTGTACCCCCCCCAGGTTTATATGGTGCTGGGGATAGACTCAGGGTTCATACGTGTTAGGCCGGCACTTCGCCAAGTGAACCACAACACCAGCTCTGCTTTTGTGTTTTAGTTTTGGTTATTATCCTTTTCTTTTTAAGACAAGGTCTCATGTAGTCCAGGCTGGCCTCAAAGTTACTATGTGGCCGGTCTTCCTGCCTCCACTTCTAGAGTTCTGGACAACAGGTATGCACCACTGTGTGCTTTGCCCATGCATTGACTAGGCCCTTACTGTGTGTCTGAGGGGCACACCGTCTTCTGCAAAGACAGTTTACCCTGCTCCCAGGTCTCCAGGTCTGCCTCTCTAAAGCATAATTACAGTTGTGCCGACACCGCCACTCCTCTTGCTCAGTACAAAGTCTAAATACTATCTGGCTTTTGGAGCCCATATAATTGTTTGGGCCTTGCCTTGCATGAACTGGCTCTTCTCTCTCTCTCTCTCTCTCTCTCTCTCTCTCTCTCTCTCTCTCTCTCTCTCTCTCTCTGTCTCTGTCTCTCTCTCTCTCTCTCTCTCTGTCTCTCTCTCTCTCTCTCTCTCTCTCTCTCTCTCTCTCTCTCTCAGTTCTCTTTATTAGCTGAAGTAGTAGGCATGGTTTTTTTGAACCCAGCTGTCATAGAAGGGACACAGAATTGAAAGAGGGTTCCCTTTGATGCCCGTTGTTGGGAGTTTTTGTTGTTTTGAGACAGGATCTCATGTAGCACAGGTTAGCCTCAATCTTGATGCATCCTGAGGCTAGCCTGCATCAGGAAGCTAGCCTGATTGTCTTTTCCAAGTCCTGGGTGTGTAACACCATGGTTGGCATTTGTGTGTGTGTGTGTGTGCGTGCGTGTGTGCGAGCGTGTGTGCGTGTGTGTGCGTGCGTGCATGTGTGTGTGCGCGTGTGTGTGCGCGTGCATGTGTGTGTGTGTGTGCGTGTGTGTGAATTTAGTCTTCCTCAATCACTGTCCATTTTATGTTTTATTTATTTTGTGTTCATGTGGTTGTGGGTGGGTATGTATATGCATGGCTACATATGGAGGTCAGAGGACAACTTGTCCTGATCAGTTCTTTTAATCTACCATGTGGCTCCCAGGGATTAAAGTCAGGTCGTCGGTCTTGGTAGCAAACCCCTTTACCCACTGAGCCATCTTGCTGGCCCTTCACTCTGTTTTTGAGATAGGGCATCATACTTAACCTGGACCTCACTGACTCCGTAAGCCTGGCTAACCATCTAGCCCCATGACCCTCCTGTCCACCTCCCAAGTGCTGCAATCACAGGCATGAGCTGCTTTTTGACACGGGTGCTGGGGATTGGAGCTTAGGTCCTCATGTTTGTGTGGCAAACAATTTGCTGAGGGAACCACGTCCATAGCTCCACTGTGTCTGGCTTCTCTGAGAAAGTTTTGTCCCTGGGATCACAGCCTCCTTCAGTTAAGTAAAGGGAGCCCTCAGCTACATTTATTTGTTGTGTATTTATTTGTGTGTTTGTGTTTGTGTGCACGCATGTGCATGCTTATGCGCACTCCCACATACTATGGTGTACCTGTGGAGGTCACAGGACAGCTTTGGAAAGTTGTTTCCCTTTCTGCTATGTGGGTGCTGGGGATTGAACTGAATTCATCAGGCCCGGAAGCCAGTACTCTCCCCTCTGAGCCATCTCACGTCCTGCCAGCTGCATAAGGACGTTTCAGAGTAGGAGAATGAGACTTACTCAGAAGAATTACAGGGGGCCTGGGCCACCCCAGCCCTGGAGGCTGCAGCCGGCTGGCAGCCCGGCTCCTCCTGTTTCTCTCTGCATGTTGCTTTCATTTTCTCTACTTTCAACCTGGCCTCTCTGCCTCATCTTTTCCCTGACTCATGAGTAGGGCCTGGCCCAGTGTGACCATTCCAAATGCTGGTTTCAGCTCCTGTTCATAGGCTTCTCCTGGTGGTATCCCCCTTAGTCCTGGGTTGCCAGAGAGACCAAATGAGGGGGCTATCCCATCTGCTCAGCTGGTGGTAGACTGGGGCTGGGAATAGCTGGTATAGTCTGTCAGTCAAGTCTTTTGGTACATGAAGGGTGTGTGTGTGTGTGTGTGTGTGTGTGTGTGTGTGTGTGTGTCTGTGTGTCTGTGTCTGTGTGTCTGTGTCTGGAGAACTGGGGGAGGGCATGGCTGTGCATAGGAGCTGGTGGCAATGATTAGGGAGGCAGAATGGTGGACAGTTTTCACCGTGTGTCACCAGATACTGTGTGGTGCTCCAGCCCACGGCACTGTGACTTAGGAGAAACTGAAGAGTGTGGCCTTCTAGGTAAACCTTCTCAGCCTTGGCCCAGGAGGAGGGGACACCCTTCCCTCCCGAGAGCTGGATACTGGAGGTGGGTTCAGCAGCAGCACACGTTGTTTTCTGAGGCCCTAGAGCCTCTGTTGATCCCATCTGCCTGGTCTTCACAATGAAATTGTAAGGGATGCTTTCGCGAGTGCTGAGAAAGGCTAATGTCTTTCAGAGCAGGAGGCAGAAGAAGCCATAGATACAGGGCTTGCCCTGGTCTCTGCCCTAGAGCCTTGCAAGATGGGCGTGTGCTTGGCAGCTGACCCACACTTCTTGCACTAGAGGATTCTAGGTGGGCACCCACCACTGTTCGATGTCCCCTACCTCTCTGAGGAGGATAGTAGGAAGGTGCTCTGCCACCAAAATGCACTTCCAGCCCAGATGATAATCGTTAATTTTTTTTTTCTTTTATGTGTTTGAATGTTTTGCCTGTGTGTGTGTCTGTGCACCATGCACCAGGTTCATGAAGTGCCTGTGGAGGCCAGAAGATGGCTTCAGATTCCCCGAAACTGGAGTAAACAGTTGTCAGATGCCATGTGGGTGCTGTGAATTGAACCCAGGTCTTCTGGAAGAGCAGCCAGTGCTCTTAACCACTGAGCAACTTCTCCAGTCTCCCATCCTTAAAGACAAACAAACAAACAAACACAAATAACAACAAGGTCGTCTCAACCTCTCTATGTAGTGGAGGATGACCTTGAACTCCTGATCCCCCTACCAATTGCAGGCATTTTCCTGTGTGCAAGGCCAAGCCCATGTGGTCCTGAGGATGGAACCTAGGACTTTGTGTGCATAAACCAGGTCTCTATCAACCGAACCACATCCCCACCTCCCAGAGTTCTTTAATGGAGCCTTTAAACGTGCAGTTTTGAGCTTTGTGCCCGGCGCTGTCCTAGGTCCTGAGAAGCACACAGTGACTAAGATTTGCAAATGCTCTTCCCACCCCTCTGCTCCCCGTGAGAAGTGGGAGAGGGCATTTCGGGCACTGAGTACCACTGTGCAGAAAACCTGGACATGAATAAGACAGTACATGTGTGTGGTGGGTGCTTGGCATGCAGCCTCCGTTGGTAGCTAGGGTGAGGCTGCCTTTTTGGAAGCAACAGTAGATAATACTGATTTGGTATCTTGCTGGTGGTGACTGAGCTTATCGCCGGGAGTCACTGTATTCTGTCCTGTCTCTCTTCCATCCTCTTCTCCTTAGTACAGTGGGCTTTAGTATCAGATGTGTGGGTAGTACTCTTGAATGCTTTACTGCCAAGTTTCTCTTTCTCCTGGCTGTCCCATCTTAGTCCTTCCTGCTTGGCCTCCCCTTGTCTGGCTGAAGTCTCTCATGGGCCCGACCCCATCATCAGTTGTCTCTTCTTCTTCCTGTCCTTTGCCTGTTCAGGATGTTGCCAGAATGGGAGAGGATGCTGGGGTGTTGGCACAAAGGCCTGCTGCCGGAAAGTGGGCTACAGTAGAAGACACTCATTCCGTACGGTACCGCCTTACGTCAGACTCTGACCCTGCCTGCCTCATCCTACCCTCGGGAAGTCAGAGCCTTGGGAGAGACACACTGACTACATAGATCCATAGGACAGGGCCACTCATTTACAGCTGGGGCCATCTGATGGTACCAAAGTACTCTAACTTAGAACCCAGGGAATTACCTAGGATTTAGTCATCCAGCCCTTTCCTGTAATCCCAGTTAGACAGATGTTCAGACAGATTTTAGGATGAAGAGGTGCGTGTGTGTGTGTGTGTGTGTGTGTGTGTGTGTATGTGTGTGTGTGTGTGAGAGAGAGAGAGAGAGAGAGAGAGAGATAGAGAGAGGTGCATGTTGTGCAGATGTGTGAATATGTGTGTGGAGACCAGAGTAGAGCCTTAGATATCTCTTTCCACCTTTTAATTTTTTAAATTTATATTTTATGTATGAGTGCTCTGCGTGTACACCTGCATAGCAGAAGAGAGCATCAGATTCTATTATAGATGGCCGTGAGCCACCATGTGGTTGCTGGGAATTGAACTCTGTGACTCAGGAAGAGCAGCCAGTGCTCTTAACCATGGAGCCATCTCTCCAGCCCCACCTTATCTATCTGTCTGTCTATTTTCTGAGACACAGTTTATTTGTATAACAGCCCAAGTTGTCCTGATACTCGCTCTGAAGACCAGGCTGGCCTCAAAGTCACAGAGACCCACCTGCCTCTGCCTCCCGAGTGCTGGGATTAAAGGTGTGTGCCACCATGCCTGGCTCTTTGCCTTTTTTTTTTTTTTTTAATGCATTATTATATTTGGGGGGCTAAAGAGTTGTATCAGTGGTTAGAGCACTGGCTGCTCTTGCTGGAGACCCAAGCTTGATTCCCAGCACCAACATGGTGGTTCGTAACCATCTGTTACTCCATGATCTAATACCCTCTTCTGACATCTGTGGGCACCAGACACATGTGGTACACACACATACATATGGATAAGACACATGTGAAATAAAATGAATAAATCTAATACAGTTCTTAAGTTGTTTGCTATTATTCTATTTCTTCTTTTCTTTTTCTTTCTTTCTTTCTTTTTTTTTTTTTTTTGACAGAGTCTGACTATGTAGCCTTAGCTGGCCTCTCATGTAGAGAGTGTGTGTGTGTGTGTGTGTGTTTGAGATCATGCATTTTATGTGTGTGATCATGCATAGTATGTGTTGTGTGTGTGTGTGTGTGTGCAATTATGCATAGTGTGTGTGTGTTATCATGTATACTGTGTGTATGTATGTGTGTGCACTCATGCTCGGTGTGTGTTGTGTGTGTGTGTGTGTGTGTGTGTGATCATGCATAGTGTGTGTGTGTGTATGTATGTGTGTGCACTCATGCTCGGTGTGTGTTGTGTGTGTGTGTGTGTGATCATGCATAGTGTGTGTGTGTGTGTGTGTATGTGTGTGCACTCATGCTTGGTGTGTGTTGTATGTGTGTGTGTGTGTGTGTGTGTGTGAGATCATGCATAGTGTGTGTGTGTGTGTGTGTGTGTGTGTGTTTATGTACACACACAGGTATCGTTATGCATCTTTGGAAGTCAGAGAAGGGCTCTTTGGAGTTGGTTTTCTCCTTCCACCTTTGTTTGCATGGGTTCTGGGAACTGAACTCGGGTAACCAGGTTTGCTTAGCAAGTGCCTTTATCCCCTCAATCTTTGCACTGGCCTGTCAGGTGGTTTAAAACAACAACAGCAGCAACAACAAAACTGTTTTATACTGACTATACTCTTACATACAAAAGCCCACATGGTGCTTCATGCCTGTAATCCCTGCCTCGGGAGGTGGAGGCAGGAGGATCAGAAGTTCAAACAATGAGTTTGAAGCCAGATCTGGCTAGAAGAGATACTGTCTCAAAACAAACAAACAAAAACAACAACAACAAAATCCAAACCCCAAAGTTGTGCCAGGTGTGATGGTCCATGTCTTTTATCCTAGCAGCAGGAAGGAAGAAGCAGATAGCCTGATCTACGTGAGTTCCAGGACGAGCATAAAGAGACCCTGTCTGACAAAAAGAAAGGAACAGCATTGGCCTTGACTGTGGGCCCCTCTTCCCAGCTTCATCCCCACCCCTTCCTGAGGTCAATTCTCTGTTGTGTCTAGTTGTCCCCCGCTCTGCTTTCATATTCTCTCCCAGAGCCTCACTCTGGTCTCTGCCACCATCGTCACTCTCCACATGGTGGTCTGGCTTCTTGGCACTCTCAAGGAGCCCAAGACCCCAATCAGGGTCCTCGCCCCCATAATTTGCACATATCTGCCATGGGCTTGCCAGTATTAACACAGCTATGCAAGTATTGGGCCCTGCTGTTCCCCGCATCCTGCTGCCTAATGGCCCTGGGGACTGGGCAAGAGAGGAGGGAGGAGGGTGGAGATGGGGGCCCAGGCAGATGGACGCCATCTCTCTGGTTCTCCTAGGCCTGAGGCCCAGCTGGTTTGAAGTCTGGAAGTTGGCAAGACTCACTGGGAGGGACCGGCCCAGCCTTGCCCATGGTTAGTCTGCAGCTGGGAGGTCATGGACTCTGGTGACCTCTCAGTGACCCACAGCAAGTTGCCATGTTCCCTGACCCTCAGCCAGATGTAATCAGAATGGTGTCCTGGGCCAGTACTTCTAGCACTGGGGGGAAAAGAAGCAGGAAGATGGAAAGTTTGGGAACAGCCTGGGCTATATATCAAATACCAAAAGGAGGGGCTGGTTCCACAGGTAAAAGGGGGCTTGCAGCCAAGCCCAGTCACCTGGGTTCGATCCCCAGAGCTTTCTTGTGGAAGGAGATAAATGAAACCCCCCCATTTGTCACCCTTCATATGTGAACATGCATGGACACCCCCTGCCCATAAATATTTAAAAACTGAAAGAGGGTGGGCTTGGCTAACCTCGTTAGTAGTATCCTACTGAGGAACTATCTCCAGGCAGAAGCACCTAATGACTGAGCCAGGGCCAGGGTGCCCGTATCCTGATGCCCTTCGTCCTGCCCAGGGACCACATTTTTGCTGGGGAGTCGGGCTCCCCGTTGTTCCACTTGGCACTGTCCCCTCTCTACCAATTCACTGGGTCAGCATCCTGGGCCTCTTTCCTCTGCTGAAGCTGTGGCCGGTCACCCCCAGGCAGCTGAAATGGAAACCCTGAAACAGAGCTCCAGTTTCTTTCCAGGAAATGGCAGTGAGGGCAGCACAGTGGGGCCTGTTGCTCCAGTTGGACCTGAGTTCCCAAACTTTGCTCCCCAGCACAGAGCCATGGGAGAGTTGTGACATGGCACTTGGCCGCTGTGTCAAGTATCTAGGATACTCCTGGGGTTACATCTTCCTAACTCACACCCCACACCCCACACCCTGCCAAGACAGCCATACTTAGACCCCAGTTTTGTTTTTTCTTTTTCCTTTTTCTTTTCTTTCTTTCTGGTTTTTTGAGACAGGCTCTTTCTGTGGCTTTGGAGGTTGTTCTGGAACTATCACTACAGAGATCCGCCTGCCTCTGTCTCCTGAGTGCTGGGATTAAAGGCGTGCACCACCACCACCCTGCTTTTCTTTTCTTTTTTGGAGACAAGGTTTTTGTGTGTAGCCCTGGCTGCCTGGAACTCACTCTATAGACCAGGCTGGCATCAAACTCATAGAGATCTGCCTGCCCCGCCTTCCGAATGTTGGAATTAAAAGTGTGCATTACCGAACTGGTTTATACTTTTAATATTGTTTTTGTAGCACAGGCTGGCTTCAAACTCACTATGTGGCTGAGGTTAACCCTGAACTACTGAACCTCCTGTCCCACTACCTCCCCCAGATTTTGGGATTACAGGTGTGCATAACCACCTGGTTTATGCAGTGCAGGGGATCGAACTCAGAGCTCCATGCACTTTACCAACCCAGCTTGGTTATTTTTTATTTTATTTTAATTTTATTACATTTTAGTGTGTGTATGCACTCATGCTAGGCCGTTTTGCCTACCTGGAACTCCAAATCTTCCTTCCGCCCCTTTTGTGCTGGAATCACTGTGCTGACCATGCCTGCTACCTATATCCCATTGTCCAGGTGATAACCCTGGGACTGTCACCTGGCTTCATGTCCCAAGGCCTTTGGAGTGAGACTGGGTTTAGGCCTCAGGCTGCACAAGACCTTACTTCATGGCCTCCACCATTGGCTGTACTGTGGCCAGAGGCCCTGCTACCATGTCACAGCTTTCCCAAGTTCCACCTCCCCCCCCAAACCAGTTTTCTGTCCCAGAGCAGGGCTGAGTCACAGAGGGCCAGCTCAGCCCTTTGCCTCCTCTCCTCTTCCTGCTACCATTCTCCCCTCCCCCTCCCCCTTCTGGTCCCCTCCAGTCCCCTGGCTGGGATAGCTAGGATTGGCTGAATGCCGGCGTGGTTCCTTTCTGCCAGCTCCATGCTCTCTTTTGTTAGTTGAAGCAAGCAGGCACTGTCCCTTGAGGTCAGGGTCTTGGAAATATTGTTTTAGGGCAGGGCCACCGTGCTGGGAGCTAGGGAAGAGCTAGCCTGCCCTGGGGGCTGTTTCAGCATAGCTGCTCCACTGTGATGTTGATGGAAACCATGAAATAGTTTATCTCTCTAGATCCTGCCTCTGTAATGTATTCTTTCTTTAAAAAAAAAAATGTATTATACTTTATTTTTGTGTGTGGGCACATGTATGTTGCACGTACATATGGAGGACAGTTTGCAAGAGTTGGTCTCTCTTACCGTGTGGGACCTGGGGATTGAACTTGGGTCCTCAGGCTAGGCAGCAGGTACCTTTACTGCTGAACACTCTCACCAGCATCTGTCTTTTCCTTTTCTTCTCTTTTTTTCCTTCTTCCTTTCCCCACTTTACTAATGGCCTCCGTTCCTCCCAGCCCCACCCCCTTCCCCCTCCAGTTCCGTGTGTGTGTGTGTGTGTGTGTGTGTGTGTGTGTGTGTGTGTGTGTGTGTGTGTGGTCTGTGTGTCTGTGTGTCTGTGTCTGTGTGTGTGTATCTGTGTGTGTGTGTATGTGTGTGTGTATGTCTATGTATGGTCCCAATGCACATATTAGCACCTGTGTGTGGAGGTCAAGGATCAACTCTGAATGTCATTCCTCTGATGCTACCTTCTTTGTTTCTTGAGACAGGCCTGGGGTCACCAAGGAGGCTGAGTTGGCTGGCCTGGGAATCCACCTATCTCTGCCTTCCCAGCACTGGTGTTAAATGCATGTATCACTGTTAGTCACTGTCTGATTGCTGTGAAGAGACACCATGACCAGGACGACTCCTGTAAAAGAAACATTTAACTAGGGGCTTGCTTGCGGTTCCAGAGGTTTGATTTATTATCAGCATGGTGGCGTGCAGGCTTGGTACTGGAGAAGTAGCTGAGAGCAACACCCTGATGCACAGAGACAGAGAGACTGGGACTGGGCCTGGTGTGGGCTTTTGAAACCTCAAAGCCCACCCCACAGTGACAAGTAGTGTTATTCCCAGGTGGCTAAACATTCAAATATATGAGCCTGTGGAGGTCATCATTATTCACACCACCACAGTCATCATGCCTGACTTTTTACTATGAGTTCTGGGGATTGAACTCAGGGCCTCAAGCACTGTACCAACTGAGCCATTTCTCCAGCCCCCTTTTCTTTTGCTGAGTTAGGCTCTCACTACATAACCTAGGCTGGCCTAACGCCCCATCCTCCTGCCGTTGCCTCCTGAGTGCTGTAATAACAGATGTGGCCCCTCACACCCAGCTGCTTCTGAACTTTTCTCAGCTGTAAATATTCTACTTATAAAATGCCCACTACTTACTCAGCAGACTTGGGAACAGACCACATCTGTGTAAGCACGGCGCATGGTAGGTTTGCCGGGATCATCGAGAATGGTAGGGAAATTGAGGGAGCCTCCTTTGAGAAGATGGTTGCAGGGGCCTGGGGCCTGGAAGGCCTTCATTCTTGCTGCATGGCTGTTGGGGTGCCCTCAGGTAGGGTTTCCAGTCATGGGATTTGGGTCTAACACTCTGACAGGTGGTTTCTCAGAGAGGAGAAACTGGGGTCTCTGATTTGAGGTTTCCCAAGGCTCCCAGGAGTTCAGAGTGCAGACAGAGAAGGCAGCCGACTCTCCGAGGCTCACCATGTATTTCCAGGGCTAGTGGTCCCAAGAGGCTCCGAGGAAGAATGCTGCTTGTTGGGTCAACTTTCTTCCGGGTGAGGTGCAACTTGTGGAGAAAAATTTCAAGAGCCCATTTTGAGGATGTAGGCCTGTAATTTAGATATTCAGAGTTTGAGGCTCAAGGCCAGCCTGAGGAACTTAGATTCTATCTCAAATAAAAAGTGGAAAGAGGGCAAGGGCATATAGCTCAGCAATGAAACGTTTTCCTATGATCCCGCCCACACATTCCAGTGAGGGGCTGGGGCGTGGCTCAGTGGTAGAGCCCCGGCCTAGAATCCCCCAGTGAAGAGCTGGGGTGTGGCTGTGGCTCAGTGGTAGAGCACTTGAATAGCATGTGAATGACCGTGGGGTAATACCTACATAACAAAACAACAAGCAAACAACTACAACACTCACCAGCTGTTGAACGCATGACTGAGAGGCATTCTGAGATACCCAAGCATTTCTGTGAAGAGAATTTTGTATGGATTTCTGGATTAGTGCCACCCCCTACTGTGTGTGTGTGTGTGTGTGTGTGTGTGTGTGTGTGTGTGTGTGTGTGTATGTGTGTCTATGTCTGTGTGTTTCCTTATCTTCCTTTTTCGCCCCCTCCTGCCTGCTCTTTGCTGGCTTTTTTTGAGACAAGGTCTTTCTATATAACCCAGGGTGCCTTCGGACTTGCAGCAATCCTCCTGCCTCAGCCTCCCAAGTGCTGGGGTTAACGGAGTGAACTGACAGCTCTTTTCTTTCCTTTTAGATCTTTTCTGGTACGTGTGGTGATGATAGGCGTAGGCCTCGTGAACAAGTGTGGCTAATGAAGGGGAGAACTCTGCTCTGCCTTCCCTGGTGGCCTGGCTCACCAGCTAGCTGTCCCCTGTGGTCATACGATGATCCGGGGCCACATCCAGGCGGCCCCAAAGCAAGGGTCACGTCTCTGTCTACAAATGGCCCAGTGCAGCGGAGCTTAGAGATGCACACTGGTAATCTCAACGCTCCGGAGTCTGGGTTAGGCTATGTAGTGAGACACCTTGTCAGGAATAGCAGATCAAAGGAGATTTGTGCAGCTCACGCAGAGCCCCGAGTTCCATTCCTGGGTCTGAGTAAATCAGGTGTGGTGGCTTGGATCTGAAACTCCCACCCAAAGGAGATGGAGGCAGGAACTCACTCTTTCTCTACTGTATAATGAGTTTGGGGCCAGCCTGGGCTACATGATACCCTATCTCAAACGAAACAGAGAGGACACGTTGCCATCCTTTGATGAGACTTTGTCAGTTTCAGGACCACTGGGACCAGCCGAGTTCCCGTGTCCCAGTGAAGGCATTATGACTCCATCCCTCTCGTGTTCTGTCCACAGGTGACCAAGGATGGCAGAGAGGATGTGACCGTCATCTACCTTTGTCTGCCCTCCTAGTGGCGCCACCATGCAGAAGCCCAGTGGCCTGAAGCCCCCTGGCCGAGGGGGCAAGCACTCCAGTCCCGTGGGCAGGCCGTCCATCGGGTCAGCTTCGTCCTCTGCGGTGGCATCAGCCAGTGGCTCCAAGGAAGGTCTGTGGGGCCAAGAGTGAGAAGGGGGCTGCAGCATGGGGACTTTTCCTGAGGAGACAAGAGCAAACGTGTATCCCACTCAGATAGAGAGCATCACCAACGAGCTAAAATAAGGATTCCACCAAAGTCCTTGATGAGCCAGTGCATTTACTGGGGTTACTTACAGCAGTGTGGGTAACTCAGAGGTAGCCATGCCACTTACAGGGCTCAGAAATTCATCACGTAGCCCAGGCTGGAGTACCAGTGTGCTCGGCCACGCCCAGCTGGGGTGGAATCCAGGGCTTTGTGCATGATGGACGAGCTCTCTCTACCCATTGAGCCACAGCCACAGCTCCAACAGCGAAATTTGAAACCACAAGGGATCTCTTAGTTTCTTTTGCTGTTGCTGTGATGAAGTACCCTGGCAGGACTTTAGGGAGAGGGTTGGGTGTTGGTTCATAGTTCAAGGAATCCATCATGGAGGAGAAATGTAGGTGACGGGAATTTGAAACCCGTTGGTCACATCTCGCCCATAATCAAGAAACAGAGGTGTGTGCATGTTACTGGATTCCCTCACTGCGCAGGGAATAGTCCCGGCCGGCCGCTATTAAAATGAGTCTTCCTATAGCAGGTAACAGATTGAGGTAATCCCCACAGGCATGCCCAGAGGCCTGTCTCCCGGAGATTCTAGATTCTGTCAAGTTGACAGTTAACATTCACCATCCTAGACAGTATACTAGGAATAGTTTGGTTGGTTTTTGAGACAAGGTCTCAGTCGTACAGCTCAAGCTGGCCTTGAACTCGTGTTCTTACTGCCTCACCCTTAAGTGCAGTGCTGGGATGATGGGTGAGAGCCACCACACCCAGCTGTTGATTTGTCTGTCTGTATCTTTGCAGCGGAAATAGTGATTGTTCCTTCCTTTTCTCTTTGCCTGAGTAACCAGTGAGAAACGTCTCCACACACTCCCTACTCACTGTACACACCACTCAGCACTGTAGGCCTCTGCCCGTCTCATTGGCTTGTCCCAGAGGTTTGGAGTTAACCAGTTAGAAGTGCAGTGCAGCCAAGTTCCCCCTCCAAGATGGCAGATTCCCTCATACTCCGTGGGAGGCATTCCAGAAGAAGCTAGGAGGGTGCACACCTTCAATCCTTGTACAAGTAGATCTCTGTGAGTTCAAGGCCAGCCTGGTCTACAAAATGAGTTTTAGGACAGTCAAAACTACATGGAGAAACCCTGTCTAGAAAAACAAACACAGGTAGAGGCAGAGAGAGAGAGAGAGAGAGAGAGAGAGAGAGAGAGAGAGAGAGAGAGAGAGAGAGAGAGAGAGAGTGAGTGCAATGGAAGTGATCCTGCATAGGGCAGCAATGGTGACACAAAAACACCGGAATTATTTGGCTTGTGCAGAAATAAGCTCCATCTCAGGGCTTGGGAGATGGGGTGGTTGGTAAAGTCTTTACCACACAAGCATGAGGGCCTGAGTTTGGATCCTCAGCACCTATGAAAAACCAGGGCATGGCAGTTCAATAAGAGGGTCCCTGGGGTTTGCTGGCTAGCCTGCCTAGCTGAATTGACCAGGCCTGAGTTCAGACAGAAAGACCCTGTCCCAAAGAATGAGATAGAAAGTAATAAAGGAAGACACTCGATGTAGTTCTTTTGTTTTGTTTTGCTTTTTGTTTTTTTTGAGGGGGAGGGTTTCCAAGACAAAATTTCTCTGTATAACACTCCTGGCTGTACTGGAACTCACGCTGTAGACATGTCTAGCCTCAAACTCAAAGAAATCCACCTGCCTCTGCCTCCCGAGTTCTGGGTTAAAGGTGTGCACCATCACCACTGCCCGGTGTGGTGGTCAGTTTTAATTGTCAACGTGACACAACCTAGAATTACATGGTAAAAGAGTCTCATGGGGGATTGTCTACATTGAGTTGGTCTGTGAATGAATCTCTCTGTTTGGGTGGTTTTGATTGTTATTGGACCTGGGAGAACCCAGCCAGGAACAGGAAGTGGGCAGCACTGACCTCTGGTTTGGGGCGCGGGACTCTCTGAGAGTAGAGAAAGCCAGCTGGGCATTGGGCATGCAGGTATTCATCTGTCTCAGCTCTGGACTGTGGATGTGATGTGACCGGCTATTTAAGTTCCTGCCTTGACCACACTGCTGTGATGGACCAGGACCTGGAACTGTGGAGCTTTCTCCCCAAGTTGCTTTTTGTCAGTGCATCTTATCACAGAAATAGGCTTGTCACTAGGACACTCGATACCGACCTCCGGCCTCCTCTGCATGCGTGCACACTGTGCCCGTGCACATACAACATGAATATGTACATACTCGAAGACAACACCTGTGGGAAGGAGTGGGAGCTGAGGTTAGGGAGGGATCAGAGGTGAAGGGCAAGGGTTCAGGTGTCTTTGTAACATGGGGAGATCTGTACAGGGTGTGGCCTAGGGGGACCCCAAGGATATTAGCTCCACTGTGAGCATAGTCTGTCCAGGTTGATGGGAAGACCGAGCCAGCGAGCAAATGGACAATTGTACAGGTAAAGGATTCGTGCTCACTGCCTGTCATGGGGAGGCCACAGGGCCTCTGCCAGTACTCCAGAGTCATTTCTTGGGAGGAGCTTGAGGGTGCTGAGTAATGGTAGGGTTGAAAAACTGCTTTGTTGGGCTAGTGAGCTCGGTCCCTGCACCCATATGGTACAAAGAGAGAAATGACCCTGCACGATGTCTTCCAAGGGCTGTGGCACACACCCCAACCCCCACCCCGGTGTTCTAACACAACCAACATCATACACACATACGTGTAGCAACAAAGACAGAATCCTGGGAGCTGGAGAGATGGCTCAGGGGTTAAGAGCCCTTGTCCTTGCTGCTTTTGCAGAGGACCCAGGTTCAGCTCCTAGCATTTACTTGGTGGCTCACAAGCATCTGTAACCCTAGTTCCAGAGGATCTAATGCCATCTTCTGGTGCTGCACTTGCATATACATATATACATGGTGCACATACTTAATGCAATAAGGCACTCACATACATGAGATAAAAATAAATAAATATTGAAAAGGTTGAGTACAAAGAGACAAGATTAGCCACAGGCTCCCAGCAGGCTCTGCTTACCCAGCAGTGGTGGGTGTATGGGAGTGAGTGGCTGGGGAAGTATACCAGCCAGCCTGGCCCTAGGCCAGGACATGACCTTCAGGGAGAAGGGCCCATTGTCCCCTCTGGGTTCTTTCTTCATTGGCTCTCCTCATCAAGTGAGGCCCCAATTTCTTTTTTTCCCGAGCGTCTGGGATTTAATCCAGAGCTTCACACATGCTTAGCCAGTGTTCCACCACTGAGCCACACCCCCAGCCCCTCACTGGGGGATTCTAGGCAGGTGCTCCACCACTGAGCCACACCCCTAGCCTCTCACTGAGGCATTTTAGGCAAAGACTGTACCATACTTTGGGGTGTCAGTGCCAAGAGCCTCGGTAACAAGTGCTAGGGAATAAGGTTAGGAGTACTAGGGAAAACAGTCCCCATTGCTACTGGCCCTTTAGGTTCCCAGCCACCCATGGGACTGACCATCTTCTCTCTAAATTGACGGGGGTGCCAGGTGTGGTGGTACATATCTATAATCCCAGCACTCAGACTGAAGCATGTGAGATGAGGGCTAGCCTGGGCTAAATAAGAGACCCTGTCTCAGAAAAAGTAAACAAAAAATTGTCTGGAAATTTAGCTTAGTTTGTAGGGTATTGACCCAGCATGCACATGGCTCTGGGTTCCATCCCCAGCACAACATAAACTAGATGTGGTGCTCATCTGTCATCCCAGCCTGTGGGAAATAGGGGAAGGATTAAGAGTTAAAGGTTATGCTTGAGGCTAGCTCAGGACATATGAGACCCTGTCTCAAAACGTACATCAGTCAGTCAATAACACAAAGCATCGAGGAGACTGGGACTCTGTGGGGGACACCCAGGACTTGAGAGAGCCATGTGTGAATCGGCGCCTGCCTTGGGAAGCAACGCTGTGGCTCCCTCCCAAGGCATGATGTCAGCTTTGGGCAGAGAGGGTCTGGCACGGGAAACAGCCTGGATGGATGCCATGTGCAGCAGAGGAGGTCTGTATTGGTACCCAGAAGCATGACACAGGATGCAGCAGGGTCCTAGGGAGCAGACTTCAAGGGCAGATATCACCCTGGGATGCAAATATGGGTGGTTTGAAAGGTGGGCAGGTGTGGAGCTAAGTGGAGGAGTGTGGATAGGAAGGAGCACCTGGAGGATGTGCTGGGAGGATTTGTCCGTGGGACCCAGGATAATGTTAGCATCTGGCCTGGGTTGTGAACAGGAGAAAAGGATTTAAGACTCCAGGTACCTATTGGGTGTGGCCTCCAGTTCTGTTCTACACTAGGAAGGAAGACTCTATTTGGATTGCATAAGGTAGTCGTTCTCTGAAGTCTCCTTTTAGTCGTGTGTGTGTGTGTGTGTGTGTGTGTGTGTGTGTGTGTGTGTGTGTGTGTGTGTGTGTATACATGGGAAGCCAGGTGTGCACAGTGCAATGCAGAGGTCAGAGGACTTCTCTGGTGTTTATGTAACTTCTGTATTGAGGGTTCTCTCTCTCTCTCTCTCTCTCTCTCTCTCTCTCTCTCTCGGAAATAGGCTCTTACTGTGTAATCTTAGCTGGCCTAGAACTCACAGGAGACAGGGTCTCTTATCTACCTGTTGACACCAGGTTAGCCCATAAGATTCCAGGGATTTTCATGCTTCCATTGCTCATGGTAATGTCCAGGCTCTGAGAGTACAGAGGTACATGACCATGTCCAGCTTTACGTGGGTCCTGGGGATTTGAACTCAGGCCCTCATACATGCATAGCAGATGCTTTACCACTGAACCATCTCCCCAGCCTCTGGAGTCTCTTCCTAATGCAATGCCTAAGAAGTCCCTTCTGGCCCTTGGAAGGTTTGCTGGGAATCTGGGACCTGGGATTGCTAAGCGGAGAATATGGGTCACAGACAACCAATGTGCTTTTATCATTTAGGCAGGCCTTGAAGGACTTTTCCTGGTTGTGTTTGTCACTCACCTTGTCACATTTGACTAACCCAGTGAGATAGTTCATCCTACCATGGAGCAGTACTCCAGCCCCTCAATGGGGGATTCTGGGCAAGCACTCTACCAGTGAGCTACATCTGAGCCCGTCAGATAGATGTTTGCTTATTTTAGATACGTTCTAGTGTTTATTTTATATGTGTACTATCTATTTATGTGGGCATACATGCCACAGCAGGTGTGTGGAGGTCAGATGGTAGCCTGTGAGATTTGGTTCTCTCCTTCCACCGTGTAGGTCCCAGGGATTGACCTTAGGTTGTCAAACATGGTGGCAAGTACCTCTAACTAAGCCCAGAGCCACCTCACTGACCCCCCTCTTGTTTTTTTAGATAGTTTCCCTATGTAATCCAGGCTGGCCATCCTCCTACTTCACCCTCCTGGGGACCGAGGAATAGGTTTGCTCCTCCACTCCCTGCCCATCACTGGAGTGCCTCATCTGAGACATTGTTTGAATCACTGGAGGACCAGGCCTCTCTGTTTCCCTTAACCACTTCCAATCAGCCAAGGTCAAGAGCATTCTTCAAGGCTGGCCCCTCCACTCCCTCCCCTGACCACATCCTAAACTTTTAATGGTGTCAGGATGGGGAAGCCAAGATGAGCTTTTCTGGGGCTGTGTGGCAGGGGGCAGGGCTGCCTCCTAACACTCCTGATGTTCTGTCCACTATCGATCTGGGAGGCGGGGACCGAGGCCAGCGCCTGCCTGCCTGCCTGCCTGCCTGCCTGCCTGCCAGACCCTATGGTCAGTGCCTGAAGCTTCTCCATGGGGAGCTGGCTCTGCTCATTTCAGGGTAAGAAGCCTATCACATCCCCACCCCCACCCAGGCTCCCCAGCTGTTTGCAGGCCCTGAGTAGGAGGGACAGAGGGGGCTCATGAGTGACACTGGATTCTGGAAGGATGCTGTGCACTCTTGGACCCAGAGTAAGCGGATGGAGGATGCCTTCAGGGAATCAGGGTACAGAGGCAGCTTTAGCTTTGCTGGCTAGGTGCCACAGGGTGGGGGCGTTCAATCTGCAGAGGGCTCTTCCGCTGTAGGAGGGACAGACTCAGCCTTCCTTGAGCTCCATATTCGTGGGAACTGTCCGAAGGTTGATTGAAGGGGGATGTCATTCTGGAGAGGTTCATTATTCCTTCCCTCACAACCTGTGCCTTTGAGAGTCCCTAGGGAGAGGGAGGGCTTGGAACAGAAAACCAATAGGGTCTTCGGGCCATGTATGTATTTTTCTTTGGTGGGGCTAGGGGGTGGGTGGGGAGGGGGAGGAACCCCTTAGGATGGACGGTCTGTCTAGAGGCGGGTTGGTGTATATCCTGCTCCCAGAGCTGAAGTCCAGTAACGCAGCAGGTAGACTGTGCAAACTAAGAAAACACAGCACCAAGGAGTTGGAGGAGGGGAGATGTTAAATGGGAGGCTTTCGGTGGCTGCTGAGTGAGGGGTTGTTGGGAGCCGGCACAGGCAAGCCTCCTTAGGGGCCACCAAGAAGAAACTGCTGTATCCTCGGCAGTGACACACCCTACCTGCTTTAGTATTTCTCACTGTCAGATTTCAGGCTCAGCAGCACATCATAGATGCACCTCATTCATAATCCCTCTGATGTGGACACGATGCTTGTTCATTGTCATATTAAGGGCTCTGGGAAGTCCCGCAGGGAAAGCACCCTTAACCTTGTGTAAGGCATTTCTTATTTGAGCTTAGAAGGTAATTTTATTATCCCACTTCGCAGCATCCTGTTACTAGAACTGTGTTCCATGGAACATTTAGAGCCCTAGCATAGGAGACTTTTCTTCCATCCAAGACCATCCGGGCAGAAGCCAAGTTCACCCCAGAGTTTACAGGCCCTGGTAAGGCCTGTGTGCACACGCATGCTGAGGTGCGTCTTCACGTGTGGGTGTGCCTGTGTAGGCCCCGGGCTGCCTTGGCATTCTTCTTCATCTTGCTTTCACCCTGTTCTCTGAGGCAGGGTCTCTCAATCAAACTCCGAGCTCATCGATATGGCTATTCTCATGCCCATCCTCCACCAGGTTGCTCTGTCCCCACCTTCTAGGCTGGAATGACGTGGAGCCGCTTGGTATTTATGGTGGTTCTGGGATCCAGACTCAGGTCTTTGGGCTTGTAGAGTAGAGTAAGCATAAAACCACTAAACCGTCTCCTGGCTTTTTTTTTTTTAATCTTTGTGTATATGTGGGGTTCTTGGGGGTTTTTTTGTTTTGTTTTTGTTTTGGGGTTTGTTTTTTGTTGTTGTTGTTGTTGTTTTTTTAAAGACAGGGTCTCTTGTAGCCCAGGCTGGCCTTGAACTCACTATATATAATCAGAGATGGATGACCCCGGACTGCTGACCCTTTTGCTTTTACTTCCAAAGTGCTGTGATAACAGGCATGAGTCATCACACCAAGTTCCTGTGGTGCTGGAAGTGGACTTCATGTGTGCACTGCACCCATGGAACCATGTTCTGAGCCCAGTAAAGCCCCTTTCCGAAGAGGGAGGTCATGAAATACTAAAGCAAAGTTAAAAGGAGGGAGGTGAGGGCTGTGCTGGCTTTTTAAAAACTTGATATTACATGTTTTAAAATATTCTTATTCAATTGTGGCTCTGTTCTCTGTGTGTGTGTGTGTGTGTGTGTGTGTGTGTGTGTGTGTGTGTATTGTGTGGGGGTATGTGCACATGAGTGCAGGTGTCCATGGACTCCAGCAGAGGGCGTCAGATCCTCTGGAGCTGAGCTGGAGTTTTGGGCAGTTGTGAGCCACACAGTGTGGGGGCTGGGAACCCAGCTTGGCTGCTCTGCAAGGTTAGGAGGTGCTCTTAACCACTGAGCCATCCGTCCAGCACCTTAAGTCAAATATGTATTTGTGTGTGTGTGCGCTCTCTCTCTCTCTGTCTGTCTGTCTCTCTCTCTCTCTCTCTCTCTCTCTCTCTCTCTCTCTCTCTCTGTCTCTCTCTCTCCTTGGAATGCTTATGGAGGGAGGACTAAAGAACAACTTGGACGGGTCACTTCTCCCCTCCACATTTTAGCCCTGAGATCAAGTTTCAGTCAGTCTTGGCATCGAGCACCTTTACCCACTGGCCCTTTTGACAGAGCAGACAGAGAAGGTTTCTTCTCCAAAGCTCTGAGGAGCCCAGTAACCTCCTGAGGCAAGAGATTATGGAAGCCTCACTTCCCTCTGATTCCCAGAGCTCTTGTTCCTTCCTTCCTTATGCTCAGCTGGCCTAGTTATAATGTCCTTTCTTCTTGCTGGCCCTCATTTGTCCTCCCCTATGGCCTCCTTGTGACCACAGGGTTGGCCAATAGTAGTTGCTCATTAAACTGGAGTTCCTCCTGGCTGAGTCTTGGCAGGTAAGGGAAAGCCCATCGGGGTTGGGCAAATAGTTCACACCGTAAAGGTCTTGCCTTGCAGAATGCAAGGTTCTGAGTTCAAGCCCCAAAACCTATGGAAGGAAAAAAAAAAAAAAAAACAGATTGGTGGTGGGGCTGGGCTGGGTCTTTGTTGATCAAGCATGTGGGAAGCTGTGGATTTCATACCTAACATCACAGAAACAAGGCATGATGGTACATGTCTAATCCTAGCACTTTAGAGGTAGAGGCAGAAAAAGATCAGAAATTTAAGGTCATCCTTCCCTCCATGGCAAATTCCAGGCTAGCTTAGGTTAGGAGACACTTAAAAAAAAGTCAGGCGAGGAGGTGCACTTGAGCTGTAATCCCAGCGCTGGGGAGTCCGCAGTACTTGGCAAGCCCAATGAGAGATGTGTCTCAGAAAAGCTAAGGGGCTGGAGTGCTTCAGGCACTCACTGCTTCTCAGAGCTCAGGTCCCAGCACCCACAGCTATGTGTTTAGCTCCAGAGATTTCACTCTCTTCTGGCCTCTGCTGGCTCCTGCACACACATGGTATATGCATGTGTAGACTGTGTGCATGTGTGTGTGCGTGTATGCACACACACACACACACACACACACTGGGTGGTGGGGGTAGGTAGGGGTGGGGTGGGGGGTGGTTGTCCTCTGTCCAAGACAAGGCAGGCCTCGAATCTTCTTTATGCCATCTGGGTCCCCATACTGAGTCCTACACCTGCTGCTGAACCAGACTCCCAGCTGTTTTCCTCCTTACTTTAGCCTTAATCCTTTGCCTTGAAGCTCTACTTGGAACTTTTTTGAGACAGAGTCTCACTATGTAGTTCTGATTAGCCTGAAACTCAGTGTGTAGACCCAGCTGGCCTAAAATTGTTAGACATCTACCTGCCCCCTGTGTTCTGGGATTAAAGATTAAACCACCCTGGAATAACAACAACAACAAAATTCAAAACAGGTTCTCATGTAGCCCAGGCAGGCTGGCTTCAAACTCTGTGTAGCTGGGAATGACCCTAGCTTTTGATCATTCATCCTGCCCCTCTGAAGTGGTGGGCCACCATTGATCATTCATCCTGCCCCTCTGAAGTGGTGGACCACCACATCCAGCCACTCAGAGTAAATTCTATTGTGCCTTTCTCATGAAGGGAGTCCCTGTCCAGGAAAAGACTAAGTCGTTTGTATGAGGTTTAGTTTGTATCGCCGACACCTGGCTGAGAATCTTACTAAATTGCCTGGTCTAACCTTGACCTCTGTTAGCTCAGGCTGGCTTCAGAGGTTCTCCTGCTTCAGCCTCCCAGTTCTGGAATGGCAGATGGGCACAGCCAGATGTGGCTGCCCTTCAGCATAATAGGTTATTGGGCTACCGTGTGCAAAGGTGGGGACCTGCGAGACAGGTGATTCTGTGAGAGTGTGGGCCAAGAGAACCACCCATGTGCCAAATGTCTTGTTTTGGTTTTTGGCTTTGTGGGGTTCCCCTCCCCCCCAGGACAGGGTTTCTCTGTGTAGCCCTGGCAGTCCTGGAATTCACTCCATAGACCAAGCTGGCCTTGAACTCAGATCCTCCTGCATCTACCTGCTGAGTGCTGGGATCCAAGGCATCGCCTGGCCCATGTGACAGATCGTAAGAGTGCTCACTACCTACACCACCTGTCCTGGCATAGATTGTCAGTACCAATAGACTTGGTGATCTCATGCTTAAAATCTTGGGGAAGATAAGGCAAATGGATTGCTGTAAATTGAGGGCTAGATTTCCCTGCATGGTGAACTCAAGGCCAGCCAAGGCTATGTAGTTTGACTCTTTAAAAAAACAAACAAACAAACAAAACCAGAAAGGCCCTGGAAATGTGGTCAGGAAGCCTTGGACTCTATCCTCAGCATCCCAAAAATCAGTCATGGTGGTATACATCTGTAGTCTTAGCACTTATGAGGTGGAGGCAGGAAGACCAAGGCTATCATATGCTATCAAGGGAATTTGAGGCCAGTCTGAGTTACATGAGAGCATCTCAAAAAATTAAAATAAAAATCAGAGCCCAACAGCACTCTGGATATGGATATCTATATCCATATCCATATCTTACTTAGTTGTCTCTTGGGGAAACTGAGACACCAATTTAGGGAGGGGGAATTGGCCAAGCCTGGCCAGTGTGTTCCAAATATGAGGATAGGGTGCTGTGCTGGGGCATTCTATGTTCTCCCATCCTCCAGGCAGCCAAAATCTCCCTGCTTGTCTTTGTGGGGAATTTGAAAGGATTTGGTCCCTGTGAGGCAGGGGCAGCTGGGAGAACCAAGCAGGGGATGGCTAAAAGAGGAAAAATAAATCAAAGAAACTCGGCTGGGATCACAGACTTGTGACCTGAATTATAGCAGCTGTTGAAGCAATTGGTTAGAAGACCTGTGACCCTTGGGAGAGGCAGGGGTCAGAAGAGATTATTCGAGGGTCCTGTGGGCTGGGACAGCTGAGGGTAGGGACAGCTGAGCTGGTAGCTTTTTTCTAAGAATAGCCACACCGAGACCCCAGAACCCCTTCTTGTGTTTTAAGCAGAGTGACAGGTAAGGTGGGTTGGTCACCTCTGAGTTATGCCCCATAACTGCTTAGGCCTGCCAAGACACTTTACAGAACTATTTTGTGTCCACTTATTATGGAAGGGAGTGGTGGCATTCATGCCATGGCACACATCTGGATGTCACTGGAGGTCAAAGGACAACTTGTGGAAGTTCTTTCCTTCCAACATGTGGGTCCCAGGGATTGAACTCAGGTCATCAGGCTTGGTGGCAAGCTCTTTGCTAACTGAGCCCTCTCACCAGTCCAGCTGTTGCTTTGTTGTTTTGTTTGCTTTCTGAGGTCCTGAGGAGGAAACCCGGGCCTCATGCAAGTGCTCTAACCTGTCAGCCACACTCCCAACCCCTCCAGTGTGTCCCTGAGAAATTCAAACATTGGATACCCCTGGGTGGGAGCCAGAAGTACAAGAAAATACTCTGAGTTACCCACTGTCCAGAAGGAATAACCCTCACACCTCAGATTCCCCATCAGATAACTGATACCCTCCAGCTCTGGCTGGCAGTCCCCCAGTTCCCAGGCTAGCCCTAACTGCTGCCTCTTAACTCATCCACAGGGTCTCCCCTGCACAAGCAGGCATCGGGCCCCTCCTCTGCTGGAGCCACCACCGCCGTCTCTGAGAAGCCAGGTCCAAAGGCGGCTGAAGTGGGTGATGACTTCCTGGGGGACTTTGTGGTGGGCGAAAGGGTGTGGGTGAATGGTGTGAAGCCAGGCGTGGTGCAGTACCTGGGCGAAACACAGTTTGCACCAGGCCAGTGGGCCGGCGTGGTCTTGGACGACCCTGTAGGCAAGAATGATGGCGCTGTGGGTGGTGTCCGCTACTTTGAGTGCCCGGCTCTACAGGGCATCTTCACGCGGCCCTCCAAGCTGACCCGCCAGCCCACAGCTGAGGGCTCAGGCAGTGACGCCCACTCGGTGGAATCCCTCACCGCCCAGAACCTGTCCTTGCATTCTGGTACCGCCACGCCCCCGCTCACCAGCCGAGTCATCCCGCTGCGGGAGAGCGTTCTTAACAGCTCCGTGAAGACGGGCAATGAGTCTGGTTCCAACCTCTCCGACAGCGGTTCTGTGAAGCGTGGTGACAAGGACCTCCACCTGGGAGACCGTGTGTTGGTAAGTGTGGGTAGTTCCTGGCTGGACGAACTGCCTCTCTGTCTTCTACCCCTCACCCCCTCGTGGATAAGCTGGACCCCAGGGGCTGAGCAGAGAAGGAACTCGAAGGGAACTTGAACAATGTCCAGACCGAGTCCACATTCTGCATTGGTACCACGTAGAATAGCAGTGGAGAAGACGTAGACTCTGGAGCCTGTTGCTGTGTGACCCTGGGCATATGTATAAACCTTTCTGAGTCTCAGTTCCCATCTGTGCCTGTCAGCTTTTCGTAGTGGTAGTGAAATGCCTGAGATGAAAACAACTTAGAAGAGAAAAGATGGGTTCAAGCGTGTGACTTGGGGAGGGTTCAGCTCAGACTTGGCCAGCTCCATTGCTTTGGGTCAGGAGGGAAGCATCATGGCTGAAGGGCATGGTGGGAGAAAGCTGGTAATCTCGTGGTAGGTAGAAAGAGTGAGGGCAAAGGGGGCAGTGCAAGCCGAGTGCACAGCTTAGGGGCCAGACGTCAGAACACCCAAAGTGAGTACTTTGTCGAGCAGGGCCCGCCTCCGAACGGCCCATCCAGCTCTGAACGCATCATCGGTTAACATGAGTGCCCTCATGATCATGAGTGCCCCCATGGATCAGCCACTTCTCAGTAGTGCCCCAGCTGGGGAATGAGCCTTCAATGCTTGAGATTTTCTTGCGTGTGGGGGTAGCATGACATTTAAATCTAGTCCAGTTCTTACCTTGTTTTGTTTTTTCCTGACAGGGTTTCACTGTATAACAGTCCTGGCTGTCCTGGAACTCACTCTGTAGACCAGGCTGGCCTCGAACTCACAGAGATCTGCCTGCCTCTGTCTCCCAAGTGCTGGGATTAAAGGCATGTGCCACCACCTCCCTGCTCTTCTTTTAGATAGCCCTGGCTGACCTGGAACTTTCTCTTCGATCAGGCTGGTCTTGCTCAGACACCAAGCCCAGCCATAATACTTTTTACAAAATGGGAATCTCTGACTGGGGCAGTAGCTCAGTTGGTCCAGTGCTTGTCTGGCAAGCACAACTCCCAGGGGTTGATTCCCAGGACCCCATGAAACAACACACTGGCACACACCTGTCATCTCAGCACTTGGGAGGTAGAGGCAGGAGGATCAGAGTTTTAGGAGAACCTTAGGTTGAGACTGGAGGACAAGATGAGCACTTCTGTCCTGCAGACCAAGGCCCTCAATTCTCTCCAGCAGCCCCCTACTTCACCCTCCTGAGACTGGCAACCGATATGGCAGTCTCCATGGTAGAGACTTCCAGAACTTTCCATGGGGAAGATGGTCAGTCATCTGAGAAATTGGAGAAGGCACTTCAGACAACCACTGAATATAGGGTCATGAATATTCATCTCACTACAGATATTCTCTGGGAGACAAATATGTGTTCATGAATATTCATGTGCTCATGAATATTCATGGAGCAAAAAAGGCTCTGGGGACAGTGAAAAATATGGTTACTGAAATAAGAAAATGCCCAGATGTGTTAGAAGATTAAGAAAAGTTAGGAGTGGTGAGGCATGTCTGTAATCCCAGGAATCTAGGGACAGAAGCAGGAGAATGGATGATGACTCTGAGGCCAACCTAGGCTTCAAAGTGAGTATCAGTCCAACCTGGGCCTCAGAACAACTCTGTCTGGACAACACACAAAGGGCTGGGGCCATAGCTCAGTGAACACTGCACAAGTACAAGGACCTAAATTTAACCCCCAGAACCAAGGTGAAAAATTCGGACTATGGGGGTGCCTGCTTGTGTCCCGAGTCTGGGCAGGTGATGCAGGAGGCTCCCTGGGGCTTGCAGACTGGCAGCTGAGCTAACTCTGTCAGCTGCAGGTTCAGTGGGAGATCCTGTCTCACAGACTAAGGTGGAGAGTGATTAGGACGCACCTGATGTTGACCTCTGGCCTGGATGCACATATATACAAAGACACACACATACATACCCACGCACGCACGCACGCACGCAAAACGGAACCCTGCCATTTTCAGTAAAATAAATGGAACTGGAGCTCATGTGAAATAAATAATAAAGTAAATGGAGCTAAGGTCCAGTGAAAATAACACAAATACAAGGAAAAGTTCTTGTTTTTCAAGTAGAGTAGATGACAGTCACTCAGAATAGCATATATTCAATCTCTCTCGTACACACACATGCTCAGCACTCACACACACATTTAGAATGATACCACTAGCCTGCTGTTTATCTAAGGATGGCCTTGAACTCCTGATCCTCCTGCCTCCACCTCCTGAGTGCTGGGATTACAGGTGTGCACGTCTAGCAAAGCTGGAGTTAGATTTCAGGGCCTCCTGCCTGCTAGCTGAGCAATCTCCCAGCTGAGCTGCATCCCCAGAGTCCTTTAAAGTATTTATCACAAACGCTGGAGGGGTCTTCAAAAACTACATATTTAAAAAAAAAACATGAATATGTCAGGGAGTAGAAACAAAATTCCCTGATTTGAATGGTGCACATGCAGACATATAGACACTGTACACATGATCACATTGTACCCCATTTGTAAATACAGCTATTGTCAGTTAAAAAAAAAAAAAGTGAGGATTGCTGAAGTGCGGACTATTCTTGTGTGCCAGTTAAAAATACATTAAAAGTTTAAAACAGACGTTGCAGCAGAAGCCTGCTATTTAGAGAGATGGGCCTGATTACGGAACCATTCCACTGAAAGAGGAAATGGTGTCTATTTTGAGCGGAGAGGCTTCTGGGCTTTGAAAGGTGGTCTGCAGCAGTTCTGATGGTCGTGTGAGACCATCAGAAAACCCAGATATTTACATTATGACTAAGTTAGAGTTATGAAATAGCAATGAAAATGATTCTATAGTTGAGGTCACCACAACGTGAGGAACTGTTCTAAAGGGTTGCAGCATTAGGAAGGTTGAGAACCACTGGTACACTGGTTAGTGGCTTGGTCTAGTTTTGTACTGGTTAGTTTTAACTGTCACAACCTAGAATCAACTGAGCTGGGAGTCTCCAATGAGGAATTAAGCGGGTCACACAGGCGTATGCACTTGTCTGGAAAGGGAGTGGTCTTGATTGTGAACTGATGTGGGAAGACCCAGCCCACCGTGGGTGACACCGTTCCCTAGGCAACAGATCCTGAACAGTATGAGAACAGAGAAAGCTAACCGAGGTAAGAGGCAAGCAAAGGACTCCTGCATTTGCTCTTGTGGATATGATGTTTTAATTTCCTGCCTTGACTTCCCCACAGTTTTAGGCTCTAACCTGGAATTGTGAGCTAAATAAATCCTCTCCTCCCCTCAATTCTGTTAGAGTGTTTAATCACAGCAACAGAAAGGAAATTAGAAGCCAGGTGGTAGTGTCACACACACCCCTTTAATCCCAACTCTCAGGAAGCAGAGACTGGTAGATCTCCATGAGTTTGAGGCCAGCCTGATCTACAGGCTCCAAAACAATACAGAGAAACCCTGTCTCGGAAAACAAAACAAACAAACAAAAATAGTGCTATATACTTTTTCTGTTTTGTATTGTTTTTAGCTTTATTTTAAGGTGTGTGTAGTGTGTGTGTGTGTGGGGGGGGGTAGTGTGTGTGTGTGTGCACGCACATGTGTATGTCAGAACACTACTTGGAAATCAATTTTCCTTGTCTACTGAGGGTTCCAGGGATTGAACTCAGGTTATCAGTCTTGCAAGGCTTTTTACCTGCTGAGTCATCTCACCAGCCCTACTTTTAATTTTCCTGTCGTGTTGGAATGGAACCTAGGGCCTCATGCATGCTAGACAAGCTCTTTACCACTGAGCCACACCCCAACTCCTCACTGGAGGATTCTAGGTGGGTACTGTACCACTGATCCATGCCCCCAACCCCTTGCTGGGATATCCTAGGCAGTGACTTTCCTGCTGGACCATATCCCATTCCTGAACACTGCTTTTGTATTTCACTGAGAGCATTTCCCAAGGCTCTAGCATCAAGTGGATGCTACGTACATACAGCATTTAATTATCACAAAAGTTCTTTCGGAAGATGAAGATGCTGGGTTTCGAAGAGGTTCTGTAACTTGCCCAAGCTCATGCCACTTGCTGCAGAATTTGAGTTCAGATTTTTGTGTCTCTCCAAGCCTGTGTCTTTCCACATAGCAGTCATGTGACTGCTGGAACCTGTGTCCCTCCCAGCTGTCCGTGGGTATCTCCTCTTTCTCATCTGCCCTTTGCCAGGCTCAACCTGTGTCCCCTGCATCCTCTGGACCTGCCTCTCTCCATGTGCCAACAGGTTGGTGGGACGAAGACCGGCGTGGTACGGTATGTTGGGGAGACGGACTTTGCCAAAGGCGAGTGGTGTGGCGTGGAGCTGGATGAGCCCCTTGGGAAGAACGATGGGGCTGTGGCAGGCACCAGGTACGACGGGCTCTCCTGATGATTGTCAGAAGGGCTGAGGAATCATGGCCATGGTGTCCTGCACTCTTATATTCTCCCCTCCTCCTTTTTTGAAACAGTCCTGTGCAGCGCAGGCTGGCTTCTGATTCACTATATAGCAGAGGCTGGTCTTGAACCCGTACCCTATGGCACCTCTCCTCCAGGGGCCCCTGGGGATAGAGAGCTGGTTTGGGAGGTAGACCAACTGAAGATGCAGCTGGGATAGCCTAGATAGTTTGTAGGGTCTTAGGGTAGTACAGTCCCGGAGGTCCCTTCTTAATGTTGCTGCTTCTCCTGTGTGATGGACAGCAGGTTTCTTAACCTGCTCATAGCTGTAAATTCTTGGCAGCCCCATCCTTCTAATCCCCTCCCTCCACCTCTCAAGAGCTGGGATTGCAGGTGTGCACCATCATGTCTGACTACACCTGGAGGATGCTCACCTTGGGATGTGGCTGGCGGGGCCTGAGGAGACAGCTGTATCTTTTGGGCCCTGGTATGCAGTAGGAAGCTGGGGAGACCCCTAGTAATGATGGTGTCACCATTGCTCTGTCGCACTCCCCAGGTACTTCCAGTGCCCACCCAAGTTCGGTCTCTTTGCACCCATCCACAAGGTCATTCGAATTGGCTTCCCATCTACCAGTCCGGCCAAGGCCAAGAAGACCAAGCGTATGGCTATGGGTGTCTCAGCCTTGACCCACAGCCCCAGCAGTTCTTCTATCAGCTCTGTCAGCTCTGTGGCCTCCTCTGTTGGCGGCCGGCCCAGCCGTAGTGGCCTGGTAAGTGTAGGATTGGGGAGTTGGAGAACTCTGATGTTAAGGGTGGAGGTAGGATCCAGTGTCCTATTCTGTCCCCAGCTTGCTCTGATTCCAGGCATCCCTTGGTTGGGGTTGGGGGTGGGGGAGTGTGATCTCTTCATCGGAAAAATTGATCCATTTATATGTTTTGTATTGTGTTGGTCACATTCCCTGGGTAAACAGTGCAGGGCGGCGGATACAGGCTGGGAGTTCCAAAGACTGCCTCAGGGACCCTAGGTGATGAGAGAAGAGGAGGCCACTGGGGTTTGGGCAGAAGGACTTCAATACAGCTTGGTCTAGAATCGGAGATGGCCAAGGTGAGGTAGCTGTGTTAGAAGCTGACTCTCAGCCATCAAGTTGAGTCAGCAGCAAGTGAGTTTAGGGCACCCTAGGTCTCTGGCAGAGAAGGACAAGGCCTCACATTCTGTGTTCGTTTATGTGAGGCCAGTGAGAGTAAGCTGGGTTACACCATCACCAGTATGTTGAATCCTGCCCATGCCCACTCTCTCCAGCTCACAGAGACCTCTTCACGCTACGCCCGGAAGATCTCAGGCACGACAGCGCTGCAGGAGGCGCTGAAAGAGAAACAGCAGCATATTGAGCAGCTGCTGGCTGAGCGTGACTTGGAGAGGGCAGAAGTAGCTAAGGCCACCAGCCACATCTGTGAGGTGGAGAAGGAGATCGCCCTGCTGAAGGCGCAGCATGAGCAGGTGGGTGGCGGACAGGCTCCAGGGTGTGCCGAACACCTCTTCCCAAAGGGCTGCAAAAGCTACAGGTGGTCATTCAAGCCGGAAGCCTAGAGCACACTGCAACCTATAGCCAGCTCAACAGGGTGCCAAGTGTCTCTCCCAGGGAGCTCGATTGGTTTGGGCCTCTTAGCAGGCAGCTTGTCTCGTCTGAGAGATCTCCCCGTTTGTATAAGCTTAAGGAGAAGGGCCGTGGTGAGTTTCGTCAGTTTCAGGGACTTCCTGAAGCTATTGAGTTGTTTATTTCCTGAGTTTTCACAAACTTCTCTACAAGATGGACTGTTTGACTTCCCTTGAGGGCATCCTGCATTTTAACAGACTTCTCTACAAGTTAGGATTCCCTCAAGGGACCCATCTTGGAGGGAGGCCCATAACTACTTCTCAGCCTTTTGGCCATGAGCAGGCACAGCACCAGCCTGCAAACCTGTGCTTCCTGCTTCTAGTTCTCCAGCACCAGCGTTTTCTAGGTCAGAGGAGACTGACTTTTCTGGTTTTGTCGTCGTTTTAGACAGAGTCTCCCTTTGTAGCCCAGGCTGGCTCGGAGCTCACCCTGTTACCCAGAGCCTCAAACTTTACCTTCCTGCCTCCTCCTCTCAAGTGCTGGGATTACAGGTGTGAGCCAGCATTCCTGGCTCAGTTTTTCTCTCTCTGTTTTGTTTTTGTTTTTCAAGACAGGATTTCTCTCATGGCCCTAACTGTACTGGAACTCGATCTGTAGTCCAAGTTGGCCTTGAACTCAGAGATCCACCTGCCTTTGCCTCCTGATTGATGGGATTAAAGGCATGCACCACCACTGGCTGACCAATTTTTTTCTAAAAACGTTTTGGTACATTTTGTTTGTTTTGTGAGGGAGGGCTGACTATGTGTGCCATGGTGTGCATGTGAAGATCACAGGACAACTTGAGGGCATTCATTCTCTCCGTCCATCATGTAGACACCATGGATCAAACTCTGGTCATCAGGCTTGGTGCCTGTATCCATTGGGCCATTTTCTCCCCCCTTCCCACTTCATTGATAGTTGAGGTAGTGGGGTTGAGGCGTATATAGCTTAGTGATAGATCACTTGTCTCGTGTATGTAGGCCTTGGGTTCAATCCTCAGCATATCTCTCTCTCTCTCTCTCTCTCTCTCTCTCTCTCTCTCTCTCTCTCTCTCTCTCTCTCTCTCACACACACACACACACACACACACACACAGGAATTGCCATTTATTAAAATGAACCATGCTGTGTCTAGATTTGTAACTGAGATGCCTATCTCTGGGTTAAAACAGCTCACGTTTCAGATAATGCTTTGTGTGGCACACACATCTGTGGGATGTATTTCAGAGAGTCCCTTACCCTAAGCCTAGGGTTTATTGTTACCTACTCTATCCTTTTTTCCCCTGGTGTTTGTATGAATATATTTTGGAACACTAGAGGGCCAGCCTTAGGGTTTATACATGCTAGGTTATGTTCCACCTCAGAGCCAAATTTCCCAGCCTTCTGCTTACTGTGTAGCACAGGCTAGCCAAACTCAAGCTCCTCCCCTCCCCAAGTACCACAATTACAGGGCTGGCCACCACACCATACGACGCTTGTCTGTTGTCTGAGGTCCTATTCTGGGCCCCTATGCCTATTTGTGAGCTACCTTGTCCTTCCCCGGGTGCTGGCAGCAGAGGGGGGTCTTGGATTAATACAGTCACATCAGGGTTGAGATGGAGTTAAGTGGTGGAGTCCTCAGTGAGGGGTTGGGGGCGTGGCTTGCCTAGCATAGCATATCCAAGGCTCTTGGTTTGATCTCCAGTATTAAAACAAAACAAACAAACAAAACAACTATCATAAAGTCAACCTCATATATATGCTTAGAGGGGCCTACCACATGCGTGTGCACGCGCGCACACACACACACACACACACACACACACACACACACACACACCATGGGGCATCTGCTTCTTTACCCTGCTGGGTCTCCTCTCTTCATGTCTGGTTCTCTATCCCTGTCTGGCTGGGGCCAGCACCTCCCCTGCGTCTGTCCTGTCCCCACAAGAAGACTGGAATTGACTTGACCATGTCTTGGCCTTGCTCTGGGCCAGTATGTTGCAGAAGCCGAGGAGAAGCTGCAGCGGGCACGGTTGCTGGTGGAGAACGTGAGGAAAGAGAAAGTAGACCTGTCCAATCAGCTGGAGGAGGAGAGGAGGTATGTGCTGGGCACCTGCTGGGCCATAGGGTGTCATTTCAGAGCCCAATGAAGGAGTGGCAGGAAGGGGAGAAGAGGGGGGGAGTCGAGCATGGCAGCATAGACCTGTCTGTAATCCTAGCACTTGGAAGCTGAAGTAGGTGGATCAGTAGTTCAGCCTAGGCTGGGCTACCTGGACAGCCTAGCACAATAGCCTTCAAATAAAAAACAAAAAAATGTGGTTGGGGATGTAGCTCAGTTGGTAGAGCGTTTGTCTGGCATACATAAAGCCCTGGGTTTGATTCCCAGCACCACATAAACTGGAAGCGGTGTTATATACCTGTAATCTTAACGTTCAGAAGGAAGAATGGGAGTTCAGGCTCCTGATCAGCTGCGCAGTGAATTTGGGACCAGCCTGGGCTACATAAGACCCTGTCTCAGAAAGAGAGGACTCTGTGTGTGTGTGTGTGTGCGCGCGTGGGTATGTATGTATGTATGTATGTATGTATGTGTAATTTTTTTTTTTTACAGCAAGGACTTGGACCAGGCACAGTGGCTTATATTTATAAGCCCAGCACTAAGGAGACTGAGACAGGAGGATTGTTGACAGTTTGGGGATAGCCTGGGCTATATATAGCATGTTTTGTGCCAGCTGGAACAACATAGCAAGATGTTATCTAAACCCCTCTGAAGAAGGAGCTGGAGCTCACTGATAGGATGCCTGTTGAGCCTGCATACAACTCAGTTTAATCCCTAGGCAGAAATTGTACCTTTGGATTCTTTTTGAAAAATACTTAAAGCCAGGTTGTGGTGGCACATACCCTTTAAACCCAGCACTAGGAAGAAGAGGCAGGCGGATCTCTGAGAGTTTGAGGCTAGCCTGGTCTACAAAGTGAGTTCCAGGACAGCCAGGGCTGTTACACAGAGAAATCGTCTTTAAAAAAAAAAATGTGTGTGTGTGTGTGTGCCGCGCACTTGCATATGTGAACATCAGAAAACTCCCTGTGGGCATCAGTTTCTTTCACTGTGTGAGTCCTGGGGAATCAAACTCAGGTCGTCAGGCTTTGCAGCAAGCACCTTTACTCACTGAGCCATCTTGCTGGCCCTTATATCAATTTTTGAGACTGCAGGAGTTCCCCAACTCCTGGTTCCCTGGAAAAAGCCCTTAACCAAGGTCAGGGACAGGAGCACACTGATGCAGACCCACGGACCCATGGAAAGATGCAGGCATTTGTCCATCAGCCCCAACCAGAGATGCAGGACCTGTTTATTTATTGCTGGGTCTCCTGCTGGGATACAGGGCTGGTCCTGTTACCCCTTTCCCAAAAGATTTCTTTATGGCCCTTCCTTCCCCCATACTGGCAGCAGCCCCCAGTCTTGACACCCCCATTTGCATCTGTTTTGGGCATTCAGCCGAGTCCTACAGTTACTGTCTCACTAGGGGAAAATGAGGGTTTATTTATATCTGTGTGAGATGGTAGTCTGGGCCCACACATCTGGTTCCCATGGTGATGCATCTCATGCCAGAAAACAAAAAAACAAAAACAGTCTTCTAAGGCATCATTGAGGTGGGGGCTGGCAGATGGCTCAGTTGGTAAAGTGCCTGCTGCGAAAGGGCCTGAATTCAGATCCCAAGCTATAAGACAGGCATGATCACACATGTCTTTAACCCCTGCATTGGCTGTGCAACACCTGCAAACCCCCAGAGCTTCCTGGCCAGGGTCAGTGAGAGACCCTACGTCAAAATCTGAGCCAGGCACCTTGGGGTGTGGGGACAGAGGCTGGTGAGTTCAAAGTGAGCCTAGTCTACATAGAGAGTTCCAGGCTGTGCAGGCTATATAGTGAGACCTTGTCTCAGAAAAACCAAACGACAGTAATAACAACAATGATAAGAGCCCATAATAACAATAAGAAGGTGGAGAGTGATAGAGAACTCCACCCTGATGGAATTCTGGGTGGTGGTGGGGTGGGGGTGGCTCAGCAGATAAAAGTGCTTTCATCACAAACATGAGGACCTGAGTTCAAATCCCCAGCACCCGTGTAAAGCTGGGCGTGGCTACTTGTGCCTGTAACCCTGGTGTGGGACGGATGGGGCAGAGCCACGAGGATCACTGGGGCTTTCTGGCTGCCAGTCTAGCTTTAGGTTCAGTGGGAGAGGTGGGAGAGCCTGTGTCAAGGGAATAAGACAGACAGTGACAACAGGACACCCAGTGTCCTCTTCTGGCCTCTGGGCTTATGTACATACACACACACACACACACACACACACACACACACACACGTCATCATCAACAAAAACAACAAACCATGGCTTCCTACCCTCACGTATGTAAACTGTCCAAGCTCAAACATACCTTTTAAATTCAAGATAAGACATCACGGGGACTGTGTCCACCAAGGGCCTGGGCACAGGGCCTGGCATCGTGTAGCATTGCTTTATGACCTCAGTTGCTGTAAAGGTGTACAGTCATCTGTCAGCAAGCCGTTTGTGACGGCAGTGTGAGATAGTGCTGTGTCCCTGTCCTGTGTGTGTTTGGCATGTGTGTGTGGGTGAGCATGTGCCCCTGAAGGGAACCCCTGACTCCTGCCTGCAATGGGGTCCTGGGGGAGCTTCTGCATCAGTGAGCAGCCCAGGAAATGCATGCTGGGACCTCAGCTCTCAACTTTGAGGAGGAGAGTGGAGTTAGCAAACAGAAAGCCCCCTGGCCTCCCTTACCCTCTTTCCTGAGATAGGGCCACATGACACAGCATGACACAGTGTGACCACTGAAGAGTCACGGTCCTGATGTGCTGTTTTTAGACAACATCTCACTATGTAGTTCAGGCTGACCTCCAACTCCCAGCCCTCCTGACTTGACCTCCAGGGCTGTGCACTGACACACCTGCCTCAGACTTTCAGACTATTGTCCTCTATTTTCCACGGACGTCCTGAGAGGAAGGAGGCGTCCAGAAGGTTCTGCCCCTCCTCAGCTGCTGGATCCCGGGTAGTTCCTGGCTGTGTGAGAACAGACCCTTTTGAAGTTTAAGTTTGGTCCCTGAGATCTTCTGATGCCTCCATCTTCTTAGCTGGCCTAGTGCACATCCACTTGCCTTTATGCATTCGCATGCATGTGTGCGTGTGCCTGTGTGTGTATACATGTGTGTGTATGTGAGATAAAGGGTTGGGGCTGTGGATGGAACTGGGGACCTCCCGACTGTGTTAAGCAGGGGCTCTACCACTGAGCCACGCCCCAGCCCTCACTGGGGGATTCTAGACAGGGCCTCTACCACTGAGCCACACCCAGCCCTCACTGGGAGATTCTAGGCAGGTGCTCCACCACTGAGCCACACCCAGCCCCTCACTGGGGGATTCTAGGCAAGTACTCTACTGCTGAGCCACACCCCAGCCCCTCACTGGGGGATTCTAGGCAGGGGCTCTACCACTGAGCCACACCCCAGCCCCTCACTGGGGGATTCTAGGCAGGGGCTCTAATCACTGAGCCACACCCCAGCCCCTCACTGGGGGATTCTAGGCAGAGGCTACCACTGAGCCACGCCCCAACCCTCACTGGGGGATTCTAGGCAGGGGCTCTACCACTGAGCAACACCCCAGCCCCTCACTGGGGGATTCTAGGCAGGGCCTCTACCACTGACCATACCCTTGGCTGTGAAAACCCACCTCTGCCTCTTTTCCTGCCCACAGGAAGGTGGAGGACCTGCAGTTCCGAGTGGAAGAGGAATCCATCACCAAAGGAGACTTGGAGGTAAAGGGTGCAGTCCTCCCCTGCTCACTTGGCACTATAATATGAGCGCAGTCCTTGTCATGGGCAATGGCCTTGGCCTCCAGGCAGCAAGCCTAGACCTCTTTGGGGAGGCCTGGATGGCTCAACGTAAAAATGGGGAAGAGTCAAAGGCCCCTTCCTTGGAGGAGGGAGGGAAGGGCAGGTCTCAGGACATCTGGCAGTAGAAATGGGTATGGTTGTGTTCCAGGAATCCAGGGAACACCCTGTCGTTGGTTGAAAGTAGGGTTGGGACAGACTGAGGACACTGACATTTTAGGTCTTTATCTAACAACATAGGCACCAGACTCCTGGGATCATAGACACAGGCCTGGCGTGAAGGAACAGTTGGAATCATACACTTTACAGATGGCAAAACTAGGCCTCACTGGCTGAAACTGGGGCTCACTGGCTAAGCCAGGCCTCACTGGCTGAAACTGGGGCTCACTGGCTAAGCTCACTGGCTGGAACTGTACCTCAGTTGGTAGAGTGCTCGCCTGGCCCTCATGACCTCTCAAATAAACCAGGCATGGTGGCACAAGCCTGTTAACCACAGCACCAGGGAGGTGGGAGAAGGAGGATTGAGTCCAAGGTCATCCTCGGCTATCTAGTGAGTTTAAGGCTAGCCTGGGCTACATGAAACAAACAAACAAAGCAGCAGAGCTCAAGAAGGTAGAGACTATCCCAGTGCTGTAACCAGCTAGCAAGTGTGGGCACCAGAGACAGTGATTATTGGACCCTGGTCCAGCCTGTGCCTTCTCCATTTTGCCTCCTGTATACATGGTGTAGACGCAGCCAGGATCATTCCTAGTCAGTAAACACACTATGCTGAGTCAGGGGTCATCTCGTCCTGCCCCTAAGGCCTACAGGAGACCTCTGGAATTGGGAAACCACCCTTGGCCGCATTTCCTGTTGTGTCTGTTGATGTTCCCATGGAAAGGAAAGAGATAGAACTCCTGGGGTGGCCAAGCTAGACAGCGAGCTAAACTCTTCCTGCCATGTTTCTGGCCTGCCTGGCCTCTGGAAGACACTTCCCTTTGCAGCCCTCAGCTTCCTCCACTGTAAAATAAAACAGTCGAAGCCCATTACGGTTGTCAGGCCTGAGTGTCCATCCCTATGGGACCCAGTGGTTTACATTTGTGACTAATTCCCAAGTCCCTGAAAAACCTTAGAAGTCCCAGCAATAGGACGTTTCTCGGTTCAGCTCAAGATTGGTCTGAGCTTGGTGGTACCCTAGCTTTCTAGGGTGGCTGAAGGAAGGTGATTGCAAGTTCGGGGCTAGCCTGGGCTACATACCAAGTCAAATCAGCCTGCAATTCTCAGCAAGACCCTATCAAGAGGAAAGTCAGAGGGGAGCTAGAGATGTCGCTCAGTCAGCAGAGTGTTTGTTCAGCTTGTGTGAAGTCTGGGGTTCAAATCTCAGCATGGTAGCACACGCCAGCAGTCCTAGTATAGGGAGGTAGAGGCCGGAAAATAGACATTGAAGTCATCCTTGGCTACATGGCAAATGCAAGGCTAGTCTGGACTATGTATGGAGTTGTAAGCCAGGCAGGACTACATAGTAAGACCCCCATCTTTAAAACAAACACAAAAAACTGGACATGGTAACACACAGCTGTAATCCCAGACCTCAGGAAGTAGAAGCAGGAGGATCAAGAAAGGACAGGAGGGAGGGGAGGGGAGGAGAAGGGAAGGGAAGGGAAGGAAAAAAGACAAGGCCAGCGTTCTTACCCAGCCTGAAGCCATTGTGATTTGTGTTTTTGTAACAGCCAAAGGGACAGGACAGGTGGTTGTGGCTGGCTGATCTGATAGGCAGCAGCCCCCTGCAGAGGACAGATGGGTGGGCTTATGGGGGCAGCCAGAACTGAGCCCCTTCCACCTGCTTCCATCAACAGAGGCTTAGGCACTGAATGATTACAGGGAGATGCACACGTGCACACCACCCAGGGCCTGCAGTTTAAGGAGCTGGAGCCAGGGTAGTGCCAGTGCTCACAGACCCTTAGTGACTCCGGGTCAGCTTGTCTGTCTGCCGCCTGTCTGTCTGTGTCTCTTACTACATCTGCTCCCTGTTCCAGCCTGCCAGACATTACCACCCAGTTATCCCCAGGAGAGAATCTGGTTGGTTCCAGGCCTGCCAATCGGCTGGTGCAAGCATTCAGGAAGTGGGACAGGACAAACAGCCACACCACCAGTTTAGCCAGAAGGGCTGTCACATCCTGTCTCCATTTTTTTTTTTTTTTTTCATTCTAAAGACTAAATTGTGACCATCTTTGGAGCAACCAGAATTTGAGCCTTGCCAAAGTCCAATTTATCCCACTCACTCTTGGCTTAGTTTAGTTTTTTTTTTTTTTTTGAGATTGTCCAAGCTGGTCTGGAACTCAGAACTGTCCTGCCTCAGCCTGCAAGCATCAGGATTGCAGGCTTGTAGCCATGCTGTTTTCCCCACCCATCTTAAAAGACAAACCGAGAGGCTATAGAGATGGCTCAGTGGTTAAGAGCACTCACTACACTGCCAGGGTTCAGTTCCCAGATGACTCACAACCTCCCGTATGTCCAGCTCCAAGGGTGTAGCATCCTCTTCTGACCTCCAAGGGGACCTGCACACAACCCTTGGACCACACACATACAGCCCAGTTTTTAAAATCAAAACTAGCTGGATGGTGGTGGTGAGCACCTTTAATCCCAGCACTCGGGAGGCAGAGTTCAAGCCTGATGTACAGAGTGAGTTCCAGGACAGCCAGGACTGTTACACAGAGAAACTCTGCCTGAAAAAACCAAAAACGTCAAAACTGGCATCACAAAGGTGGCTCAGTGCTTAAGAGCACTTGCTGTCATTGCAGAGGACCCAAGTTCAACTCCCAGCACCCACATAGTGGCTCACAAACATCTACAATGCAACCCCAGTTCCAGGAGATCTGATCCCTTCTGGCCTCCAAGGGGAGTGCACATACATGGTATTATACATACATAAGATATCTACTGCCTCAGCAGTTGAGCAGTAGAGACCCACATTGGGGGGCCTGGAAACATAACTCAGAAAAAGAACACCTGCATAGAACCCCCTAGTAGGGGCCATGGTGAGAATAATCAGCAGAGAGCCCGGGTTTGGATCCCTAGTACTCTCCTTAGAAACCGGCATGCGCATGTCTGACCCTGTTGCTGAGGAGAAAGGATCCCGGGGACCAGCTGGTTGGCCTAGCCAATGAGCTCCAGTTTCAGTGAGACCCTTCTCCAAAAGGAGGGTGGTGAGATGGGTTAAGACCTGGTATCCACCTCTGGTCTCCACATGCACATGAACACACAGGCACACATACCCACACACACAGTCAACATTGAAAACCTGAACCCTGTCCTAAACAGAACCCCCTTTGGGCCAGGTCACCCCATCCTCTACTGTCTTCATGGCTAAACTTGTCATTGCTTGTTAGGCCTCCCTCTCTCTCCTGCTGAGTGGCTGGTATTAGGTTCCAATCTTTCGGTCTCCATGACTGGCTACTTCTTCCTGGCATCGGACTATTAACCCCAGTGTCTAAGCCCCGCCCACCCCTTCAGGCTTGCTGTAGGGTTGTGTTGTGTGGGGGGGGGGACGTGGAGGATGTTGCTTTAATCTGTGTTTCCTCCCCACTCTTCCAAGACGAACCTGGTTTCCAGTCTGGTCTCCCAGGAGTACCCCAGGGTGCATGTCCCCCCCACCTCCCTGCTTACTTGCAAATATCCATCACAGGCCATCCAAATGCCAACTGTGTGCCACCCAGAGAATGTCATGCTTTGTTCTCAAATGAAACGGACGTTGTAAAGAGGGACAAAAGTGCCCTTGTACTTAACAGAGACCAGGCGTCCTCTGCAGAGCCTGGGGAAGGGGGAGGAGGGGGAGGAACGTCGACTAAGCAAGGCAGGAAGGGCAGTGATGTTAGCTCAGTCCCCACCCAGGAGGTCTGACCAGGAGGAGCAAGATGGCGTAAGTTGCCTTAGGCAGGGATGGTGGCACATACCTGTCACCCCAGCACCAGGGAGGCTGAGGCAGAAGGATTGCAGGTTCAAGGGCATCCTGGATTACATACTGAGTTCCAGACCAAACTGGACATAGTACAGTCTTCATGCTTGGGAAGTGGGAGTTAGCATTGGTAACATAGTGAGCCCTGTCTCCAACACAAAACAAAACAAACAAACAACAACAAAAAAAAAAAACAAAGAAACAGAAACAAAACAAAAAACACTAAACCAAACAAAGTCAAGATGACTTGGAAACCCTGTCCTGTTGTTTTTTTCCCCTTGAAGTCAGGCCCGGGTGTCTTGAATCCCAGGATCATTCATTCATTCATCCTGTGTGCAGGGTGCTATAGCTAAGACTTCAAACTGGAAATGAAGGCATATGCCCACGTTAAACCCAGCACTTGGTAGGCTGAATAGCAAACCCTTGTTTCAAAAGACCAAAAAAAAAAAAAAAGAGAGAGAGAGACCAGGTGTGGTGGTACACACCCTTTAGTCCCAGCACTCAGGAGGCAGAGGTGTGTGTGAGCTCAAGGCCTGTAGAGGGTATTCAGGGCCAGCCAGCCAGCGCTCTATAATGACCAAAAACAAAAAAGGGCTGGCCAAATGGCTCAGCAGGCAAAGGTGCTTGCTGCCAAACCTGACAACCTGAGTTTGATCCCTGGGACCCACGTGGTGGAAAGTGAGAACGATTCCTGCAAGTAGTCCTCTGCCTGCCCTCACGTGCACAGTGGCGTGTGCATGCTCGTGCGTGCAGACACACACACACACACACACACACACACACACACACACACACAGAGAAAAAAAATGTAAATAGCAAAAAAGAAAAGGCTGGGCATGGTGGCACACTCCTTTAATCCTAGCACTCAGGGTGCAGAGGCAGGTGGATCTCTGTGAGTTTGAGGCCAGCCTGGTCTACAGAGTGAGTTCCAGGACAGCCAGGACTGTCATAGAGAAACCCTGCCTTAAACAAAACAAAACCAAAAAAAAAAAAACAAACTTAAAGAAGTCCTCAGGCTCCCAGAGTGGCAGCAAAAAGGGCGGGGCTTGAGAGCAACGAAAGGGAGCTGGAGTAGCCATTGCCGCCAGACGCTGGCGAGAGCTGGTTCCCACAGCCTCCTCTGCCTTGAGTATACATACTCACAGCTGGGCCACAATGAGGGAGGGCAACCAATGCACCCCACTCCTGAGGTCTCTCTCTTCCCCAATGACTCCGGCTCATTGATCTATTTTCACAATCTTGTTCACTGAAGATGACGCCTCCTCTCTTTCTCTCTCTTTCTCTTTTTCTTCCTCACTCCCTTTCTTTCTTTCTCCGGCTTCCTGTTCCCCATGCCCTCTTCCCCACACCCCTGCCCTCCTTGTCCACCCTGCCATCCCTCCCCCCCCCTGGGTGGAGCAGACCCAGACCCAGCTGGAGCACGCGCGCATTGGGGAGTTGGAGCAGAGCCTGCTATTGGAGAAGGCGCAGGCCGAGCGGCTGCTTAGAGAATTAGCGGATAACAGGGTAAACCGCCACTGCCACCCACCGCGCCCGCCACCACCACCCACCCGGCCAGCACCGTGACCCCTCGAGACCCCTTTGCCTTTTCTCATTTCCTCGGCCTTCTTGATGACTGCTTAGAATTTCCTTCCACGCTCCCTTCTGGGAGGGAAGTTGAGTTTTTGAGTCAGGCTCCCTGCGGTCAAGGGGTGGGTGCTCTTTGGGAGGAGGGTGTCAGTCCTCTGGGATTGTTGCCAGGTTCATGGCTTCTTGAGCTGAGGCATCGCTTTGAGACCCTCCCCCTTGCCTCTTTCCTGTCCACTGCCACAGAGAAACCTCCCGGGAGTGGTCTTGGTGGTCTTGGGTGGACATGGGCTTCCTTGTCCATACTGCTGAGGACAGAGAATGGGAACACAGATCCAGGGTGCTGTAACTTAGAGGGGTGTAGCAGAGGACCAACATGGAGAACCTGGGGCTCAGGAAGTGGGGCTTTTTATATGTTGGGATATCCTCAAAGGAGGAGACTACATAAGTCTACAAGCTTGAACATAGCCATATAGTACGTCAGGGAACCCCTGAGAAGCTGCATTTGGGGGGACGGTCCAGTCAGTGCGAGGGTGTTTCTGTGTTCCATACTCCAGGCCCAGCTGGCCCCTCTACACCTGTTGTGCATGTACTGTACATATGTCCAGATGGCTGGCCAGCCCAGGTATCTCTGCTGGGAGGAGTTTAATCAGGCAGCAAACATTGACCAGGAAAACCACCCTGCAGACAGATCTGTTTGTGCATGGTGCCCACAGCGCTGTGCAGCGCATGTGGGTGTCAGGAGACACAAGGGTGTGTGTGCACACTGGCCATTGCCTGGTGATCATACACACTGTGTGTGCCAGAATTCTGTGTGCAGGAAACTCACTAGATCGGGTTAGCACCCTCTAGACAGGCTCAGCCAGAGTGCAAATCAGAAAAAGTTTATCCAGGTGGGCATGGTGGCGCATACCTGTAATCCCAGCACTTGGGAAGCTGAGTCAGGAGGTTTGCTGAGATAGGCCTTAGCGTCCAGAAAATTCTAAACTCAAACTTCTGCACCAAAGGGCTCTAAGTCACCTGAGCAACAAGGACATTGTGGTTCACCCCATCATTTGGGGCACAATGGGATCCCGGAGGAAAGCCAGTACCTAGTGAGGGATAGGCACCTTCCTGTCATCTGCCTGCCCCCATCAGGGCTGGCGTGTGCCCTGCACTCAGCCTCAGCCACTGACCTGTCTCCCTTTCTTTCGTAATAGCTAACCTCCGTGGCCGAGAAGTCCCGGGTGCTGCAGCTAGAAGAGGAGTTGAGCCTGCGGCGAGGTGAGATCGAAGAGTTGCAGCAGTGCCTCCTCCAGTCAGGCCCACCTCCCCAGGACCACCCGGAGGCCGCGGAGACGCTGCGGCTTCGAGAGCGGCTGCTGTCGGCCAGCAAGGAGCATCAGCGGGGCAGCACCCTGCTCCAGGACAAGTACGAGAAGATGCTGAAGACCTACCAGGCCGAGGTGGAGAAGCTCCGGGCGGCCAATGAGAAGTACGCGCAGGAGGTGGCAGACCTCAAGGCCAGGGTTCAGCAGGCCACTAGCGAGAACATGGGACTCATGGACAACTGGAAATCCAAGCTGGACTCGCTGGCCTCTGACCACCAGAAGTCCCTGGAGGACCTGAAAGCCACGCTGAACTCTGGCCCAGGTGCTCAGCAGAAGGAGATCGGAGAGCTGAAGGCGCTGGTGGAGGGCATCAAGATGGAGCACCAGCTGGAGCTAGGCAACCTGCAGGCCAAGCACGACTTGGAGACGGCCATGCACGGGAAGGAGAAGGAGGGCCTGCGGCAGAAGCTGCAAGAGGCCCAGGAGGAGCTGGCGGGGCTGCAGCAGCAGTGGAGGGCACAGCTGGAGGAGCAGGCCAGCCAGCACCGGCTGCAGCTCCAAGAAGCACAGGACCAGTGTCGTGACGCCCAGCTGCGCGTGCAGGAGCTGGAGGGACTGGACGTGGAGTACCGTGGCCAGGCTCAGGCCATAGAGTTCCTCAAGGAGCAGATCTCACTGGCCGAAAAGAAGATGTTGGATTATGAGATGCTGCAGCGGGCGGAAGCCCAGAGCAGGCAGGAGGCAGAGCGGCTGCGGGAAAAGCTTCTGGTGGCAGAGAATAGACTCCAGGCCGTCGAGTCCCTGTGCTCAGCCCAGCACAGCCACGTAGGCCGCACTCTGCTCCTGTGGGATTCAGCTGGGGAGGGCCCGGGAGGGTGTGTGGCCCCGTGTGCCACGTGGGGAGCATTTCTCTTGTGCCTGGAGCTAGCCGAAAGAATCTCAGAGGGGGTCCTTCCACCTTCCTCACAGCCATGGTGATCATTGGGTGGTCTGAGCTGACCCTGCTGGCCCTTCATAGACAGGCTTTGAGAGCTTTGTTGAGGCACCATTTTGCCAGCCCCTGAACTCTGATTGGCTTAGACAGTTAAAGATTGCAAGTTCAAGGCCAGGCTCAGCAATTTAGTGAGATTCTGTGTCAGGGGTAAATTTTGAAAAATGAGTGGAGGGTGTGGCTCAGTGGCAGAGCACCTGCGTGGCTCAGTGATAGACCACTAGCCTAGCATAAGTCCTCACATATGTCCTGGGTCCCGTCCCCAGTCCAGTGTCCAGTGTCTCCTGTTGCTGTTCTGGTACCCAGTACTCAGGTGCCACTCACTAAGTGTGCATACATGCAGAAGGAAGCTGTGTCCCTCCCAGGTCCTTGTCTTATTAAACATCTACCCAGGGACCCAAAGATGACTCTTTTGCATCTAGAAAGGCCACAGCCACCGTGACCCATTTTGTTCCAAATCTAGAAATACCCAGCTGTCTCATTCTTGCTCTAGCTAAGCACGCCTTATTTGTCTTTGAGAGAGCCCTGCATTGGTCCATTTCAGGATGTATTGTGTTTAATCATGAATGGGTATGCTCACGTTGAGTAGCAACGCCCACAGAGGTCCAGAGGCTTCAGGTCCCCAGAGCTGGAGTTCAGTTGGCAGTGAGCCACCTGATTTGGGTGCTGGGAGCCACACTCAGGTCCTCTGCAAGTGCAGTAACACTCTTAACTGCTGCTCCAATGTCTCCAGCCTGCAGTAACTCCTTGCAAGGGGCCAGCTAGGGCTAACTTCTTAAACCACGCACTGTCTCTGCCGTGCGCTGTCAAGGGATTCAGTTGTCTGTGGCCTTTCTCCCTGGAAGAGACATTTATTTGTTTGTCTGAGATAGGGTCTCAGGCTGGCCTCAAACTCATTCTGTAGCTGAGGGTAACCCTAAATTCCTGACCCTCTTGCCTTTACCTCTCAAGTGCTAAGATTACAGATGTAAGCCACCATATTCCACCTTGCTGATAAGCATGTATGTGTGTGTGTGTGCATATGTGTGGAGGCCAGAGGTTAACCCTGGGTACCATCTACTTTGTGTTCTTTTGACACATTTAACCTGAGATAGGTTGGCTGGTGTCCCACCCAGCACTGTCTGGTCTCAGCTTCCCAGTGGGGGATTGACGGTGCATACCACCACACTGGCTCTGCCAGGTTTTTTTTTTTTTTTTTTTTTTTTTTTTAATGGGTTCTGTGACCCAATTTCAAACCCTATTGTTTTCAAGGCAAGGACTTTACCAACTGAGTCATCTACTCAGGTTGTAAATTTTTCTTTTTCAATCACCTTTTTCTTCCTTGGCTCCTGGGTTTACTATTAAATAAATATTAGGAAGAACGCAGTTCAGTTTAGGGGAGAACTCAGTTTAGGGATGTCCCTGGAAGAGCTGGCCCTAGGCTCTGCTGTATACGTTCATTGCTTGTTTTATGATTGGGGCATCAAGACTGGTGTCCTGGAAAGGACTGGAAAAATTCCCAAGGCAGACACCAGTTTCGATGGGCGCTGGTGGCGCACACCTTTAATCCCAGCACTCTGGAGGCAGAGGCAGGTGGATCTCTGTGAGTTCGAGGCCAGCCAGGTCTACAGAGCTAGTTTTAGGACAGGCTCCAAAGCAATACAGAGAAGCCCTGTCTCAGAGAGAGAGAGAGAGAGAGAGAGAGAGAGAGAGAGAGAGAGAGAGAGAGAGAGAGAGAGAGAGAGAATCCCCCAGCGAGGGGCTGGGGCATGGCTTAGTTAAAGCACCTGCCTAATATGGAAAATGTCCACAGTCCATCCCCAAAATACTGGTTCATGGGCTGCAGGGGATCCTTTGAGGGAGCTGGAAGCCAACCTGGGATTCTCTTTTCTAAGGAGAGTCCAAATGTGTCTGCGCCACCTGCTGGCATATGGAGTCCCTGCATCCCTAAGGTCCCTTCTCACAAGTTGAGGTGTAAGAACTGGCTTGGGTAGGGTGGCAGGTATGTCCCCTTACAGGACTGTCCTTTCAGGTGATCGAGCCCAATGACCTTTCTGAGGAGAAGATCCGGATGAAGGAGACTGTAGAGGGTGAGTAGCTGCGGGTAGGAGTCCGGGAGTCCAGGCTATATGGATGTCGCCTTGGAGCCGAGTCAGAGTCACGAGGTCTGTCATCAGCTCCTCATTGTGTCACCTGCCGTGTGCAGTCGTCACCCAGACAGGAGAGGGTTAGGGAAGGAACAGGTGTCTCAGTTCCTGTGGGCCTGTGAGGTGGCTTTGCAGATAAAGACACTGGCTGCCAAGCCTGAGGACTTAAGTTTGATTCCCTGACTGGCAAATGATTGGCAGGAGAGAATTGACTTTTGCAAGTTGCCCTCTGACCTGCAAGTTGCTCCACCTACAAGCTGTGGCGCATACATGCACACACATCTACATATTAAGATAAATAGGTGGAACTCGTAAACAATTAAAAGCTGAAGGATCTCTGTCTGGGATAGTTAGCGAGATGGGGAACTAGAGGACATACGCTGAAATTGTGAATCGTAGGAGCTTTGTTTTGCAAGTGGTGAACGGTTTTGTTCTTTTTTTTTTTTTTTAAGTTTATTTATTTACTACGTATACAGCATTCTGCCTGCATGTATGCCTGCAGGCCAGAAGAGGGCACCAGCTCTCACTACAGATGGTTGTGAGCTGCCATGTGGTTGCTGGAAACTGAACTCAGGACCTCTGGAAGAGCAGTCAGAGACCTCTGAGCCGTCTCTCCAGCCCCTGGTGAACAGTTGTTATCTTTGAGGCTGTTTGCTCCAGAAAACCTAGAAAACTGGGTGTGAAATAAGATGGGATTGCAAATAGCAGAAGCCCCTGTCTACTGCTGGCTCTTGTAACTTGTTCCGGTTTTATTTTACCTTATTTTTAAAATTAGATATAAACTAGCCAGGCATGGTGGCAGGAGCTTATAATCCCAGCACTAGGGATGCTGAGGCAAGATTGCCATGAGTTCAAGGCTAGCCTGGGGTACATATGGGGACCCTGTCTTAAAAAATAATTATGTGATGGGGCTGGAGAGATGGCTCAGAGGTTAAGAGCACTGGCTGCTCTTCCAGAGGTCCTGAGTTCAATTCCCAGCAAGCACATGGTGGCTCACTGTAATGAGATCTGGTGCCCCCTTCTGGCGTGCAGGCACACATACAGGCAGAATACTATAAACATGAATAAATCTTTAAAAAAATAATTATGTGAGATAGGCTTTCCACGAGATCAAGAATTGCCTGGGCTACATATCAAGATGCTATTTCAAGAAAAGGAGGTATATGTTGGGGCTGAGGGTGTGGTTTGGTGGAGTGCTTGTCTGGCATTCGAGAAGCCCTGGTTTCACCCCCACCAACACATAAAACCGGGCATGGTGGCGCATGTCTGTGATCCTTTGGAAGTGGAAACAAGAGGAGCAGAAGTTCAAGGTTAACCTCAGCTATGTCATGTGTTTGCGGCCAGCCTGGGCTGTGTGAAAGAGATAGGTGATAAACTAATTAACTTGACATGCTTCGATGCATCTTCCTGGTGGGTTTGGGAAGCAGTCCAGCCCAGGATCATCTTGGTGCTTCTGCAGCCGCCATCTTTACTTCACTCCTTTGCTTGAGGAAACCAAGGAGATGGAGATTCATGTTCCCTAAGCCGCACAGTGTTGGGTCATCTTCCTGTGAATGGGTGACTCAGACAATGAGAAAAGCTCTTTGACTCTAGAGGCTGAGCGTGACCCTTTTAGGACTCCCCCAAGAGGATCACCCATTGCCCACACTGTTAGCCCTCGGGTGTTCATAGATCCCTGTCTTCTCTTTTTCTCATAGGCCTGCAGGACAAACTGAACAAGAGGGACAAAGAGGTGACAGCCTTGACATCCCAGATGGACATGCTCAGGGCCCAAGTAAGTGGTAAGTCTCCCTTGCAGGGGCAGATGTTGGGGGTTGGTGGAGGCTGGCTCAGTGGCTCTGTAGGTCCAGCTGGGCTGGTCGATCTCCTGGGCTCTGCTGAGTGATTGGATATGTGGAAACGATGCCTTCCCCCCAGAGCCGATTGAGTAGAGTACATGCCTCTAGATCCCACCAAGTTTTCTCCAAGACTGTCTTGAGGACTTGCGTTTCTCACAGGCCTCTTCAGTGCAGCCCCTAGTCCCCGGGAGAGATAGGATGGACTGTAAGAAGCCTGGCATAGTGTTGCACACCTTTAATCAATCCCAGCTCTCAGGAGGTAGAGGCAGGAGGATCAGGAAATTCAAGTCTGTGTTGAAATTTTGGGGCTAGCCTGGGCTACATAAGACAGTCTTCAAAGAAACAGAACATAGAATCTGGGCCACAGCCGAAAGTAAAGTGTAAAGAGGGGATGGGAGAGGTCAAGAATGTGGAATTGGTGACTATGGGACTCCCTGGTTCAAAGTGCCCTCGGCATTGCTCCAGGAAACTTACACACATGCACTCACTCACTCACTCTCTCCTGAGAGACGGTCCCCACCCCCACCCCCTTTCTTCCAGCCCTGGTTCCATTTACCTGGCCTCACAGATCTTAAGAAAGGTCAGTGGGCTGTAGACTCTCCAGGCCCAAAGTGAAGACTTAGCCTCAGTCTTTTCCATCTCTGGATAACAGTGTAAAAAACAGCCATGGTAGGCCGGGCATTGGTGGCCCATGCCTTTAATCCCAGCACTTGGGAGGCAGAGGCAGGTGGATCTCTGTGAGTTCGAGCCCAGTCTGGTCTACAAGAGCTAGTTCCAGGACAGCTTCCAAAGCCACAGAGAAACCCTGTCTGGGGGGTGGGGGGGAGCCACAGCGACCTGCCTTGAATCCCCACCCCATAAAGCCAGGGATGCTGGCTCTATGTAGAGCTGGGCTCAAGCTTCCAGGTCACAATCCATCACTGAAGGAGGGCAGAAACCCAAGCAGGAGCTTGAAGTAGAAACCACAGAAAAGTTGCTCTCTGGCTTGGTAGATGTCTTATGTGTTGCCAGCTTTGTGGTGCTGCTCACCGTGGGCTGGGCCACCTGTCTAGGGAATGGGGTGCCCTCTGTGGGCTGAGCTATCTGTGTAGGGAATGGTGCTGCCCTCCGTGGGCTGGGCCCACTTGTATCATTTAACAATCAGAACAACACACATCCACAGACCCACAGAGCAACCCAATGAAGACAGTTACTTGTCCTCTTTTCAGTCTGCTGTGGGCTGTGTCCAGTTGACAGTCAATACTAACGCGGACATTACGTTTTTCATTTTCTTTTATCTGTTTTGAGGCGGGATCTAATGTAGCCACAGCAGGTCCTGAATTCCCACTATAGCAGATGACTTTGAACTTCTAATCCTCCCTCTGCCTCCCAAGTTCTGGAATGATAAGTGTACACTTCCATGGCTGTTAAAATAGCTCTGGGGATGGAACCCAGGGTGTCATGCATGCTAGGCCTTGACTCTTCTTACTGTTGTTTGGGACAGGGTCTCTCAGCCTAGGCTGGCCTGAAACTCACTATGTAACCACTATGGCTTTGAATTCACAGTGCTCCTCCTGACTCAGCATCCCCAGTGTTGGAATATAGGCCTGTGCACAATGCTTGGCATTGCCTGTCTCTTAGGGTGACATTGCTATTGTCAACAGCCTCTCATTGGTGTTTGAGTTGAGGTGGGGGGGCTGTCTCCTGAAACCCAGGTTGTCCCAGAACCTCCCTTGAATTCCTAATCCTCCTGCTTCCGCCCCTGAAGTACTTGCTCCGCCACTGAAGTACTTGCTCCGCCCCTGAAGTACTTGCTCCGCCCCTGGAGTACTTTCGTCACGGATCTGTTTAGTATCCTTCTAGTGTAGGCAGTGCTGGGAATCGAACCCAGGGCCTCTGATGTTCTGGGGCCTGCACTCTACCCACTGAGCCACACCCTCAGTTCCCATTTGTGTTTGAACACTCCCCTTTCTTTGCGGCTTCTCCCAGCCCTGGAGAACAAGTGCAAATCCGGAGAGAAGAAGATGGACTCAATCCTGAAGGAAAAAAGGCGTCTAGAGGCAGAGCTAGAGACTGTGTCTCGGAAGACCCATGATGCCTCGGGCCAGCTGGTACACATTAGCCAAGAGTTGCTACAGAAGGAGCGGTGAGTGGTTCAGGGCTCAGCTCCAAAGAGGCTGCAAAGGCCCCTCCCTTCCTTCCTTCCTCCCTCCCTTCCTTCCTTCCTTCCTTCCTTCCTTCCTTCCTTCCTTCCTTCCTTCCTTCCTTCCTTCTTTCCTTCTGTCCTTCCTCCTGTTTTTTTGTTTGTTTTGGTTCTTCAAGACAGGGTTTCTCTGTGTAGCCCTGGCTGTCCTAGAACTCACTCTGTAGACCAGGTTGGCCTCAAACTCACAGAGATCCTTTTTAGATGTACTTTTTTGTGTATATGAGTGTTTTGCCTGCATGTGTACCCTGTGTGTGCCTGTTGTTCATAGAGGTCAGAGGATGACATCAGATCCCTGGGAAACTGAGATACAGATGGTTGTTAGCTGACACATTCATGCTAGGAATGTGTCAGCCAGCTAACACACTCTTCTGCAAGAACAAGTAATGCTCTAAGTACTGATCCATCTCTCCAGCCCCCTCAGAGTCCCTTACACAGCTCTATAAGCAGCGCATGATAAACATGAGTGCCACCCCTGTCATGGTCTTGTGGATGTCTTTCCACTTGTAAAAACAATTAAGTTTACTCAGGGAACTTCTGTGGATTTTTTTTTCTTTTTAAGGATTTGCCTATTTATGATTTCAGGCGTGTGTGCCTGAGTGAGAGCACCATGCGTATACAGGAGCCGTGGAAGCTGGAAGAGGGAGCATCAGATCCCCTGGATCTGGGGTTACAGATGGGACTGAGGATCAAACTGAGGTCCCCTGAAAGAGCAGGCAGTGTTCTAAACCACAGAGCCATTTCTCAGAACAGCCCCAGCTTTTGTTTCCTTCAGATAAGGTCTCTCTGCATACCCCAGCTTGTCTTGAACCCCCTAGTTCTCCTGCCTCAGCTTCCCACGTGTTAGGATTATAGGGTTAAGCCCAGCTCATCTAACGTAAATAGCAAAATGTTTGGTTTTTTTTTTTTTTTTGCTTTGTTTCCATTTCTTTAAATTTAATTGCATTTAATATATTTATTTATTTTATCTGCCTATGGGAGGTTGTGTGTGTCACACAATGTGTGTGGAGGCCAGAAGACAACTAGGCAGGGTTCAATTCTTTCCTTCCACTATAGGGTCCCAGGGTTTGAACTAAGGTCCTCAAACTTGGCGGCAAACGCCTTCCCACCAAGCCATCTTACCAGCCCTCCTCTGACCTTTAAATACTTTTCTCATTTTTATTTCTAACCCCAGACTGGTAGCCCAGCACAATGGTGCGTGCCTGTGATCCCATTATTTAAGAGATTACGGTGGGGCTGAGGGATGTGTGGCCCCATTGGTAGAGAGCCTGACTGGTATGCACAACTTCCCGAATTCCGTGGACAACTACCACGTACACCAGGCACAATAAATGCCCTGTGACTAATCATCAAACTTGGGAGAGGAAGGCAGGAGGGTCAGGAATTCAAGGTGCTACATAGAGAGTTAGAGGCCAGCCCAGGCTACATGAAACCCTGTCTCAAAACAAAACAAACAGAAAATCTTTTAAAAAAAAAAAAATCTGAGACTGGGGAGATGCTGCTCTTCCAGATGATCCCAGTTTGCACCTACATGGTGGCTCACAAACATCTATACCTCCAGATCTTCTGGCCCCTGAAGATCCATGAAGAGCAAACACCCTTACACAAAAAACGTACAACAAAAATAAGCAAGTCTTTAAAAAACAAACAAATGAAACTCTTAAGAACAGCCAAGTCCTCGTGATCATCCTGCATCCAAAGTCTTTCCTCGTGGGTGTGGCAGACTCAGGCCACATCCCTTCTGCTTGTCTCTGGCGCACCATTGCTGGCGCCCCCTGGTGGTAATGGGCCTCCAGGCACACGGCTCATACTACATTGCGGGGGTGTGGGGGGGTGCAAGCTTATACCGTGGTTCTATGACTGTCTACCCACTCCAGGAGTCTGAATGAGCTGAGGGTGTTGCTGTTAGAAGCCAATCGCCACTCGCCAGGGCCCGAGAGAGACCTGAGCCGTGAGGTGCACAAGGCGGAATGGCGGATAAAGGAACAAAAACTGAAGGATGACATCCGGGGCCTCCGCGAAAAGCTGACGGGGCTGGTACGTGGCGGCAAAGAATGGGGGCAGGGTAAGGGGTTCTATGGCTACCCTGTTGCCAGGCCAAGGAGACCAGGGACCTCCCAGAGTCACAGAGGGGGCTGAAAATCCAGTCCTCCAGGATCTCAAATCCGTAGCAATTGGGGGAGGGCGCTCCGGTAGTCCCGTTTTAGACATTGTAGCTAGAGATGCCCCTACACCGACACACACACACAGCCTGGTCTGTTCACAGCCAAAAGTGCAAAACTCAATTATGTGTGGTGGGTAAAAAAAATAAATAAATCCATGCAGGGAGGTAACCACTAGAAACCAGGAGCTGGTTCAGTGACCTGTGGTTGCCTGCCAGTCTCACGAAGTTGCCCTGGGTGGGGATGGAGGCAGGTGGTGACATTGGCGGCACAGGACAGAACTGGCCCCACCCCTTCCCTCTTTAATTGGCATTTGCAGCAAGCCTGATGCCCCCAGACATCTCTGGCACATGGATTGGTGGACCTAAGGGGATGGGCCTTTTACCTCTGCACTTTGGATTATGGGGGTTAGATGTGCCCTGGAGGAATCCACAGGCTGGAGAGGAAGGAGGAACAATAAAGGACATTTGGGGAACTAGAGATACGGTTCAGTTGGTGATGTGCTTGAATGAAGTCCTGAGTTCTGTCCTCAGCACCTTATATAACCAAATGTAGTGGCCTATACCTACAATCCCAGCACTGGGGAGGAAGTGTTTACGGTTATCCTCAGCTACATAGCAAGTTCTGTGCCAGCCTGGACTACGTGAGACCTTGTTCCAGAAAACAAAGAACTCCTTAAGTATATGGGATCCATCCAGTTTCGTACATGGTCGGGCCCAGCTGCCCTGCCAACATTCTAGACCGCTGCCTGGCCTGGTTAGATGCCAGCACACAGTGCACCCCAGGGTACGTGGGCCCTGCGTGGCTCTGTGACACAGGAGGAAACAGAGCCCGTGGTGGAGGGCTTTCCAAAGCCCTGGGACTCCCGGGAAGAGCACAGTGAGAAGCAGGAAGCCATATGAAAGGCATAGGTCATGAGCCATGCATGGTGCGGTTTGCACAGAGGTTCAGAGCTTGGCCTGAAGTCCTAGGTTGGATGGAGAGGAGGCTGGGACGGCCAGGTGCACCTTGGGATGCATTGGTGGGAGGGCAGAGTGGAGTGAGTGGACACTGACCATCCTACACCATGGTGGGGAGACAGGAGACACTTGTAAGGGGCTGGGGACAGATGGGAGGAGTGTCATAAGGGCTTGAGAGTAAGAGAGGAATACTGATGTCAGTTGACACTGTGGCTTAGTTGGAAGCGAAGGACTCGGGTAAGACTGCCGAGGGAGGGTTTCGGATCTAGGGCTTGGAGAAGTTGTAAGGGGAAGTCTGAGGGAGGGGGGACCACATAAAGCCCAGGCTCGACTCAGAGGGGAGGTGGGGCCTGAGGAGTTTCCAGCTAGTACCCACACAGGCAGGTCCCACGCCCACACCTCCACCCTTCCAGGACAAGGAGAAGCCCCTGTCGGAGCAGAGACGCTACTCCCTCATTGACCCGTCTTCAGCGCCCGAGCTGCTGCGGCTGCAGCACCAGTTGGTGAGCACGGAGGAGGCCCTGCGGGACGCGCTGGACCAAGCCCAGCAGGTGGAGAGGCTGGTGGAGGCTCTTAGAGGCTGCTCAGACAGGACTCCGGTGAGCGCACGGGGCTGCAGCCTCAGGAATACCCCAGCAAGGGGAGGGCGGCCAAGTCCAGGAACCCCAGTCCCAAGCGGGAGGCAGCTCCATCCTGGGGACCCCAGCCTGACAGAGGAGAGTGGCCCAACACTGGACACCTCCCGCCCCCTCCCTCACCAAGTCTGAAGGACAGGACGGTGGCCCCATCCTAAAAACTCAAATCTGAAAAAGGAAACAAGCAAGAGCTGCTTGGTTCTGAGCCTGACTGGTCCCATTGGGAACTCCACCTCCCCCTTGTGGTTATATATGGAACTGCATCCTGGCCGCCTGCTCAGTGGCTCCCTCCCCTTCCCATCCCTTGCTTCCTCACAGACCATCAGCAATTCCGGTTCTGCCAATGGTATCCACCAGCCAGACAAGGCCCACAAACAGGAGGTAAGCGCGCCTGCGGTCTCTCTAGGCCACCCAAGCCAGCGAGCCTCGGAGAAAACCCTCAGAAGTCACCAAGTACACTAAGGAACAAGAATGCTCTGTGTGTGTCTGTGTGTGTGTGTGTGTGTCCTGTAACAATGGGGTTGCTTGCTTAGGAAGATTCTAGTACTAGTCCCATTCAGGAATGGTACTGCTTTTCTTTGTTTCTGGGAATGGAACCCAGGGCCTTAACCTTGACCACACCCCCAGACCCTTACTGGGGGATTCTAGGCAGGTGCTTTACCTCTGAGCCACACCCCCAGACCCTTACTGGGGGATTCTAGGCAAGCACTGTACTGCTGAGCCACACCCCAGGCCTTGGTTTTGGGAGGCCCAGTTTCCCATCTTTCCCCCAGCATCCACCCAAATTATTGTAAGCACCCATGATGGACTTAGCACCTGGTCTAGGAGTACCCATGTCCACAAGTAGCTGTGTGGCCCAGGCAGGTGAGGCTGGAGTAAAGACAAACTCAGCTTGTTCCTTGACCTTCCAGATATTCTGCATTTAACAAGGACTTTGGGAACAAGGACTTTGAAGGCTGTCCGTAGCCAGGACAGCTGGCTGGGTTGGGGTGGCAGAGTAGCCGCCACTCTGGGAACTGTTGTGCAGACCACATGAGGGTTTGTTTTTCTAGTAGCATTGTAAGAAATATGGTCATCATAACTTCCAGATGGAAACTGAGGTTTGGAATCTGCTTCTTATTTTTTCTTTCCTTTTTGTTTTTTGTTTGTTTGCTTTGTTTTGTTTTTTCGAGACAGGGTTTCTCTGTGGAGCCTTGGCTATCTTGGAACTCACTTTGTAGACCAGGCTGCCCTCAGACTCTCAGAGATCCATCCACCTGCCTCTGCCTCCAGAGTGCTGAGACTAAAGGCGTGCACCACCACCGCCCAGCCTGCTTCTTTTTTCTTCAGATCCATCCTCCAAAAGATTCTTGGGTCTCCTTATAGAATCCAGGCTTTTCCTGCCACAGGGCCTTGACACATGCTGTTCTGTCTACCCAGCATGCTCTCTTCCCATGGTCCCTCCCCATTTCCCCATTCATCTTTCAAGACTATTGACGCTCAAACCCTTGTTCTCTCTAGGACAAACACTGACCCTAAGGAACGCCATGGACCGGCCCCATTCACACCAGAGCCCTGCCAGGCTTCCTAGCAGCTTCACCTCCAGGCAGGAGCCAGAACTGTCCCTTCGGAGATGAGACTGTTTGTATTGTCCGCACAGCTGTGGACAATCCCCACCTGAACCCCCTGCCGGACCAGGAGGCTCCCACAGAGTGCAGTACAGCTGGGACTGGCCTGGAGAACCTCTCTTGTCCCAAGGCGCTTCTGGAATGTGCAGAGGCTGACGTGATCCAGTTAGGCCTCTCTTGGCGATGGCGGGCTATTTGGAGCTTGTCTGGGCACCTGGGTAATTGCCTGCCTCCCTTTCCTGCTGGTATCGCCAGGTCCTTTGCAGGCCCCTGAGGGGTGGAGCAGGGCCCTGCTTGGACACACACACACACACACACACACACACACACACACACACACACACACACTGAGAAGGGCTTCAGTCTTCAGAAACTAGGGAGGGCATTCTTGACTCCACTCGAGAGCCTCTTATACATTGGTACACGGTCTCTCGGGCCTCTTAGCCAGGGAAGGTTTGGAGGTGACAGACTCCTTCCTCAACAGCAAGCTAGTATGCATACTCACCTCCACCTGCTGCCTGGAAAGAATCGTACAGACAGCTACAGTATTAGGTGAGCATGCAAACCCATTCTTCCTCCCATCTTGACCTAGAGCCAGGCCTGGCTTGGGGCGTGGAGCCGGACAAGAACAGGTTCAAAACTCTTTAAACAAAGCGTTCATGTGGTGTTTTGCTGGGGGAGAGAAATTGAACTGGTTCTCTTTATTTCTGGGAACTCCCCGCCATGTTACCCCAAAGACCCCAGCAGCCCATGAAGGCCCCTGCTCCTATCTTCCCAGGGCGGGACCACAGTGGGTGACAGGCATGGTTAAGTCATAAGGAAGGCCTAGGCGGCCTCTTGGAGCACCACCAGGTGGCGCTCACACTCTCGCCCTTAGGAGTTGAATTAACCTCTCTACCCTCCTTTCTGCTTCCTGTTGGCTTTTGGGTAGCACTCGCCTTTAACAACCGCAGCCTAGAGCCTAGAATTGATGTTGTAGTGGCCTAACTGCAGAGCCGAATATTGCTCTTTCCAGCACAATCGGGCAGCTCACGGATTAGGAACTAACAGCCAAAGGCTCCCACAGTAGGGACCAGAAGGGGCTGAGCCCCACCCTGGGTTGGGCTTGCACCTGGTAGGTGTGCAAGAAGCCATTTCCCCACAAGCACTGGCCTTTGCAGGCCCCCTCAGCCTACCTGGTGTGGCCACCCAGCTGTGGCTCAGCCATCCCCTCCCCCCCCCCCAGTGGAATTGTGGAAGTGTGGCAAGTCCGTGTTCGGACAATAAAGCTTGTGACTGAGGTACAGGACTCTTGCTGTTGCCTGCTTCTGTCTCGGACATCCTGGGGAGAGGAGTGGGTCCTAACTTTGCTCTCAGCTGCCGGCTAATTTCTACTCAAATGTGAAGGGAAACTGCGCACACACTCACACACAGGCACACGTGCGTGTGCACATACACAAGCATATTTTTACAGCCTGCAGGTGTCATAGATTTCTATTGCTGTGATAAAAGCCTGTGAGCAGCTTGGGGAGGAAGGGGCTTATTTCAGCTTTCAGTTCCACATCACAGTCCACAGGGACCCAGAGACAGGAACTGGAGCGGAAGCCTCGGAGGGTGTCTGCTGCCTGGTTTGCTCAGCCTGCCTTCTTATGCATACCAGGATTACCTGCCCAGGAGCCGCACTGTCCCCAGTGAGCTGGTGCTCCCGTATCATTCCTTAAGAAAATGTTCACAGACTTACCTACAGGCCAATCTGGCGGGGCCATTTTCTCATTTGAGGTCCTGTCCATTGTTGTGACAGCACTGTGACCAAGGTGACTTACGGAATAAAGCATTTAAGGAGGCTTATGGTTTCAGAAAGCACATCTGTAGCTGTCATGGGGAGCATGGCGGCAGGCAGCAGGCAGGCAGAGAACAACAGAATGGCATGGGCTTTGGAGAACTCAAAGCCACCCCTAGGGCACCTCTTCCAACAAGGCCACACCTCCTAATCCTTCCAGAAAAGTTCCACCAACTGGGGACCAAATATTCAAACATGAGCCTATGGGGCCATTTACATTCAAAGCACCACATCCCATTCCCTGGCCCCCATAGGCTTGTGCCCATATCGTAATGCAGAGTGCACTCGTTCAAAAGTCCCCGTAATTCTGTCTCAACACAGTCCCAAAGGCTCTTCTGAGACTTCAAGGCAACCTCTTAATTGTAAGCTCCTGTAAAACCAGATCACATACTTCTGTAAGAGGTGGGGAGCAGAGAAACTACCAAACCTGATCTCTCTGTGTGTGGGAAGATTTCTGGGCTGGAGAGATGACTCAGTGGGTAAGTGCTCTTCCAGAGGACCCAGGTTCAATTCCCAGCACCCACATGGCAGCTCACAACTGTCAGTGACCCCAGTTCCAGGGGACCTGACACCCTCACACAGACAGGCATTCAGAGGAGACCAATTATGTAACAGTAAATCTTAAAAAACAAAAAATAAAAACCAAGTGGTGATGCACACCTTTAATCCCAGCACTCAGGAGGCAGATGCAGGCGGATCTCTGAGTTAAAGGCCATCCTGGTCTACAGACCTAGTTCCAAGACAGCTAGGTCTGTTACAGAGAAACCCTGACTCAAAAAAACAAAATATGTATGTATGTATGTATATTGGGGATCAATCTGACAGCACTATCTCTTGCGGCAGGGGCAGAGAGAAGAGCAAGCTGGTAGAAAATTGAGAAGATTTTGTATGACAGTCCCCTGGCGGGGATCTGAATTGATACAGGCTGTGTGATTGACCAGGAGCTAGGTACCCTTCCCCAGGTAATTGGCATTTTGATGGGAGGTTATGGGAGATTCCTAGAAGATTAAGGGTAGTTCCTGGTAAACAGAAACCGCCTTTAAGTTTGTTTGCTGGATTACAGCCCTAATGCATTAGAGTGACCACTAATAACCACAGCAGAATCGTTATTAGGCTGCCTTGAAATCTCTGGACGACAAAGTTAATCCAAAACTCTTCATTTCCATCTCAGGCACAGTCTCAGCTCTCAGCGCAAGGGCAGAAAGCAGTCATGTTCTTTACCAGAATACCACAGGGATGATTTTCTAACCCCGTGGCTAATGTTCCCCTCTGAGACCTTGAGTGGGACCTCCACGGCCCACAGCTCTCAGCAGCACTGTCTTTCCTGTTCCTCCCAGGATGGGACCAGGCTGAGCTGAGGCCCCAGGGCCATCAGGAGTGCTGCATATTGGTCCTTTACACATGCACTGAGTATCACATGACAAGAAGGTGTGGGGCCACTGTCCCTGTAGTGCTTGCTGGCGGTCACTCTATGGGCTCCAGGTGAGAGGATTATACCCCTTCATCGGTGTGTCTGAGCACAAGTTCTTGGGCCTTATTTTCTTCTTCTTTCTCTCTTTCTTGTTTGTTTTTTGTTTTTTGAGACAGGTGTTGTTGCTTTTTGAAACAGGGTTTCTCTGTGTGGCCTTGGCTGTCCTGGAATTCACTCTGTAGACCAAGCTGGCCTTGAACGCATGTAAATATGCCTGCCTCTGCCTCCCAAGTGCTGGGACTAAAGATGTGTGCCACTACGTTCAGCTCCTAATAAGATTTTTATATTTTTGGTTGTGAGCCTAGTCTTTAACGGCTGAGCCATCTTTCCAGCCCCGTAATAAAAATTTTAAAGCACCCGTATGCTCCTACAGTCCTTGTTCATCCGGAAGGGAGGCACCCTAATTAAATTAGTTTTAATTTTTAAAATTTTATTTATTATTTATTTTTGCTTTTTTGAGGCAGGGTCCCTCTACATAGCCCTAAGGGTCCTGGAACTCACTGTGTAGATCGGGCTGGCTTGGAACTCGTAGAGATAATCCTGCCTCCACCTTCTGAGTGCTGGGACTAAGGGTGTGTGCTATCATCACACTCAGTTACTCGGTTTCTTACTCCCAGGAATAAGGCACTTGCTAGTGTGTGCTCTGAGGCTGGTGCTGGATGGATGATGGTGGCTGCAGATCCATTCAGGAGCAGTCATCCTCTGGACCCAAAATGGATTCAAATGGTGGCGAAATGGAACCTCAGGGTGGGGAGTGGGGGGTGGGAGGAGAGAGAGTAAAACACAGCCTGAAAAAGCAGTTTTACCCAATGTGGAGTAACCTGCAGCAGGGTCCTGTTGTCAGCTCTAACTTGCACAGCAAATTTAAAACCAGGCTGGGTGGAATGAAGGGAGGAGAGGAAGAGAAAGACGGGGGAGGAGGAAGAGTAGGATGAGATGGAAGAGGGAGAGAGGGAGGAGGAGGTTGGGAGGAAATAAGGAGAGAGAAGAGACTAGAAATGGGAAGGATGAAGGGGCAGAGGAGAAAGAAAACTGAGGAGAAAGGAGCTGAGTGAATAGGAGGGGAGTGAAGAGGACAAGCAGGGGGGGAATTAAACATGTAGGCATATACATACACAAGACTTAGAAATGGTCCAAGTCTTGCCTGCAATGCACAGAACTACCACAAGGTGTCTCCCTCAGCTCTTGCATCTTCTGGTCCAGCCCCATCTCCTGATTGGCAAGCCAGCACCGGAAGGGATAATAACATAGGTGTCTCCCTTCCTGGCCCTGTCCTCAGGAGTCACCAGGCTTTGTTCAGACCTCTATGTGGGCATCCATCTGTCCATCCCAGCAACAGAAACTGGCTAGAAAGGGGTCATTTGTTCTGCCTCCAGGGCCCCTTCAGGTAGAACTTGCTGCTCCTGGCTGACCCCCTCCCTAAACCCCTGCTCCTTGTCTAGCAAATCTCCCTGAGGGTGACTCAGAATGTCTTCATTAGGGTCCTTACTGAATCAAGACGACAGCATAGTTCTAGACTGTTCTCTGAAACCCTGGGCAAGGCTTTCCATCCTTTCTCTTATGTGATGGACTTGCTGCTGTCCTCAGAATCACCCTCAGAGCCCCTTCCCTGGCTCAGCAGCTGCCCTTCCCTGCCCCCACTGGAACTACTCTGCACTGGATTTCCCAGACTCCTCAGGTTCCAGGAACTTTTTCCTATGTTCCTCACTCAGTCCACACAGGTGCCCCACACTGCACCCACCGCTTTCTGTTCTTCTCTCCTTGTCAAAGCTCCAGTTGTCAAGGTGACACACCAGAAAGAGGAACCACAGCTTTGGAATTGCCTCTGCCAGACTGCCCTGTGATCCTGTCTTGGGGGCCGTTTGCTTAGTTGCTGGTCGTTGTTGGAGGGCCCAGCCCTCTGTGGGCGGCACCATTCCTAGGCAGGTGAACCTGGTAATACATGAAAGGTAGCTGAGCAAGCAAGGGGAAGGAAGCCAGTAAGCAGCGGCCTCCCTCCATGCTCTCCCATTCAATTCTGGCCTTGAGCTCCTGCCCCGGCTTCCCTCCATGATGGACTGTAACCTATAAGCCAAATAAACTCCCCATCCCCAGTTTGGTATTGGTCAGTGTTTTATTACCGCAACAGAAAGCAAATTAGGACAGCCATTCATTCTGTCCTAGCCTCTTTCTGTGCCCACCCTGGCCTGGTCCTCAGTTTCTAGCTCAAGCCTCACACACTTACATGGACACACACACCTACACACATGGACATCCACTGACACAATATATGTGAACGCATATACTCATAATTAACCACACATATATCCACACATTAAATACTCACACATGTGTATATATTAATACCTACACATACATACAGTCATGCACACAGTACCACACACACACACATGCATATAATTATCCGTATGTGCACACATGTATCTAGATATACATGTATATTACATATACATGTATTGGATGGCTATTCTTTTGTTTTTGTGTTTTGTTTGGTTTGGTTTTTCAAGACAGGGTTTCTCTGTATTGCTTTGGAGCCTGTCCTGGAACTGGCTCTGTAGGCCAGGCTGGACTTGAACTCACAGAGATCCACCTGCCTCTGCCTCCCAAGTGCTGGGATTAAAGGCGTGTGCCACCAGTGCCCAGCTTGTGGTGGCTATTCTTGATTGTCAACTTGAGTACATTAACTAAATCCCAAAAAATGGAGGGCACATCTGTAAGGGATTTCTGCTTAATTTGAAATAGGAAAAGACATACCTTTAATCTGGATTGTTATACAGGGTTCCTCTGGCTGTCCTAGAACTCACTCTGTTGGCCTCAAACTTAGAGATTCCCTTACCTCTGCCTCCCCAGTGTTGGGATTAGAGGTGTGTGCCATCTTGTCCTGACCTTTCTAATCCCCATTATTTATTGTGCTAAGATCTTTTTCTTAGCCAGGTGGTAGTGGTACACACCTTTGATCCCAGCAATCAGGAGGCAGAGGCAGCTGACTCTGAGTTTGAGACCAGCCTGGTCTACAGAGCAAATTGTTGAACAGTCGGGACTACACAGAGAGATCCTGTCTGGAAAAACAAACAAACGAAATCTTTATTTGTATATGTCTAAGTATTTTGTGTGTGCTGCATATATTCCTGGTGTCTACAGAGGCAAGAAGGTGCTAGATCCCTGGAACTGGAGTTCCAGGCAGTTGTAAGCCACCATGAGGGCAAGAGCAGTAAGTGCTTTTAATCACTGCGCTGTCTCTCTAGCTCTGATTTTATTCTATTTTATGAAGTTACCTGCTTGTTTTTTAAATTACGTTTGTACTTGTGTGTCTGTGTGTGGATGTGTACACATGAGTGGCAGTGCCTGCAGAAATCAGAGAGATCAGAACCTCCTGGAGGTAGAATTGCAAGTAGTTCTGAGTGGCCCAATATGGGTGCTGGGTATTGAACTCGTGTCCTCTGCAAGAGCAGTGTGTGCTCTTTTTGTTTGTTTGTTTTTCGAGACAGGGTTTCTCTGTGGCATTGGAGACTGTCCTGGAACTAGCTCTTGTGGACCAGCCTGGTCTCGAACTCACAGAGATCCACCTGCCTCTGCCTCCTGAGTGCTAGGCTTAAAGGCAAGGCGTGCGCCACCAACTCCTGGCTAGTGTGTGTTCTTAACCACTGAACCATCTCCAGCTGCAGGTTTTATTTATTTGTATTTAATGTGTATGCCACTTGCCTACAGAGGCCAGAAGAGGGCACCAGATCCCATAGAGCTGGAGTTACAGGCAACTAAGCTGCCTGGTGTGGATGTTGGAAACAGCCTCTGCAAGAGCAGCAAACACTGTTAACCACTGAGCCATCTCTCCAGTGCCCTGCTCTTTGTTTTTTAATTAAGAAGCAAAACTCTCAGCCTTTAACCCCACACCTTCAGTCCCAGCACTTGAGAGGCAGGGGCTGTCTGAGCTCTGATATTGAGGCCAGCCTGGTCAACATAGCAAGTTTCAGGACAGCCGAGGCTACACAAAAACCTGGTCTTGAAAAGCAAACAACAACAAAAGTAGAACAAGCATCACACTCATTTTTTTGTGTACAACAGGACAGCTGGACACAGGTCTGCCTTGCAGAGGGGCTGTAGGGAACCAATTAGCACAAGTGTGGTTTCATGAGCCAATCACAATCACATTTGTGTGGTGCAAACGTCAACCCTGAATCTTACCTAACCCTGTTTAGAATCTTCTGCCCTGGTTGTAGTCTGGTACCCAGCACCTCGGTGTTGACTCTAGTTATAGGGTTGAGTACTGTGTCACAGACTTCTTCCTAGCACCAAGTTCATGTCCACAGGGTGTGCCTGTGACGACCCACCACCTTCGAGCCTGCCTCCTCTCAGCCCAGTGCCCATCCATGTTCACTAAAGAAGTGTCAGATCTGTGTCTGTGTGTCTGTGTGTCTGTCTGTCTCTGTCTCTCTTGCTGTTTCACTGTTCTTGTTTGGGGGTTTGGGGATATTGTGGGGTGTGTGTGTGTGTGTGTGTTGTTGTTGTTGTTGTGGTGGTGGTGGTGGTTGTTTTTTTGTTTTTGTTTTTGTTTTTTTTTTTTTTTGAGACAGAGTCCCCCTCTTCCAGAAGCCTCAGCTCCGAGAGTAACCTGAAATTCTCGATCCTCCTGCCTCCACCTCCCAAGTGCTGAGATTGCAGGTGTGTGCCATCACCCTGGCTTCTCCGTCCATTCTTTTCTAGAATCTTCCAGCTTTGGGCTGGAAGCTTTCTTCCTTTGAGACAGGATTTCTTTTTTCAGCCTTCATACCTTTGTAAGCTTCTATCATGTTTAGAAAACAAACTCGCCAATCCCCCCAACCCCCACCCCAACCTCCAGGCTGACGCCCCCAAGACTTCGCCTCCTGGGTGGCCTCCTGCATCCAATTAGACCTTGCCTGAATCTTTAACGTTGATAGTTTTTAAAAAAGTCTTTTAATCCAGGCTTCAGGCTTTGATCTCCTATCTTCTGGAATCATCTTCATCTGTCACTTAATTTTATCGTTGTTTTAAATCTCTCCACTTTTATCTGGCAAGAGTAACTTTCAAGCCCCTCTTCCTGGCTTCTAATTTTAATTCTGTGTGTGCTGATTGGGACTCAGACTTCAACCCTCTCCTTTGAGGTTTCTACTCTTCATCTCCTTGGCAATTCTCTTGGTTCTTTCATCTGAACTGCTTTTTGCTATATAAAGAAAATTTCTGGGACCACGACTGTAGCTCAGTAGGTAGAGCATTTGCCTAACATGTACAAAGCCCCGGGTTGCCTCCCCAGTACTGCACACACAGGGTGGTGGTATATATCCCTGTAATAATGTGGAGGCAGGAGGATTAGAAATTCAAGGTTGTCTTCAGCTACCTGCTGAGTTGGAGGTCCGTCTAGGCAACACTAACTTCTTGCCTTAAACAAAAAAATCTAAACATTTTGTTGGAGATAATTCAGATACCTCACACATTCATTAATCAGAAGGGTTTTATTTTAAATCTCAAGTTGCACACTTACCATCATGATTCTGGAACATCCTTGTCACCCCTAAAAGAAATTCCACAAAATTTAGCCAGCACTCAGCAATAGCCCATCTATTCCACCCAGGAATAGTGGTATGTTCCCGGACACATGATTGCCTTTCATCTTTGGGAATAAGATCTGCTGAACGTTCCCACTGTCAATCAGTTACCAAAGAGTTCAGAGCCTGGGTGCAGTGGAGCTTGCCTGTAACCCCAGGAGGACCGTGAGTTTGAGACCAGCCAGGGATGGCAAGACCATGTCTCAAAAATAACAAAAATGGGGACTGGGGAGATGTTTTAGTCAGTAGTGTGCTTTTTCTGCTAGCATCGGGACCTGAAGTCAGTCTCCAGTACCCACAGAAAAAAATTGAGGCATGATGGCATGCACTTATAATCCCATTGCTGGTGAGGTGGAGACCGGGAGATTTGGGGACAATCGATGGTCAACCAATGTAGCCAATTGGCAAGCTCCTATCTCCAAAACTAAGGTGGAGAGTGATCGAGATAGATACCTGATGACAAACCTCTGGCCTCCACATGCATGTACATACACATGCAATTATGTGTACACACACATGAATATATACATACACCACACATACGCTAAATGATAAAGCAAACAAAATCTTCAGGCAAATTTGTAGGTTTAGTATAATGCAACATAGCTGAATCCCAACATTTGGTAGGTGGGGACTGGAAGGTCAATAGTTCAAAGGTCAGGGGTGTGGTAGAATATTACTTTAAGGTGTGTGACTTTTGTTTATGCTGCATTTGTTTAACTCCATGAAGCTGTGAGTCTTTGCCTGTCTGAAACACCTGATGGTCTAATAAAGAGCTGAATGGCCAATAGTGAGGCAGGAGCAAGGACAGGCAGGGCTGGCACAAGGATAAATAGGGGGACCGACGAAGAAGAGAGCTACAAGAAAGCAAGGAGAGGAGGACTTCAGGGGCCACCCACCCAGCCACCCACCCAGCCAGCCACCCACCCACCCAGCCAGCCACCCACCCAGCCAGCCACCCACCCAGCCAGCCACCCACCCAGCCAGCCACCCAGCCAGCCAGCCAGCCAGCCACCCACCCACCCAGCCACCCACCCACCCAGCCAGCCACCCACCCAGCCAGCCACCCACCCAGCCAGCCACCCACCCAGCCAGCCAGCCAGCCACCCACCCAGCCAGCCAGCCAGCCACCCAGCCAGCCACCCAGCCACCCAGCCAGCCACCCAGCCACCTAGCCAGCCACCCAGCCACCTAGCCAGCCACCTACCCAGCCAGCCACCCAGCCACCCAGCCACCCACCCAGCCACCCAGCCAGCCAGCCACCCACCCAGCCAGCCACCCAGCCACCCACCCAGCCACCCAGCCACCCACCCAGCCACCCAGCCACCCACCCAGCCACCCAGTCACCTAGCCAGCCACCCAGCCAGCCACCCAGCCACCCAGCCAGCCAGCCAGCCACCCAGCCAGCCACCCACCCACCCAGCCAGCCACCCACCCAGCCAGCCACCCAGCCACCTAGCCACCCAGCCACCCACCCAGCCACCCACCCAGCCAGCCACCCAGCCACCTACCCACCCAGCCAGCCACCCAGCCACCTACCCACCCAGCCAGCCACAAAGTAAGAAGGAAAGTAAAATATACAGAACAAAGAAAGATAAAAGCCCAGAGGGACGGGTAGATGAGTTAATTCAAGTTAAGAAAAGCTGTCTACAAACAAGCCAGGCTAAAGCCAGACACACTAATAATAAGTCTCTGTGTGTAACTGAAGCTGGGTGGCAGGCCCCTCAAAAGAGCCAAAAAGCCACACTACACAGCAGTTCATGGCTAGTGTGGGCAACATAGTTAGTTTCAGGCCAGCCTGGACGACCCGAGACTGTCTCAAAAATACAAAATAATAAACAAAAATAAAAAACAAAATCGTGGGCAAGCAGAAAAAGAAAACAAGATAAAACAAAGGCTGGGGAGTTGCCTCCATAGTTGAAGCACTTACCATATAAGCAAATAGATGGGAACGCAGATCCCCATAACCCACATAAATGCTGGGTTGGCATGGAGGCTCACCTGTAATTCCAGTCTCAGACATCGGAGACAGAGGATTCACAGAGCCATCTGGCTCTTGAGGGTAGTCATATTGATGAAGTCGGGGTTCGGCTAGAGACCCTGCCTCAAAGAAAAAAGCGAAAGAGTAATAAGGAAGATTGCGAACATTGGCCTCCAGCACCCATATGCAGGCACACAAGGGTGCATACTCACGCACATTCAAACCTGCACACGTGCATCCCACACAAACATCGCAGAGGTGGCACACGTCTTTAGTACCAGTACTCGGGAGGCAGAGGCGGGCAGATTTCTGTGGGTTTGAGGCAATCAAGTTCCAGGACAGCCAAGGCTACACAGAGAAAGCCTGTCTCAAACAAATACAAAAAGAAATCAAGTAAAATTTAAAATCGGAACAAAATTACATGTGACTACCTCTGTATCCTTGACATCTATCTTGTTTCCTTGATTTTTTTTTTTTTTTAAGTTGTAGACAGGGTTTCACTATGTATCCCTACCTGGCCTGGAAATCTCTATGTAGTTTCACTATGTATCCCTACCTGGCCTGGAAATCTCTATGTAGACCAAGGCTACACAGAGAAAGCCTGTCTCAAACAAATACAAAAAGAAATCAAGTAAAATTTAAAATCGGAACAAAATTACATGTGACTACCTCTGTATCCTTGGCATCTATCTTGTTTCCTTGATTTTTTTTTTTTTTTTTAAGTTGTAGACAGGGTTTCACTATGTATCCCTACCTGGCCTGGAAATCTCTATGTAGACTAGGTTGGCCTTGAACTCACAGAGATCCACCTGCCTCAGCCTCCCAAGTGCTGGGATTAAAGGTAAGCACCACCATGGTTAGCTTTTTGAGACAGGATCTTATTCTATTACCCAGGCTGATCTCAAGGCAGGTGTGACATCCTTCTCAGCTACCTGAGTGTTGTTGGAAATACAAGTCTGAACCACTATGCCTAGGTAAGGGTGTGTGTGTGTGTGTGTGTGTGTGTGTGTGTGTGTGTGTGTGTTTAATTATAATAATGCAAATCCCTAAGTTAACTTTACAGTGTTAGCTATCAAGGTCTTGAGCTATCAAGATCTTTAGTAAATTTATTCTAAAACACCTTATATTTTGTTTTGGACTAGTCAAATCACGGTGCAAGGACAATTAGCTGTCCATATGGGAAAAGAGTGAAAATAGATTCCCACCTCCCACATAAGTAAAAGCCAGACCCAGATCAAATAACTACGTGTGAAAAGTAAAATTGTAAACTTTCACAACAAAATGTAGAACAGGGAAATGTACGTGACTAGAAAAAACAAGACACTGTGGTTCCAACTGTCTCTTTAAAAAAACCTCTCTCTCTAATAATATATAGTATACAGATACCTAATACATAATATAATATTAGATAGATATGTAGATACATAGATGTTTGGTTTTTGACACAGGGTTTCTCTGTGTAGCCCTGGCTGTCCTGGAACTCACTCTGCAGACCAGGATGGCGTGGAACTCACAGAGGTTCTGCTTCTGCCTCTTGAGTGCTGGGACTACACGTGTGTGCCACCACACCCTGCAAAATCTCTCTATATTTTCATTTATATGCATTGGTGTGTGTCTTCTTGACTGTGTGTGCACCATGTCACACAGGTGTCTGTGGAGGCCAATGGGGGTGCCAGATGCCCTGGAGCTGGGGTTTGCAGGTGGTTGTGAACTGCCTGATATGGGTGTAGGATGGGAACTAGGTCCTCTGCAAAAGCAGCAAGTGTTAACCCCTAAGTCATCCTTCCAGGCCCCCAGTCTCTTATTGAGGAACATTTCTCAGGAGCCCAGCCAGTAATATGCTAGTCTTGCAGGAAAGGGGGCCTATGTTTAACCCCCAGAGCCTTGTACACAACTGGGCATGATGGAGTACGCTTGTTGTAATCCCTGTGTTAGGGAGGTCAAGGCAGCCTTGGGACCCTTAGTTTCAGGTTGGTGAGAAAGCCTGTATCGATAAGACAAGACGGGAGACAGAGAGGTGACTCGGTGGGTAAGGATATTTGCCACCTAGCCTCACGACCAGAGTTTGATCTCAGGACCACATGGCTGAAGAAAAGAGCCAATGAGTTGTTGTCTGACTATGGTATGTGTACACACACACACACACACACACACACACACACACACACACACACACCCACACACATGTGGGTGGGAAGTATTGTTGGTGTCAACCTGACAGGTAACATAGATCAGGTAACATAGAGTTACCTAAAACTCAAAATGGAGAACACGCCTGTAAGGGATTTCTGCTTAATCTGAGGTGGGAAGATCACTTCTAATCCGGATCTTTGAAGCAGGGAGACACATCCTTAATCCAGATCTAATGTGGTCCAAGCCTTCTACTAAAAGCCTATGTAAGGACATGGAAGAAGGAAGCTCTTGCTCTTGCCATGCTAATAAATCTATTTCTTCGCTGGCATTGGGGCCCACTTCTCTGGGACTCCAGTGGCCACTGAAGACTAAGACTGGCTGAGACATCCAGCCTCATGAACTGAACAAATGCTAGATTCTGGAACTTTCTGTTCATAGCCAGCCATTGTTGGATTAGCTAGACAGCAGCCTGCAAGTCATTCTATAAATCCTATATGTATATATGTGTGTATATATGTACACACACACACACATACATACATACATACATACATACATATATATATATACATATATACTATATATATATACATATATACATATATACATATATATATATATATATATATATATATAGAGAGAGAGAGAGAGAGAGAGATTCATTCTGAACATTCTGTTAATCTAGAGAACCCTGACAGAGAGAGGGAGGGAGAGAGAGAGTTAGGTCTCTGACCTACCATATTTGTATGTTTTTTTTCAAGCTGAGGTCACCTAAAAGTCCAAAGTGAAAGGTGTCCTCCAGCCATCACATCTCTATTCTAGGTGACATTATGAAGAACATAAGAAAAGGAATGTTCCAGAATTCCTATAGATATTCTGTCACATTTCACTGGCCAGGTGATCATACTGTAATCCCAGCACTTGGGAGGTTGGCAGGAGGATCAAGATTTTTTTTAATTGAGCTATGTAAAGTATTTTTATATCAATAAACAAACAGTTCAAGGGGTGGGCCAAGCCTGTTATCTCAGCTTCCTACAAGGCCGAGGCAGAGACTAGATAGTTCAAGACTAGTATGGACCTCAAAAAATAATAAGAAAAAAAGGGCTAGGGGTATAATTTAGCAGCAAAGCACTTGCCTAGAATCCCCCAGTGAGGGGTTAAAGGTGTGGCTCAGTGGTAGAGCACCTGCTTAGAATCTCCCAGTGAGAGCTGGGGTATGTCCCAACATTTGTAAGGCTTGGGTTCAATGCCCAATACTATGTTAAAGAGAATTTGCATCCTGTTTTTAGGATATCTGAGAGGCAGAAATCTCATTGGCCCTGAGGGATGCTGGGTAACTGAAGAACAAGGAGGAAGTCTGCACTCAAGGTCCTACATGTATTTCAAAACTGGCATTTGGGGTTAGCTAGTTCTGTGTGTGCAGATAGCTGCCAGACCACTGGAAGCACCAGAGAACAGAAGGTACAGAGAGGAGGGGTTCCTTGTGCTCTTGATAAAGTCACAGACCTGTGCAGAAAACCAGAGCATCCTGGGAGGAGATAGTCCCTTGTCTGATAGGATGAGGCGTGAAGCAGCTTGGAGAAAATGGAAATCTAGAAGGTCCCTGTAGGTGGCAGATTGGAACTGAGGCCTGGAAGGTAGAAGGGTTTCCTTATAGCCCAGGTTTGCCCACTTAAAAAAAAAAAAAAAAGATTTATTTATGACTCTGTGTGTGTGTGTGTGAGTGTGAGCATGTGTGTGTGTGTGTGTGTGTGTGTGTGTGTGTGTGTGTGTGTGTGTGGGTGTGGTGTGCAGTTGACAGAGGAGGACAGAAGAGGGCATCAGATCTCCTGTAGCCAAAGTAATGGGCAGTTGTATGTGGGTGGTGAGTTCGGAACTTGGGTCCTCTTCAAGAGCTGCAAGCACTCTTAACCACTGAGCCATCTCTCCAGTCCATTCACTCACTTTCCCTTCCATTGTATTCCCCAAGGCGTGATATGCGACACAGTTTAATTCCACCACAGAAGCCCCAAATAAGCTCTGGATAATCCCTCCTACCCCAACCTCACTTTTGTCATCTGTGGAATGGATCCCTTATATCCGTCCCTACTTTTTAAAAAATTGTTTTTTTGCTTTTTATTTTATTCCCTACATAGCCCTGGCTGTTATGGAACTTATTCTGTAGACCAAGCTGTTCTTCAGCTCCAGAGATCTGCCTGCCTCTGCCTTCCCAAGTGCTGGGATTAAAGGCAGGCACCACCACCGCCTGACTTTATCCTTCCCCTTATAAAGGAATGAGAAGAGACCCTGGGAGATTTCTAAATCCCAGAACTTGTAAAAATCTCTTAGTGATTGAATATATATATAATCTTGTGAATTCACTGGGGGTAACTGAAGCCCAAAGCCCTAAAAGTCTCACACATGAGGGTTCAATCATCCCTACCTGTGTCAGAGTTTTGGAACAAAAGGACCATGTTCCTTGCTTGCTGAGCCTGTTCCTCCAAGAGTGAGGGACCCCACTGGAGGAGGGGGTATCTGCTGCCTTCTTTGGCACCTCGCAAATGTTAATTGGGGAAATTATGCAAAGATGAGAGATGCTCATTTGCATGTTAATGAGGTGGCTATATTAAAAATAGCAAGAGGAAGAAGTTAAGTTTGGGACTGAAGAGAGTCTGCCAGAGATTCTGAGGAAGGGCCAAGCTCCTGGGATCATGAGGCGGAGGTATAACCTGGCCTGATTGGACAGGAACCCCCAGCTCTAATAGCTTAGGAGCACAATGCAGCCCCGCCCCCTCTAGCCCCTGGAGGGCAACCCTTTGGCACACTGGACAAAGATTTTAGAAGTCACTTCTGAGTGTGTCTCTCCTCTGCATGTAACCTGCTGAGTCTCCTGTTGCCCTCAGGATACCTGGTCCACATTCGTCTTTTCTGACACTCCCAGCAATACCAGCCTTCAGCTGCTCACCCAGCTCCACTCTGACCATGAACCTTCCCGGAGTAGACACATTCTAGGGGCCTGGAACAGCGTGGAGCTGTTGACCTCAGGCTGGAAACCAGGGCATGTGTTACACTGGAGAAGGGGCTTTGCTTTTGTTTCCACAGGAGAAGAAAAGCTATGGATACCATCAAAATTGCTAACGATTGGATTTGGACAAGAAAGACCTCTTAATTAGAAGAGCTGGCCATTCAGTCTAAACTAACCTATAAAACTAACAAGTGCTTTTCATCTGATCAGATATAACTTACCAAAAGAGAACATCCCCAAAATTAGGGTTGGGAAAGGGTTTTGTTTCTGCCTTTTCAGAAGAATAAAGGAATCCCAGGACCACTGTCCAAATGAGACATCTGAAGAAGGATAAATCATCCAGGAAAAAAAAATGTCCCAATAAAAAGAGTAAATTGGCTTATTGGTATATCACATTTCCAATAGGATAAAATTTCATAAATCTTCCCAAATGTTTGTTTCTACTGTTCTCTACAGACATGTAATGCAAATGGTCTTTTTGTAGTCCCAGTCCAATTAAAGATTAAAGCTGGCTTTGGAGCTGGAGTGTGACTCTCTCCTTCTCTAAACCCAGGCACGCTTGTTAAAGTAAAATCCAAAATCTCTGTCTCATGTCAGAAGAGCCACCTAATATGGAACAGAAGAAAAACCAAAATTAAGGCACTATTTTATTGCCACTAATCTCATAATCCTTTGGTTTTATTTTAACTCTAACAACTTTTCTTAAGGTATAAATATTATCTCAAAATTAATAAGATTTATATATATGTATATATATATATATATATATATATATTTTAAACTTTTTGTCATGATATTAATGGTCATATAGAGTACTAACTAATTCTAGGAAAAGGCTTCATTTACCTTCCTGTACATGATGTCAGGTTTGAGTCTCTATCAGTTTTCTGCAGTGAACCATGACCATGCCTAACAGTGTCCTTTGAAGTCTCCAAAAGGAGAATGAGCCCCACAAAGAGGATTCCACCAGGACTGCAATCACACAAGTTAGAATAGAAAGGGAACTAGGTTCAACCTTTTGGACTCATCACAATAGGGTAGATACAGACTATTTTCTCTGTATTTGTCAACTGATAGTGGACTAGACATTGTTGGCATATTTACTGTCCATATATTGTATATAGTTATTGTACTTATTGTATATAATTTTTCTTATATTAGTTATAACATTTTTTTATTTTACACATGAAAAGGGAGAGATGTGATGATATTTTGTCTATACTATAACAAATAAAGCTTGCCTGAAGATCAGAGTACAGAACTAAGCCACTAGTTAACCATAGAGGCCAGGCAGTGGTGGCACACACCTTTAATCCCAGCATTTTGGAGAGAGAGGTAGACAGACCTATGTGAGTTCAAGGCTGTCCTGGGCACACAAGATTGTTTCTCTAAAAGAGAAACAGAGTTCACACAAAGGTGATCGCAGCACTTGGGATCATATGCCTTTAATCCCAGCACTAGGGAGGTGGAGACAGGAATGATATGGCTGTGGGGAGAAACAGGAGCCCATTGCAGTCTGAGGGTTCAGTCTGAGATGCAGTCTGAGGATTCTTAGGGACAGAATCGCTCCTTTGGTCTGAGCATTGGTAGAGGTAAGAACTCTAGTGACTGGCCGCTTTGCTTCTCTGATCCTTTAGCTTTCACCCCCTGATAACTGACTTTATTAAGACCAATTAGAATTCACGCTATACGGAGTAACTGGAATGGTCTTTTCCACTGAGACAGCTACACAGTCCCTCAAGTACCAGGACATAGATGCTTTCTTTGGCCTCTGGGACTAGCTGATCTTTTCTTTATCTTGAGACAGGGTTTCTCTATGTATCCTTGGATGTCCTGGAACTCACTCTGTAGACCAAGCAGGCCTCAAACTCAGATATCTGCCTGCTTCTACCTTCCAAATGCTGGGATTAAAGACATGTGCCATGTACCACCGCTGCCTGGATGGCATGCTTGTTTTTTTAAAAACATATATATTTAATATTTATGTGAATGTGCTTGAGTGTACGTACCATGAGCAGGGAAGCATGTGGAGGTCAAAAGAGGGGGTTGAATCCCTTGGAGCTGGAGTTCCAGGCAGTGGTGAGCCACCCAGTGTGGATGCTGGGAACCAAACGCAGGTCCTCTGCAAGAGCAATGCATGCTCTAAGTGCTGAGCCATCTCCCCAGCCCTGTCAAGTCGCTGCTTTTATGGGTATTGACACAGGGTCTCATATAGCGGAGGTTAGCCTGCAACTCACTGTGTAGCTGAGGATGACCTTGAACTTCTGATCTGTCTGCCTCCACCTCCTGAATACTGGGGTTAGAGGTGCGCACAACCATGCTAAGTCTATACAGTGCTGAAGATGGAACCTAAGGACTCATGTGTGCCAGCCAAGTACTTTATCCATTGAGCCACATCCCTACCCTCTATTCTCACTTGCTTTTGTCTCCAGGAGTCACCCAGGGGTTGTGAGGCCTCTGGTTAACTCTTCAGTACTATGGAGAATACTGCAGGGTCTGTAACAGCACAGGAGTCGGGCTGTGTCCCTGTGTTCCTGTCAGGTGTCCTACCATGAATAGATGGTCAAAACAAGCATGAGAGGAGAGACTCTGGGTCCCTGGTCCCATCCAGCCACTTCTCAAGGACAGCTAGAAGAAGGGAGGAGGTATAAAGGGAGGCTGATTATAAAGTAGAAAGTAAAATGTGTACAGGCCTTCTCTGATTCCCATAAACACCCATTGAGGTTATCAGTCACTGGACCTGGTGATTTACAGGGTTCGGTTTACTCAGACAGGAAGAACTTATGAGACCCTAGACTTGGGATGAGGGGGGCCTGTGGAGGGGCTGCAGGCAGTGCCAGGCACCTTGGGAGGAGGAAGATGGTGACCACAAAAGCACATTCCCCTCCCAAGAAGCCTCTCACACTGCACGATCTACTTTTCCATGGTTTACGTCATCGAACTCCTAATAGCCTTGTGAGAAAGGTCCTATTTTAATCCCTCTTATGACCAGGAGCACTGGAGCACAGGGAGGTTTTGTATCTCGGTTGGGTCACACAGCCAACAGATGGCCATCAGTTCTGGGTTGTACGTGCTTTTAGTTGATTTTCGTTCATAGTGGAGAGTCTGGCCAGCCTCCTGCATCGGCTTTTACAAGTTTGGGATTACGGGCTTTCAACACCATTCCTGGTTTTTGTTTATTTTATTTAATTTTTTGTTGCTGTTGATTTTTCAAGACAGGGTTTCTCTGTGTAGCTTTGTAGACCAGGCTGGCCTTGAACTCAGAGAGATCCACCTGCCTCTGCCTTCCGAGTGCTGGGTTTAAAGGCATGGGCCGCCACCTGGCCTGCTTGTACTATTTGTGATGTTGTTATTTTATTGTGACTGAGCCTCATGTACCTTGGGTTAATGTCAAACTTGCTGTGTAGCTGAGGATGACTCCTGACTTTCCTGCCTACACCTGCTGAGTGCTGGGATTGGAGGTCTGTGCTACCACTCTTTATTTATAACCAACTCCCCTCACCCCTTTTTTTTGGGGGGGTTATTTTTTAAATTAAGACAGGGTCTCTTGTAGCTCAGGCTGTCTCAAATTTGGCTTTGTTTCTAATGATGACCCTGAATGTCTGGTCCTCCTGCCTTCATCCCTGGAGTGCTAGGATTACAGGCATGCTCCACCGTGCCTGGGTTATGCCATGCTGGGAATACAGAATGCAGAGCTTCATGCGTTCTAGACAAGTGCTGTGCCAACCTGAGCCAAATTCCCAGCTCATGGCTGCTTACTGCTTCCTCCACACCATTCTAAGGAGGGAAAGGGCGAAGGAGCTGTGGGGGGCGGGCAGAATTCTGGGCCCTGCCCCTTTCTGCCTCTGTGCCTCCTCCCTTTGCTTAATCATCTTCCCCAAAACTTTGGCAGCTCGGCCGGCCCGACACTCCTCCTTGTCCTCGTCGGCCCTGAAGGCAGTCGACCTGAGTCCTCAGTAGAATTAAAATAGATCTGACCTAAATTCAAGAACAATGCAGGCACTGAAACACGGCTGCATCAGCCTGGGGAGGAGAAGAAAAGACACTTGAAGATTAACTTTCAGAGCATCCTAGATCTCCAGGTAGGAGACCAGGCTGACCCAGGCCGAGAACACTGACTGTTCCTAAGTCATCCCTAAGTGGGGCAGGAACTGCAGCTCCACCTGTCTAGCATGTGTGAGGTCCCGGGTTCCATTCCTAGCAGTGTCCCAGCTCCTCAATAAGATTCAAAGGTTGATGAACATGGTGGCATGGGCCTTTAATCGCAGCACTCTGGAGACAGGCAGATAGATGGTCTACGTAGTGAGTTCCAGAAGAGCCAGGACTACTTAGGGAGAGCTTGTCAAAAACTAGAATAAAATAAGGGTGAGTGTAAACCCAGGCATGACAGTGCACGCCTGAAATCCTAGGATTGGAAAGGTTCAAGGTCATCTTTGCCTACATAGTAATTTTGAAGCCAGCCCGGGCTACCTGGTGAGATCCTAACAAACACCAAGAAAATGAAACGAACACCTGGGGGCTGTCAACTGTAGAGCCTTCCTAGCACATGCAAGGCTGTGGGCTTCATCTTCAGGCCTGCAAGTAAAAGGAAATGCAAAGGTGGGTGGGGATGGGCTCTGCTGGGAGCTGGTCTCCTAAGAGTCCTCAAACGGTCCCACAGATGGTACTCACAGATGTGCCTCTGGCAGGTAGGTCTCCACCCTGACACTCGTGGCTCTGTCAGTAAGGGAGTCTCTCTGAGCTTAAAGTTCCCAGATGTAAGATGAGGATGCTGCTCGGTGTGGTGGTTGGTATATGTCTGTCCTTAGGAGGCTAATGCCGGAGGATTGCGTGGTATTCAAGGCCAGCCTGGGACTCTGTCTTGGCAAACACACACACACACACACACACACACACACACACACACACACACACACACACTCAGGGCAGGAGACAAGGTGCATGGATAAGAGCACCTGTTGCTTTTATCCTGAGTTTGGCTCCCAGCACCTACATTCAGTGGCTCACAAGCACCTATAAGTTCAGCCTGGTGGGATTTGACACCCTGTTCTGACTCATAGGCACAAACGACACACATAACAAAATTAAGCAAACAAACCAACCAACCCTGCAGCTTCTCTGGAGCTTGTAGAGGGTTCTGGTTTGGGAGAAGGCACCAGGACATACCACTCCCCCCCCCAGGCGCTCCCATCCCCCTGCTGTCCCTCAAGCTCCGGGAAGTAGGGGCCTCATGCTTGGCTCTATCACAATATTTACCAACAGCATTGCAATTGAGCCAGACGGCTCGGCAATTATAATCACGTTATCATTATTGCTGATAATTTTGATCATAAGCATAAATTATAAACAGGAGCAGGGCCCAGCGGGTGGGGCACTGCACTTCTAGGAGGGAGTATGGGGCAGCCTCTCCCACCCTTTTCCTCTCCTGGCCAAGGCTGTAAATGTCTCCTTTCTGAGGCCTGACCGAGGGATGCTGGTGAACCCAGGTAGCTTTTCCAGCCAGGGTCCCTGGGCTGTCCTGACTGTCTCCTGCGAAGCCCCACTCTGCCGCACACAAACTATTAAGGTGCAATTACGGAGGAGCCCGGCGCTCCAAATTGATCTCTCAGTAACGCCACAGCTGCAACCATGGAGACGGCCGAGTCAATTACATGCCTGGCTCTGTTCTTCAAAGATTCCAGCGGAGGAGAGGCAACGGAGGCGGGGGCAGGGAGTGGAGAGAGGCAGAGAGGGAGCCAGGGCTAAGGAGATACCAAGGGATGGAGGAAGACAGAACTGGAGAAATTATGTAGTTCCAGAGACACCCCAAGAGAGGCCGAGACCTTGAGACCTTGAGACAGAGATCTTGAGATGGAGAGAAGCTACCAGTGCGGGGTAAGCAAACAAGACAGTGTTCGCTGCAGTCCCAGCACTGGGAATGCAGAAGCAGGAGGATCACTAGTTTGGGGCCAGCCTGGGATGCATAGCAATTTAAATGCCAGCCTAAGATACATAGAAATAGACCCTGTTTCAACAACAACAACAAAAATAGAGGAGCTGTGGGAGGCTGTTTAAAAAGACAGAATCTGGGGCTAGAGATATGGTGCAGCCGTTAAAAGCACAGGTTGCTCTTGCTGAGGATCCGAGTTCGGTTCCCAGCACCCGTGTTGGGCACGCACATATACATATACATTACATATACATATACATATACATATACATATACATATACATGTACATGTACATGTACATGTACATGCACATGCACATGCACATGCACATGCACATGCACATACACATACACACATACATATATAAAAAAATTAAAGAAAGAACTAGTCATGGTGGCACATACCTATGATCTCAGGTGGAGACAGGAAGATCAAAAGTTTTAGGTAAGATTGAGGGGAGTGGTGCGCACCTTTAATCCCAGTACTTGGGAGGCAGAGGTAGGCATATCTCCATGAGTTCAAGGCCAGCTTGGAATACATAAAACCCTGTCTCAAAAAAAAGTCAGTATTTCCATACCATTTATATTACTTTTATTTTGGTTTTTCAAGACAGGGTTTCTCTGTGTAACAGTCCTGCCTGTCCTGTAGACCAGGCTGGCCTCAAACTCACAGAGCTCCTCCTGCCTCTGCCTCCCAGGTGCTGGGACTAAAGGTGAGTGCCACCACCACCCAGTGAGAGTTACATTCTTTTTAAAAAAAAAATGTATTTATTTTTATTTTATGTGCATTGGTGTTTTGCCTACATGTATGTCTGTGTGAGGGTGTCAGATCTTGGAGTTACAGACAGTTGTGAGCTGCCATGTGGGTTCTGGGAATTGAACCCAGATCCTCTGGAAGAGCAGTCAGTGCTCTTAACCACTGAGCCATCTCTCCAGCCCCAGAGAGTCTAATTTGAATTATTTTTGTTGTTGTTGTTGTTTTTTGTTTTTCATGTACGGGTGTTTTGCCTGCATGTATGTCTGTGAACCACAGAAGTCAGAAGAGGGCACTGGATCCACAGGAACTGGAGTTGTGATGGTTGTGAACCGTCACATATGGTGGGTACCTGGTTCGGTTCCTCTGCAAGAGCTCTTAACCACTGAGCCATCTCTCCACCTCTTCCAGCTTGCTTATTTATGGTGTAATGGATGAAATCTAGGTCTGTGCTGGGGATGTGCTCCGAGGTAAGTATGCCACTCCCAGCCCCTCACTGGGGGATTCTAGGCAGGCGCTCTACCACTGAGCCAGCCCATCACTGGGGGATTCTAGGCAGGCGCTCTACCACTGAGCCACACCTCAGTCCTCAAAGGGCAGGAGTTAAGCAGATACTCTACTATTAAGTTACATTCTCAGCCCTTCGTCTCATATTTATATTTATTTTATTTACAAAGTATGTTTATGAGACAGAGTCCCATGCATCTCTGGTTGGCTTTGACTCACTATATATCTAAGAATAACCCAGAATTCCTAGTCTCCTGCCTCCTCCACTTCCCAAGTGCTAGGACTTCAGAAATGTGCCACAATGAATGGTTTTGTGGTGCTGAGGATGAACCCAGGACTTTGTTCATCCTAGACAAGGCCTTCAACTACTGAGCCACATCCTAACTCAATTGTGTGTGTGTGTGTGTGTGTGTGTGTGTGTGTGTGTGTGTGTGTGTTATTGAGATAGTCTAGCTAGATAGCTTAGGCAGGCTTTGAACTCACAGCCTTCCTCTTGTCTGGCTCTCTCAACTTCTGGCATTGCAAACATTTGCCAACAGTCTTGACTAAGCTTCTTCTTCTTTTTTAAATCTCAGAAACATGTTTACATGCATTATTTATTTAGAGGTCGGGGAACATGTCACAGAACACTTGTGGGGGTCAGAGGGGACATATAGGAACTGGCCCTCTCCTTCCACTATGTGGGTCCTGCAGCCCTCACTCACTCATCATTCTTACTCCATAGGTACCTTGACCTGCCGGGCCATCTCTCCAACCCTTAAGATTTCATTTTTTTAAGTATAAACAGTAGTTATCAGATGAACTCCCCATCCTGAAGATACCAGGAAAGCCATGGTGGTGGTGAAAAGGAAAGGCAGGGATCTGAAGGGTCCAGAAGTGGCCCCTACTGCTCTCTCTGGCTGCTGCAGAACTGCCCCGCGTCTGTGTCCTGTGGCTTCCAAACTGGTGCGCCCTCGGGTTCCCTGCTCTCACCTTTGGCCCACTTTGTGGTCTCATCCAAAGCAGTCTAGCTTTGGGCTTCCTCTGAGGGTCTCAGGGGGGTTGCCCTTTCACCTGTCTGTCCACACTCCACCCTCGCTACCTAACTCGGAACAGAGAGAGGTGGTCTAAAATGGCACACATGGAAATCATGCCGGCTTGATGGAGGCCAGAGATCCAGGTGTCAGGGAGGTTAGAGACCAAGTCAGAGGACAGCCGTCTCTGGTGACCAGCAGGGAGAGAACAGATCTTGTCACAGGAGCTCATGGGGCAACAGGGAAGCAGGGTGTCCCAGCACACTCACTTTTACAACCAGCCAGTTGAAAGTGGGATATAGCTCAGTTAATAGATGCTGTGCGGAGTGTGCACAAAGCCCTGGGTTCCGACCATAAACCAGGCTATCCCAGTTCTCCAGAGGTTCGTGAAGGAGAATGAATCATCCTCAGGCTAGCCTGGGGTACATGAAATCCAGTCCCCCAAAAGTGGTCTATTGTATCTGTTTCCTGGGTAATGCTCAGGAAGAGAAGGTCCAGAGCATCTGCCTGACTTGGCCTAGGGTACACAGCATCAGTAGAGCCCATTGGTAAATCCATATTGAACCAGATTGTGGAGGTGCACACCTTTAATCCCAGCATGCAAGAGGCAGAGACAGGTAGATCTCTGAGTTCGAGGCCAGCCTGGCCTACAGAGCTAGTTCCAGGACAGCCAGAGCTGTGCAGAGAAACCCTGTCTCCAAAGGGAAGAAAAAAAAAAAATCTGTATCACATGTGACTGAATGGAATCTGGGACATAGCAGGGCAAGGTTTCTGTTTTTACCAACTGTTCCCTGCTCTCTGCCTGGAAATGGACAGTGTGTGGCTGGTTGGTTAGCCTTTCTGGGAAGCAGTGGGAATCCAGAGGCTGTAAGAGAGACTTTGTACCCATCCCCTACTTCTGTCCCTGCTGCTGTGTCCAAGGGTCTTCCTCCCCAGCAGGTCTTATCTATATATAGGGCCCTAAGATCAAGGACTTAGGGTTGGAGAACTATTTGTTCTAGAAACTGTCAGTGGCAGCAGGGACTAAGACAAGATTCCATTTTGTCACTTCCCCAGTAGCCTAAAGAATTCCTTTAATCTTTTTTTCCCTCCCAAGACAGGGTTTCTCTGTGTAGCTCTGGCTGTTCTAGAACTCTGTAGACCAGGCTGGCCTTAAACTCAGAGATCTACCTCTTTTGCCTCCCAAGTGCAGAGATCAAAGGTGTGCACCACCACGGCCTTTAATCTTTTATGGACCTCAACTCAGGTAAAACCGGATCCTTGGTTTAATGAAGAAAGAATTTGATGATGAGTCAGTCTGAAGAGGTTTTGGAGTTTATTAAAAAGAAAGAAGCTGGGTGTGGTGGCACACACTTTTAATCTCAGCACTCAGGAGGTAGAGGCAGGTGGATCTCTGTGAGTCTGTGAGTTTGAAGCCAGCCTAGTTTACATAGTGAGTCCCAGGCTAGTCAGGGTTACATAGACCCTGCCCCCCAAAAAGTGTTTGTTTGGGGAAATAATAACACAAACACAAAAGTCTGGTGTGAGCTTCTCATAATTCTCATAGAAGAGTCATACTAAGTGTCATAGGAGTTGCTAAGCAACATTTTCCCCCTCTTAATTTTTTTTACATTCATTTATTTATTTATATGGGGGCATTTATATTTGCTACGGTACCTAACTTGGAGGTCAGAGAACAAACAACTTGTGGGAATTGGTTTTCTCCTTGTACCATGTAGGGCTGGGGAGTCAAACTCTGGTCACGAGGCTTGGTGTCCAGTGCCTTTACCTACTAAGCTATCTGGTCACCTAATCCCCTTTGGACAATGGGGATTTTAAGATAGGGACCTTGAACAGGATGACAACTTGGTAATGTAAAGCCAGGGGCCACTGGGGTCACACAAGGGCTTTCTCGAGAGACTAATAGAGAATTAGAGGTTTTGAACTGGAAAGAGAGAAGGGCCTGGAGCAAGTGTTGACTGTGTTGGAGTTGTAGATGCTCAGTTGGAAAGAGGCTTCTATCAGATTCCAGAGGCTCCCATACCCTCTTAATGTGTATGAGCATGTGTGTATTCATGAATATGTTACACGTGTATGCATGCAGGCATGTGTATATAGGCCAGAAGTAAGTGTTAAGTGTCTTTATTGTTTTATACCCAGTTAGTATGTGTGTATGCACACATGTGTTCATGTACACATTCATGTGTGAGAGTGTTATAACCCTTCTGGCTTGTTGGAGAGAGGGTCTCTTCTCCCACTGTACTTTGTTTGGCTGACTGGTTTTGTTTTGAGACAATGTCTCAATTATGTAGCTATGGGGAAGTCCCTATGTAGACCAGGCTGGCCCTGAACTCGCAGAGCTCTACCTGCCTCTGCCTCTTGAGTGCTGGTATTAAATGCGTGGGCCACCACTGCCCAGCAAGTTTTGCTTTGTCTTGTTTGACTTTAAATTTAAACTTAATTTTTATTTAAAAATTTTAAATTATGTATGTGCGGGTGGGTGGGTATGTATATTTGAATGCAGTTGCTGGTAGATGCTAGATGTCATTGGATTCCTGGAGCTAAAGCTGTGAGATGTCCAGAGTGGGTGCTGGTCCTCCACAAGAGCAGGAGGTGTTTATTATATTATTATTAAGATTTATTTATTTATTATGTATACAATGTTCTGACTGCATATATGTTTGCAAGCCAGAAGAGGGTGCCAGATCTCATCACAGGTTGTTGTGAGCAACCTTGTAGTTGCTGGGAATTGAAGTCAGGACCTCTGGAAGAACAGCCAGTGCTCTTAACCAATGAACCATCTTTCCAGCCCAAGTATGTATTCTTAACTGCAGAGTCATACCTAGGCTGTAGATCTTAAACTCAAATCTTTGTGTGGGTGGTGGTGGTGAGCGCCTTTAATCCCAGCACTGGGAAGGCAAAGGCAGGCAGATCTCTTGATTTTGAGATCAGCCTGGTCTACAAAGCTACATAGAGATACCCGATCTCCAAAAACAAAAACAACAGAAAATCTTCATGCATGTAAAGCAAAAACCTAACCAAAACAACTAAGCTTTCATTTCAGACCCTTTCCTTTTTTGGGGTGGGGGTGGGGGCAGGGTTTCTCTGTGTAGCCCTAGCTATCCTAGAACTCGATTTGTGGACTAGGCTGGTCTTGAGCTCACAGAGATCTGTCTGTCTCTGCCTCCCAAGTGCTGGGACTAAATCTATGGGCCACCATACCCAGCCCCTTTTATTTTAAGACATTCTCACTGTGTAGCCTCCAGTAGCTTTAAACTTTTTAATTTACATTTATTTATTTACTTATTTTGGCACATGTGTGGAGGGCAGAGGGCAACTTCGTGGAGTCCATTCTCTTCTTCCACCACTTGAGACCGGGGGATTAAACCAAAGCAAGTGGTTTTGGTTTGGTAGCAAGTGCCTTTACCCTCTTGGCCATCTTGCCAACCAACACATTTTCAATCCTCCTGCCTCAGTTTCTGAGTAGCTAGGCTAGTAGGCATGTCTCCCATACCCAACAGGCATAGAGATCTTACATGTAACACGACTTTCATTTAGCAGAGGATTAACAGCCTTTCTCAGCATTATCCACTGTGGGAGTCAGGTGGTGATTGGCCGAGAGGCTGTGGGAAGAGAGAAGTGGGAACTCAGACAGGAACTACCTTGCCCTAGGTCACTTGGGTAGAAACTGGAAGAGCCAGGATTTGAACTCACACACTCAGCTGCCAGACCCTTGACATTTGCCCTGACCTTGGTGTCAAACCAGGGCAGGCACCAGGCAAGTGTGTCAGAGGGGCTATTTGGGCGGCCTTAAGGCATTCTTAGGTCCCCAGGGGCCCATCACCCATGGCCTCATTCCAGATCCCTGGTGCTCTGCCCAACTCCCTCTATGGGCATGAGGGCCCTTCTGGCCCCTCCTTGGCCTGCTGAGGGGAGGAGCTCCGAGAGGCTTGTGAGTGTGTCCTCAGAGATGTTAAGCTTAGTTGTCCCTAAGGTCTGGGCCTGATGAGTTTGTAGGAGGAGACCTGGAAGGAGACCAGCTAGGCACTGTTAGGATCTCATAGATACTTGTTTGTTTGTTTTTATGACAGGGTCTCATGTAGCCCAGGATGACCTCAAACTCGCTATGCTGCTTAGGGTGACCTTGAACTCCCCATCCTCCTGTTGCCTCACCAGCTGGTTTTATGTGGAGCTGAAGGTCAACCCCAGGGCTTCAAGCATGCTAGGTAGTCATTCTACTTACCAAACTATATTCCTAACTCAGTGTGTGTGTGCGTGTGTGTGTGTGTGTGTGTGCGCGTGTGTGTGCGTGTGTGTGTGCGTGTGTGTGTGCGTGTGTGTGTGTGCGTGTGTGTGTGCGTGTGTGTGTGCGTGTGTGTGCGTGTGTGCGTGTGTGTGCGTGTGTGTGCGTGTGTGCGTGTGTGTGTGTGCGTGCACGCACATACTCAAAAGATGGTGTGTGTGCATCATGCATGTGTGTTTTGACTTTTTCATATAGGATCTCATAGCCTGTATGTGGGTCTCAAATTCTCAGCAATCCTCTTGCTGCAGATCTCAGGCCCTGGGATCATAAATGTGAGCCACTAAGCCTAGTTTTTTAAAAAAAAAAAAGAAAAAAAGTTTTATTTTAAAATGGGGATTCTGTATTGCCAGACTGGACTGAAATATCCTATGATACCTGTCTGTGGTGAGTTCACAATCCCCCTGCCTCAGCCTCCTGAGTGCTGAGACCGTAGGCATGTTCTGCCATGTCTTGACTCTGTTAATCTTTGCCTTACAGAACCTGGGGTAGCACCTCCCTGGGTGGCTTGGGGACTAGTCTGATAAGTGTCTTCCTTTCTGCTACACCTACCCCCAGCAAAGACCTGGTCAGGGACTCAGGGGACCTCCTGGTTGCCCACTGCTGGGTTGATTTTGGACATATGGTTTTGGGAGGTTAGGGGGGAATTCCCCTCCTTGATTTAGTAGCATATATATATAGTAAGAAGGAAGGTAAAATAAAAGTTCTAAAATTTTGTGTGGTAGTGCTTACTTGTAATTCCAGTATTCCAGAAGTACAGGCAGGAGAAGCACGAATTCAAGGCCAGCTTGGCATGTGTGAAACTCTGTCCTAAAACGACAGCAATAAAGGCTTTAGGACGCAGCCGTGTTAAGTAGAGTGTTTGCTTGCCAGTGGCCTTGCATGCAGAAAGCTCTGGGTTTGAGTCCTCCCTGGTCTAGGTGCAATGTTGTTATCCCAGCACTTGGGAGATGGAGCCCGGAGGATCCGGTGTTCAAGGCTATCCTCAGTTTTTTTTAGGTCCTGAGTGTTCAGGACCCCAATCAGTTTTACAGCAGCCTGAGCTTTAGGAGATCCTGAGATAAATATAAATAAATAAAAAGGCCTGGGTCAGGCCATCCAAGATGGAAACCTGGGGTCCCTCCCTTCCCGACCTTGGTCACTTCAGGATAACAGTGACCAGCAGGGCAAACCACCCAGGGATCCTCCAAGCGTCCTCTGAGTGACCTTGATGTGTCCTGATCTCCCCGGGGAGAGGGTTCTAATCCGCGGCTGGGGGACTCTCCAGGCCCTAAGGTTGTGAGTCCTCCCCCACGGTGGCACGGGGCGGGCCGTGCGGGCTAATCCCGTATGTAAATGACAGCCAATGGAGGGTGGTGTTGCGCGGGGCTGGGATTAGGGCCGGGGCGAATGGCTGGCAATCTTACTGGGATTACAGAACAAAGAGAGAACCTCCCAGAGCCCGGGCTCGGCTTCGCGCTCGCTCCGCGCCCCGCCCTCCGCCGCAGCCCGCGCCGGGGGTGGGGGCCCCGCGCAGCCCCCGGCCGGCCGCCCGCACCGCGTCCGCCCTCCTTCCCTCCCTCCCTCCCTCCACTGATCCTGTCCCCCATTCCCGGATTATTAACTCGGCAACCAGAGGCGACTGGATTCACCGAGTCCTGGCCACCGGGCCGGGCCGGGGCGCCCGGAGCGCTTGGGGATCCTGCAAGGTAAAAAAAGGAGAAAGTTTGACTGGGGGTGGGGTGGGAGTGGGGGATGGGGTGGAGAATGATGGAGAGGGGGTGCTCAGCAGCTTGCCTTGGCCTTGAGCCCCTGTTTTGCACACCCGCCCCCCCCTCTTTCAGTGTGTTGTGTGCATGGGAGGTCCCTTCCCCTCCCCTCCCCCTTCAGGTGTCTCAATTCTAAGGCCCGCCTTTTGGGGTGTGTGTGCACGTGATCGGGATTATAATTCGAGTTTGGAGGGGGATGGGTTGGGATGGTCAGCTTCTTCCCTCCGGATACCTGCTGGAATCGGGAAAGCCGTCACCCCTCTTTCCCTCACATTCCCTGGAGGTGGAGAGAGAGGCGCCCCACTGGCCTGGAGCCCAGCAGGCCCGGATACAGTTGGGCGAATGAGGTCAGTGGTGCTGCCCTGCCATGGGAGGTTGGTGGAGGGGGCATCGGAAAGAGGCTTTAAGGACCTCCTCCCCCCTTTTTCCTCTTCTGTCTCCCTAAGCGCAAACTGAGTCCGCACACTGCCCCAGAGCCGCGGTTTCTTTTAGGGGGTCATCCTGTAAAGGGGCTGGCTTGCATGGTAGGAGCCGGACCTCTTTGGTTGGTTGGGGGTGACGGCAGAGACTTAGGGTGGCAGTTAAGAGGGGCACAGAGGGTGCCAAGGAACAAGTTGGGGGAGCCTCGACTGTGGGTGGTCTCTGAGTTCTTGAAGAGGAGGGGGAGGGGCCAAAGGGTGCTTCGCGTCTCCCCATCCGGAGTCTCTAGACGAAGTGATCGTGACCGTTGTGACACCCAGCCTTGCAGCCGGGCTGGAGCTGGGAGTGCAACCTTTCCCTGGCCTAGGCCCCAGGGAAAGCTGCGGGAACGTGGCTCTTAAAGTTCTTCTGCTCTGTCAGGCGGCTAGTGGAGTTCCAGCTTTGCCAACTGGTCTGGTGACCCGGCATCCCGGGAGTAGATTTGAGGTGGCAGTTCCTGGGTCCCCATCCTGGTGAAGTGAAGGAACTCAGGAGCTGGGCTCACCTATGGAGTGTGTATCTGGAATGTAGGATGTGATGGCTGGGCTGCCGCAGCCTTTCAGAGGAGTGGGGACTCACAAGGGGCTCCTCTTACTGCTCGGAGTGCCGAGCAGCGTCCGGGATGCTCAGTGGTCAGTGCTCCGTGTTCCTCTGTTGTGGCTGTCCTGTCTCTGGCCTTGGGAGGTGCCTTGATCGGTTCATTTATTTTAGCAGCGTCATTCCCAGAGGGAAAGGGCACCGGCATCGATTATTTATTCTATTTGGAGCAAGAGGAAGTGGTAGGAGGCTGGTGGCTGGCAGCTGGGAGGGGGTTGGGTAGTGGGGCATCAAAATGGGGTGCTCATACTGTCCGGTATCTCGACATCGTAAGTCACCTGTTCAGGGCTTCAGGAATGTGTGATCGACTTTGGCCTCTTTAGAGAAGCTATCGGCAGACCTAGAAACGGCCTAGCATGGAGGTAGGGGGGTGTCGGAACCCCCTAGTCTGTTTCTGTGTTGTAGAAAGCTAACGCTGTATCTCATTCTATAGCCAGCTCTGAGGGTGACCTAGAAATTGCCAGTTCCAACTCTGAGGGTCCCAGTGGATACCAGACAGGGAAACAAGAAAGGATTGGATCTATCAGTCAGTCCTCCTTATCTGGTCATTGGACACAAGAGTTTGGTCTTGGGGACAGTATCTTGAGGGGTACGCCTAACTTACTAAGTGATTTGTTGTCGGGGGGGGCGTTTATTTACATACTAATGACATTTTTGTTATCATGTAAGGCAGGCTTCCAAGAGCCCAGCCAGCCCCTGACACGAGGCAGTCTAGTGCCTGGTACTTGGAAATAGTCCGAAAGACAGACGTAATGATAGAGGTCTCCGAGGCAGCTGCTCAATTACTACATGTGCAAAGATCAGGGCGTGCACAGTTGGGTAATAGCTGGGTTGTTGGGGACCCGAGCTGAGTTTCCCTGGTGGGAAGGCTTGGGGTATTCATCATGTCTTTAGTGTGACCTCGAGACCAGCATTTCCTGGCTGCCTGGACCCTGGTTTTTCTTGCTTTAGCCCACCTGCAACACCCTGGAAGCACTCAGGCGGTTCTTCTGTGGGTCTGGCTAAGGGAGGGTGTGTAATCGTTTGAATTTTCCTCTTTACCTTCAGACTTCAAGACTTGCCTAGTTATACTTTGTCCCCAGCGCCTACCGCATCTGTTTTCCATACTATCCTGGCTTTCTTCTGTCTCCATATTGCCTGGCTGTTCAAGTGTGTCCCTGTGATTACACTAGATGTAAGCGGGGATGGAATCTTACTGTTCACTTGTTGAGTGACTGCATGATGGAATGAGTGAATGATGAATGAATGAAACCCTCTGTTAATTGGCTCTGTGTGTATGTGGGGATGCACTCATGATAAGAAGCACTGGGTTAATTAGGTAGTTACTTTATAGCTCAGGCTGACCTGTAGCTCAGGACAGTTCTCCTGCCTCAGTCTCCCAGATGCTGGGTGGGATTACAGCCACCGCCTAGTGTCCTGCCAGGACATCTTCCGTTTCTGGTGCCAAGGGAAACCCTGTCAAGTTATCCCAACCTATGTGTTCCTCCAAACACAAGCCTGGCTGGGGACTGTGCTCCCCAGTCCTTCCTGATGCTTCTGTGTGTGTGTGTGTGTGTGTGTGTGTGTGTGTGTGTGTGTGTGTGTGGCAAGCAGCCAGTGACACAAGCCAGGTTCTTTGGGACAAGCCAGCTGCCTGGGGCCTGCAGAAACCTTGACAGACACTTGAAAAGCAAGATTTGTGGGGGTTCATTCAGAAGCCCCAGGGAAAAGAGCAGGATCCTGGCTGAGGGCTCAGACCTCACACTGAGTTGTTTTTATTTTAATTAATTAATTAAAGACAGGGTCTCACTATGTAGCCCAGGTTGTCTCTTGCACTCATGATCCTCCTGCCTCAGCCCTCCCAAGTGCTAGGATTACAGGCAAGTGCCACCACACTTGGCCTGAACTCAGGTGGCATAAAGGCATCCCTGGATGAAGAGAAATAGAGACAGGGGACTCTTCAGGGAGTAGAGAGGTCCCAGCAGAGACTTTGAGCCGAGGAGGGCCAGAGAAGGATGAATTTCTGACCTCAGGAGTGGAATAGCATGGAGGAGCTGGTCAGCACATGTCTCTGGTCTAACAACGCTGATTGTTTGCTGGGGAAATAGGTAAAGAGGTTGGCACCTAATCATCATAATGTATGTTCAATTCTAGCATCCATGTAAAAAGCCAGACATGGTTGTCCACCTAGTACTGGGGACAAGGAGACAAATGGACCCCTGGGGCTTGCTGGCCAGCCCACTTAGCCTATTTGGGGATTGTCAGGTCCTGGCAATAGGTCTGGTCAAAAACAAAGCAGGCTGGGTGGTGGTGGCGTGTGCCTTCAGTCCCAGCACTCGGGAGGCAGAGGCAGGCGGATCTCTGTAAGTTCGAGACCAGCCTGGTCTACAAGAGCTAGTTCCAGGACTGCCTCCAAAGCCACAGAGAAACACTGTCTCAACAACAACAAAAAATAAACAAATAAACAAACAAACAAAAAAGACCCAAAACAACAAGGTAATTGAGAGTGGTGGTGCAGTGGTGGTGCAGGCACCTGGGGAGGTGGAGGCAGGTGGACGAATCTGTGAGTTCGAGGCCTGCCAGGTATATATACATAATGAGTTCCAGGCTAACTGGGTACATATTGAGATCCTGTCTCAAAAACAAACAAAAACAAGGTGGATTGTGCCTCCAGAGAAACAGCTCCTGAGACCTCCGGTCTCTACATGCACACACACACACACACACACACACACACACACACACACACACACACACACACTAAAATGTTGCAGGATATTTGGTCACACTGTGAACCCCGAGATTTCATGAAACTGGAAAAACCTGTTTCTAGTCGTGGTGTGGCTCAGCCCTAGCACACACCTTTAATCCAAGAGCTTTCTGCTTGATTGTTGTAAACAGGATTAAGTCAACCATAGGTCAAGAGGCAGAGCAAGCAACCAGCTGACAGGAAGTGAGCATAGGATTATTAAGAAAACATAATAGAGAGTAAGGAGTCAGGAGAACAGATGGAGAAATGCACAGGAAGTAGAAGGGAGGGACACTGAGTTTGAGGCATTTGTTTGAGAGGGTGGGAGTAAGGAGAGGGAGGCTTCTGGGTCGTCAAGGGAAGAGGAAAGTCAGTGAGATGCTTTCTCTGCCTCTCTGAGCTAGCAGGCTTTCACCCCAGCTTCTGGCTCCTGAGTCTTTACTGTTAGAATTGAATGATTAAGATTTTGTTAAAGACAATACCAAATAAATAAATAACAGAAAGCTAATGTGATCCTGGGAGGTGGTGGCGCACGCCTTTGATCCCAGCACTCGGGAGGCAGAGGCAAGCAGATCTCTGTGAGTTCGAGGCCAGTCTGGTCTACTTCATGAGTTCCAAGACAGCCCCCAAAGCTACAGGGAAACACTGACTGCAAAAACAAAGCAAAAATAAAGAAAGGAAGAAAGGGAAGGAAGCTAGGAAGCTACCGCGGCATACTTTCATGGCTGGCTTGAAGTCTTTCTTCTAGTCTTCCTGTTTGATGCTCACTGAGGCTCAGCAGCTTATTGAGGGTGCACAGGGTGGTGGGAAGATGGGGAGCCTGGATTATTCTTGCAGTTCACCCCCTGCCTTGCCCTGTGACCCTCGAGGAACCTTTGCCCCTGCACCTACCTTGGGCCATTGTTCTAGAATTGATGCTATCTGTGATTGGGTGCTCGGTCAATTCTAGACACAATGTCCCAGGTGACAGCTGTGGACAGGAAGAGGCTCCGAGTGCCGACTCAGGGGAGATGAGGTTTTCTGCTGTGCGTGGACTTTATCCACCTCCGGGTGTGGGATGACTCATGGACAGGGAGTGTAGGACTCGCTTTCCAGACACCTTTCTTCTTGACCCCGAGTGGAGCCTGGCTGATCTCGAGCTATTTGCAGGTTTGCCTGTCTCCCTCCTTCAGGACCACCTGCTGCTGAAGTCTAGCTTAGCTAATAAAAAGAAGGATGGCTGGTTAAATTTGGACTGCAGATAAGTAAGGGATGACACAGTTCAACTGAGAACTACTGTTCATTTATAGAGCACCCTGAACTGGAGATCTTGGGACTTATCTGCTAGCACTATAGTTTTGTCCTGTAGGGGGTTGAAGGTATGGGGGCGGAGAAGGGAGGGGCTTGGGGTCAGGGCTCAATTTATGGCTCCAGAGTCAGAGCAACTTTTTCTGTGTGATTGTGTGTGTGTGTGTGTGTGTGTGTGTGTAGGCCAGAGGTTAGCCTTAGCCTTGGATATTTTGTTTCATAGGAACTGTCTGCCTTGTATTGTTTGTTTAGATTTGTTTTTAATTGTGTGTGTGTGTGTGTGTGTGTGTGTGTGTGCGCGCGCACACACACAAGCGCACACAGGCTTGTGTTGGCACGTGGAAGCCAGAAGTGACTAATCTCCTGGAACAGGAGTTATGGATGCTTATGAGCCACCTGACATGGGTGCTGGGAGCCAAACTGGGGTCCTCTGCAAGGACAGTCCATGCTTTTAGCCACTGAGCCATTTCTCCAGCCCCTACACCTTGAGTTTTGAGACAAAGTCTCTCATTGGCTTAGAGCTTACCCTGTAAGCTTGGCTGACTATCCAGTGCCCCCCCCCCAGGGATCTGCTTATTTCTGCCTCCCCAGTGCTGGGATTACAATCGCTACCACACCCGGCTTTAATTATTATTGTATGTGTGTCATGTGGCCAAGGTCCAGAGGATAGTTTTCAGGAATTGGTTCTGTCCCTTCTACCATGTGGGTCCTACGGACTGAATTCACGTCTGTCAGGTTTGGTGGTAAGCAAACTGACACTTGCTTTTCTCTCTGAGTTCTGGGTATTGAATATGGGTTCTCATGTTTGTGTTGCAAGCACTTTTACCAACTAAGCCATCTGCCCAGCCCTTCTTTTAGATTTATTTATTTATTTATTTATTTATTTATTTATTTATCTATTTATTTGGTTTTTGGAGACAGGGTTTCTCTATGTAGTTTTGGAGCTTGTCCTGGAACTCTGTAGACCAGGCTGGCCTCGAACTCACAGAGATCTGCCTGCTTCTGCTACCCAGGTGCTGGGATTAAAGGCAAGCGCCACCATTTCCCAGCTCTTTTAGCTTTTTCTTTTTAAAAATATATTTTATGTTCATTGGTGTTTTGCCTGCTTGTATGTCTGTGTGAGGGCGTCCTGTCTCCTGGAACTGGAGTTACAGACAGTTAGTTGTAAGCTGCCATGTAGGTACTGGGAATTGAACCCGAGTCCTGTGGTAGAGCAGCCAGTGTTCTGAACCCCTGAGCCATTTCTCCAGCCCCCTTCTTTTAATTAAAAAAATAGAATTTAATATAAAAAGTATTTATTTGGTGTGTCTATGCGTCTGTGCACAAATGCATGTTCATGCCATCACATGCATGTAGAGGTCAGAGAAGGGTCACTCTGTGTGTGTGTGTGTGTGTGTGTGTGTGTATACCACAGCATGCCTGTTGCGGTCAGAGGATAGGAGTCAGCTCCCTCCTCCCACCATGTGGGTCATGAGATTGAATTTGGTTGATCATCAGCCTGGTAATGCTTTGCCCTGAGTCATCCCACCTGGAGTCTTTAATTTCTGTTTGTTTCTTTGAGACAGAGTTTCTCTGTGTAACAGTTCTGGCTGTCTTGAAACTTACCCTGTGGACCAGGTTGGCTGAGATCTTTCTGCCTCTGCCTCCCTAGTGCTGAGATTAAAGGTGTGCGCCACCACTGCTCAGCTTGTCTTTAATTTCTTTAGTGGATTTACTGTTTACATCACTGGGGCTTAAGGTTCCCTTCTCCAGAGAGGTCTGGGTGACATGAAGATTTAGAGCTCTCAGATGGGGTCTATTTTTGGGAGGCAGAGGCAGCTGGATCTCTGTGAGTTCAAGGCCAGCCTGGTCTGCTGAGTGAGCGCCAGGACAGGCAGAACTGTTACACAGAGAAATCCTGTCCCCCCACCCCCAACAAAGCAAGACAAAATATGAAAAGCCAAAACTAAGCACTAGGAGATGGTTTCTCTGCTGTCCCCATTACAGTGTCAGGGTGGGGAGTCTGGTTTTTGTTGCTGTTGTTTGGTTTGGTTTTTTGAGACAGGGTTTCTCAGTATTGCTTTGGAGCCTGTTCTGGAACTAGCTTTGTAGACCAGGCTGGCCTCGAACTCAGTGAGATCCACCCGCCTCTGCCTCCCAAGTGCTGGGATTAAAGGAGTGGGCCACCACTTCCCGGCTTTCTTTCTTTTTTTTTTTTTTTTTTTAAGGTGGGGAGTCTGTCTGTTTCTGTGAGAGTCTCGGGCTGGGGAGAAGAGCTGCTTCCTTCCTCGGGGAACTTGAAATGAGCACATGTGTTTTGGCCCATTTACTGTGGCTATAACAGAATACTGCAGGCTGGGTAAGAGTTCATGGGTGGAGATTTCTTTAGTTTATGGTTCTTAGCGTACAAGATTAGGGGGCCCACACCTGGCAAGAGTTTTTTTGTTTTTTGAGACAGGGTATGTATGTGTCATTGTTTAACTTTGTCTAGCCTGGAACTTGCTATGTAGACCAGGTTAGCATTGAACTCACAGAGCTCTGTTCACCTCTGCCTCCCAAGTGCTAAGATTCACCACACCCCACTATGAGGGCCTCCATGATGGTGGAGGCCCTCTGATGCTGGTGTGAGGTGTTGCATGGTGATACCAAAGAGTGCCAGCTTGAGTCTCCGTTTTTAAAAATGTTTTATTTACTAATTATTATCATTTTATTTTATGTGTGTGAATGTTTTGCATTCATGCGTTCTCTGTACTAACTGCATGCCTAGTGCCTAGGGAGTTCAGAAGAGGGCATTAGATTCCCTGGAACTGGAGTTTCAGGCAGTCTCAAGCCATCATGTAGGTGCTGGGAATCGAACCCTGGTCCTCTGCAAGGTCTAGTGTTAACCACTGAGCCATCTTTCTTAACCCCAAGATTTCATTTTTGTGATTATGTGTTTGCGTGAGTGTGGGTTTGTGCACATGTGAGGAGGTGCCTGTGGAGGGCCAAAGAGGGCATCAGATCCCTTGGAGCTGGCCTTATATGCCTGAGCTGCCAGATGAGGGTGCTGGGACTCAGGTCCTTTGCAAGAGCACTTAAGTGCTTTTAACCACTGTCGTCTTTCCAGCCCCTCTTAGCTGTGACATCATGGTGGCTTCATCCTTATGACATCGTCTAACTCAGTGTCCTCATTTAGGTCCCATCTCTTACCGCCCTCACCCCGACTTTTTTTTTGAGACAGCCCTGGCTGTCCTGGAACTTGTTCTATAGACCAGGATAGCCTGGAACTGTCTGGACCGTTTGCTTCTTATAAAATGTATATAAGACTGATAAGATGGCTCAGTGGTTAAAGACACTCTTATCACTGTACAAGCCTGACCACCTGAATTTAAACCTTGGAGCCTGAATGGTGGAAGGAAAGAGTTCTCCTTTGACCTGCATATTGTGCCACGGTACATGTATGCCCAGCATATACATTATACACACGCACATATACATACCCCAATAATAACAGTAAAATGCATTTAAAATGTAGGCAGTGCTTCTGATCTTTTTGTTGGCAGAACAACCCTGAGAGGGGGTTGGGTTGCGTGTGGTAGCACTGATCTGTAATCCCAGCATTTGGAAGACTGAGACAGGAAGATTACGAGTTTGAGACCAAGCTTGGGCTACATATTCAGACTGTCTGAAAAATACAACAACCGTTTGGGATTGTGGCTGGGGAGAGGGTCCAGCTGTTAAAAGCGCTTGCTGCTCTTGTAGAGGACCCAGGTCTGGTTCTCCTTCAACTCACAAACACCTGAAACTCTAGGCCCAGCTCTCTGGTGCCCTTTTCTGGCTTCCGTGGAGTCCTGCACAATGTGGTACACATAAACTCATGTTAGCACGTACATATAAAAGTAATAAACGAGTGTTAACAAAATGACAATAGGGGACTTTACTTTTCCACCCATCCATTGGCCATTCCACCAGCCAATGGGAAATGTGCGGGGCACTTGCCCTCACTGGTAATCTGTAGCTAGCACCTATGAGAGTCTGCCACCAGTCATGGCTGTGACTATTCTGGCTGGCTGGCTGGGGGACAGCTGGTGACAAGCCTTACCATCACAGGTCTTTTTCTGGCGCACATGCCAACATGATCCCACCCTTATCAGAGCAAGGGACAGTTCTGCAGTCCCTTTGTCAGGTCGTCAGCCCCCATCCCTGACGTTACTGATCAATGTTCTGTCTCTGAGGTAATGTTTCTAGAGCGTCACATAGACGGGGTGGCAGAGTATGTGGCCTTGGAGACTGGCTTCTTCCACGCAGTACTGCCGTGGTGTGTTGTGAACTAGGGATAAATCCTTTTTGATCTCTTCTCACCTGCATTGAGCCAATGGCCTTGCGTTTTCTAGGCAGGCCCTTTGCTGCTGACTCACATCCCAGTGCCTCCCTGGGGGATTCTAGGCAAGTACCCCATTGCTGAGCCCTGCCTCCTGCGCCTCCCTGGGGGATTCTAGGTACCCCATTGCTGAGCCCTGCCTCCTGCACCTCCCTGGGGGATTCTAAGTACCCTATTGCTGAGCCCTGCCTCCTACGCCTCCCTGGGGGATTCTAGGTAGGCCATGTACAACTCAACTAAATCCATAATCTCTCTATTTGAGACAGGGTCTCTCTGAGCAGCCCAGGTTGGCCTAGGACTCATTTTGTAAAATAGGTTTCAAACTCTGAGCTCCTCCTGCATCAGTCTCCCAAGTTCTGGGATTATAGGTGTTCCACATCAGGCCAGGCTCCTGTCAGTCACTTGGATAGGACACTGTGTTGTGGTTGTGCGACACACCACACATACGCACACATCTCCAGCTATATTTCGGGGGCAATCCAGACATTCCCAAAGAATTTGTGTGCTCAATTTGGAACTACCCCAAATGGGAGGCTCTTTCCCCTTTGTACAGGAGCACCTTCCGTGCCCGCTTTGAGAGGGCTGACCCGAGGCCAGGAACGCACCCACCTCTGGTCTCAGGAGCTGGAATTTCATCCGGCGTTTCTGGTGACTCACACAGTGAGCCCCTGCGATGAAATTACACCTTCCTGCTGCTGCCCTTGGGGCCTCTGGTCCTGGATCCTCTGCCGCCCAGGTGGGCTGTGGAACAGTTCATGCTGTAGGGCCCCTAAGAGCTAGGGTTGGGATGGTGCCAGGCAGGGGAGCCGTCTGCTGAGTGATGTTGTGTCCATCTCTTATGTTCCCCTTGTTCCAGGAGTCAGCTGGGAGTTGGGGTCCCTTGTTATGTGTCAGCAGCTGTAGCTGCTTTGCTTGGTGTGGACATTCCAACTTACTTTTGTGTGTAGAGAAGCAGGATGAGAAGGCCATGTGACTTATGTGAGACGGACAGGTTGTATTACTGTGTGTGTGTGTGTGTGTGTGTGTGTGTGTGTGTGTGTGTGTCTGTCTGTCTGTCTGTCTGTCTGTCCTACCACCATGTGGATTCTGGGGGAACTCAGGTTGTCAGGTGTGCTAAACCATCTTGCTTACCCTATTAGTTTTTGTTTTTTGGTTTTTGGTTTTTTTTTTTTTTTTTTTTTGTTTTTTTTGTTTTTTTGTTTTTTTTTTGAGACAGGGTTTATCTGTGTAACAGCCCTGATTGTCCTGGAACTTACTCTGTAGACCAGGCTGCTCTTGAACTCATGGAGATACATGTGCCTCTGCCTCCCAAGTGCTGGAATTAAAGGTGTGAGCCACTACTATCCAGCTTCCTTTTGAGTTTTTGTTTTTCGAGACAAGGTTTCTCTGTTTTGCTTTGGAGCCTGTCCTGGAACTCGCTCTGTAAAGCAGGCTGGCCTCGAACTCAGAGATCCACCTGCCTCTGCCTCCCAAGTGCTGGGATTAAAGGTATGCATCACCAACGCCCGAACCTCCTTTTGAGTTTTTTGAGTTGACATCTTGCTATAGCTCAGGTTGGTCTTGAACTCTTGGTCCTTCTGCCTCCACTTCCTGAGAGCTGGGGATCACAAGTGTACAACACTACCACTTCTGGCTCAGATATGGGTTTTTTTGTGGGTTTAGTTTCTTCTCATGTCCTTCCTTCCTTCCTTCCTTCCTTCCTTCCTTCCTTCCTTCCTTCCTTTCTTCTCTCCCTCCCTCCTTCCTTCCTTTCTTCCCAGTATTGTGGCTGCAACCCAGAACCTCACACATGCTAGGCAAGCTTTCTACAATTAAGCTACAACCCCAGCCATGAGCTTGGAGGTTTTAAAACTTTTGTGTGTGTGGTTATCCTAGCCTTCCCCTGACAAATTTTGCCAACCTCAGCACCCCACCCCCACTCCATGGTTTCCCTACATCCCTCCTGTGTCTGCTGAAGTCCATAACGGTTGGACCCTTGGGGCCAGCACTCAGTGAGAGACTCTGGGAAACTCTGGGCCCAGCTGGTGCTTGTGGGACCTGGGATACACCCAGGTGGTCATCAGTAGAACAGGACCCCTGCCAGCCCATCCACCTCCAGGGTGGTCCTGGCAGCTTCTGGGGGGTTCTTGTGACTGGGCCAGGTTGGTCTCTTGTGTTTATCTAGGAGCTGGTTTTTCAGGAATAGCTGCTTCTAGCAGCAAGGCCCAGGCTGGGGGTGAGTGGGGCCCTACAAGGGAGGTGACTCCCCTCTCCCCCCATGCACCCTGGCTTCCAGGTGCCGGCACAGCACCCGCCCTGCTCCTAGGCAGGTGGGCAAACCACATCCTCCTCTTTGATCCAGATCCATTGCCCGCCCACCCTGGGCCAGCCACAGCCTGAAACTGCTCTCAGCACCTCCAAGCTGAAATATTCTTTGGTCTTCCTGAGTCAGAGGCCATGGCACCGCCTGGGGCATCCCAACTCACAGTGGAGTGCAGTACAAACATCAGGGCCTTTGAAGCTGGGCAGGAGTGGGTTCGAGTTCCAGCTTGACCACTGACCTGCTGGTAGCCTCAGGCAAGTGACTTCACCGCTCTCAGAATCATGGGAATAAAGGAGAACCTTAGGGGGGAAATATTTCTTGTGTGTATGTGTGCACTATGGTACACATATGGACTCGATTCGGGGCTCAGTTCTCTCCTTCCACCACGTGGATCCCAGGGGTTGAACTTGGGCCATCAGGCTTGGTGGCAAAGTGCCTTTATCTGCTCAGCCTCCGCACCCTGCTATTTATTTGTTTGTTTGTATTTATTTATTTATTTATTTAGTGTTTTGAGACAGGGTCTCTCTGTGTAGCTTTGGAGCCTGTCCTGGAACTCACTCTGTAGACCAGGCTGACCTCGAATTCACATAGATCTGCCTGCCTCTGCCACCCAAGTGCTGGGATTAAAGGCATGCTTCACCATGCCTGGCTATAAAGAATGTTTTTGTATTACTGGTCTGTTTCCTGGGCCCAGTTACTGCTTGCAGGTGTCAGCTTGGAAGACTTTTTTAGTGGCTGGTGTCCTTGATCTTCTTGCTTCTCCAAGCTTGTGTTATGAGTCCCTCCTCTGAGTCCTGCCGCCTGAGCCTTGAGGCCCAGCCACAGATGAGAGGCCTGTTCTTCTGTTTGTCATGTTCTGGGACAGAGTCGTCAGTTGCCAGCACAATCAGGCTGGACAGAACTAGTCTAGTACAGTCAGCTGGCTCCCTGAGCACCAGGACATCCTTGTAAAAGGGACATAGATGGCAGCTGTGGATCACACGTTGAATGCAAGCCTGCACAACTCAGAGAGACCCTGTGTCAGAATAGAAAGTAAGCCAGGTATGGTGGCACGCATGCTGGCTAGGGCATGATCTAAAACACCCAGGGGAGGAAAAGAAATCGGACCTTTGTGAAGCCTGGGAGAGCATGGTTGAGTTCCCAGGGGAGAGACGCACTGGGTTTCACTCATCAGAGCCCCCGGTCTCTACTTGAACCTCAGAGAACACAGCGCTTACAAGTTTGATAGGTGGGAATCTAACAACCAAGACAAAGCTTCCTCCAGGAGGAACTCGGCTCATGGAGAAGATGGGGTGCCTCAGGTGTTCCTCCATCCTAGGATGGATGCATGCAGTCCCAGACATGCAGGTTCTGAGCTTTATTCTGTTTGACCTTAAACTCAGGATCCTCCCCTGCCTTGGCCTCTCAAATGGAGGAATCATGGGCATGGGTCACACACCCAGCTGCCTGGGGTTTATTCTGGTGTAGGTGTTGTGTCTCCAGTTGATGGGCTGCATTTACCCTCTTAAGGTTCCCAGGAGCTCTGAAGACTTCTGAGCATAGGTAGGAGGATCAAAGGTGGGCAGGGCAGCAAGTCAGGGGGCAGGAGCATGGCTCAGCTGTAGAGCACCTGCCTAGAATCCCCCAGTGAAGGGGCTCGGGTCGTCGCTCAGCTTTAAGACACTTGACTAGCATTCAGGAGGTCTTGAGTTGAAATCCAGGAGTTTGGGAGGGCTTTGAGAGTAAGCCTAAAGCAGCCTTGCATGGTGGTACACACCTGCAGTGCCAGCACACTCCAGAGACTGAGCAGGAAGCTATAAGGTCCCAGTGATATCTGTGCCTTTCAGAACTCAGCCATGTGGCCTTCGAGCCCAGGTTCCTGGGGAGCACTAGTTTGGAAGCCAGTGGATCCTTCCTTCATTAATGCTCCTCCATAGTTACCTTTTCCAAACTTAGAGTTTCACCCCAGCTGGCTCTGTTCCTAGTTTTTCATCCAGTAACTGAAACTAGCATTTCTGATCATCTGCCAGTCCCCCATCCTGTTCCCACACTCCTGAATCTGTTTGGTTAAGTGCTGATGAGACTTTGGGCTGTGTAAACCTCAGCTTTTCAGGCTGGAGGAGGTGTGGCTCAGTGGTAGAGCCCCTGCCTACAATCCCCCAGTGAGGGGCTGGGTGTGGCTCAGTGGTAGAGCACCTGTCTAGAATCCCCCAGTGAGGGGCTGGGGTGTGGCTCAGTGGTGGAGCCCCTGCCTACAATCCCCCAGTGAGGGGCTGGGGTGTGGCTCGGTGGTAGAGCACCTGCCTAGAATCCCCCAGTGAGGGGCTGGGGGTGTGGTTCAGCTGGGAGAGTGCTTGTACACCATTCACGAGGTTCTGGGTTCTCTCAGTAGCATCCTATAACTTGGTTTTGATGGTACACACCTGCAATCCCAGCACTTGGGAGATGAAGGCTGGAAAAATCAAGATCAACCATGGTTACATAGGGAGTTTGAGATCAGCCTAGGCTACATGAGACTCTGTCTTCAAAAAATTAAATAAAAATTAAGCTCTTCTTTTCCATCCTAGGAATTGTAGCCAGCTCACAAGGCGCGGGTTTTTGTCCAATTAATCAGAGGCACACACAACTAGATGAGGGTAGGCTATTGTAGGTCAGAGACTGGCAGTCTAGGGCTGTGATGGTATCCATGAAGAGAATCTTCTTGGATGATGCAGCCTAGGGGTTGGAGTGACAGTAGATGGGACAGGAGCTGGAGGGCGTTCGGGCAGGGGTTAGGCCGGACATGGGCAGGTGGTTGGGGCAACTGGAATAGAGAATGTTGTGAAATCCGGATAGTGGAAGAGATCAGACTGAGGGAGAAGGAGTTGTGGTCCTTCCAGCTGCAGCTGAGGCCAAGAGAGCCCTCAGATAACTAACTCATAGTTTAACTTCTGTTTGTAGATAGGGAAACAGGTTGTGGTGGGTAGGTGCGGACTGGGCGATGCTCAGACTCTCATGTGGAATTGAGTGTCCTGATATGCCCAGAACAGCCATTCCTGGGGCTCTGCTCTCACCCCATTGGTTCAGAGGGTAGAAAGGGCAGGCGGCAGTGGGAGGGGCAGCCGGCTCAGAAGGGCAAGTTCTCACCCACCCCACCCCCAAGCCAGCGCCCAGGGTTAGATCATCCCTGAGCCTTTGGCTGTTTTCCATTCAGCCTTCATTTCCCGACATGAAAGGACCTGATGCCCCTCCGCCTCCTAGATCTTCTCAGAAGGCGTGTTTACATCTGGCAAGGGGGTCTCCAGAGACACCATCCTGGGCCTCCCACCAGAGCCTCCCCCGCCCATGGGGCTGGCACTGCCCCAACTCTGGCTTCTCTGCACTGTATCCGGCCGTCCATCCTGTTCTGGAATAAATATATTGGTATGCCGGTGTGGAGAAGCATGCATCTGCCGCTGGCAGCTGGGGTACCCTGGGCTCCCAGCTGAATGATATGGGCTTGCATGTCCCAGTCTGTTCCCCCTGTGTGGATGTCAGAGCGATGGGGGGGGGGCGGGGGCGGGGCAGAATTTGGTAATCTCACAGTTGCTCAGTAACCGGTGCTCAGGGTTACCTAGACGGTGTCCACGTGGCCTCACATGCGGTCCTCACCTTCTCCAGAGCTGTTGATACCTTTTGCTATGAGGCAGCTGAGGCAAGGTGAGGACTATGCCTCTGAGCCACACCCCAGTCCCTCACTGGGGGATTCTGGGAAGGCGCCCTACTACTGAATCACACTCCCAGCCCCCTCACTGGAGGATTCTAGGCAGGAGCTCCACCACTGAACTACACTAGTCCCAAACTGGGGGGTTTTAGACAGCTTCTCTATAGCTGAGCCATGCCTCTAGCCCCTCACTGGGGGATTCTAGGCAATTGTTAGTGTTTGCAGGAAGGTTTTATAGGCCAATGATGGCACTCAGATACAGCCATTTGAGTTGAGGATGGATTGCCTGAATTATGATGACCCTGTAAATTATCTTGCCTAGACCTGGGGCTGCAGTTCTATTGATAGGGTGCTTGTCTTATACTGAGGAAACCTGGATTCCATCCCCAGCGTGTAAGCCTGGTGTGGTATCATATACACCTGTGGTCCCGGCTTGGGAAGGGGGAAGCAGGAGTTAAAGTCATCTTTAGCTGCTCAGTGCAAGTTGGGAGGCCAGCCTGCGCTACTTGGGACCCTGTTTCAAACAAGCAAACAAAGTTAATTGACTCAGTGCCCTCAACACGCGTCTCGGTTCGTTGATGTGTACCGGGTGTGCACGCAACATGGGAATCGGCCAACAATCCTTTTCTCCCGGTGTTTTGTGGTTCTTCCTTGACGAGTGACTGCTTACAGAGTACCCGTTGTGTGCCAGGCACTGTCGTTGGGCCCCTCTGTCAGAAGTGGACAGAAGAAAAAGGGAGGTTGGCGGTGCTACCATCTCCCTCCACATCAAGCTTTTTGGATCTGGCCGCCTCACTACCTTCCCACCAGATGGAACATGCCAGAAACTGGCCGTAGGGTGGGGATCCTTTGTTGGCCTTTGGGACGGTCATCTGGGTTTCTAACCAGTGCCACGGCCTGTGGAAAGGCTGTGTGGAGCCTGGCTGTCACACAGCACGTGGCTCTTCAACTCTGCCTGTATGAAGGCTTGGGAGGCCCGATCCTCGACCTGAAATAGTTTGTGTGTCCATCCAACCCTGCTTTCCTTTCTACAGAAGGAAGCTAATTCTGTGTCCCTCTCTTACCAGCCTCTCCCTTCACTCCATCTGCCTTTGAACCCACCCCCCCTTGTGCCCTTCCTGAGCGTTGATCTCCCTCCCTGCTAGGGTATCAGTGGCCAGTCCCCCTCAACCTCCCTAATTCCACCGTCTCTGTCCTCTCTTGTGTCTCTGTTGCTTGCTCTTCTACCTCTTGTCATCCACTTGAGGTCTTCGCTGTCCCCCGCCTGTCTCTCAGACCCTGTCTCTCCAGTCCGGGTGCCCAGACCCACAACCCCTTAACCTACACGGGCCTTGGGCACCCTTCACCCAGAGAGGCTCAGCTCCTTCCCTTCCTGCCTTCCTCCTTTCCCAGGGTGTCAGCATGCACGTGAAGATCTGAATTGGATGTCTGGGATTACTCTCCATGTCTGCCCCCAAATCACCAAATCACCGCTTCGTATGATTTCCCTGTCTGCTGTAGCCTTGGCATGATCCCCACTTCTCGAACTCCAGCCTTGACCCCAAGGGTAGTTCTTCATCTGCCATAGCCGTCACCCTCTGGGCACCGCGCCTGCTTTCAGCCCTTCTACATGTGACGCCTGTTTGCTTCAATGTCTTTGGTCCCGGGGCCTTAAGGCCCATCTTGGTGTCTTCACCCACCACTTCCTGCTGCTCCCCTCAGCACTGCAACCTCGGTCCCCACCTCACCCACTTGCCCAGCCTCTAGTCAAGGCCACTGTCCTGCTTTACCCTGACCGCGACACGTGGGCGGCCCAGGCTGGCGGCTGGGTTTCCTGGGCAGCCAGTCATTTGGCAAGCCTTCAAAGTCTGCTCAGCTCTGTGGCCTGGGAGGGGGTACTTTGGGCTGGGGTGGGGCAGGCGTCCCCCTTGATGACTGCATTGCTGAGGTCAGCTCTGGCATCGTCTCCTTTGGGGAACCACGCCCCCTTTGCCTCCCGTCATTTTGTTCTTCCAGCTTGTCACTAATTTTGTCTTTTGAGGGTTCTTGTTTGTTTTGATTTTTGTTTTATGTTTGAGGTAAGGTTTTAAGTAGCTCAGGCTGGCTTCAGGCAGGCCCGGTTTATGTATTGCTGGTGGTTGAACCCTGGGCTTTGCAGGCTAGGTTCTGCCAGCTGAGCTATCCTCCTGCTCCGCATCTCTGCCTCAGATAGAAGTGCAGTCATAGTAAAAGGGAAAAATAGTTGGGTGATGGTGCTCGCCTTTAATCCCAGGCAGACGGTTCTCTGTGAGTTTGAGGCCAGTCTGGTCTACTGAGTGTCAGGACAGCCTTCAAAGCTACGAAGAAACCTGGCCCAGAAAAAAAAGCGGGGGGGGGGGGCAAATGATGCTGGTGTAAGCCTGTAATTCCAGGATTGGGGAGACTGAGGCAGGAAAATCAGGGGTTCAAAGTCATCCTCGGCTACATAGCAAGTTTGTGGCCAGCTTGGACTACACGAGACCTTATAACTGGGGTTCAGTGGTAGAGTGCTTGCCCTGGCCCCCCATCTTTAGCTCTACATAAATTGGTGTGTTGACCACACATGACTGTACTCTATCTACATTGGGGGTTGAAGTGGGAAGACCAGGATTTAGGGTAATCTTTAGTTGCCTTCTAGAATTAGAGGCCAGCCTGGGCTGATTGAGACCCTGTCTCAAAAAACCAAAAACAAATAAACAAAAAACAAAACAAAACCTGGTTTTAATCCTGAGGTCTATTTTCTTGTCATCCAGAGGTTTCTTCCCAGCTTGAAGCCCAAGCTCTAGGGTGGTGTGTGTGTGTGTGTGTGTGTGTGTGTGTGTGTGTGTGGCTTTGAGTTCACAGAGGCTGTGGCTGTGGGAAGTCCTGTGTCTGGGCACCTGTGTGTGTCCTCTCTGCTGGGCCAGGGGCTTGTCCCATCCCCCAGCCAGAGGCTGCCCTGTGGGGAACTCGCCCCAGGAGAGGCCCCTGCTGCCTGGAGATTAGTCTCCAAGGCCACAGTGCCAGTTGCCATAGGCACTCAGGTCCCAGATAGTGCTGTGATTTCTCATCCTGGTCACGCAGGCGGCTGCCAGTGTCGCCGGCCAGGAGCCAGGCTTTAAATAACTGGCGGAAACCTGACCCTCCAAAGAAACTGCCTAGCAAGGCCTGGCCTACCCTCCTGCAGGCTCAGGGCAGCGGCACCCCTCCTGCTGTCACCAGGACAGAGGGGTCCTCTGGGGAATCAAGTACACAGAAGGGGACTCAGGTCCCTGCCCTGAGACTCTAACCCCTGCACTCTGTCGCCCACCCCCACAACTCTGGGCTTCTGAGGAGGAGGGGCTTCTAATAGCCAGACCTGAAACATGTCCCTGTCACCCATCTCCACCACTCTAGTATTACTAGAAAGTAGCATGAATCCTGGACCGGAAACCTGGTTCCTGCTCCCATGCCTTGGCCTTCCCTGGGGCCCCCTTTCCTGTCCCGAGGGTAAGGCAGCACTGTTGGGTGTTTGTTTGTTTTTAATTCTTAAATATTTACTTGAGCATATTTTAAAATTACTTTTATCTATTTTTGCATGTGTGTATATATGTGGAGGTCAAAGGGCAACTTTCAGGAGTGGGTTCTCTTCCTTCTACCGTGTCAGCCCTGGGGATTGAACCCATGTCAGCAGGTTTTAGAGGCAAGCGCCTCTATCAGTTGAGCCCTATTAAAGTGCCTGGCTTTGCTTCTCAAGGTAATGACACCTTACTTATGTCATCTATGAAACAGAGAACAGCAAAAAGAAGAAAACGCCAGGTGCCATGGCACATGCCTGTGACCCACCATTTGGGAGGTGGACACGGGAAAATCAGGTCATCCTCAGTCAGAGACCATCCCTGGTTATAGGAGGCCCAGCCAGGGGCCCTGAGGACGGAGCTCACATAGCTTGCTTGGTGTGGTGCTCACACTCAAAAAGCTTTCCTTGGGTTCCAATCCTAGCACCACGTAAACTGGTCATGAAGACACAAGGCTGCAACCCTAGTGCTGGGATCAGAAGGATGAGAGTTCAAGGTCATCCGTAGCTACATAGTGAGTTTGAGGGTGGCCCCAGCTACATGCTGTTCTGTCTCACAGGGGTGGGAGGTGGGTGGGGGGAGAAAAGCCTGGGCAGGGTATGGTGGCACGTGCCTGGCATCCTAGCTACTGAGCAGATAGAAGACATGTTCAAGGTTAGCTTAACAAGGTCCTGTCTAAAATTGAAATAAAAGTGGAAAACATTATTTATTATAAGTGATGACCATAACTGTGTGTGTGTGTGTGTGTGTGTGTGTGTGTGTGTGTGTATTTGTTTGTTTTGTTTTGTTATTTTTTCTGGGACAGGGTTTCTCTGTGTAGTTCTGGCTAGCCTGGACCAGGTTGGCTTCAGGCTCACAGAGATCCACTTGTATCTGCCTCCTGAGTGGTGGGATCAAGGGCCTGTACCACCCTGCAATAACAAACAATATTTTTTCTTTTTTATAAACCAGCCCCGTTTTACCAGCTCCCTGGTTGCCTGCTGTCCCAGCCTGCCACCCTTTAGATACCCACCATTTGACTATTCCTTCTTTTCATGTGTGTTATGTGGTGTCTGTGCACATATATACACTTGTTCACATGTGTGGGTGCACACATGAGTGGAGGCCCAAGTCGACGTTGGAAACCTTTCTTCATTTCTCTTCGACCTTGTTCATTGAGGCAGAGTCTGTCAGCCAAACCCAGAGCTCAATGTTATAGCTTAGTCTTTATAACTTTGCTCAGTTGTTCCTTTGTCTCTGCCTTCTATGGCTGGAATTTCAGGTGGGCCACCATTCTACGTGGGTTCTTGGGATCCCAACTCTGGTCCTTTTGCTAGTATAGCAAGCACCGTGACCACTGAGCCATCTCCCTAAACGTTTAACTTGAAACAACAAACCCCAAAGTGATGCACATGTTTGTATGTGTTCATGTGCACATCCTCCAGTGTCGTCCTCCCCATGTTGTTTTGAGGCAGGGTCTCTGTTATCTTATGCTGCGTTCTCCAGGCTAGCTTCATAGTTTCCAAGGATTCTCTTGTCTCTTCTGACTGTCTCTTCACGGACGTGCTGGGATTACAAACAGATGTGCTACTGCATGCGGCTTTTTCTTGTCTTCTCAGGCTTGTATGGCAAGACTTTAACCCACTGAGCCATCTCCTCATTCTCTAAGACACGGTCTGTCACTGGCCCAGGACCCATCAGTTCAGCTAGGCTGGCTGTCCAGTGAGCCCCAGGCATCCGTCTATCTCTGCCTCCCCAACACTGAGGCACCGTCACACCTAGCTTGTTTTCTTGTGGGTGCTGGAGATGACACACAGATCCTTGTATGGCAAGCACTCTGTCAGCTGAGCCATCTTGCCATCTCCCTCACTGTCTGACTCTGGATGCCAGGGTTTGACCTGGCTTTGAACTCTGCATAGCGTGAACTTTCGCACCTGGAATCTTTCTTCATCATTTCGACATCCAGCCCTGATGTTGCGTGAGGCGGAGGTTGGGCTGCCTATCTGATGTGTTTTCCAGTAGATGGGGCTCCAGGGAATAAACGAGGAGGAGTTGCCGAAATCACAATCTCGAAGGTTTGTTTCTCTAAATGACCTTGCCTGCTTGAATATAAAAGAACATCTCCGTGCGTGGTGGGGGAAACCTGTGATCCTAGCCCCCGGGATGCTGAGGCCACTATATTGTAAATTCAAGGTGAAGCCTGGGCTACATAGTGAGACCCTGCCTCAAAAATCTGTAGGTCATGGGGTTGGTTAGATGGTTTAAAGAGTAAAGGTGTATGCCACTAAGCCTGATGAGCTGAGTTGCATCCGTGCGGTAGAAGGAGACATTTACGCCTGAAAGTTGTCCTGTGACCTCCACATCCTTGGTGTGGCATCCCCCTCCACCAGGAGATTGATAAATGTAAAAGCAAAATTCAAAAGCAACCATAGCCTGAAGCAGGAATTGGCATAAGGTGGAGGCTAGCCTGGGCTTCGTAGGGAGATAGTGTCTCAAAAGCAACTGTGTTATAGATGTAGTTCAGTGGTAGACATGTGCCTAGAGTCCCCCAGCGCACACTGGCCCATTACAAACAGGCTCTGGGTTCTTTCTTCACTAGCAAAGGAAAACAGATATTCCAGAATTTGCATTTGCAAGTGGCATAAGAGTTATGTTCATGGGAGAGACTGTGGAGTCTTGGTGTGACTGGGTAAGGATGCAGAGGTCTTGTGACATCATCTGTCCCTGTTGGACCTTCATGTAGGTGGTTGGGTGAGGGGCCCATCTGGCCCTGAGCAGAAGGACATTGTATAAATATGCATAGTGCTGAAAGATGGTTTTCTTTCTTTCTTAAAAATCATTTTAGTTGTTTATTAGAGAGAGAGACAGAGACAGAGAGAGACAAGAGAATGACAGAGGTCAGAAGACAAACTCCAGAAGTTCATTCTCTCCTACCACATGGGTCTCATCAGGAATTGAACTGAGGTCATCAGGCTTAGTGGCACATGCCATTGCTCACTGAGCCATCTCACTGGCCCCAGGAAGGGCCCTCCTCTCCTTCCCCCGCCCCCCTTCATTTTTGGAGATAGGGAGTGCTGTTGTACACGCTGCCCTAGAATTCCCTGTGTCATGGAGAATGACCTTGAACTCCCGATCATCCTCCCTCTGCCACCTGAGTGCTGGAATTGCCAGCTTGCAGCAGCACACTTGGATAAGAGGTGTTTTTCTAAATCGGTTGAAATTCTTTCGCATCTTATTTACCAGCTTGGCTCACTAAGGAGAGGAAATGTGAGCTGTTGTGACCTTGGCCATGTTTTTCCTGAGGTAGGCTACATATAAATGCCAGGCTCTCCCCGGGGGCAGAGACCATTTTTTTGTTCTTATTTTTATTTTTTAAATTTTTTTTATTTTAGTTGTGTGTGTAGAAACCAGAGGACAACTTGGGAGAGTCAATTCCTACCATGTGGGTCTCTGAGATCAAATGCAAATCGTTAGGTTTGGTCTGTTGTACCTTCATCAACTGAGCCGTCTCACGAGTGCTGTTGGTTGGTTTTACAAGGCCTTTCACTGTGTATCTCAGGCTGGTCCAGAGCTCATGATCCTCCATCCTCCGCCTCCTGAGTGCTGGGATGACAAGTGTATGTCACCTGAGAAATCCTCTTTAGAAGGCTTGGGTAAATGGGTCCTTCAGAAATAGAAGTTGATGTCAATGGGGGGTGATCCTGTCTGCCCAACATCAGGGCTTCCTCAGACTGCAGGAGTACCGGAGCTCCAATAATTCTCAGCATGGTATGTGTGAACCTTAGGAGCCAGAAATCCTGGACTGAGCTTGGGGAGACAGTGAGTGTGGGTCTCTCCGGACCCAGATGTTGGCCATGAGATGTATTTAAGAGGTATTTGCAGCTGAGAGTGCAGAGTAAGTGTTCAAGATCATATCTCCGTTGTGTTTCTCAGTTGTAAATAGGACTGTCCTTATCTTGTAGGACTGAAATGCTGAAGCCAGGCATGGTGGTGCACACCTTTGCTCCTCCCTTGGGAAGCTGAGGCTGGTGGAACCGGAGTTCAGGGGCAGCCTAAGAGACTTAGTGAGACCTTATCCCTCCCCTGGCCGTACCATACTGGACATGCCTAAGCAGGGTTGGACTTGGTTAGTTCTTGGATGAGAGACTATCTAAAAAGATATCTTTGTATACATGCACAGGAGGCCAGGAGAGGGTGTCAGATGCTGTGGACCTGGAGGTATAGGTGTCTGTGAGTCACCCAACATGGCCACTGGGAACTGAATCTGGGTCCACTGTAAGAACAAGTGTTTTAGCTACTGAGCCATCTCTCCAGCTCCCCTCACCTTGTTTTTTTTAGAGACAGAGACCAGTACTAGGACCTGGGACTCACCAATGAGTCTAGACTGGCTGGCCAGTGAGCGCCTGGGATGTGCCTATCTCTGCCTCCCCAGTGCTGAGATAGGCAGGCACCAACCCCAGTCTCTTACTGGGGTGCTATGACATGAACTCCAGTCTGTACGCTTGTGCAGCAAGCACTCTATCCATTAACCCATCACCCTATCCCTCAAAAAAGATCTTAAATGATAAACCAGACAAGGACCAGCAAGATGGCTCAGTGGGTAAAGACTTGCCATCAAACCTGACAGCCTAAGTTTGATCCCTAAAATCCATCTGGTGGAAGGAGAGCTTGAATGGACTGAAGGTTGTCCTCTGGCCCTTTCACCCCCATGGGTGCACACACCATGACATGTTTGTGTGTATGCACAAATAAATGCAATAAGAAAAAAAATTTTTTTTTCCGAAATAAACCAAACAGGCTGGATGTGCTGGCCTTAAAGAAAAAGGAGAAAGTGAGCTGAGTAGCAGCAGCATCCATCTCTCTCTATTTCCCAGCCACAGATGCTATGTGACTAGCTGCCCCATGCTCCAGCCGCCACGATGAACTGTATTCCTCCAAGCTGTATCCAAATGAACCCTTTCCTTCACTTGCTTCTTGTATGGTATTTTAATTAACTAATTTTTTGAAGCATGCTCTTACTATGTAGCCCTGGCTGCCTTGGAGCTCCTACTGTAGACAAGTCTGGCTTTGAAGTCAGAGATCCATGCGCTTCTGCTTCCTGAGTGCTGGAATTAAATTTGTGAGCCACCACACCCAGCTTGTCTGTCTGGTATTTTATCAAAGCCAGAAACGTAGTACGATGTCTGAGCCATCATGATCAAACCAGTGGGGAACCATGGCTTCAAAACATGAGGTTGCCTCAGATTCAAATTATAACAGGTGTGTGTGTGTGTGTGTGTGTGTGTGTGTGTGTGTGTGTGTGTGTTGGGAGGGGTGGGAATTGCTATGTAGTTCAAGCTAGGCTGAAATTCTTAGTATATATTAGGCTAAAGTAGGACTTGCTGCCCAAGATGACCTGGAGTTTGCAGCAATCCTTGCGCCTCAGTTTCTTGAGCGTTGGGATAATAAGAGTTAGCCATCATGCCTTGAGACACTGTCCACGTCCATTCTTAAAAGATGTTTATTTTAATTTGTATATATTTTGCCTGCATGTGTATGTGTGTACCACATGAGTACCTGGTGGCTTCAGAGGTCAAAAGAAGGTATCAGACCCCTTAGAACTTGAATTATGGGTGGTTATGAACCACCGTGTGGGCGCTGGGAACTGGACCCAGGTCCTCTGTAAGAGCAACAAGTGCTCTTAACCACTGAGCCATCTGTCCATTCATCCATCCTGGTTACCTAGCTTGTTTCCCCCTTTAGGCTTGCGTGAAAAGGCTGCAGTGAATAGAGGTGTGTTAGTCTCGTTGAGACTGTTGTTAGCCTACTGTAATATCAGAAGTGTCTTAAGCCTGGTGTAGACCCAAGAAGATGCCTACCAGCCCTTTATCTGGAGCTTGGAGTCTGAGCATGTTGCTGGATGTCCACAGATGGGGATCTGGGCTTTGTGTACACTGTGGAACCGAGTCCTGCTGAAGACCTGTCCTGCTCAGGTCCTTAATTGTCAAGGGAAGCTCACAAAACGGGCTTCACGCTCTCTGACTTCCAACCAGAAATGGATTGTCTGTCTGTCCACTGTGAAAGGAACCAGGAGACAAACTTGTGCTGGGATTCAAATTCAGAACCTTATGAATACTAGCCACGTATTCTCCCACCAAGCCTAGCAACCTTCCTAATTTTTTAAATGTAATGATCCGAAGCAGCGTCTCCCTTTGTAGCCCGGGTTGGTCTAGAACTTGCTTGTAGCTGAGAATAACCTTGAATTCCTCCCTCCCACCACCACAGGGTTTCTCTGTAACAGTCCTGGCTCTCCTGGAACTTGATTTGTAGGCCAGGAAGGCCTCAAACTCACAGAGATGCTTCTGCCTTTCTGTCTCAAGGGCTGGGATTAAAGATGAGCGCTGCCACCACCGCTTTGGTAACCTTGAACTCTTTGGCCCTCCTGCCTCCACCCTGAGTGATGGAATTTTAGGCATGTGTCACCACATCTGGTTTATGGGGTGCTGAGGATGGAATCTGGGGTGTTGCACATAGGCACTCTATACTTGGTACCCTGGACCCCCCTACGCCCCACCCCAGCCTCAGGCATTACAGCCTGGACTCAGGCCTGGACAGGAGAGAGAGGCAGACTGTGGACTGCTAGATTTTCCCAGCTATGGGTGGAGCACAGACAGGAATGCAGGGCCCTGGGCAATTCCATCCCCTCTGGGCAGCCCATAGGACAGGAAATAGAGGCTGTAAGTTGCTGGTAGAAAACGGCATTCTTCCTCCAGCCGGGATGGTAGACACTGCCTTTTGTTTGTTCTCTCGGCCTTCTTTTTGGAGAAACAGAAGCATATGGTGGCGGCTGGTGCGGAGGCAGTGTTTGGGTGGCTTGTGTGCTTGACTTTGCCTTTTGCGTGCCTGCCTGGGAGTTTTCTTCCCCGCATTGCCTCCCAACGTCTGCTCAGGTGGTCCATGGGACAGTGACACTGAGTCAGAGAACTTTTCCCCGGGATCCAGAAAAATCTAGATCTCCCCAATGGCTCTTGTGAGGTTTCCAACGGGGAAGAGATAAGAATTTAGTCATGGACCCAGACCTTCCATTTGTAGAGTTCTGAGCTGCTGGAAGATTTGTGCATCTGTCCCGGGGCCTGAGCATGTGGCGTGGTCCTGCTGAGGAGGGATGGGAACAGTGATGGTCCTGAGGCTGCGGCTAGAAGGATAAGCCAAGCCCTTGAGACTACAAACATCTCAGATTTGGGATTTCCTGGGATTTTGGAATACTGGTGTCTAATCATGAAATACCATGGGGACAGGATTCGTGTCTGAACAAGAAAGTGGTTCCTGTTGCACTTTTACCTTCTGTACATAGCCTGGAGGTAATTTGATTTTATTTTAAATTTGATTCTTATTATTTTTCATTATGTGTTTATGTGTGTGTGGGTATGTGCACATGCATGCAGGTGCCTTGGTAAGTCAGAGGCTTAGGTGGTTGTGAGCCACCCAGTGTGCGCCCTGGGAACTGAACTTGGGTCCTTTGGAAGAATAGTATCTGCTCTTAATCACTGAGCCACCTCTCCAGTTCTGTGATTTAAAGGCAAATCTGTTTCCTTTCTTACATTTGTACTTATTTCAGGGTAGGGGAAGGGGCAAGCTTGTACCATGGACAGCTTGCAGGAAGTGATTCTCCCAAGGATTGAATTCACCATGTTAGCATAAATGGTGGCGGGTGCTTTTACCTGCTGAGCCATCTGGATGGTCTGTAATTTGATTTTAAAGCATTTTGTTTATTTTTATTTTGGGTGTTTCTCAGACAGGCTCTAATGTTATCTATAGTAGCCCTGAACATGTTAGGTCTCTATGACTGATTTTGCAGTGTGTGTGTGGTGTGTGTGTGTGTAGATCCCCAGTTGCTTCTCCCCCCTTATAGTTTTGAGACAAGGTCTCTCACTGAACCTGGAACTTGTTGGTTTTTTTTTTTTTTTTTTTTTTTGGCTGGCCAGTGACCCTCCTGGGATGTGCCAGTCTCTGCCTGCCAGAACTGGGGTTATATGTGATGTTGCCATACATACCTGGCTTTTATATGAATGCGGGCATCAAAACTCAGACCTTATATTTATTTGCACAGCCTGCAGTTTATCCACTGAGCTATCTCCCCAGCCCCCTGGTTTTGAACTCTTGCTCTTCTTGAGTGCTATAAATATAGTAGTATTCCACTCCACTCAGCCTGATTGGTTGCTTGGTTGGGTTGATATTTTTGAGGCAGAAATCTTACATAGCCCGGGCTAGCATTGATACTTGCTGTGTAACCAAGGCTGGCCTTGAACTACTGATTTTCCTGTTTCTGCCTCCTAAATGCTGGACAAACGGTAGGCCCAACCATGCCTAGCAATTCTTGTTATGTAGCCATGTAGTCTAGAACTTACTCTGTAGACCAAGCTGGCTTCAAGCCTAGGGTGATTTGTAGCAAGAATAATAAAAACCCAGAGACAGATAGTGGGGTTCAAGCTGAAGATAAGAAAAGCAAAGCTGCCAACCACTAGAGTTCTTAGCTTTACCAAGGCTTGGGGCTAAAAGGAGCAATACTGTCCTCAGCATGATTGCAGACTGAATAGACGGTGCTCCTATCCCCACCCACTTTATATTTCTCTCTAGTGCTGGGATTAAAGGTGCGCACCACCACCGCCCAGCTTCTATGGCTAACGAGTGTGGCTGCTGGGATTGAAGGTGTGTGCCACCTCTGCCTAGACTCTCTGGCTGACTAGTGTAGCTAGCTTTGCACTCTGATCTTCAAGCAAGCTTTATTTGTTAGATCATAAACAAAATATCACCATAGTAGTCCTCAAGCCTCTACCTTTGAATGCTAAGATACATTGGCCATCTTGTATGATTCATTTTGTATGATTCTTTCCCCATGCCTCCATAGTGTTACAAGAGGTCATGGGTGGAATTTTCCTCTTGTGGCAGCCTATCAGCACTCAGAGTTTTGGATTGCAGAGCACTTTAGTTTTCAGGTTTTCAGATTCGGGAGGCTCTACCTGCACACATGGTATCTCCAGACTACAGACTCTGTACCATCACCCTTGTGGAGGCCACAGTTCAAACTCATTGCCTTCACAGGGCTGGCTCCAGGGAGATCCACCCCTTGCCCTCCCCAACCTTCGGTGGCGGTGACTTGCCTTGGCTTGGGGCCATGTGTTAGTCAGTTGTCTGACACTGTGACAAACAATTGAGAAACTATTTAAGTTGAGGACAGATTTATTTTGACTGACGGTCTCTAAGGTTTCATATCCATGGTCAGCTGGCGATTTGGATCTGAGGTGAGGCAGAGCCTTGTGGTCCAGGGAACATGAGGTGGGGATGGTGGGGTGGAGGAGGAGGGGGCAGCTGCTTGTCTTATGTCATCCAGGAACAGCAAGGGGGTGGGAGTTGCAGGGAGGAGAGAAAGAGAGAGGGAAAGGGAAGAACCAAGATCCACCCATCAAATCCAGTCCCCAGTGACCCATTTCCTCCAGCTAAGTCCCACCTCCTGCTAGCCAGGTGACTGCTCAGTGAGTCATCATGTACTTAGATCATGACCCAGTCACTCTTCAGTAGCATCACCGGCTAGGGACCAAGCCTCCAACAGACAGGCTTTTGGGAAGACACATCACCTCTAAGTCGTAAAACTATGTCATTTCTTCAAAGCTTTGCACCCCCCTTTTTTTTTTTCCTGAGAAAGGGACTCACTGTATAGCTCTTTGTGTCCTGGAACTCATTGTGTAGACCAAGTTGGCCTCAAACCCACAGAGATCTGTCTGCTTCTGTCTCCTGAGTGCTGAGATGAAAGGAGCTGAGTGTCACTATGCCTGGTTTGCAGAAGGTATTAGTGCCCATGAGACATGTACCTGGGTTTAGCTAATCCAGCGCTTGGGAAAGAGCCAGAGCCTCTGAGATTTCCTCTCCCTCCCTCCCTTTTGCTGGCCAGTGCAGACAGCAGGGTGAGCCCCCAGGGCCATCTGCCAAGGCTCTATTTCTTTGGGTATCTCTGTTCTGAGGCTCCGCCCCACCCCCAATCTCTGTGCAATACTCTCGAGTCTCAGGTCTTCCTTCTGTTGTGTCTTCCTCCAGTACTCACCTTGAGACAGGCTTTTTCACTGGATCAGAAATTAGAAGCTGGCCATTTTGTCTAGGCATGCTGACCGGCCAGCGCTTGGGACCCATCTGTCTTACTCTCTAATGTTGGTGTCACAGACATGTAACAGCCTTGCTCAGCTCAAAAAAAAAAAAAAAGATGTATTTATTTAGTGTTCTGTCTGCATGTATGTTTACAGGCCCAAAGTGGACACTAGATCTCATTACGGGTGGTTGTGAGCCATCATGTGGCTGGTGGGAATTGAACTCGGGACCTCTGGAAGATCAGTCAGTGCTCTTAACCACTGAACCATCTCTCCAGCCCCTCCTGTGTTCAGCTCTTTATGTAGGTGATGGAGATTTGAACTCTGCTCCTCATCCTTACATAGTGTGTGTTGTTACTCACTGAGCCATTGCCCCAGCTCTGCAAGTTGCTATGTGGCGAAAGGTAACTATGAACTTGTGATCCTGCTATCTTCTCCTGTCAGTTCTAGGATTATAGGCATGTTCCATCACACCCACTTTACGTAAGCTTGGGATCGAACCCAGAGCTCCATGTGTGTTAGGAAAGCACTGTACCAACTGAGCCACATTGCCACTTTATTATTATTATTATTATTATTATTATTATTATTATTATTATCATTTTTATTTTGGTACCGACGCAAGGATGACCTTGAATTCCCAGTAGTCTTCTTCGCCCCCTGAGTGCTGTGGTTACAGGTATAGGTTTGGACCTCCACAAACTGCTTCCAAGTTGCGACTTTATTTATTTTTTAATTTTAGTTAAAATTTATTTATATCATTTTCCCCTTCCCTTTTCTTCTTCCAAGCCCTCTCAGATCATCTCCCTCCAGTACCCACACCCTCTCAAATTCATGGCCACTTTCCCTTTGATTGTTATTGCCACATACGGATATATATAAACACAGAAATAGAATTCACGGCAACTTTTTTATTGCTATTGTCACGTGCATATATAAACATACAAATACATTCATACAGCCTGCTGAATCCATTTAGCATTGTTTGAATGTATATGATTTCAGGGCTGACCACTTGGTATTGGGTGAGCAGCTTGGGGGTTCGTCCCTGGGAAAGACCAAATCTCCCTCTCACAACAGCCATTAATTAATTCCCTGTGGTTCTTTGTCTAGGGCAGGGGTTGGTGAGATTTTCCTCTTTCAAGATTGCATGTCCAATGCATGGTCGTTGTTTGGGTCTTGTTTAGGCGGCACATTCTTCAGGTATCATGGGTGTGGCTTTCCTGTCAGTTCTAGGAGACATGATCTCCTGAAGACTTCATGGTCCTCTGGCTCTCTAACAAACTTTCTGCCCCCTCTTCTGCCATGTTTCCTGAGCCTTAGGCATCCCAGATCAGTTATGTCTGTATTTTGACCAGGTGTGGGGTTTTTGTTTGTTTGTTTGTTTGTTTTGTAATGGTCTTTAATTCTTTCTTTTAATTAAAAACAAAGATTCCTGCATAGGTCTGTATCTGTGCCAGTGTCAATGTCACATGTGTGGAGGTGCCTGTGTTGTCCAAAAGAGGGTGTTGCATCCCTTGGAGCTAGAGTTACAGGCAGTTGTAAACGGCTTGACATGGGTGTTGGGAGTCTTCTGGAGAGCAGCAAGCCCTCTTAGCTGCTGAACCATCTCTCTGGCCCTCCAAGTTGCATCTTTCATCTGGAGCTCCAGACAGTGCCTTTCTGCTTACAGCCTTCGAGCCCCTGACTCCCATTTGAACGTGTATCTTATTAGTTCATTAAATGTGTGTTGAGTACCTGGGAAAAGGCAGACAAGGATCTGGGCCGTGGGAATTCAGTGAACATGACTGACACAGCTGTTAGCCTCAAGGAGTTTACCTTCAAGGTCAAGAAATATAACAGGAAACATGCAAACAGGCCATTTCAGATCACAGTTGGTTCTGTAGAGAAAATAGAGCTGGACATAGTACCTGGGAAGCGGAGGCAGGAAGATCAGGAGTTCAGGGTCATCCTAGGCTCATTCAGCTTAGAGTCCAGCCCGGGATCAGTGCCTACATCACTGAACAGAAACTGATAGTAGCCGGATGGTGGAGTTGCACGCCTTTAACTCCAGCAATCTGGAGGCGGCAAAGGCCGTCCGATTTCTGTGAGTTCAAGGCCAGTCTGATCTACAGAGTGAGTTCCAGGGCAGCCAGTGATACACAGAGAAACCTGTTTGGAGAAAACAAAACCCCTAGTAAAATGAACGGGAAGATGGGGTTGTGAGAGCAAGGTTGAGCTTTCCCGGCCATCAAGGATGTGTCTGAGGGAGAGTGAGAGAAGAGGTAGCAAGTGGATGACCTAGGCTTGCAGACCCATGCAGAAGGAAGAGCAGAAGAGCCCAGTTCCCACAGTGCCTGCCTTGATGACGAGGGCGCTGGATTTTTTTCTTTATATTTTTTTGTATAGGCGGTGTGTGTGTGTGTGTGTGTGTGTGTGTGTGCACTCACTCGTGCTTGCAATGTCATTGCATGTGTGTGGAGATCGGAGGATAACATGTTGGAGTCAGTTTTCTCGTTCTACTATTTTGAGCCCTGGAGAGCCAACTCAGATTGTCAGGCTTGGTGGCAAGCACATCCACCAACAACAGAGCCATCTTTCTTGTCCTGCTTTTTTTTTTTTTTTTTTTTTTTTTTTTTTGAGATAAAGTCTCACTGTGTAGCTAGGGGTAACCAGGAAGTCACAATCCTCTCGCCTTGTAGGCATAAGCCACCGCATTGGGCTTCCACACCTCTTCTGCCATTCTACTATAATTGCTGTGGGCTGGGGCCTCTCTTCTACTGGTCCCCTCCCCTCCCCTCCCCTGGGGACTTAACTGCTTTGTTGTTTTCCGTGTTTTCCATCCCTTAACACTAAGTACGGATCCATTTTCTAACTTTACCTGCCGTATTTATTGATTAAAAATCAGTTTTCACTTAGGGTTCTGTGTGCGCGCTCAAGCCACGGTTCATGTATGTGGAGGTCGGAGGACAGCTTAGAGGGGCTGGTTTGTCTCCTCCCACCACGCACATCCAGGGAGCCAAACTTGGCAGGTTTGGTGGCAGGTGCCTTTACCACTGAGCCATCTCGCCAGCCCTTTTTCCCCCTTTCATTTGGCCCTGCTTTTACTAACGAATCCATTCACACCCGTGTGCTCCTAGCATACCTGGGCCTGGGGCTTTTGTTGGCTTCTACACTCCCAGGCCGCTTCCCAAGTGGACTCCCTTGGACACAGAGGGGCCTGCAAGTCCAGCTGCTAGGTCCAGGATTTAGGATAGCCCACAGCTCAGCTCCCTTCCGTCTCCTTAGTCCTCTGGCTCAGAGTCCCTGGTTCTAAGTAGATTAGGACCTTGGCCAGAAGGAGTCAGGGCGGTCTGGAGCGAGCTGGAGGTCAACAGTGCCAACTACTGCTGCTTGCCTGGCCCTGATTTGATTTGGGTCTGGGCAGCTGGGTGGCTGGCGACCCAGAATTTTTTTGGGAATGGCCCAAGGGCTCAAAGGAGCAGCTGGCAGCGATGGGTGTAGGTCTGGCTGTGTACGAATCCTCAGGCTCCCAGGCAGGCAGACCTCTTGGCTAGGGCCTTGAGAATGAGTACAGTTCTACAGTAGACCCTCCCCATTTCCCCAGCAGGGTGACCTAGGGCCACCGAACAGCCAAGACAGAACCACCTGCAGAACCACCTGTTAGTGCATCCTTTCCATGGCCTGCCCGTCTCCCATACCCTTGCGTGACCAGTCTGGCGTACACTCTATGTCTTGCTTTGTGTGTGTGTTGGGGGCGGTTGTTGTTGTTGTTTGCGATAGGGTTTCTCTGTGTAACAGCTCTGGAGTTCTGGCAGTCCTGGAACTCGCTTTGTAGACCAGGCTGGAAATGAACTCACAGGTATCCACCTGCCTTTGCCTCCTGAGTACTCGGATTAAAGGTGTGCACCATTATACCTGGTTATTTTTATTTCCTTTGTTACTTGTTTTGAGACAGAATCTCATGTAGCCAGGCTGGTCTCAGACTCACCCTGTAGCCAATGATGTCTTTGAATTCCTGGTCATCCTCTGTGTCCTGTATGCTTGGAATTATAGGTGTGCACCATCTGGCTTGGCTTATTTATTGATTATTAACTGATTTTTGTGGGTCTGGGGATGGAATTCAGGGCTTTGAACTTGCTAGGCAGATACACTAATATATAAGTATGCTCCCTAGCCCCTCATTGGGGGGGTGGAGAGTTCTAGGCAGGTGCTCTACTGCTGAGCCATGTACACAGCCCTCTTAAAACCTTTTGATGTCGTTATTGGAGATGGAATTTCACTACGTTTCCCAGGATGGCCTGAACTCACTCTGTAGCTTAGGCCATGCTTGAACTTGGCCTGCTTCGGTCATCTGAGTAGCTGAGATAACTGGATGAGCCAGTAGACCCTGCTAAAACCCTTTATTTTATTTTTCCTGCACTTCTACTAATTTATTTTGGTGTATGTACATGTATGTGTGTGCACATGCCACCACATGCCTGTGGAGGGGAGAGGACAAACTTGCAAGTGTCGGGTCCCTTCCACTGTGTGGGTCCCAGGGCATCCACTCAGGTCCTTAGTAAGTGCCTTTTCTCTCCGAGCCGTTTCACTGGCCTTCGAAAACCTGTTTGTTTTTTCTTGTCGTCCAAGAGCAGATCTGAGCCTGCCCCGGGTCCAGAGCTATGTTCTGTTCTCTATTCTGTTTTAATGATCCGGTGTTTCCTATTGCACCCTCTTGCCTACATACGACACCTGCTGCTGCCTTGAGGTCCCCACCACACTGCAGCCAGGTTTGAGGGTGGGTTGTATGTGTGTATGTCTGTCTGGGATGCTGTACCTGGCCCATTAAACACATGGGACACTGAATTGGGTCCTGGGGGTCAGCCATGGTGGCCCCTGCAGAGCTTACAGTCTGGAAGTCAGTTGTAGTGGCAGTAGACATCCTAGGCTTGGTGCGCTTTTAGGCTGTGGACCTGGAGAGAGCCCTGTGGCCTGGCTTTTCCCTACCCCACCCAGTGAGCGTGTAGACGCTTTGTTGACAGGTGGCAGACAGGTGGCAAACAGGGTGTGGAATCTACAGATCTATCCATGGCTGACACACCCAGCCAGGAGCCTTAGAGAACCCTAGGAACAAGCCCAGAGAATGCCCTGCCCTTGCTCCTGCCCCTGCTCTCTTCGCTCGGGCTAGTGAGGCAGCATGTGGGGACCGCACCCCCACCCCTTCCCATTCCTAGGAACAACTCTGGATAAACTGTCACCAAGCCAGCCACCAGCAAACAGCAGCCTTGTCTTTGGGTTTAGGGTTGAGCAAGGCAAAGAGGCCTTTAAAGGAGGAGGGAGGTGGGGCCCCAGTAAGTTGGGACAAAGTCCTTTCCTGGGGAATTCCTAGTTTGAGGAAGTGCCTGTGCCCTGTTATGGCTGTCTGCACCTGCTCCAAGTCCATGTCCCACATCCAGGAAACAGACTCAGGCTTCAGGGCAGTGGCCTTGATCTGGGGACTTGTGTCCAATCCCAGAGGTGTGTACAGAACTGTAGAGGGCAATGCCCAGTCTGGCCATGGAAGAGGCGGTCAGGTGCCTTTCCGCCAGGGTTGGTCATAGGGATGGGGACACAGGCCAGTAATCCCAGCCGGTACTTGACAGGAAGGAAGATCAGGAACTGAAACAGCCCAGACTTCAAAGTAAGGAAGGCCTTGTTCAACGCGTGTGGGCAGTAGGGAGCCCAGAGGGTGTGTGACCCGGACAGAGCTGAGACTGCAGTTACACACTTGGAAAACATTGGCAGTTAAGACTTCCCTGGAAGACTAATATTGTGGTATTTGTCTCGCTTCAGTTGTGGATTGAATACCTGGAGGATTGTTCCTTGGGCCACAACCCTCAGCTGTGTTGCTGATGTGTCTTTGGTTTTTCGAGATAGGTTCTCTCTGTGTGGTTCTGACTGTCCTGGAACTTGATCTGTATAGACCAGGCTGTCTTTGAACTCATGGAGCTCTGCCTACCTCTTCCTCCCGAGTGCTGGGGCTCTAGGCGTGAGCCACCACTGCCCAACTTGTTGTGTGTCTTTTTATGGAGAGACATGACTAAATGACAACAGACCGAAGGAAGAATTCCACCCGAGGTTAGCTTGGTGAATGAATGAGTGAGTTTTGGTTACTTACAGAAGTATGGATGTCTTCATTATTGTTGTGAGGAGACACATACCCAGGACAGTTTGTAGAGAAAAAAGCATTTGATTGAGGGCTTGCTTACAGATTTAGAGGCTTGGTTATCATGACAGGAAGCAGATAGGCATGGCCCTGGAACGGTAGCTGAGAGCTTTACATCCTAATGCATAGGCAGCAGGCAGAGAACTTTTGAAACATCAGAGCCCCTCCCCAGGGACACATTTCCTGCAGTAAGGCCGCACCCACTCCAACAAGACCACACCTCCTAATCCTTCTCAAGCAGTTCCCCAACTGCAGATAAAGCATTCAGACCTATGAGTTCATGGGAACCATTCTCATCCAAACCACCATAATGGATATGGGGTTACATGCTGTAATGGGGGTGACTCAGCATGGTTGATGCCACTCACCAAAAATTGCCTCTCAGGAACTCTGTATGAGCTTCAGACAGCTCAGCAGAAGGTGTCCTGTATCCCTGCTCCACCCCCCTCATACACTTAGAAACTTTGGAAGGGGCCTTGTGAACCTCCCGACTTTCTGAGCTTCCCGAGCTTCCTGGGTCTTGTAAGCTTCCTGAGTTTCCTGAGCCTTATGAATTTCTTGAGTTATGTACATTGTTTTGTTCTTGAGTTTCAAGAGCCTTCCAGAGGGAGGTAATGTTTAAATTCTCCAAAAATGTTTCAAATAGAAGGAAGTAGTTATACATTATTCACTTAGATTTCTGCTGGGTTTTGTAGTAGCTGCTGTCTCCTGGCCTGTGAAGGCTCAACTCTGTGTCTAACCTTTTAGACCATGGAATGCTGGGAAGAAAGTCCCGTTGACACCCTGTCCCACGTGTGAAGTCCAGGTGGCCCTGGGAGCCAGATGTGCCTACCCCGTTTTACCATGTGTCTACTACCCACTGTGTCCTCACTGTTTTCTATAGGTGACCATGGCCTTGCTGGGGAAGCACTGTGACATCCCCACCAACGGCTGCGGGTCTGAGCGCTGGAACGCCACCTTTGCCCGCAAAGACGAACTCATCAACAGCCTGGTGTCTGCCTTAGACTCGATGGTGAGTGTCTGGCCGGGTGGGAAGAGGGCCCGAGATCTAGGTGGGAGACCTCTGGGAGGTTACATCCATCTCTGAGGTGTGGAGAGATAGCTCAAGTGGTAAAGTGGGGGTATTGGCCCAATCCTTTAATCCTAGCACTCAGGAGGCAGAGACTGGCAGATCTCTGTGAGTTCAAGGCCAGCCTGGTCTACTGAGTGAGTTCTAGGACAGGCTCCAAAGCTACCGAGAAACCCTGTCATGAAAAACTAAAAAACTAAAAAGCAACAACAGAAAAAGCCAGGCCTGGCATACACTCATAATCCCAGTGTCAAGGAGGTCTACTAGGCAAGCGCCACGTCAGCAAATGACCCTGCCATAAACACAAGTAAACAAATAAGCAGGCAATAGAATGGCATCTGAGAAAGAACAGCTAAGGTTGTCCTCTGGCCTCCACACACACGCAAACTTTTGTATAAACACCAAGATGCATATGTATGTATGTATGTTCATTAGAAACATGTGCCTGGAATCCCACACCCAGGAGGTTGCAAACACGAAAGATCTTGATTTTCAGACCACCCCGGGCTAGAGTGAAGCCCGAAAGCAAGTGTTTAACATGGAATAGTAGACTGTGGGTTCAAATCCCAGCACCACACACACAAAGCAGTTGAAAACAAAAAGTAGGTCTACCTGGCATCAATTGGCATTTTATAAAGATAAAATGGAAACTCAGAGAAGGCAGCTTCTTGCTTGAGATCACACAGCGTGATCCAATAGAGTCACTGGTCTCCTAAGCATAGGGCCTCCTTTCTAGGTGGCTCTTGTCCTGGGCTACGCAAGGTCATATTTAGGCCTGAAGTGGGAGATGCCCTCACATGTAAGCTGGGTGCTAGCTCTTTCTCTGCAGTGGCCTCTACATGTGTCCTGAACCTCACTAACTTGTCAGTGGTGGTGGGTATGACTGACATGTGCCCTGAGGGACAGTGCCACCAGCCACATGTGGCTATTTGCATTTTGTTGTTTTGAGTCAGTCTCTCATACCATAGGCGGTCCCTAAACTCAGTCCTGCCCAGGGACTCCTGCTTGGCTAAGGCTGGCACAAGAGGTGGGATTGTGGCCCAGAGAGGTTGAAGAACTTGCCTCAGGGTCACAGAGCACAGAACTTTGTAGGTGGGGTTTCCTGTCCCACCAGTCAGCTTTGTCCTGCCAGCCAGCTCCCAAATCACCACACAGAGACTTACTATAAATAAATGTTCGGCCAATAGCTTAGGCTTGGTACTAACTAGCTCTTATAATTTAAATTAATCCATAACCCTTATCTACACTCTGCTATGTGCTACCTTTTCTTTTCTTTTTTGTTTTGTTTTTGTTTTTTGGGACATGGTTTCTCTGTAGCTTTGGAGCCTGTCCTGGAACTCTGTAGACCAGGCTGGCCTTGAACTCAGAGATCCACCTGCCTCTGCCTCCCTCGTGCTGGGATTAAAGGTGTGCACCACCCAGCAGCACAGCATGCTCATCTCCTGCTTCCTCTGTATCAGGCTGGCGACTCTCTCAGTCCCTCTCTCCCACCTAGCCTCTTCCTGTCTGGCTATTGGCCAGTTGGCTCTTCATTAAACCAATGAGAGCAACACACCTTCACAGTGTCCAAAGGGATTATTCCACAGCAGAACTATTTCAAGTGCTAGTTGGCACAAAGACCAGCATTTATTAAGTACCAACTGTGTGCCACAGGGTTTTGCTTTCAAGGATTTTCATACTGTGGCCTTGGTTATAACTTGGGGTCACAAAAGTAAGACAGTTTGGTGTAGCAGCCTAGGATTCTGCGTGGGTGGTGTGGGTGTGCAGGTGTTGTATGCATGCATGCTCAGCTGTGGATTTCATTCTTCAGGTACCATTACTTTGTTTTTATTTTATTTCATTTTATTTCTTGGCTTGTTTGTTTGAAACAGGATCTCACTCTATAGTTCCAGATGACCTGAACTTATATGTGTAGCCCAGGCTGGCCTCAGACTCATGGCAGTCCTCCTGTCTCAGCCTCCCTGAGTGCTGAGATTACAGGTATGAGCCAGCATACCCAGCTAAGCCTACAGCACCTAGTACTTACAAGCAGACTCCCATCCAGGTACTAACCAGGCTTAGCGTCTGAGATTAGTGGGATGGCTGGAGATCATTTTATTTTAGTTTTGAGGCAGGATTTCACACTGGCCTGAACTCATCACATAGATTAATTGGCTATAAAGCCCTCCTGTCTCTATTTCCCCAGTGCTGGGATTGCTAGTGTCTGTCACCATACCTGCCGGTGTGTGTGTGTGTGTGTGTGTGTGTGTGTGTGTGTGTGTGTGTGTGTGTATGTGTGTATTTTTACTTGTGATTGCACCTGGAGCACAGTAGGAACAATCTGGAAGGGAAGCCCTCCATGCTTACAAGACCAATGACTCTACTTGGTCATGTTGTGTGTATGGAAGCCGGAGGATGATGTCCTGTGTCTTCCTCCATCACTGTCTTTTATGTTGAGTTCAAGATATTGCACTTGAACCCAGACCTTGCCCATTCAGCTAGTTAGCCAGCCAACTCCCAGGGTCCCCTGCCTACAATTCTCAATTGATGGGGCGATAGGAAGACTGTCACAGCCACCCACCATTTATGTAGGTGCCGGGGGTCCAAACTCTGCCACAAATGCTTTGCCCACTAACATTGCCCCAGCCTCATCCCCAGCGTCACTCCCAGCCCTTTCCACATGAATGCTGGGAATCAAACTCAGGTCTTTGTGCTTGGAAGACAAGCAGTTTCCCCGTGGAGCCATCTCGACAGCCCTGCTTATAGAGATCCTTTCCCTATAATCATAATATTGACAATCTACTGCCACGTCCTCCAGGGCTGCATGGTGCCCATTTTTACTGCTTAGAGAGGGCTGCTAAAGTGGGCTGGAGGGCTCATGTCTCATCGATAGCCCCGTCTTTGTAGCCAGAGTTAGCCTCAAACTCGCCACCATCCTGTCTCAGCCTCCTGAGTGGTGGGCGCCAGGCTGGTCTTGATTTAGCTCACACACCTCTCCCCTTCCCCACAGTGCTCTGCACTCTCTAAGCTGAACACAGAGGTGGCCTGTGTGGCGGTACACAATGAGAGCGTCTTCGTGATGGGCACCGAGAAGGGAAGGGTGTTTTTGAACACGCGGAAGGAGCTACAGTCAGACTTCCTCAGGTTCTGCCGTGAGTACCCCACGTTCTCCATGCCCTGCTATTTCTAAAGAACAAGGGTCCTGACCCATCCCTTTGTCCCCTGCTTTGTCCAGTCAACAGAGCCTGTTGGAAGGATGATGTAGACACAAGTTTTGTTCCAGGTGAAGCCTGTTAGGACTGTCCAGCCCCTCCTATCACTGAATCCTACCGATAGATACATCCATGTGTCCATTCTTAGAGGGGAACACTGAGGCCCAGTGCAGTCACCTGATTCCACTCTATTTTTTAACGGTGCTGAGGATCGAACCTGTGTCCTCATGCCTAATTAAGCAGAGATCACTGCTACTGCGCCATACCCTCGGCTATCAGCCTGCCTGCCTTTTGTTTTTAAGGATATATTCTGTTTATATTGTGTAGGCATGTGCATGCTGTGGCATACATATAGGCATCAGAAGAATCGGTGGAGTCGGTTTTCTTTCCCACCATGTGGGAATTGAACTCAGATCTTCAGCTTGGCCAAAATCTTTATCTGCTAAGCCACCTGGCTGACCCCTTGTTGTTTTAAGACTGGTTCTCCTGTAGCTCAGGCTGGCTTTGAATTCCTGATTCTCTGGCCTCCACCTGCCCAAGAGGGGAAGGTACTCACTACCCTTTTTGGTATGTAGGATGTGTAGAACTCAGGGTTCCATACATGTTAGGCAAGCATTCTGCCAAATGAGGCTCATTCCCAGCTCTGGTTATTCCTCTCCCTCTCTCTTTTTTGGGGGGGGGGTTTTGTTGCTTTGGAGCCTGTCGTGGAACTCACTCTGTAGACCAGGCTGGCCTCAAACTCAACAGAGATCCGCCTGCCTCTGCCTCCCGAATGCTGGGACTAAAGCCGTGCGCCATCAACACCTGGCCATGTGTCTCTTGACTGAGTATATTTCAGGATAGGGACTAGTGTTGCCCAGCTAAGATATTAAGCATGTGTGAATGTGTGACACTTGACTGTGCTAGGTCACTTATTCTGACCTCTGCCTTCTGGGATGACAAATGTTTTTTGTTGTTTATTTTGGGGTAAGGAGTGCTCAGAATGCATGGGCTGTGGGTGATGGATAGTTCTTGGTCAGGGTGGGACTCAGAGGTAAATCCATCCTAGAGCCCCTCAGAGGGTGGTTTAGCAGTGGAGTGCTTTACCTAGAATTCTTAAGGTTTAGGTACCATCCCGATCGTCAAACTCAAACAGTGCTTCATGCTGGGCCATTACCTTTCCCAGAGGGTCATGAAAATGTCACCGATGGTGTGCAGATGAGAAACTGGGGCGTGTTCCCCTCCCCCACAGACTTAGCCCAGGATGGAAGGTCTGTGTATTTGTTGGGGTTCTCCAGAGTAACAGAACTTACGGGGGGGGGTGGGGAGGGATTTATTACACACACACACACACACACACAGTTTGTTAGAGTAGCTTCAGAAAGTCCAACAGTTGAGAAGAATCCACCTGGCAGTAGCAGCACATGCCTTTAATCCCAGCAATGGGGATGCAGAAGCAGGTGGATCTCTGTGATTGAGAGACCAGCCTGGTCTACAGAGTGACCAAAGCTACAGAGAGAAACCCTGTCTTGAAACACCAAACCAAACAAACAAGCAAAAAATATCCAGTAATTGTTAAGTCCACGAGAGTGCCTTGGGGTCTTCAGTATACACCAGAACCCTGAAGAAGGGGGCGCTAACGCCAGTGAAGGAGTAAACTTGCTAGCAAGAGTGAGAGAAGCAGGCGAAGAGCACCAGCCTCCTCCTCCTGACATTTATATGGGCTGCCAGCAGGAGGCATGACCAAGATTAAAGGAGGCGCTTCCCACCTCAAAGATCTGTATTAAAGGTGTATCCTCCCACCTCAAAGATCCCATTAGAAGTGGTGGGTCTTTTGACTTCAAATGGTTTAATTAAGAAGAAATCCCTCCCAGGTGTGCCCAGCCTTTTGGTTTTAGTTAATGCCAAATTCAGTCAATTTGACAGCTGTCTTGGTCCGTGTTCTATTGCTCCACAACCACCGCAACTCTTATAAAGGAAAACATGTCATCGGGGCTGGCTTACAGTTTCCAGGGAAGCATGGCGCCATGCATGTAGGCTTGCTGCTGGAGCAGTAGCTGAGCCCTACATCCAGGCTACAGGCACTGCAGGGCTTATAGAACCTCAAAGCTCACCCCCCAGTGACACACTTCCTCCAGCAGAGCCATGCCTCCTAATCCTTTCAAATAGAGCCAAGCCCTAGTGACCAAGCATTCAAATCTAAGAGCCTATGGGGGTCACCACAGCAACCAAGAATGGCCACCACATCTACTGTGGTTCGTGGCCAGGAGTGGAGTTCTCAGACTCTTGCTCTTTCTCCCACATCCCTTCAAAGTCAATGAGATAGATGTAGAATAGGGACCAGTGGGGTTGAGGAGGATGCCAGGGGTCTCTGTGAACATCCAGGTATAGGCTGTTGATGGTTTTGTTAGTAGTTTTCATGGCCTCCTGGGCTGTATCCCTATTAATCCAGCACTCCATGTATTATTAGTCGGGTAGATAGCTGTAGCTTCTAGCTGTTTCCCTTGGGGCCCAAGACTCCACCTACCCTGTACTGTCTCTAAGGTTGGGTGGGGCTGGGCTCAAGTAGTGGGTGTGGTGGGGTCCTGTGGCCCCTTCCAGCCTCCTGGGAACAGCATGCCGTATTTTTCACAGCCAAAAAGAGAGAGTATCTATTTATAGCACTCAGAATCTACATGCTTTATTTCAAGCTTGGATGATTTCCAAGGAGAGGCAGCTCCAAACTGGAAGGGACCAGAAGACCCTGCTCATCCCCTGTTCATCCTGTTCAGTTGTAACTTCAGGCAGAGGCAGGTGGATCTCTGTGAATTCAAGGTCACCTTGATCTGAATAAGAGAGACCCTACCCCAAAAAAACTGAAAGAATATTTTATAAAGATCCCCTAACAGCCCCCCACCCCCAGACACACACAAACACACAACAGCTCAAGAGGGAAAGGGTTTATTTGGCTGATGGTTCTAGGTTGCAGTCTTATTTCAGAGGCAGCAACTCAAGCAGCTAGACATATTACATTCACAGTCAAGAGCAGGGAGCTGTTTGCTCTCATCCAGCTTTCTCCTGTTTCATATAGCTCAGAATCCCATTGCCTAGAGAGTGGTGCTGTCCACAATGGGCTGGGTCAGTTAACAATTAAGACGATGCCCATAGGCATCAATTGATCCTAATGCTGGGCCCCTTTAACACAGTTCCTCATGTTATGGTGGCCCCCTACCATGAAATTGTTTTCATTGCTACTTCATCATAACTGTAATTTTGCTACTGCTATGAATTGTACTGTAAATAGCAATGTTTTCCAATGGTCTTAGGCAAGCCTTGTGAAAGGGTCATTTGGCCCCCTCCCAAAGGGGTCATGGCCCACAGGCTGAGAACCACTGATCTAGATAATTCATTGGAGACATCCTTCTTAGATTATGGCAAATTGACATTAAAAACTAACCATCGCTGTATTTCCGTTGTTTTCCATGTGGGCCTAGCAGAAAACTAGGGCTTAGGTGGGTTGAAAGGGAGTGGGTTAGTATGAATATAGAGTGGGGTGCTTGAATCCAAGATGTTCGTGGAATCCCAGTTCTGAGCCCGACTCAATGGGCTTCTTTGAGGAATCGAAAAATGAGGCTCGGAGAGAGAAAGGACAACCTTGAGGTCAACCAGCAAGTGTGTGGCCAGATTGAGACCTGCAGCCTTTCCTGGCTCTCAGCAGGGTGCTCATTCATTCATTCATTCATCCATTCATCCATTCATTCTCTTGTGCCTCTGGGGCTTAACACCAGCCCATGGCTTGTGTGCTCTTGTCCCACAGGGGGACCCCTATGGAAGGATCCAGAAGCAGGACATCCTAAAAAGGTGCAGCGCTGCGAGGGTGGTGGCCGGAGCATTCCGCGGTCCTCTCTGGAGCAGTGCTCGGATGTGTACCTGCTGCAGAAGATGGTAGAGGAAGTGTTTGATGTTCTTTATAGTAAGATCCTTCCTCATTCCATTCCGGAAAGGGGCGGGTGGGAGACCAGCCTACCCACACCTGCCTTGTCTAGTTCAGTTCCTTCCTGATCATCCCCTTTCACCCCAGATCAGCCAAGCCCCGCCCACCTCACCTAGCCCTGCCCATCAGCCCTGCCACACTCCCGGCCCTGTTTAGACCCACCCACCTCTGCCCATCCTCACTCCACCCAGCTCCATCCAACTCCACTCGATCCTGCCTAGCCCTGCCCACTGGTGTCTGACCCAGCCTCTCCTCCTGCCCAATCCCACAATATCCAGGTCATCCCAGCCATGCCCTCCCAGCGCAGCCACACCCACCTTGACCCAGCCTCATCCAGCCTTTACTTCAATCCCAGCCCCACCCGCTCTGCCAGTCTAGGCTCAGTCTTAACTGTTTTAGCTCTGCCCACCCTACCACGGCCATTACCCAGCTCTGCTTAGCCCTATTCATCCACTTCTGTCCGGGCCTTTCATGCCAAATCCAATTTAGACCCACCAGTTCTGCCATACCCCGCCCGCCCAACTCAGCCTACTCCTGTCTGACCATGCCCTACCCAGCTCAACCCTGCAGCCTTCCCCACCTCAGCCTAACCCTGCCCAGCCACCATGTCAGCACTGCCCTGTCAGCCCCTGGTTTAGCCCCACCCACTTCTGTCCAGCTGTGTGTTAGCTGTGCCTCGCCCAGCCCCACTCCACCAATACCAACCAAACTCCACACTGCTCAGCCCAGCCCACCTTAACCCAGCCTCGCCCAGCCATATTCTAATCCCACTTGCTCTGCCCATCTCAACCCAGCGCTGCCTACTCCAGCTGCACTATCTATCTAGCCATGCTTAGCTTTGCCCTACCCACTTCAGCCCGGCCCTGACCCCACCAGCCCCCTGCCTAGCCCTGCCCACTTCTGCCCAGCTCTACCCAATTGATCCTACCTACTTCATCCTAGTCCCTCGTGGTCTAGCCCTTCCCCATCTCACCTGCTTCTGCACCATAGGCCCCCTGAGCAAAACAAGACCCCAAGACATGGCCTTCTCTACCTTAGCCCTTTTCCAGGCTCCCAGGCATGAGTATCCCTATCCAGCCACCTTTCCTGGACAGCTACCTCTTAGTACCTCCCCACCCCATGGTCTTCCAGTGGACCACTCCCTTCTGCCTCCTGGTTATCCTGGCACCAAGGCTATCTTCCCATAAGATAAGCCTGAGGTTAAAATTCAGTGTATCCTCACTGGCAAAGTTCAGGCTAACGGCGCGGCGTAAGGGCCTTCCTGTCTCAGCTCTCCAGCCTTCAGACGTACACAGTAGGGCTCTATCTACAGGCTGGTGCTGTTCATTCTCTACAGCTTTTACAGCAATGGGGGACCCTGAGCCCCTCTCCAAGGGGGAGTCACCTCACATTGCCTGGCTCCCAATGTGTCTGGCCAAGCCCTGCCAGTACTGAGCCTCACTGTTTACTCCTTGACAGGTGAGGCTATGGGCAGGGCAAGCGTGGTACCTTTGCCCTATGAGAGGCTGCTCAGGGAGCCGGGGCTGCTGGCTGTGCAGGGACTGCCCGAAGGCCTGGCCTTCCGGAGGCCAGCTGAGTATGACCCCAAGGCGCTCATGGCCATTTTGGAGCACAGCCACCGAATACGGTTTAAGCTCAGGAGGTGAGTAAGCCCCTGTCCTAGTTTCATTTCCTTTTGCTGTGTTAAAAATACCAACAAAAGCCCATTAAGGGAGAAAGGGCTCACTTGGCTCACAATCCCAAGTTACAGTCTACTGCCGTAGGGAGGTCAAGTCACCAGGAATTTGAAGCAGCTAGTCACATTACATCCACAGCCGAGAGCCAAAAGCAATGAACGCAGGCGTGCATGGCAGGACTCAGCTTGCTTTCTCTACTCTTAGACAGTTCAGAATCCCTTGCCTAGAGAATAATGACACCCACAGTGGGCTGGGCCTTCAAACCCACCTCAGTATAATCAAGACAGTTTCCCTACAGACATGCCCACAGGCTAGCCTGATCTAAATCGGTCTTTGAGACGCTTCCCATGTGATGGTAGACAATATCAAGTTAAAACTCTAAGGTTTTAATGTCAGCTTAATGTCAGCATTTGTGAAGGAGAGGTAGATGGATGTTTGAGTTTGAGGCCAGCCAGGACTACGTGGCAGATTTCAAGCCATTAGTTAGTTTGTCTTCGTATGCAACCACCCCCCAACCCCCAGGGGGAAAAAAAAAAAAGACAAACAAATCTGTCACACCCTCTACCCAGCCAGAGAGCAGAAAGCTGGAGGGAAAAGCTTTGGGCTTTGGGCTTTGGGGAGGAATCAAAGCTAAGGCCCAGTCATACAGTGTGATTTGAGTCAGGGCCTGGCTATGGGAGTCCCCCAAGGGCTTAAGAAAGTCATACCAAAGGCTGTGCCTCCGCACAGGTCACGGGCAAATGATGGTGTGTAGAGTTGAGATTGTCGTGTAGGGACACATGCCTCTAATCCCAGCACTTTTGGGAAGTGGAGGTAAGAAGATCAAAGGTTCAAGGTTATCCTCTACTACATAGTAAGTTTGAGATGACCTTGGCTACGTGCGACCTTGTCTCAAAAACATGAATTGACTTTAAAAGGCTTGAGCGAGGAGAGCCTCATTCACCTGGATGTGAGTGTGGGCTGTGAATGAGATTTGTAAAAGACTAATGAGAGATGAGGTCAAGGCTGGGCCAAGGTGGATACCATGGGGCCAGCATAGCTGGTGACTTCATGTGGCATGTAGCTGCTAAGTCTTCCCCAGCAATGCATGAGCAGGTATGAGGAGGGACAGATGGGATGGGTAGGAACCAGGTGGAGGAGGGGATTGGTGGCTTGGAGAACTGAGGCAGCTTGGTGCAGGCCTGGGCCTTGCAGTGGTTGCCACCTGGTATTGAGTACATTTATGCCCCTGCCACCACCAGGCTTGCATCCCTACCTATACTATAGGGCCTGGCTCCCATCCCACCCCATTGAAATACCTGCAGCAATCCAGGTCTGTTACATCCTGTAGGGAGTGTTACATGGGCTATGAAGGGAGAGATTGACAGACAAGAGTAGGTATTCAGAGCAGTCACTATCTCCTCTCCTTCACCCAGGCCTCCAGATGATAATGGGCGGGACTCAAAGGCACTGGTGGAGATGAACGGCATCTCCCTGCTACCCAAGGGGTCCAGAGACTGCAGTCTGCATGGCCAGGTCTCCAAGGTCACTCCCCAGGACCTGCCCCCCACCGCCACCCCATCCTCCATGGCCAACTTCCTGTACACCGCTTCGATGCCCAACCACACCATCCGGGAACTCAAGCAGGAGGCGCCCACCTGCCCGTTGACCCCCAGCGACCTGAGCTTGGGCTGGCCTGTGCCTGAGCCCCAGGTCCCCAGTGCCCAAGATTTCTCCGACTGCTGTGGTAATGCTGCAGTGAGAACCTGCACATCTGGGTGGTTGCCTCTAGGGAAGAGGCATTTCTGGGCACGGGTGGGGGTTGCCCATTCCATTCTGTTGAGACCCAATTAATCTGGGGCCTCCACTTGACCTTCTGAACAGACCTTAGATGGGACCCGGAGGCATCTTCACACCCAGGAGGCTGGGAAGAGGGTAAATAACCTAATCAGGGATGATGGGATGGACCCGCTGGTAAAGGCGCTTGCCAACACGCTTAATGACCTGAGTTCAATCTCTAAGGCTCCTGCAGTGGAAGGAGAATATTGGGTGCCACTAATTGTCCTCTGACCTCCATACATGCAGTCTTGTGTGCATGCCTGTGCGTGTACACACCCACAAGAGATCAATGTGATTGAAACAAAGGGATAAAACGATCAGCCCATATGCATTTAATGAGCACCTACTACATTCCCTGCTTGGATTCAAGATCTAGGGGCCTAATAGAAGGAGCTTCAGAGTATGAAGATGTGAGCTCTATCCCAGCTGTGTGTGCCAGGGCAAGTCTCAACCTCACCGAGTCTCAGTTTCCTTGTTTGTAAAATGGAATGTAAAAAGGGAATATCTTATCCCTTATCTAAGATACTTGGCACGAAGATTCCTAAAGTAGCCAGACAGTGGTGGCTCGCGCCTTTAATCCCAGCACTTGGGAGGCAGAGGCAGGCCAGCCTCTGTGAATTCTGGGTCCATCCTGGTCTACAAAGCACGTTCCCGGACAGGCAGAGCTGTTCCACAGAGAAAGATAAACAAACAAAAAAGACTCCTAGAGTAGATATTTCAGACTTGGATGTTGGAGGGTGATCAAGCACTTGCCTAGCTAACAGCAGTTGTCACCAATGACCTCAGTTAAATTCCTGGAACTTACATAGTAAGAGAGACCTGCCTCCCATGAGTTGTCCTTTGATCTTTATAAGTAAATGAATAAATGTAATTAAAAGAATGAGAAAAGAAAGGTGAGTCTAACAACTTGCTCTCATGGTGCCTGCCCCTGGTATCCAAGCTGGAAACAGAGCAACTGAGACCTGTAGTTAGAGAGAGGTCTGCCCGGGAACCTTGGGATCGTAGGGCTCAGTTCTAGCTTCTCTGAGGCATGTGGGACTCCTCCAAAATGTATGCCTCTCTTTCCCCCTTGTTCAGGACAGAAGCCCGCAGGCCCTGCTGGTCCTCTCATCCAGAATGTCCATGCTTCCAAGCGCATCCTCTTCTCCATTGTCCATGACAAGTCAGGTAGGCCGGCTCCCTTGGCAGTGACCTGGCCAGAGTGATTTTCTGTAATGAAAACGGTCCATTAGATATTGGCGAGAAAGGAGTCAAAAGTTTTGCCCAAGGGGCTGGGAGTCAAACCTGGGAATAATAGCCATGGATGTCACAAATATCCCCAAACTAGAGCTTTAAAAAATGTTTGTTACCCACATAATTTCTATGTGTGTATTAGTTAGTTTTCTCATTGCCATGGAGTTACTTTTCTCTTTGCTATGTGATATGATAGCCGACAAAAAGCAGCTTAAGGCAGAAAGATTTGGTTGTAGCTCATAGTTTGAGGGGTTACAGTCCATCAGGGTACAGCAGACAGTGATAGGAGCTTGAGGCAGCTGGTCACACAGTCAGAGACTGGGAGATGTATGAATGCTGGTGTTCAGCTTGGTTTCTTCTTTTGTATGATCTGGGATCTCAGCTTTGGAATGGTACTGCCCACAGTTAGCATGGGACCCAGAAGGTCGTTTCCATGGCGATTCTGAATCCTGTCAAGTTGCCAAGCAAACCTGATTCAGATTATCACAGCAGATGAGGAAGCAGGATGTGGTGTAGGGTCTCTCACAAGCTTATAGGCATGGTGTCAGCCGGGCTGTACTCAAGCCGGGCTTGAATAAAACAAGAGACTTCAGTTATAAATCATCTGGGCTGGGTTACTTATGTCAGGTCAGCTGAGCAGACTCACAACATGGCGGCTGGCATTCTCAGATTTGGTGGTCCAAGACAGAGAGAGGAGGAAGCTTGGTTTTTTTTTTTTTTTGTGTGTGTGTGTGTGCATGTTTTGGGTTTTTTTTGTTTGTTTGTTTGTTTGTTTGTTTGTTTGTTTTTCATGACCTCACTTCAGAAATGACTTGTCATTTCTGGCCCATTCTATCTAGGAGAAGCTCAGAATGTTTCGGCCAGTGCTCAGAGGGGGAAGAGATATACTCCTCCTCATGAGAGAAGAAATATCAAAAAAGTTAGGTGTGTGCCTTTAATTCAGCACTCAGGAATCAGAGGCTGGAGGATCTCTGTGAGTTTGAGGCCAGTCTGGTTTACATAGAAAGTACCAGAGGAAAAAAGAAAAGAAAGTAAGAGACCTGCCAGAGATACATAGTGAGACCCTACTTTAAAAAAAAAAAAAAAAAAAAGGAAAAGAAAAGTAAATAAAGAAAAAAGCAGCCATGTGTGGGTAGGTCCCAGAACTTAGGAGCTGAGGCAGGACGCTCTCCTTTGAAGCTAACCTGGGCTCGCATAGTTTTTTAGTCCCGCGTGAGGGGCACGTGGCGTGTCTCAGCACTGGAATTTCTCAATGAGGGGTTGGGAGCTTGGCTGGACAATAGATTGTTCCTCTACCATGTACTGGTCCTAGGTCCCAGTATTAGCACTGCCTAATACCAGAGGCATAGTGACACATACCTGTCATCCCAGCACTCAAGAGGCTGAGGCAGGAGGATTTCACATCCATTCTAGCCTGGTCTACATAGTAAGACCCTCCTTCCTCAAGAGATGTGACTTTCCCGGGCTTTTCCCTGCCTAAGGTAGTGTGGTGTGGGGAGAGACAGATCTGAGCCTACACGACTCTATGGAAGATGCAGAGGGGACACCGTCTGAGAACCCTAAATTGCACAGGGGCTGAGGTGACAATGGGTGGGAGGGCTGTGTGCTTTAGAATGGCACCCTAGGCTCTCTGCAGGAGAGTGGCAGGAGCTGGGGACTCTGACAGGAGGTGGCCCCCACTTGGGGAGCAGCCCTCACTGGGCCTTCTGTGTTTTGATAGAGAAGTGGGACGTCTTCATCAAGGAGATGGAGGACATCAACACATTGCGGGAGTGCGTGCAGATCCTGTTTAACAGCAGATACGGTGAGTGGGCGGCGCGGCCCACCGGGTGAGCATCTCATTATGTGTGGCAGTCGCTTGTGTTCCCCAACACAACAGCATGAGCCATATGCTGGCGCCCGCGCAGCGTCAGTGAGGATGGCATCCGGCGTGGGCTCTCCCCTGTCAGGGGAGAGGGTGGTTGTGTCAATATTTGCCTTGCAGATTCTTTGTGGGGGTGGGACGATGGCAGATCCCCAGACCTTGAGTCACCTATGGGAAGATGGGCAGGGGGACATGTTGCTCTCTGTCGGCTTGTTGTACTGCTCCCATGGCCCATGCTGTACTCTGCTATTTTTGTTGTGTGTGTATGCATATATGTGTGTCGTTGCACATATGTGTATATGTGTGTTGAGGCCAAGTTCAGTTATCCTTTTTTAGGCATTATCCACCTTTGGCTGTGTTGTGTGCTGTAGCTGAGACAGTCTCAGGTAGCCCAGGTCAGCATTGAAATTGCTATGTAAATGAGAGTGACCTTGAACTTTTAAACCTCTCTCTAATCCTGAGTTCTGGGTTCCAGTTGTGCACCTCAGGTCCAATATTCCATGGTGCTGGGGATTGAATGCAGGGTTCCATAAAAAGTTATTCCAGCTGGAGAGGTACTAAGTGAGGCCTTATCTTTTAAAAAGAAAAGAAAATTATGACTGGGCAGTGATGATACACACCTTTGATCCCAACACTTGTGGGGGGGGTGGGGTGGAGAGGCAGGAGGATCTCCAAGTTTGAGGCCAGCCTTGGCTACAGAGTGAATTCTAGGACAGCCAGGGCTATACAAAGAAGCCCTGTCTGGAAAAACTTCAAAAAACAAAACAAAATGTTATTAAATAAATTTGTGTGTGTGTGGGTGTGGGTGTGGGTGTGTGTGCATGTCTGGGTGTGTGTGCATGTCTGGGTGTGTGCATGTGCTATGCATGTCTGTGGGTGTGTGTGTGTGTGTGTGTGTGTGTGTGTGTGCGTGTGTGCACATTCCACAGTGCAAGTGTAGCAATCAAAAGATAGCTTGTAGGAATAAGTTCTTTCCTTCCACTGTGTGGGGTTCCAGATACCAAGTTTGGGTTGTCAGGCTTGGCAGCAAGCACTTTTAACTCGAGCCATTGTCTTAGCATCCCATTGCTGTGCTGAAACACCGTGACCAGAATCAACCTGGAAAGGAAAGGATTTGTTTCAGCTTAGAACTCTCAGGTCACGCTCCATGACTGAAGCAAGACGGTGGGAGCTCAGGCGGGTACCTGGAGGCAGGGACAGAAGCTGAGGAACTGGAGGGTCACTGCTTATTGGTTTGCTCTCAAGGCTTGCCCAGCCTGCAACCCAGGTGTGTGTAGGCTGGAGTGTGCAGTGGCACACATGTGTACAGAGGACATGCCTCAGAAGTTGATTCTCCCCTTCTACCATACGGGTTGCATGGGTCAAATTCAGGTTGCTGGGCTTGGCAATAAACTGCCTTTACCCACCAAACCTCTCTTATATTTTTGGAGATGGGCTCTTTTACTCTATAGCCAAGACTAGCCTTGAAATACTATTTGTTTATATGATCAACTACCTTCCCTACTTCCTCCCTTTCTCTTCCTTCCTTCCTTCCTTGCTTTCTGTTTTGTTTGTTTGTTTGTTTTGTTTTGTTTTTGTCCTGGAACTCATTCTATAGTTCAGGCTGCAGATTGTCCTGGAACTCACAGAAATCTACCTGCCTCTGCTGCAAGAGTGCTGGGATTAAAGGCCTGCGCCACCACCACCGCTGCCCGGCTTTCTTTCTTGTTTATATTTATTTTGAGACAGGGTCTCATTTCACCTAGGCTACCTTTCAACTCCCTTCGTAGTCAAGGAGGACCTTGAATTTCTGATCCTCCTGCCTCCACCTCCTGAGTGTTCTCTTATAGGAATGCACCACCATACCCTGTTTATCCAATGCCAGGGGTGGAATTCAAGGCCTTGTGTGTATTAGGGGAACACTCTCCCAGCCCAACCACAATCCAGCACCTCTATCTATCTATCTATCTATCTATCTATCTATCTATCTATCTATCTATCTATCTTTCTTTCTTTCTTTCTTTCTATCCATCCATCCATCATCTATCTATCTATCTATCTTTCTTTCTTTCTTTCTTTCTATCCATCCATCATCTATCTATCTATCTATCTATCTATCTATCTATCTTTCTTTCTTTCTTTCTTTCTATCCATCCATCCATCATCTATCTATCTATCTATCTTTCTTTCTTTCTTTCTTTCTATCCATCCATCATCTATCTATCTATCTATCTATCTATCTATCTATCTATCTTTCTTTCTTTCTTTCTTTCTATCCATCCATCATCTATCTATCTATCTATCTATCTATCTATCTATCTATCTATCTATCTATCTATCTTAGACAAGGTTTTGCTCTATAGTCCAGGCTGGCTTTGAGCTCATAGCAATCTTCCTGCCTTCGTCCCTACAGTGCTAGGATTCCCAGGTATACACCACCTTCTGGCTTTCCTCCTTTGTCTGCAGAGGCAGGAGGATTTCTGTGAGTTCAAGACCAGCCTGGTCTACAAGAGAGAGTTCCAGGACAGGCTCCAAAGCTACAGAGAAACCCTGTCTTGAAACCCACACAAAGAAAAAAAGAAAAAGGAAAACCTGGTGCAGATTGACTTAACCTAGATCAGACTTCCAGAAGTCTAATGCCAGGCTGTATATTGTCTGCATTTTTTTTTTTTTTTTTAAGTTGTGAGCTGCCCTGTGGGTGCTGGGAATTGAACCTGGGTCCTCTAGAAGAATAGTCAGTATTCTTAACCACTAAGTCATCTCTCCAGCCCCTTTGTTTTGTTTTGTTTTGTTTTGTTTTTCCACAAAGGCTTTCTCTGTTTAACAGCCCTGGCTGTCCTGTCAGTGGTGGTTCAAACCTTTGATGCCAGCTCTCAGGAGGCAGAGGCAGGAGGATCTCTGTAAATTCGAGGCCAGTCTGGTCAACAGAGTGAGTTCCAGGACAGCCAGGGTTGTTATACAGAGAAACCCTGTTGGGGGTAGGGGGAGGAGAGGGGGGGGGTCGGTGATGGGGGGGGGAATACAGAGAGAGCAGGCTTGGTGGTACACGCTTGTAATCCCTGCATTCCTGAGGTGAAGACAAGGATTTAAGAATCGCCTGTCAGAGAAACGAAAGGAGGTTGAGAATGTGGCTTAGTGGGTACAGTGCTTACCTAGCGTGTGTGAACCCAGGGTTCCATCCCCTGCAGCATATAAACCAAGCACGGTGTGCACACCCATAATCCCAGCCCTTGGGAGATGGAGGCAGGAGGATTGTGAATTCAAGGAGACCCCCATCTCAGGAAAAATAGTCCCTTGAGGCTGACATTACCTAGTCATGAACTCCAAAAAGCGATTGTCCAAACACTGACGGCAGGCAGGGCAGACTCCCCAGATGTGGGGAAGAAATGATTTGACAGCTGAGGAGATTTCTGAGGTTTAGTTTGACAACGAGCTAAGTGTGCCTTCAGTGTAGAGCTGGCTGCCAGCGCTGCCACCAGACAGACCTGAGATGTCAACAGGAAAAGAGTGGGCTGCTCCTGAAGTACCTGGACTATCCTGCTGCCCAGCCCTGACTTGGCCAGTGAGGGGCTGGAGCTCAGCTCTGAGCTCCAAGGGCACAACCCTGAGGAGAACAGGGAAAGCCCAGAGCAAGGAGCAGTTTTCCCCCAAGAAAACAAGCAGTGGTTAGTGCTTGGCAAGCCCAGCCCCTGGGAGACAGAGGCAGGGGGATTGTTGTGAATTTGATACTAATCTGGGGAATGTAACAGGACCCTGTCTCAAGTAGATGCAGGGGAGCAGGGAGGAAGGTGGCTCAGCTGGTAAAGAAAGGTTCTTGCAGCCAAGCCTTACGCCCTGAGTTCGATCCCTGGAGCCTACCTGAGGGAAGGACAGAACTGACTTCTGCAAGTTGTCCTCTGACCTCCATACTCAGGCAGTGCCTCCAATGCCTCCCAGTAAATGAGTAGTAAACGTTTTTTAAATTTAAAAAAAAAAAAAAAAAAAAAAGCACTCTGGGCCATGGGCGTGGTGATGCACCCTTTTAGTGCCAGCACTCAGGAGGCAGAGGTAGGTGGATCTCTGTGAGTTTGAGGTCAGCCTCTTCTACCAAGCGAATTCCAAGATAGCCAGAGCTACACAGAGAAACCCTGTCTGGAAAAATCCAAGAAAAAAAAAAAAAGACTCTGGTCAAAGTGGCACTGTTCTTTAATGCCAGTATTTGGGAAGCAGAAGCAGACAGGCCTCTGAATTTGAGGCCAGCTTGGTCTACATATTGAGTCTGAGTCAGCCAGGGCTATGTAGTGAGACTTTGTCTCAAAAAGTAAAACAGAGAGAAAGGTGACACGGTTGCTTCTGTTACCACGCAGCCAGTGCAGTGGGAAGAGACTGTGTGTGGCCTGGGTTCTGGCCCACAGTGTCCTGTGATTTGTCTCTTGCATTCATCCTTGTTCTTGCCCTTCCAGCGGAAGCCCTGGGCCTGGACCACATGGTCCCTGTCCCCTACAGGAAGATTGCCTGTGACCCCGAGGCTGTGGAAATTGTGGGCATCCCGGACAAGATCCCCTTCAAGCGACCCTGTACTTATGGGGTGCCCAAGCTGAAGCGGATTCTGGAGGAGCGACACAGCATTCACTTCATAATCAAGAGGTGTGCATTGCCTTGGTTCCTGTGAAAGAACCCCAGTGAGGGGCTGGGGCGTGGCTCAGTGGCAGAGCCCCTGCCTAGACTCCCCCAGTGAGGGGCTGGGGTGTGGCTCAGTGGTAGAGCACCTGCCTAGAATCCCCCAGTGAGGGGCTGGGGTGTGGCTCAGTGGCAGAGCCCCTGCCTAGACTCCCCCAGTGAGGGGCTGGGGTGTGGCTCAGTGGTAGAGCACCTGCCTAGACTCCCCCAGTGAGGGGCTGGGGCGTGGCTCAGTGGTAGAGCCCCTGCCTAGAATCCCCAGTGAGGGCTCAGTGGTAGAGTAACTGCCTAATGTGTGAGACACTGGATTTTTCTGTCCCCAGAGCCACAAAAGCAAAAAGAGCAGCAGATTCTAGAATTCAGGACTGGGCTTTGGGACCCTATTCTAGCTAGTGTGTCCTCCAGCCCAGACATCCTATGAGGGCATCTGCCATTTTTCCTCTGCCTCCAAATCTCCAAAAATGATGTGAAACCCCTCTAGTCTGACCCTACTCTCCCCTCCCCCACCCCAATGCAGTACTTCATAAATAATGGTCCCCTGTTAATTCAGCTGCTGGGTCAGTGGGTGGGACTGAGAAGGGAGGCTGGGCCCCCAGACAGGAAGTCATCAGCTCCCACTGCATTGCTCTCTGGCTGCTTCAGGCCTTGTGGTCTCCAGATGTGTGTGAGCTCCCAGAGCTCCAGGGACAGCAGGGGAGCCACAGTCTCTCAGAAGAACAGGAAGTCACGTTCAGACTTCATGCCCTGAACCTTAACCTAGACAACTCAGTCTACCCTGAGTTGATTCCCCCCTCCCCACCGCCCCCCCTGAGTTAAGGTCTCACTATGTATCTCTTACTGTCCTGGAACTTACTATGTAGATCAGGCTGGCCTCAAACTCACAGAGATCTACCTGTCTCTGCCCTCGAAAGTGCTGAGATTAAGAGCATGCACCACTGTCCTGGCTAGTTTGCTTTTGCTGTTTGTGTTTTTAAAGACAGGGTCCCATGTACTGTGAGCAATTTAGAGTGATCATGGAAATAATAGGCTTCATGACACTCCACAGGCACTTTCCCCATAGTCACCCTCCAGTTCCAGCTCCGCCTCCTGTCCTAGTTTCTTCCTGCTGCTGTTCAGACTGTTTTCCTTCACTGAGGAAAAAGGGTTGATTTCCGGTTCCAGGCCACGGTCCACCATTGAGGAAAGCCAGAGCAGGAGCCACAGAGGAGTGCCGCTCACTAACTCAGGGCTGTGGCTCGCCCCTGCCGAGGCCCCGCTAGCTTTCTTACGCAACCCAGGGTCACCTGCCCAGGGAATGGTGCCACCCACAGTAGACCAGGCCCTCATGCATCAACTTACACAGTCCCTCGAGGACACGTCCACAGGCCAGTCTGATGCTGGCAGCTCCTCGGGTCACTCTACTTTGTGTCCCAGAGACAGTTGAAAACTAACCAGTACACGTGTGACGCCAGCCCTGAATCCCTGAGCTCCTTTCTCTTGGGAACAACTGTTGTTGTTAGTCTTTTTTGAGATGAGGTCATAATACATAGCCCATATCCTCGACCTCAAGATGCTCCTGTGTTAGCCTCCCAAATGTTGGCATTACAGGCAGACGCCTCCATTCTTGCCCTGAGCTCCAGTTACTCTGCGTGTCTTGGTCCTTGACCATCCTGGGTCCCATGAGTGGAAGCCCCTGTGTGTGTGTTCTACAAGAAACTTGCTTCTAACTATCTACAGGACACCCTAGTTTCTTCCATTGCTTGGGGCCCCTGCTTTCTGAGAACACCATTGAAGGGTCCCTCGGGTCACCTTCCTTAGCTGTGATCTGTTGTTTGCTCCAACTTGCTTTTTGCCAAGCCTGGCTCTTAGTGAGACACGGGCACAACAGGCTTTGATGAGCAGGTCTAGGGGTGGTGATATGGTTCAGTGGGTAGCGTGCCCGCCTGTCAATCACAAAGCCCTGGCAGCTTCCGTACTCAGCAGTGCAGACAGGGCATGGTGTTACAGGCCTGTGATTCCGGCACATAGGAGGTGGAAGCAAAAGGACCCGGAATTCAGGGTCATCCTTGGCTACATAGGGAGTTGAGGCCAGCCTGGGCTACACGAGACCTTGTCTTTAAAAAAAAAAAAAAAACAAAAAATAGAACAACAAAAAATCCTGTACAGGTCTTTCATGGCCAGAGTGACAATGGGACCTGAGCTTGAGCTGTTCAGGTTCCCTCTGTATTCGTTACTTTTACTTGATGCTATAATAAAGCATCTAACAAAAGCAACTTAAGGGAGGAAAGGGTTACTTGGGCTCACAGTTTAGGGGTCCACAGTCCGTCAGGGTGGGAAAACTGGCAGGGGGACCATGAGGTGGCTGGCCACAGTGCATCCTCAGTCAGGAAGTGACGAGATGAAGATGCCCAGCATCTTCCTTTGTTTCGGTCCAGGACCCCAGTCCACAGGATGGGGGGTTTCCTCTTCAGTTAAGTAGTTTAGAAACTCCCTCACGGACATGACCAGAGGTTTGTTTCCATGGTGATTATAAGTCCCCTCAGGTTGGCAAGACTAACCACCATCACTCCCCAACTCTTGCCCACGTGTGTGGCCAGCCCTGCGTCCTAGTCCACGGCTCTAAGAACCGCACTGGTGAGATCTGTGGCCATCTCTGACAGGAGCAGCCTGCACCGTTCTCATGTTCTCTTTCTTCTCCCCAGGATGTTTGATGAACGCATTTTCACAGGTAAGTGGGTACTGTTGGGTGGTCTGTTCTGGAATTGGTGTCTCCTCAAACTAAACCTTTTCCCCTGAATCCCCTTCGGCATCTTGGGATTATATGTGGTTTCTGGGCTCCCAATGGCTGACAGACTGGAACCTTGTAGCATTTACAGTCTTCCTTGGAGGAAGCAGTAATACCATTTGCTAAACATAGAGCCAGCTTCCCTTTGGAACTACCTTGGTTTTTCGTTGCTGTGTGTGTGTCTGTCTGTCCACCTGCCCATCCATGTGGAGACCAGAAGTCAACTTGGTCCTTGAACTATTTTCCACAGTCACTCTACCATAACTCCTTTTGGAGACAGCTTGCTCAGTGATTGTGTCATTGCCTGCCTTGTCTGGGTTTATGGGCATACAGTCCTGCATCTGGTTTTTATGTGGGTGCTGGGTCTCTAAATTCACGTTTCCATGCCTGCATGGCAGGCACTTTGCTTATAGATCAGTCTTTCCAGACCCTGAGCTACCTTGTTTTATTCATTTTATCTTCTTTTATTTGACAGCTCCCCCCCATTATTTATCTCTTTTTCCGTGTCTCACTATACAGCCCAGCCTGGCCTCTATGTAACCCAGGCCAGCCTTAGATTCAGGATCTTTCAGCCTCTGTCTCTTAGAGTCCTGAGATTGCAGGCACATGCCACTACCCTTATCATTTTCCACCATTCTACAGACATGGGTCTGGTCCCACTAGAGAAGTGGGGGCGTGACATTTATCTTAGATGCTGTGGCCCCAAAGCCTCAGCCACCAAAACCTACATAGATCCTTGGGGCATTGATGTACCTGAGTACCATTAATAGCTCTGCTAACTGGCAGCTTTGAAACCTTGTGCATTGTCTTGGGCCTCAGTTTGCCCATCTGTGACATGGAGACGATAAGACAAACTAGCTGGCTAGGTGGTGGTGGCATATGCCTTTAATCCTAGGCATAGGCAGGTGGATCTCTGTGAGTTCAAGGCCAGCCTGGTCTACACAGAGAATTCCAGGACTGTCAGAGCCATACAGAGAAACCCCGTCTTGAAAAAAATAAAAATAAAAATAAAGAAGAGGATCTAGCTGCCCGCTAGTTTTTGGTTTTATTAAAGGAGAAAATGGTTTCATGGGACAAATGGGTACAAGTTGGGGCTTGGTCTTTCTCCTGAGGCTCTTACGGTATCATGTCCTGGTGGTGGAAGGTGGGGAGAATGTTCCAGAATGAGGGCAGAGTACAGACAGATGAATAGGCTGTTTCAGACACAGCCCCCAAAGAAGAGATCAGATGCAGACTCCCCCCTCCTGGGAGTGCCTCTAGGAATGTCCTGCAGAAGCCACTGCCTGATGTCTATCACCAACAGGAAAGGCCCTATCATTGAGGGCTCATAAGATAGGGTCATAGTCCAAGGTGGCTTCAAACTCATGACAGCCAACCTTAGGCTCCCGAATGTTGGGAATATGGGCATGTGCCACCACATCTGGCTGAAGAGTTGCCATCTTAAGCCCAATTCTTGTCGCAGGGAACAAGTTTACCAAAGACCCCATGAAGCTGGAGCCAGCCAGCCCGCCTGAAGACACTTCCACAGAGGTCTGTAGGGACACTATGCTGGACCTGGCTGGGACTGCTTGGTAAGGCCCCTCCTCTGCTCTGGGTTAGGCCTATGATCTGCACAGTCTAGGAAGGGCTAAGACCTAACTGGTTCCCATCACCCCACTTGGATACCACACAAGGACTCACTGTGTGTAACAGGCTCTGGATCATAGAGATCCATCTGCCTCTACCTCCCGAGTGCTGGGATTAAAGGCATGTGCCACCATACCTAGTTTAAGACTATTTTTATCTTATATGCATATGTGTGTGCTTGTATGTATCTATACACACTACCTGTGTACGGAGAGCATTGGATACACTCTGTAGAGCTGGTTATAGATGGTTGTGAGCCGCCCGTGTGCATGCTGGGAACTGCACTTGATGCCTCTGCATGGACAGCAGGCCCCCTTAACTACTGAGCCAGCTCTCCAGCCCTGGTATGGATTTTTCAGACTTTTACAGAGTCTTGACCTCCCAGCAAGCCTCCTGTGTGTGCTTCTCTCGAGTACTGAGGTCACAAGTGGGCTCTGCAACACTCAGATTTGGGGGAGGGGTGGTGTCTGAAGTGTGGGCAGAGTGACTCAGGACAAGGTTGACGCTGGGTCATTTCCCCACCTTCCTTTTTCAGGTCAGACAAGAGCAGTGTCTCTGAAGACTGCGGGCCAGGTGAGAAGTGGTGTGTCCCTTGTGTGCAGTCTTCTGTGGCTGTAGAAGTGGCAGGGTGGCTAGCAGTCCCCTGCTGACAGCCATGGGGAGACCTGCCCAGGCTGTGAGCCCTCGGTACTCAGGATAGTTCTCCTCCCTTGGCCATGCCCAAAGCCTCACAAGAAGAGCATGCTGGGAAGCTCTGGAGAGGGAAGGGGAGTAGAAACCAAATCCTAGCATCACCACTATCTACCTTTGTGTCTGTGGACAAGCAACCCCATCTTCACTCCTGGGGACCTTAAGTTCTTTAAATTAGCAGTGCCAGGTTTGGCCTGAGTTTGTCCAAGGGTTCGAAATGACTTTTCCTAGTTGTTCATTGTCAGTTCACAGACGTGAGAATGTTCTGGAAAGACTTGCCTCTGTGTGGGCATGCCTGTACCCCGTCTGACGGGGTCACTCTTGTCTCTTTGCAGGAACCTCAGGAGAACTAGGAATGTTGAGGCCCATCAAAATTGAGCCAGAGGAGCTGGACATCATTCAGGTTACTGTCCCAGGTAAGAGACAAACATCGAGGGACTGTTGGTGCTTCTGCTCCTGGACAGACAGGTTGTCAGAAGCCGTGCTGCTCTGCTGCCCTGAACCTACTCCATCAGGCCATTGTGTCTGGGCTGATAGCATGGGGTCTTCCATGTACTGAACAAGTGCTCTACCACTGAGCCACACCCAGCCCCTCACTGGGGGATTCTAGGCAGGGGCTCTACCACTGAGCCACACCCCAGCCCCTCACTGGGGGATTCTAGGCAGGGGCTCTACCACTGAGCCACACCCAGCCCCTCACTGGGGGATTCTAGGCAGGGGCTCTACCACTGAGCCACACCCAGCCCCTCACTGGGGGATTCTAGGCAGGGGCTCTACCACTGAGCCACACCCCAGCCCCTCACTGGGGGATTCTAGGCTGGGCTCTACCACTGAGCCACGCCCCCTTTTCACTTTTTATTTTGAGACAAAGTTTCACTGAGTTGACTGACCCAGCCCTGACCCGCTCAGTAGCCCCTAAACTCTAAGTCCTGCTTGCTTCACCCTCCCGAGAGCTGAGGTCACCAAATCACAGGCTGTACCACATCTGGCTGCATGGGTTTCTTTAGAATCTTGGTTTGTAGACCTGCTTGGCCCATTGGTACCTCTGAGGGACCCCGGTGAGCAGGTCATGTAGAGGGCACGATCATCATTTGGAGTTTCCCTTTAGATCCTTCACCAACTTCAGAGGAGATGGCCGACTCACTACCTGGACACCTGCCCTCGGAGGATTCTGGTTACGGGATGGAAATACCGGCTGGTAAGAGGTGGGCTGGGGCTGGCCATCCTGGGGGCCTACCACCTGGGCAGCTACAGGGAGAGCAGGTGGGTTGGGAGGCCCCCAAGTTTTTCTTGAAGTTGTGTGCCTCAACACAAGCACCATGCCGTCCGTATGTGGGACACCTGCATCTGCAACTTGCTAAGATGCTTTCAGGGATGAGATCTCAGGCTACATGTCAGCTCATTTGTTGGGCTGGTAGCAGGTTGCTAATGTGGCATGTTTGAGGGTTTGGGTTCCATGCCTAGCACTGCAGGGGGTGAAAACCTCAACAAGTAAAAGTAACTCCCTCCCCCAAAAAGCCAGGCGTGGCAGAGCATTAATCACAGCATGGGGGGAGGGGGATATAGAGGCAGGAGGATCAGAAGTTCAAGGTTATCCTTGGCTGCATGGCAAGTTCTAGGCTACCTTAGGCTATGTGAAACCAAAAATGTGTTTGTCATTTGTTTTTGTTTGGTTTAGTTTTTTTGGGGGGTGAGACTGGGTTTCTCTATGTAGCCCTGGCTATCCTGGAACTTGCTCTGTAGACCAGGCTAGACTCAAACTTACAGACATCCTCATGCCTCTGCCTCCTGAGTACTGGGATTAAATCATGTGCCACCACCACCTGGCGATTTTTGTCTTTCAAGACAGGGTTTCTCTGTAAAACCACTGTCCTGGAACTAATGCTATAAACCAAACTGGCCTTGAACTCACAGAGATCTGCCTGCCTCTGCCTCCCAAGTGCTGGGATTAAAGGCATACACCACCACTGCCCAGCATGAACATGATTTTTTTTTTGAAGATTTATTTATTGTGTATAGTGTTCTGCCTGCATATATACTTGCAAACCAGAAAAGGACGACAGATCTCATTACAGATGGTTGTGAGCCACCATGTGATTGCTGGGACTTGAACTCAGGACCTCTGGAAGAGCAGTCAGTGCTTTTAACCACAGAGCCATCTCTCCAGCCCCTGAACATAATTTCTTAACATCTTGTTTTCTCCTAGACAAAGGCCCCAGTGAGGAGCCGTGGCAGGAAGAGAAGCCACCAGAAGGTAAAACCCTGATTGTCTCCCATGATTCCCTCTCCGTGTTCACTCTACCCCTATGAGAGATTCCTCCTCCACTCCATCATCTCTCTCCAACACCCTGTATTTGCCCTGGGAGTCCTGTGTGAACTGTACCAGGTGGGAGAAAGTTCTAGACTGTGCCCTAGGCTTGGTACCTGTAAAGTATTAGGAAATATTTGGTGCGCTCCCTGGTGGCAGCGTATGCAAATTGCAGGCTTGCTTTGCACCCACTAACTGAGCTGATCTAAAAGTGACGCTATCCAACAACCACAGAACCTTCTAAAGCTCCACTGTGGCACATTTCACAGTCAAGTATGCAAAAATCCAGGAATTGCAGGCTTGGGTAGAGCTGCCATTTCCTTGTTCTTTCCAGTCTCAGAGGTAACTCCAGGTACTCCGGAGCTGGGGGTGTGCAGTTAAGTTCCTGCACCCAGGAAGCTCAGCACACTGCCTTTGCCTTCCAGAAAGCCCTGGTGATGTGATCCGGCCCTTGCGGAAGCAGGTGGAGATGCTGTTCAACACGAAATATGGTTAGTAGGGAAAGGAACAGACCTCTAAGACAGAGGCAAAGGAACCCACATTCAGGATGGGAACACTTGTGGTCACCCATGGCAGCAGCCTCTAGCAGAGTACCCTACCCTGCGGGCCTGTTGGTCCACATTCTTCCTCCAGATCATTCCTCGGCTCATGTGCTTTCCGTTAGTATCAGCCACAGAGGGCCTCGTGGACAGCTCCAGGCTTTCCTGGGAACTCACAGCGAGAACTGGCTTTCTCTGGAATCCAGAAAAGCATGGGTGTGTGTGTGTGTGTGTGTGTGTGTGTGTGTGTGTGTGTGTGTGTGTGTGTGTGAATGGTACAGTGTTTTTTCTTAGGATCCACCAGTGATGGGGTCAGGGGCATGGCTCAGTGATAAAGAGTTCCTACATAGGATCTTCCAATGAGATGTAGCTCAGTGGTAGAGCCCCTGCCTAGAATCCCCCAGTGAAGGGGCAGGTAATACCCTGGGTTCCGTCCACAGCCTTCCACTAAAACAACCGAGTCCATGAAAGAGAGATTGAAGAACCCTGCTTATCTCTAGCTCCTTGAGTTTGCCAGGTGCTGGCTTCTCACACTGTCTCATCCCTTCCTACAGTCCTTGTATCCTAAGACCCATTTTACAAATGAGGAAATGTGGAGCCTGCTGCCGTGATGAGGCTAGCTTAGGGCACCAGGCTACACAGGGGCAGAGTTCAAATAAAACTAGTCATAGATCTGGCATGCCATGGGGCTTTCTGAAGGTTTTTGGTTTTTGAAGGTGGTGGGATGGGGAGTGAGGTGGAGATGAGAGACCCATAGTCATTTCCCAACAGTACCGTGTGTTTTCTGGGCTATGAAGGCATAAGTGAAGAGTGGCCTTTGGGGTTTACATTCCCAGGATGTATACGTGAGGACAAGTCACCTCCCTGGGGACTCATCCTGCTACAGGCTAGGTGTGCTTTTCTCCCCTCTGTCAAGTTTATGGGGTTCTATTAAGTGCTGCCTCTAAAGCCCTGTGGTCCCTGCAACTCCTGCAGAGGGGCGGGGACAGGCGTTGGGGCTCCAGGTGGCCTTACGGCAGCCATGTCTTTATAGCCAAAGCCATTGGTACCTCAGAGCCAGTCAAGGTGCCCTACTCCAAGTTCCTGATGCATCCTGAGGAGCTGTTCGTGCTGGGACTGCCTGAAGGCATCTCTCTTCGAAGACCCAACTGCTTTGGGATTGCCAAGCTTCGAAAGATTCTGGAGGCTAGCAACAGCATCCAGTTTGTCATCAAGAGGTAAGGGCTGAGCCTGGTTCCAGGCTAGCCAAATCCACCTAGTGAGGTGCTGTCTCAGAAGAGAAGAGTGTAGGCTTGATTGTGGGGGGAAAAGGTGAAAGTATGAAAAAAAAAAAAAAATTGAAGTAAGGGCTGGCCAGACCCATGAAGGATACAGTCGGAGTTGCCCAGTGCCAGACACTGAACCAAATTGGCACCTTCCTGTTGTTCAGATCGCAAAATCTTTTTTCTTTTTTTTAATTAATTTATTTTTTGTTGCTGTTGTTTTGTTTCTTTCTTTTTTTTTTTTTTTGAGACAGGTTTTCTTTGTATAATAGTCCTGGCTTTCCTGAAATTCTCTTTGTAGACCACTCTGGCCTTGAAGTCACAGAAATCTGCCTTCCTCTGCCTCCTGAACTCTGGGATTAAAGGCATGTGCCATCGTTTTTATTTTAGTGTATTTGAGTTTGTTGTTTGTGGGGTTTCTTTTTTGGGTTTTCTGAAGCAGGATTCCTCTGGAGCCTGTCCTGGAACTCACTTTGTAGACCAAGCTGGCCTCGAACTCACAGAGATCTGCCTGCTTCTGTCTCCCAAATTCTGGGATTAAAGCTGCGTGCTGCTACCACCTGGCTTGTGGTTTCTTTGTTTTGTTTTTAACCAGGATCTCACTTTCTAGCTCAGGCTACTCTAGAGCTCAGCCCAGACTGACTCAAGGAATCTTCCTGCCTCAGTCTCCCAAGTGCTCTGGACTTATAGATGCAAGGCACTGTGTCCTGCTCATTCTAAAGGAAATTAGGACTGAGTGTGATAACTACATAGCAGCACTTAGGAGGCCAAGGCAGGAAGATATAAACCAGTGGCTCACCACCTTTCCAACACTGCGACCCTTAGTGCAGTTCCTCATGTTGTGGTGACCCCCAACCATAAAGTTATTTACATGGTTACTTCATAACCATAATGTTGCTACTGTTATGAATCATAATGTAAATATCTGTGTTTTCCAATGGTCTTAGGTGACCCCTGTGAAAGGGTAGTTTAACTCACTCAGTCACACACACATTCTCAAGGGGTCTCGATCCATAGGTTGAGAACCACTAATATAGAGTTTGGACTGTATCCCAATACTTCATCTCAATAAAAACAAGAGAAGAGAGACTCTTTAAAGGTGCCTCTGGCAGTAGGGTGCATACTGTGAAAATCAGAGGACCTGAGTTCAATCCCCAGGACCCAAGTTGTACCCAAAAAAAGAAGAACAAAAAAGAACCAGACAAGGTGTTTTGAACCTGTAGCCCCCAATGCTGAGTAAGAAGAGAGAGAAGGATCCCTGGGCTACTGGCCAGCTAGGTGGACAAATATGTGGGCTACAGGTTCAGGGAAAGACCCTGTCTCAAAGCATAACGTGGAGCAGCTGGAGATGGTGCAGCGGCTAAGAATGCTTTCTGGTCTTGAGGGGACTCGAGTCTGGTTTCCAGGATACTGGTTGGGCAGCTCATAACCATCTGTAACTCTAGCTTCAATGGTTTTGAACACACACACACACACACACACAGTGGAGAGCAATAAAGGAAGATACCAGTTGTTAGGCCCTGGCCTCTACGTATACAAACACACATATCGTTTCCCTGGAGGTCATTCACCCTCAACATGGAGGCTGTGTGTTTCAATGCTAGGTAGTAGGGATTGGATGATGTCAAGTCCTAGGCATCAGCCATCCCAGGACTTGGGAGGAACCTCAGATCTCAGAGCTGTTGACAGCTCCCGTCAACCAGGATGGTTGTTGCCCACGTGTGGCAAGGACCTTACAGCTATGCTGGCCGGGGCTATGAAGGCCCATTGCACAGATCTGTAGACTGAACAACCCTAAGAGGGTTGGACAAACCTCATTGATGGCACTGGCTATGTCTTGTAGACCCGAACTGCTCACTGATGGTGTCAAAGAACCTGTTGTGGATGCTCAAGGTACCTGGGCATGGGCGCAGGTGGGTGTGGGAGGGCACCAATCTCTGCCATAGCCCCTCCTGATGCCCCTGTCCTATCCCCTACCCTAGGCATTTCCCCACTGCCCCTGTCGGGTTTGCCCCCTCGATGCCACCTGAGACCCCAGGTGCTCCCTCCTCACCTGCCTTCTCTCCCCACCCCACCCCCAGAGAGGGACTCCTGGGACCGTCTTGTGGACGAGACCCCGAAGAGACAGGGCCTTCAAGGTAAGTTTAGGCCTGTGTAAATTTAGGCACTCCAGGGTTGTGGCCTTGAGTGGCTTGGGAGTGGGAGAGACAGTGGAAGTGGGAAGAGGCCAGACCCCACTGTGGGCTCTGGGGGTACTAGACTAGCCTGGTGTGTCTGAGTTAGTCTGGCTGTCAGTAGGGGGACACATAAGCACAGCACACCAGAGCTAGCTTCTCTATCTAGGTAGTAGCCGTCTGCTTTTCTGTACTCATTCATCAACCCAGCTCTTACTGCTTTGAAATTGAAGGAGTGAATGGTGGCTATGGAGAGCCAGGAAAGCAGGCAGAAAGACGAGCGGTGAGATACAGGAAACTGTTAAGAGGGCTTGCAGCCGGACCAAGGGGAGACCCCTGGCACCCTTTAGTGTGAGGCCAGCCAGCATCTCTGCTATCAGGATACAGCTGAAAATCTACCCCATCCTATGCGTGCACAGCTTAGAAAACTAATGGGCATGGCTGTGAGTCCCAGGGTGACTGTCACCAGGTGGCCCCTTCATGGCCACCGTATCTCTGAGGAGTTCAGGAAGGCAGCAGTGGCCAGCGCTGGCGTTAGGAGCCCTCACAGAGGACCAGCTGCTGGTCACCTCAGCGCCTCACTCTCCTCCCAGGCAGCTGGAGCAGTGAGGGGAATTTGTGTATTTTACCTCACCCTATGTAGATCCCTGTGTCCAAGCCCTTAGCGGACTGAGAATGTCACCAGGATTGCATTTGACGCAACAGAGGTCATTTCCTTCTTCCACTGCTGTCCATACCCATTCTCTGCTAAAGCCAGGACAGGGTGTGCCTCTCTGAGGTCAAAGGTGCAGTCCTGATATGCTGGCACACGGAGGTCCTTCACACTACCTCAGAATGGTGGCCCTTGCCTACCCTGGGAGCAGCTGGTGGCATGGCTCAGCAGTAGAGCACCTGCCTAGAGTCACCCAGTGAGGGGCTGGGGTGTGGCTCAGCAGTAGAGCTCCTGCCTAGAATCCCCAGTGAGGGGCTAGGGTGTGGCTCAGCAGTAGAGCTCCTGCCTAGAATCCCCCAGTGAGGGGCTGATGATATGGCTCAATAGTAGAGTATTTCTGTGCCTTTTGCAAGGTTCTGGGCTCACCACCAAGTAATAAACAGCCCCCCAGGCGGACACTCCCATTCCCAGTCCTGTTTCCCTCTGAGCTTTTTTTGAAGCCCTTGTTCTAGCTCCTTCCCAGCTGAGGACACAGAAACCCCTGCTCCCTAGTGTCTCACTTGCAGGCTTATTTATTAGTTTGTTGGTTTTCAAATGTCAACAATTAACTTAATTTCATCTCATTGCTGTTGTGGAAACAGTGTGAGTCCTTCCCGGAAAAACAACAAAACAAAACGCACACACTGAGTCTCGAGGAGACGGGTTTTGAAGGACTCTGAGGAGCCCACTCCAAAGATCTGCTAATTGCCAGAGAAGGAGTTCGCTGTAATTAGGAAATCGTTTTCCTGTAAAACTCACCAAGTGCCTTTTAACGTAACAGCCTCTGTCCGTAACTGTACTCACTTTGCAGAAAATTACGACACCAGACTCTCGCGGATTGACATCGCCAACACACTTAGGGAGCAAGTCCAAGACCTGTTTAACAAGAAATATGGTGAGTTACGGGCAGGGGTCAGGTAGAGGGCAAAGTGGGCAGCTTCCTGCCTGTGGCCACCTTCACATTTGGCAGAGGGGTTGGTCTGTAGTGTAGATGTTTCTTCCCTCTCCTTTGTTTATTAATTGTGCATATGGCTGTGTATGTGGTTGCTCGCACATACCCCAGCACAATCATGGTAATCAGACTCTCGGTAGTTGGCTGTTTTGTTCTACCATGTGGGGTTCTGGAAATCAAACTTAATCTGCCAGGTTTGATGGCAACCACCCGTGCACACCAGCTCTTACCTATTCCTTGAGCGTCTACTACATGCCAAGCGCTGGGGACACGGTGTAAGATGTGTTGGTGGTGCATACCTGCGATCTCATCACTTGGGAAGTTGTGGCAGAGGGCTGCTGTGAATTGCATGCCTGCAGGGACTACAGAATACAGTTTAGTTAGAGACAGAGAGAGTGTGTGAGTGCTGGCTGGTGAGCTGGCTTACAGGGCACTTGGCTGCCAAGCCTGATGACCCAGAACCCACATAAGGACAGGAGAGAACCATGGGATGTGCACACATGTGCTCATACATACACACACACAAATAAAATGTGACTCAAAGCTTCTCTTTAGTAGGGACTAGGGTGTGTCGAGTTGGTAGATGACTTGCTGGGCATTGTGAAGCCCTGGGTTCTGGCCATGGCACCACATGAACTGGTGTGATGGTGGCACACCTGTCACCCCAGCATTCAGGAGGCAGAGGCAGGAGGACCAAAAGTTCCAAGGTCATCCTCAGCTACATAACATGTTGGAATGTCGGTCTGAGTTACAGGAGACGCTTCTCAAAAAAACAAGAAGACCAAACACAAACAAAAAACTTTAAAAAGAGATGTTAGATATGAAGAAACTCTCTCTCTCGAGGAACTAAAATGAAAGAAGACGACTTCTTATAACAAGATGTAGGAGGTGGTGGCACACACCTTTAATCCTAGCTCTTGGGAGGCAGAAGCTGGTGGATCTCTGAGGCCAGCATGGTCTATGTAAGGAGTCCCGAGCCAGCCAAGACTACATTATAAGATTCTGTCTCAAAAGAAATTAAGGGGGAGAAAGAAGGGAAGGGTCCTGAGACCAGGTAGACAGTGGTCCCTAGTGTCTGGCTTTGTCTGTTTTCCTTGCTGCTGGGTAGAGCATGCCCATTCGTTCTGTGTGGGTCCTGACTCTGAATCTGAGTACCACAGTCTTGGGGAAAGCAGATGTTTCACATTTCCCATCCTAGAGGCAGATGTGTAGTATAGCCTAGGGTCTGAGAAATATTAATCGCCGCCCTGGCCAGCACCTGGAACCACGCATTTCTGCTCTGTACTCAAGGCCCACCCAGCATGTATTTACACCAGAAACTACCTGCACAGCATACATTCTAATCTCTAGTTCTACTCTTGTACATCTTTTCCACCAGTGGTTCTCAACCTGTGGGTCACAACCCCATGGGGGGAGGGAGGCATCCCATGTCAGATATCCTGAATATCCCAAATATCAGATATTTTTATTGCTATTCATAACAGTAGCAAAATTGACAGTAATGAAGTTGTGTTTCAGTTTACTATTGCTGCGAAAACACACCATGACCACAGCAACTCTTACAAAGGAAACATTTGAGGTGGCTCATTTACAGTTCAGTCCGTTATGACCAGGAAGGAGAGCATGGCAGCATATAGGAAGCTTTGGTGCTGGGGCTGAGGGTCCTACATCTCAACTCAGAGGCAACAGGAAGTCGACTGACTGTCACACTGAGGGAAGCTGGAGAAAAAGACCTCAAAGCCCGCCCCCATGATGACACACTTCCTCCAACAAGGCCACACCTCTTAGCATTGCCACGCCATTTCCTTTCAATCCACCAAAAGTAGCACTGAAGTGATTCTATGGTTGGGGGTCACCACAACAAGAGGAATTGTATTAAAGGATCGCAGCTTTAGGGAGGTTGAGAACCACTGTTCTATAGTCTTCCACTAAGGGCCCTGTGCCCCCTGGAAGAGACACTCCCACACTTACGCCGCACACCGTGTTCTGCTGCTTTCTCTTACCTGGCACAACTGTCCTTCTCGTATCCAGGTGAAGCCTTGGGCATCAAGTACCCAGTGCAGGTCCCCTACAAGCGAATCAAGAGCAACCCAGGCTCAGTCCTCATCGAGGGCCTGCCTCCTGGGATCCCATTCCGCAAACCCTGCACCTTTGGCTCCCAGAACCTGGAACGGATCCTCGCCGTGGCCGACAAGATCAAGTTCACAGTCACCAGGTACTTGATGAGACTGGACTGGCTGGGACTGGGAGCCGGCTCCAGAAATTCCCGCAATAGGGGAGTGGCTTAGTTAGGGTTACTGTTGCGGTGAAGAGACACCATGACCACGGCGACTCTTACAAAGAAGAGTTTTAATTTAATTGGGGTGGCCCATTTACAGTTTCAGCGGTTCGGTCCATTATCATCATGGCTGGGAGTTTGGCAGCGAGAAGGTTCTAGAGAGGTGCTTAAGAGTCCTACATCTTGCAGGCAACAGGAAGTCAACCGAAATGCCAAGGGAAGCTTAAGCAAAGGAGCTCAAAGCCCGCCTCCACAGTGACATTTCCTCCAATCAGGCCGTACCTACTCCAACAAAGCCACACCTCCTAATAGTGCCACTCCTTTCAGGGGCCATTTTCTCTCAAGCCACCACAGGGTATTAGAGAGGAACCGCAGGCCAGACAGGGATCAGGAGCTTCCACACAGTGACTGGCCACCCTTCTACCTGTGCCCCTCAGCAGCCCCGTGGGCATACCCAGCCCCCTGGGAAAGCAAAATCTCCATATACACACCTGGCCTGGGCATCTTATTGAAATGTGGGTCCTGAGCTTGGGAGCTTGTTTAGTGGGGAAGTATTTTCTGAGCAAGCTCCAGGACCGGGTTTGGATCCTTAGCATCCATGTAAAAATGTGGGCAGGCTGCCATGCACCTGTAACCCCAGCACTGGTGTATTAGGAAAAGAGATGAGAAGGTTCCAGGGGCCTACTTGCTAGCCTGTCTAGCCTGGTGGGAAACCATCCCTAAAAAAAAAAAAAAGATGTCACACACACACACACACACACACACACAGGTAAAAGTACCTGCTGCGCCCCACCCCATAAACACAAACAGAGCAGATCCCAAAACATGATTCTCATCCCAGTTCTCAGGAAGCAGAGCCAGGAGGGTCATGAGTTAGTTAGTCCCAGTTATATGAAACCTTTTTTCGGGGGGAGGGGGGAGAAATCAAGGGGATGTGGCTTAGTTGGTTTCAGGAGTGTTCAGTTTGCACAAAGCCCTTGGCTGCCATCCCCAGCACCACATAGACAAGGCTTAGTGTTAACACACCTGTAATCACAACACCCAGGAGGTGGAGTCAGGAGGATCGGGAGTTCAAGGCTAGCCTGGGCTACAAGAGGTCCTCCCTGAAAGAATCAGTAAATGCTAATGTGTGGGGTGGGGCCTGGGCATTTGTTACCAATTCCTTGGCAAGCTAGTATCATCGAGTACCTGGTGGTAGTCTTGTCGCCTGTGACTTTTCCCTAAAACCTCGCTTCTGTTTCCCTTCCAGGCCATTCCAAGGACTCATCCCAAAGCCCGGTAAGTTGTTTGGGAGGCACTTGATGTTGGGGGCCTGGAGTTTAGCACAGTTCTGGGAGCTCCAAACCAAGTCCACCATGGGCACAACTGCCTGGCTCAAGGAGTAGGGTCTGGGGTACTGACCTGCTGCTCGCACAGTTCCCTGTTTGTCTGCCCCGGGTTAGTGGAGAAAGCGTGCTGGTGCCCTGGTCCTAGGGCAGAGAGATCCCATGGAAGCTCCAGGCTTCACCCAGTCAGGATTGCAGCTGTGTCAGAGTCCCCGTGCCCTCTAATCTAATGGGCCTGGCTAACCCAGTGTGTGCAGGAAATGGGTAGCAAATGTATGAGTGTGGTCCGTAGGATGCAGGGGGCTTGGTGGTAAGATGTGAGGGGTGGGGGAGCTGGGAAGATAACGTAGTCTATAAAATACTGGCTGTGCAAACACGAGGACCTGAGTTTGATCCCAGGGCCCCACAAATGCTGCTTATAGTGGCACACACTTGTAATCCCCATGCCAGGGAGGTGGAGAAGGACAAACTGCTGAGGCTCACTGACCAGTCTGCCTGGTCTATTGAGCAGGCTCCGGGCCAGTGAGAGACTCGCTCAAACAAAAAAGGCTGAGCATAGTGGTGCAACCTTTAACCCCAGCAGCCAGGAGGCAGAGGCAGGTGGATCTCTGAGTTAGGTTTGCTCAGTCTACAACGTGAGTTCCAGGACAGCCAGGGCTACACAGAGAGACCCTGTCTCAATAAAAAAAAAAAGCAAACAGAAAAGAAAGGCGTGCCTATGGATTTCCTAGTGAAGGGCTGGGTTGGGCCTCAATGGGAGAGCACCCGTCTAGAATCCCCCAGTGATGGGCTGGGCCAACGATTAGAGAGCCTGCTAAGATTACGTGTACTGTACCATAAAATAAACAAAAAGCCTCCGACCCTGTTGTACCCTCTGCAGCAGTGCACTGGGTGGGCTGTGGGATCATGTGCCCATGATGGAGACAGTCCTGGGTGTGGCCAGAGGCTGAGCCAGAGCTAGCAGTCAGCCCAAGAGGGAAATGAGTACTTCCTTAGGAAGAGGGCTGGGGACTTGTGAACACAGAGGGCTGCCTGCCCACCAATGACAGATCCAGAACGCCCCTTCCTTGGAGCTGATGCTGGCCCAGTAGCAAGCTCCCACCCTCACACCACCTTCCACCCCCGACTCCCGAGTTCTTTTGTGAATGCAGGCCTCTTGGCTCCAGGCTGATAGCTTGTCAGACCCTAGCCAATGGTCAGCCCTGACACAAGTGACTGCCTGTTGTCACTGAATGGTGCTGCTCCTGTCCCTAAGTGTAGCGGAACCTCCAGTCCCCATAGAAACGCATTGAGCATATCTGTCAGCCAACCCACAGTAGCCCCCTCCCACCTCCCCCTGCCCTCCATACCCTGTTTGTTTTGGGGACAGAGTCTTGATGTGTATCCCAGACAGTCCTCAAACTTGTGATCCTCCTGCCTCAGCCTGCAGAGTATTCAGATTGTAACTGTGTGCTACCACTCAGGGGCTGTTAACTTCTCACAGAAGGAAACAGACTCAAGAGAGGTTAAGAAATTTTCTCAAAGTCACAGAGCATTTCCGGAGCCTGACTGAGATTTGAAAGGTCTTACCCACTTTTTGCAGGATCCAGGGTGGAACTTGCCGTCTATCCTCATCCTCTGTGCTAAATTTCTGAACCTGTTGAGTGTCTTTTTGTCGCCCCCTAAGGGCCACTATGTGCAATGACATGGGACCTGTCAACAATCTTTTTTTTTTTTTCCCCGGTTTTTCAAGATAGGGTTTCTCTGTATTGCTTTGGAGCCTGTCCTGGAACTCAATCTGTAGATCTGTAGGCCTCGAACTCACAGAGATCTGCCTGCCTCTGCCCCCCAAGTGCTGGAATCAATGGCGTGCGGCATCAACAATCTTTTAAACTTCCAGTTTTAAAACTGGTTTACTTGTTGGGGTTTGTTTTTTGGTTTGGTTTTAGGATTTTGGGTGTATGTGTGTGTAGTGTGTGTATAATGTTTATGTATGTACAATGTGTGTTTAGTGTGTGTATGTAGAGTGTGTATAGTGTGTATGTATGTACAGTGTGTGTATGCATACTCAGGTCTTCAGGCTTAGAGGCAAGTGAGTTATATGGCTGGCCCCAGATCCTGATTTTTTTTTTTTTTTTTTTTTTTTATGTTTCCAAGTTAAGCACTTACCCACTGAGCTATCTTCCCAGCCCTGACTTTTTGTTTGTCGGATGTTGCTGCTGCTGTTATTTATTGCATGTGTTTAGCTGTTTTCCCTGCACCATGTGTATGCCTAGTGTTTGTGCAGCTCAGGGAACTGGAGTTGTAGATGGTTATGAACCACTGTGTAGATGCTGGGAACCAAATCCTGGTCCTCTGCAAGAGCAGCAATCACGCTCAACCGCTGAGCCATCTCTCTAGCCCTTACCACGTTGTGTTTTGAGGCAGTGTCTCATATAGACCAGGCCAACCTGGAACTTGACGTTTAGCTGAGAATCATCTTTAGGACTTCCTGCCTCCGCATCACAGTGCTGGGATTACAGACATTCACCACTCCCGTCAGGCTGGTCCACCCTTGTCTAAAGGCTTTTGTTGTTGTGATAAACTCCATGATCAAGAACACCTTAGGGAAGAAAGGGTTTATTTCAGCTTACAACTCGTGTTGTCACCTACTGAAGTCATCACAGGAAGCTGGAGGCAGAAGCTGATGCAGAAGCCATGGAGGGATGCTGTTCCCTGGCTTGCTCCCCATGGCTTGCCTTGCCTTGCTATCTTACACACCCCACACCATGCCCAGGGGTGGCCCCACTCACAATGGGTCTGGGTCCTCCCGCACCAGTCACTAGTTAAGGAAATATACTGCAGACTTGCTTAAAGGCAATCTGACTGGAGGAAGCATTGTCTTATTTGAGTTTAGCTTTTGTCAAGCAAGGAAAGGTGCTGGGAGCAAATGCTGTCCCTTCTGTGTAGGGAATGGTCCCCCAGCTGGGGAGCAGCAGTCCCTGGGGGAAGCACTGTTGGGAGGGCTCATTGGAACGGTCAGGGTTACTAAGGTTAATGAGCATCGTGAAGAAGAGGAAGATGGGCCTATACATGCATGTGAGCAGAAAGAGGAAGATGGGCCTATACACGCATAGGAACAGTGTGCACAGTTGAAATCCTCCAAAGATGGCCACACATTGGTTTCCACAAATCTACATGGTGGCCATGTTCCAGTGGAGCCTTTCTCCCAAGTGGCGAGCCACTCACATATGCAGGTTAGGGTGTAGCTGCCAGCCTGGGGAGCTACCATTTTCCAGGTTGGGGGGAGGAGACAGCTGTGAACTCAGCCTTCCCACTCGGAGGTTTGTTTTGTTGTTCTTGTTTGAAACAGAGTGTCCCAGCTCTCCCAGGCTGGCCTTGAACTTGCTGGACAGCAAGGATGATCCAGCCTCCACGATACTTCCAAAGTGCTTCATGCTGTTTCTTCATACCAGGGTTTCATGCATGCTAGGCAAGCACTCTGCCAATATAGTGCCATCCCTAGCCAGCTGTCTGCCTGCCTGTCTTTGACAGTGTCTCATTATGTAGCCCAGGCTAGCCTTGAATTTGCAATCCTTCTCCTCCTCTTCCTTCCAAGTAGCTAGGATTACAGGTCCATGCCACGGGCTCTGGTCTGGTGTGGCTTGGGTTTTATTCTCAGGCATCAAAGTTTTGTTTCTCAAATGATGTCAGATTTGCATTTTTTTTTTTTGGTTGCCATGGAGACCAGCTTCCACCTGGGGCAGGTACACTGCAGAAGGTAAAGCTGGAGCCGAGGGCTAGAAAGGTCTACAGAGGCCTGAGCCCAGGTGGTGGGCCCAGAGCGAGATGAATTAAGATCTGGAAGGGGATGGTGAGGAAGGTGGTGAAAGAGCTGGAAGATGAAGGTGACACTTGTCTAAAAGCCTGCACGGGAGGATGGCAAGAGCTGTTCCCATGTCACCATATCTGACAGGGCCTACTTCCCTTTGCTTCCAAACAGCCTGCCACTTCCTCTGTAGGGTGTCATGATAGACATCTGTCATCCCAGCGCCTGGGAGGAGGAGTTCAAGGCCAGTTTCAGTTACATAGGAAGTTTGAGGCTAGCCTGGGCTATAAGAGACCTTGCCTTAAAACTGAATAATAAGGATTTGAGATATGACTCAGAGGTTAAGAGGGTTTGCTGCTTCTTAGGAGCTGTATCGGGCGGCTCACGGTTGCCTGTACAGAGGATCCAGTGCCCTAGCCACCACAGACACCCGCAGACACGTGGTGCACACACATGTGCACACACATGCATACATCATCATTGTTGTTTCCTCTGACCCCAGGTGCACTGGGGTCCCCACAGGCAGAGCAGAGCTGCCCACTTCCTGTGTGACTCCAACAAACCAGTGTCCTTATCTATAAAACAGCAAGGATTGGCAGGGCTATGATCCCAGTACTTTGGAGGCAGAAGCAGGTGGATGTCTCTTGAGTTCGAGACCAGCCTGGTCTACAGATCTAGTTCCAGGACAGCCAGGGCTACAGAGAGAAACCCTGTCTTGGGGAACAACAACAAAAAGCTAAAGATCCAAGAAAGGTTGTCTTCTCTCTACCCTGGAGCCCAAAGCCAAGGCTGTCTCAGAGGCTCAGAAGGGGCTGCAGCCTGGGCTTGGCCTGGAGAGCTTTTGTGTGCTGGGTCCCTGCTGCCCAGAAACCTAATAATAGCGTCCTCCCAAAGAGAAACCAGCCCAGAACAGAAATCTCTTGTGGCTTTATGTAGGTTTAAGCTATTACCTCGGATTCTTAGGCTGTCGTTCATCTCTAAGTTGCTTTCCAGCCGGGTTCCCACCCCCACCTTCATGTCCCTCCTTCCATAGTCTGGCCTAGAGCTCAGAGATCCACCTGCCTCTGCCTCCCAAGTGCCATGACCAGCTCGACCAGCTTACTATTCCCTAAGCAAATATATTGGTAAATCTTTTCTGACACCAGTGTGTCACTGAGGAAAGTAGACAGACAGACCATTTCTCTAGCTTCATCTGGGGCCCAGTTTGAGAGGTTCGGCTGAGAGCAGAAGGCTTGCCACACACAGGTGGCAAAAGGCCTGTTGGTGTTGCTAAGCCCCTCTCCGTGCAGTCTACTGTCACCTTGAAATTAAGGAAAGCGTCAGGGAGAAGGGAACCTGAGATAGGCCTGGGGACTAGTCTGGGGTCGATGGTGACAAGCAGGGAGCAAGGGGGGGGGACAGTCCCTCTTGCCCTTTTAGGAACTATGTTTGCCATTACTGTGCTGGGACATTGGATGAGTTAACTGTGATCCTAGATAAGTTCATTTATTCTGTAATCTTGGATAAGTTCGCTCGCTGTGTATGATCACAGACGAGTTAACTTACTCTGTGATGTTGGATAAGTTAACTAACATACTCTCTATGGTGTTGGATAAGCCCCCTTACAATCTACGATTTCCGGTAGGTTGACTCACTGTCTCTAGGCCTTCATTTCTTCAGAGTCCCCTCTGCCCAGACTCCTGCATTCCATTCCCCGAGGCTGGGGCATAGTTTCCTGGCTCCAGTCCTCTAGCCCCTGCCTTCCTACCCTTCCAGCTCTATCTTGGTCTTGAGAGCTAAAATAATACTGTCCTTTCTCAGTATCCAATGATGCCACAATTCCAGTGCCAGCCACGCTTCCTCCATGTCATTATCGAGGCTACTCGCTATTAACATGGCTGCAGTAATGACTGCAGTACTGCCCTCCTGGGAGGCGCTGACCTCTGCCAGGGCCGGGCAGGGAAGCCTCTCTGGCCCTGGGCTTCTTCCTTTATTCCTGAAGGAACCGTGGAGCCACAGGGTGGTGTCTGGGGGACCCTGACCGTTCTGGGCCTATGGAAACTCAGCCAGGGCCACTGTGACTCACTCTGCCCCTAGATGGGTTAAAGATCTCAAGTCCTGCACCCCTGTGTGGTTGGGAAGGAACTTCTGTGTTCCAGAACTTTGTGTAATATTCTAGAGAGCCTTATGTACATGTATGAAGCAGAGGGGCTAAAGGGGTTGACTCTTTCAATGAATCAGCAAACCCACAGAGAAAAGGACAGGTATGGTGGCATCCACTTATAGTCCCAGCTCTGGGGAGCAGAGACAAGTAGGTCCCTGGTGTTTGTCAGCCAGCCAGCCTATCCAACTTGGCCAAGAGTCATGAGGAAGGGTTCCATGGGCATAAAGGCACAAATGCAAACACGCAAAAATTAACTTCTAAAGACCACCAACGTCAGTAAAAACAGCCAACGCCTTTATTTGAGTTGGTATGACATCAGCCTGGCATGGCTACCAGCCATATTAGTGGTCTTTGAGCTCCATTAGACAGTAAGGGTAGAGCATGGGTCAGCTTGTTTATTAAACCAATCATGGTGATATATATTCACATAGTGTACAGAAGGGTTATTCCATAGCACGTTGTTGTTGTTAGCCCTTGTTGGTGGGTGTGGGTGCTTGCACCTCTGAATGTGTGGAGGTCAGAGGACAACTGTGGGAGTTGGTTCTCTCTTCCTAATATGTAGGCCCTGGAGTTGGAACTCAGGTTATCAGGTTTGGCAGCAGATGCCTTAACCCTAGGCGATTTGTTGTTATTGTTGTTGTTTGTTTTGTTTTTTGGGGGGGAGGGTCATTTTTTGAAATAGTCTCCCTGGCTGTCCTAGATCTCACTATGTAGACCAGGCTGGTCTCGAACTCACAGAGTTCCATCTGCCTCTGCATCCCAGTGTTGGGATTAAAATGATGTGCCACTATGTCCAGCTCTAAGCACTCAGGTTGCCCAGTTCCCAACCTCCTATAATGCCAGCTCCAGGGGATCCATTGCCCTCTTCTGGCCTCTTCAGACACTGCACACTTGTGACATACACATAAATAAAAATAATAAATAAACTGGGTGTGGTTGCACACATCTTTAAACCCAGCACCGAGAAGGGTGCTGACAATGAGTTCAGGCTGACAAAAGCTACATATTGCCAGGTGGTGGTGGCACTCACCTTTCAGGTGGATCTCTGTGAGTTTGAGGACAGCCAGGACTACAAAGAGAAGCCCCGTCTCGAAAACCAAAACAAAACGTATGCTACATATGAAAACCAGATATTAGACAAAATAAAAGAAAAACTAACAAAATAATAAGTAACAAAAGCTTAGATACTTAAATAAGATGCTAGAAATGCAGGCCATCTAGGGCCAGCCATGCCCCCGTGTCATTCAAAAAAAAAAAAATTCACCCTTTAAAACGAAGTGAGCTATCAGGCAGTAGTGGTGCACGCCCTTAGTTCCAACACTTGGGAGGCAGAGGCAGGTGGATCTCTGAGTTCCGGGCCAACCTGGTCTACAGAGTGAGTTCCAGGCCAGATTCCAAAGCTACAGAGAAAGCCTGCCTTGAAAAAAAAAAACAAACAAAATGAGTTGTGTTGTAACTCAGTGGTACAGCAGGCTGTACACTCTGGTTCTATCCGAAGGTCCAAGCAGGGCACGTGGGGACATTTCTCTAAACCCAGCACTTTAAAGATTGAGAGAGGATGATTGTGTTCAAGGCGGGGTGGGGCAACAGTGTAAAACCCTGTCTTCAAAAAATAAAGCCGAAGCAATAAGGGAAGCATTCTAGTCTCCTGGGTGATGCTTGTCATCACCCCCTGAATGTCTCCTCACACCTGTTTCTGGGGCTGTGACTGGTATCCCCTACACTGTAAGCTGCTGTATGCCTGGCTTGTATGGGGATGCTGCTTGGGAAACTTAGATGGGTGGGAGGATGAGTGGGTATGTGGATGGGATGGATGGATGGATGGATGGATGGATGGATGGATGGATGGATGGATGGATGGGAGGTGGGTGGGTGGGTGGGTGTATGGATGGATGGATGGATGGATGGATGGATGGGAGGCGGGTGGGTGGGTAAGTGGATGGGAGGTGGGTGGGTGTGTGGATGGGTGGGTGGGTGGATATACTTATGAGATCAGAACAGTGGAGAAGGTGATATATAGAGATACCAGGGTCACAGCACATGGGAGAAGCGTGTGCCAGCCCTGTAATCCAATTGTCTCCCCACAGATGAGGATGACGCCAACAGGCTTGGTGAGAAGGTGATCCTCCGAGAGCAGGTGAAGGAGCTCTTCAATGAGAAATACGGTCAGTGCCTGCAGATGGCCGGGGTGGAGCTACGGGGCAGCTTGCACACCCACAGCGACTGATGGAATATGTGTTAGTTACTTTTTTCTAGTTGCTGTGACAAAATACCCGACTTAAGGGAGGGTTTCTTTTGAGTCACAGATTAAAACTAGTCCATAGGGCAATGGTGTGAAGCAATTGGTCACGTCTTCAGTTGGGGAAAAAGAGAGATGAATCCGGGTGCCCAGCTCACTTTGTCCATTTTAACTCAGTTCTGGAACCCCAGCCTATGACATGGTGTCTCCCCACATTTAGAGTAGGACTTCCCACGTTAGTTAACCCAATCTAGAAACTTCCTAACATACAGATGTGCCCAGAGGTATGTGTTCTAGGTAATTCTAGAACCTGTAGATGATCAATATGAACTATCATAACAATGTGTGTGGATAGTGTCACTGTCCCTGGGGTGGGATGGCTGTTGATTTGGGCTGTCAGAGTCATGATGCCTTCCCTACGGTATTTTACCTTCTGACATGGGGGCATCTTTTTCTGGTTGTGCTCTCTAGGTGAGGCCCTGGGACTGAATCGGCCTGTGTTGGTCCCTTACAAACTGATCCGGGACAGCCCAGATGCTGTGGAGGTGAAAGGCCTCCCGGATGACATCCCCTTCCGAAACCCCAACACCTATGACATCCATCGGCTGGAGAAGATCCTGAAGGCCAGAGAGAATGTACGGATGGTTATCATCAACCAGCTCCAGTGAGTGCTACGCGTTAGATAGCAGAGCAAGAGGTGTGGGCGAGGAGAGGGTACCACCCTGGCCCAGGACAAGATCAGCACGCTTAGCCAGAGAATCCTGAGTCAGAAAACAAAATCAACTCCAATTTTTTTGTTTCTCTGTTTTGAGACAGAGGCTCATTTAACCCAGGCCTGGAACAAACTATGTAGTTGAGGCTGACCTTGAACTCCTAATATTCTGCCTCCACCTCCTACGTGCTGGAATTACAGGCATGAGCCACTCTACCCAGCCCACAATTCATAATTTCTTAAATATCCTCCCTGTACTTGTGGCGTTTTAGACCAGGACTGAAGAGATGGCTCAACAGTTTAGAACAGCGGTTGCTCTCTCAGAGGACCCAGGGTTGATTCTCAGCATCCACATGGTAGCTCACAGCCATCCCCAACTCAATTTCCAGGGGATCCGATGCCTTCCTCTGACTTCCTTGGGCGCTGTGCACAGACATGGTATACATACACACATGCACACAGAAACTCATACCATAGAATAAAGAATTCTAAAAGTAAAACATAAAACAAATCTTTTTCAAAGTGCGGGGTAGGCGCTGTGGAGATGTTGCAATTGGTACAAAGTGCTGGTCATACAAGCATGGAACCTGAGTCTAGATCCCCAGGACAATGTGCACCTGTAATCCCACCACTGGCCAGGCAAAACCAAGAGGATTCCCGGGATACACTAGTCCTTCAGGCTAGCCAAATCAGTGAGCTTCAGGTTCAATGAAAGATTCTAGAAATATAACATGGAGACTAGAATATTGGGGTTAAAGGTCAACAGGTAAAAAATGTTTGCTACATAAATCATGAGAGCTGGAGCTTGGGTTCCAGTGCCCACATGACAGGTGTGGCTGCTTGTGCATGCCTGTGGCCCCAGGAGTAGGGTCAAGACAGAATGGAGTTTGCTGGCTTCCAGCCTATGCGAAAGCACTGGTGCCAGCTTCAGAGAGAGACTGTGCCTCAGAGGAATAGGTAGAGATGGTAAAGAAAGACACCCAGGTACCCTCTCTTCTGGCTTCCTCCTGTGCACACAGGCTTGCACACCTGTATACACACGTGATACATACATACATACAAATAAATAAATAAATAAATAAATAAATAAATAAATAAATAAATAATTCTTTAGAATAAAAATAGCATGGAGGGTAACTGAGAAAGATACCCAACATTAACCTGTGCCCTCCACACACGTGCATACTGTATCGCACATGCACACAGAGGTCCCGGCGAGGTGACTCGGCAGGTAAAGGTGCTTGCCACCAAGCCTGACAACATAAGTAAGGTTTCCTGGGACTCCCATCAGAAAAGGAGTGACTGACTTGACTCCCACAAGTTGTCCTCTGACCTCTACACGACACACTTGGGTACAGACATATTCGAAATCAATAAATATAATGAAAATTTTTTAAACAAACAGATAAAAGAATGTTTGAGGGACGATGGTTTGCTATTTATTCCTATAATCCCAGAAGTAGAGAGGAAGAAGGGAGAGGATGGACCAGCCTGAGCTACGTAGTGAGGCTCTGTCTCGAAAGGAAAAGAGTTTGAAGGGTTTTGTGCTCTGGACACTTGAGCCCGTTTTTGATTGGAGCATATGCATGGTGGAAGGTGCTGCTCACCTCATGAGAGCCAGGGAGCAGGGAGAGAAAGAGGAGGAAGCAATGGTACCAGGATCCCCACTGGGAACATGACCACAATGACCTGTCCCTCCCACTAGGCCCCACCTCTTAAAGGGCCAGTGTGCCAGGCTGCCAACCGTACATTTAACACATGGACCATTGGGCAACACTTAGGGTGTAAAACTATAGTGTGAACTGACCTGGCTGTAGCCACAACAGCTGCATCTCAGCTATGGAGGGTAGGTGTCCATGTCCCAGGGAGCGGGTGAGGAGAGGAAACCACCTAACTGTGGCCTTGCTTCTCTTTTTCAGACCTTTTGCGGAAGTCTGCAATGATGCCAAGGTGCCAGGTGAGTCAGAGGCAGGAGAGGCCAGCCTTCTGCCTCGTGGGGACCAGTCTGTTGCCTTCAAAAGCAAACAACAAACAAAAAAAACATAGGCAGGCATGGGCCTTGGGATGGTTTGGTGGATAAAGGTGCTTGCCACTAAACCTGACGACCTGAGTTCAAATCCCTAGAACCCACATGATGGAGAAACCGAGCCAACTCCTACAAGTTGTCCCCTGACCTCCATTCATGTGCCACATACACATACATAAGTAAATGTTTCTAAAAAGAAAAATAGGCTGGGGTGTGGATCGGTTGGGACAGTGTGCCCAAAGTCCGGTTATAATTTCCCTAACAACACATAAATCAGGTATAGTGGCACACACCTTTAATCCTGGTACTTGGGAGGTGGAGGCAGGAAGATCAGGAGTCAGGCCAGCCAGCCTAGGCTGTCTCAACAAACCAAGACACTTTGGTAGGAAGTGGAAAGAGGAGCTCAGGGGTTTCGGAGGTCTTGGAGTGATAGCCATACTAAAGATGGAATGATCTGGGCGAGCTGGAGCCCTGTACTGAGCCTTTTGAGGTGGGTGAGGGGATATTTTTTATCAGCAAAGCAGGTAGGTGAATAGGAGCCGGAAGTGGGACTACTGCTTGGCGGGTGGAGAGTCACAGAGCCTAGGATGCTATAGGAGGATGTGGGTGTGGCACAGAGGTGCAGCACCTGCCTAGAATCCCCCAGTAAGGACCTAGGAGTGCGGGTCATATACAAATTCCCAGGACATTTGTGGGGGGCGGGGTGGGAGGATCAAACAGTAAAATTCTAAAAGCAAGGGCTTTCTCCAGGGAGTTCAGGAGGCCGACACAGAAGGGCCCCCAGCATCCGGCCTCAGCAACTGTTTCTTCCACCAGCCAAAGACATTCCCAAGCGCAAGAGAAAGCGGGTCTCGGAAGGCAACTCGGTCTCCTCCTCTTCCTCTTCTTCATCCTCGTCCTCTAACCCAGAGTCTGTGGCGTCCACCAACCAGATCTCCCTCGTGGTAAAGTCACGCAGACCTGAACCACACCCTAATTCTGTGTGTCCTTTGCCCCTCCCTCGGGCAGGGCCGCCCGCAGCGCCAGGAACTGGGAGGCACTGGTCTCTAAGAGGGACTCAGCCAGCCTCAGAGGTGCAGGCGCATGCGCTTGTTTTGCCCACAAGATAGACTGAGGGTTTCTGTGCAATCAGCGCAGTGCTTGAAATGCGGGTGTCACCAGCGATGTGTGTAAATGAGGACAGCGGGAGCCAGAGGGTAGATGGTCACATGACAGAACTCCACCTCCGTCATCTGTCGGCCATGTTGCTGAGTTTGGCTCTTGCCTGATTCAGAGGAAAACCAATGTAAAGAACTGGGTATGGTGGCATAAACCTACAGTCCCACAAGTTCAAGGCCAGCTTGGGCTTTATGAGAGTCTGTCTCAAAGAAAACCTCTAAACGGGGCTGGGGGTGTGGCTCAGTCAGCAAGGAGCCCCGGGTTATGTTCCCAGCATCACATAAACTGGACGTGGTGGCACACACCTGTAACCCCAGCACTGGAGAGGTAGAGGCAGGAGGATCAGAAGTTCAAGGTCAGCCTCAGTACATGAGAAATTGGAGGCTAGCCTGCGTTACATGAGATTGCCTCAACAGGAAGGAATGGAGGAAAGAAGGGAAAGAAAGACAGATTTTAGGATTTCTAGACCTTTTCTGTGTCCCTTCAGCCCCTTTCTGGTACTCTGCAAAGCCCAGAATTTGCTTTTTTTTTTTTTTTTTTTTTTAATTTCCTGCCTTTGTTTTTATCATTGAGTGCTCCTTTTGCCCGGAGAGGTGGGACAGTCTATGAGGTGAAGCTGGGCATATGGTGTTTACTGCGCCTGTTCACTCAGCCCTCCCTGGTCGTGTCTAATCCACATGTTGAACCCCTAGAACACAGGTGGGGGACAGTCATACCAGGCTCTCTCTACCTGTGTGACCTCGGAGAGGTCAGTGGCTGCATAAGTCACATTTGAGTTTGCCCTCAAAGAAAGCTAGCTATGCTGGGAGTTCCTTCGTGTCATCTGGAGTCCTAACCTGGTCCCTCTGTCCCCCTCTCTCTAGCAGTGGCCAGTGTACATGGTGGATTATTCCGGACTAAACGTGCAGCTTCCAGGTCCCCTTGATTATTAGACCTCAGAGCCGAATCAGGACCTCAACTCAGAAAGACTAAAGGAAATGTAATTTATGTACAAAGTATATTCGGATATGTATCGATGCCTTTTAGTTTTTCCAATGATTTTTACACTATATTCCTGCCGCCAAGGCCTTTTTAAATAAGTAAAGGAAAGAAAAAGAAAAAAAAAGTGTTAACTTTATTTATTTTTCCTCTGGTTATATGTACGTTTTTGTGGTGTGGCCCAGGCACCCACCCAGGAACTGAGTGAGGCAAGACACCAGCCAGCTCAGGTGCCGAGATTGCATACTCTGGAGTCTCAAGTGTCTGGGGACAGAACTTACTTTCTTCACTGCCAAAGGACTTGTGGCCACAGAAGGAGGCATGAAGTGTTTGCCTAGCCTTCACAAAGCCTCCTGCCACTGCATCCCTGGAAATGGTGGGAAATAACCAAAGCACTCAGGAATTGGGACGGGAGGATCAGGAGTTCCCATTTGGGGCTGGGGAGGTGGCTGGTGGGAAAGTATACCTTACTTTGTAAGCATGATCACCTGACTTCAGAATTCCAATGTCCTTGGTGGGGGAGGGGGGCGATGGGATCCCTGGAGCTTGCTAACCAGCTAGCCTAACTGGATTAGTGAGCTCTGGAGTCAGAGAAGTGTCATGCCTTCAAAAATAAGATGAAAAGGGCTAGCAAGATGGCTTAGTGGATAAAGGCTCTTGCGGCCAAGCCTGACAATCTGGGTTCAATCCCTGAGACCACAGGAAGGAAGGAGAAAACTGACTCCTGCACATTACCCTCCGACCTCTGCACATATGCTATCATGTGAACACACACACCAAGTGTGTTTTTTAAATTACATTTATTTAAGTATGTATATCCTGAAGTAATTGAGGCAGACATCCAATGTTGTCCGCCAGCTCCCAAACACATGTGTAAGTATATCTGTATACATGTTCCACACTTTCAGACACACACACACACACACACACACACACACACACACAGCCTTTCTCTTCCTGTGTCCCTTTCATGTTCTTGTCTGAACATTGCATGGTGGTCACTGGAAAGAAGAGGACATGATGACCTCAGGACCTGGCTCCAATGCTCCAGTCAGAATCAGCCCTCTGCCTGGACATATGACAGACCAGTCTAGATGTTTCTGCCAGGCCTGTGCATCCCAGCTGGGAGAAAGACCTTGTCCCAGACATCTGGATCAGCTTCCTCCTGGAAAAATACTAAAAACTACAAAGTTAGCATGCCCCTGTTGACTGTCCATCTCTCTGCTGGCGTCAACCCGCAGGACACAGCTGGCCTCCTTTTACACATCTCAAAGATAGAATGGGGAGTAGGGGAACACAGCACAAGACTCTTCTCCACTCACACTCTTCTCTGTCTGGCTGCTCTACTTTGTTTTGGGTTTTTTTTTATTGTTGTTGTTATTGTTGTTTTGGAGTGGTTTGTGTTTTGTTTTGTTTTTTAGATGTAGCCTCATATGGCCTAGGCTGGCCTCAACTTCTTACAAGGCTAAAGATGACCTTGAACTTGAGGTCTTCCTGTGTGTACCTCCCAATGCTGGGATCACAGGCCTTCACTGCCACACTGTGTTCCACCTCATCCTGCAGCCCTTTAGTCCCAAATAAACACACAGAGGCTTACATGAATTATAAACTGTTTGGCCAATAGCACAGGCTTCTTATTGGCTAGCTCTCTCTTAATTCTTAACACATTTCTATTCATCTATGTATCTCCACATGGTCTTGGCTTACAGAAGAATGCCAAGGCATCCTAAAGTCCTGGTGGCTACATTGTGTCTCCTTCTGGAAACTCACGGGGTTCCTTCCTCTTCCCAGCCTTCTCCTAGTCTGGTAGCCCCTTCTATACTTCCTGCCTGGCTACCTCCTGCCTGTCCATTGGCCAAAACAGCTTTATTCATCAGCCAATAAGAGAAACACATATTCACAGCATATAGAAGGACATCAGCCCTCTTTCTCTTCAAGGCCCAAAACTCCATCATGGGCCACCATCCTTTTTACAGAAACTACCTCTTCAAATGGAGATGGCTGGCCCTGTGTGTACCTGTAACCCCTGCTTAGAAGGCTGAGGCAGGAGGATCTGGAGTTGAAGACCAGACCAAAAGACACACTCACCCCGAAAGCCTGATGAGTTCAAGTTGAGACCGTGTCTCAAACTACAAAATCAAGCAAATTTGGTAGCACATATCTGTGGCCCAGCATTTGGGAAATGAGCTAAGAGGGCATTCTCCTTTACATAGCAAATTAGGAGGCCAGCCTGGATTCCTAATGCCTTTAACTGTCCAGACAAGTTTTTTGTTTTTTTTTGTTTGTTTGTTTGTTTTTTTGTTTTTGTTTTTTTTTATGTAAAAAAACAAAAACCAAAAACTCTTAAACAATTCCAGAGGTGGGTACAGGCAGGCAAAAATCTCTGGAAGTTTTGATGCCAGACTGAGCTACATAGTGAGCCTGAGGCCTGCCAAGACTACATAGTGATACCTTGTCTCAAATAAAACCTTTAGATCAGGCTTCACCCACAGACCACCCACCGCCGCCGCCGCCAGTGAGGGGCTCAGTGGTGGGGGACCTACATAACACATGAAGCCTGGCTTTCATCCCCGACATTTCAAAACGGAGAAGGGCCCTCAGAATTTTTCTCCCTCTTACACTAAGCGCTAACTTCTTGGCACGCTCTTCCAGCACTCCCCTCCCCCAGTCTTCTAGCTCAACCTCACAAGCCATCCTTTATGCACGGCTGGAACTCGGCTTGGTCTAGATATGCCCTTGGGTACCTGGCGCCCTTATTCTGGGAGCAGCCACTGGCGCCTGTCTGGTCTAGACCCGCCCGCACCGTGGCCCAAGGCAACCAGATCAGAGCCTGTGGTTGGAGCCCCCCTGGATGGGGCTGGCACTGGGAAACCAGATCCGAAGGCTGTAAGCAATACAAAGCCACACATTCCATCGGCAGATCCCTAGAATTCAGTGGGCCTGGCCTGTGGAGACCTTGTCTCAAAACAAAACGGGCTGGAAGGATGTAGCTCAGGTGATACAGTGCTTGCCTAGCATGCAGCAGGCCCCGGATTCCATCCTAGCGCTGCATAAAACGGGGCACAGTGGGGGAGACACGTCTGCAACCCCAATACTGGAGAAGGCAGAAGGATCAAGAATAGGAAAAGAGTTTGGGCTGCGTGAGACCCTCTCTCAAAGCAAAGTCCAAAATTAAGAAAATACAATAATGACACCCACCAAAAAAGTTAACTAAGGGTACCCCTCCCTCCAAAGCATTCTTTTGTTGTTGTCGTCTGAGACAGGGTCTTGGGTTACCCAGGCTGGTCTCAAACTCACTATGGTGCAGACAGAACTTTTGATTCTCTTGCTTCTACCTCCCAAGTGCTAGGATTGCAGATGTGTCACCACACCTGACTTCGTTTAAGAATTTGCCTGTTACCCCCTGTCCTGGTCTCATGCCTCAGCCCCAACCCACTTCCTGGGTCCCGAACTTTAGGAGCTGTGGTCAGGCCTGCCCCTCCCGGATCCCCGCCCTGGGAACACCTTCCTGGATGTCTGCAGAGGCTTCCAGATGCTATTTATGCAAGCACTCCAGAATCTGAGCGCCAGCCGCACTTTGCAAAGTGATTTGATTCAACGCGCTCATTCTTTAATTAAACTTCATTTAACTGCCATCTGTCTTCGTTCAAAATGGCTTCGTGTTTTGCAACTGGAAATGAGAATTGTTGAGTTTTGTAAACACACCCCCCCAAAAAAAAGAAAAATCACAAAACACTTTCCAAAGTAATAAATGAGGGATTCAAATTGCTGCACTGCATTTCAAATGTTCTAATTGCCTGGGGATGTGTGCTGGTGGGTGTCTAATCATCCTATATACAAATTCTTTGTATAAAGATCTCGTATCAATGAAAAGATCGAGATTATAGAAAATGCTAGAATTACATCTGACTGAAAACAGTAATAAAGCAATCATCAGCCAGAAACAAGGCCAGGGTGTGACAGGAGGGAAGAAACTGAGTGGAGATTGCCCACACCTGCTGTCCACACCGGCTCTTCAAACCACACCTGCTCCCTGGGGTGGCCACTCCAGCTGCCCAGGTGCATCCCCAGGTACTAGGCAAATGAGGGTGGGCTTGTGTTCTTGGGGGCAGGGACTTCCCAACTGTTGCAACTGTAAAATGTCTTTCTTTGTGTGTCTGTGTTTCTGTCCCTACCCCCCTCACTTTGTGTATTTCTGTCTCTGTCTTAGCTCTATCTCCCTCCTCACACACACACACACACACACACACACACACACACACACACACACACCATTCCCTAGCCCAGTGTTGTAGAAGGCTGTCCTCTGAACATAACAGCAGACATCTTTACCAGGATAGCTTCAACTACTTACAAATCATCTCCAAGATGATGGAATTGGTTATACAAGGTCTGCCAATACTCATTCACACAAGGAGGGAGAGATGAGAATCCTGGACCCCTTGATTGATCTCAGACACTCCCTCCTGCACCTCCCAGACAGCTGTATGTAATTCTACTCTGATTGCTTGTGGCCCTTATGGTCTTGGGAAGTGCTGGGAGACCATGAAAAGCTAACTGAAGCCAGGATTCCTTCTGTGCAGCAGAGATTGTCATCTTTTCCATCTATGCTGGGGTGAGACTTTAGTATTGTGGCTGCTTTGCCCGCTCCCCACTCCTGTAAGTAGCCCTCTTCATGCTATGTTGAGTAAACACATTGGCTCCACACTTAGGACTTGGGTTAGAATGATACTTTAACTTACCCATGCTGATTAAGGAGGGATAGATGTGTCTCCACAAGGAGTTTCCACAACACCTCATTTTCATGATCCCTCTGCCTCAGCCTCCTATGGGATTAAAGACCTGTGCCCCCTCCTACATACGGAGTCAAAGCTTCCTTAATAATGTCTACTGAGTCCCAGGTAGTCGGGCTCTTGTTGTATTCCCCACTTTTCTCATTGCTACAAGACCCCACAAAAGCAACTTAGGAGATCTCTTTAGGCTCACAGTTCAAAGGTGCACCCCGACATGGAGGGGAAGGTATGATGGGAGGAGCCTAAGGCAGCTGGTCTCGTGGCAGCCACAGTCACACAGAGATGGATGCCGGTGCTCAACTCAATTCCTTATTTTAATACAGTTCAAGACTCCAGACTATGGGGTGGTGCCACCCACGTTAAAGTAGGTCTTCCCACCTCACCTAACCCAAGCAGACAGACACGTGTCCCATTAAATTGATGAGATTAACCATTGCACTTGCCTTCTAACTGGGTCGAGTAATGGGAAAAAAAACAAACAGGGTCAGAGCCCCCTCTTTTAATTTTAATTTTTATTTCATGGGTGTGGGTAGTTTTGCCTGCATGTATATCTGTGTACCACGTACATATCTAGTGCATGTGAAAACCAGAAGAGGGCATCTGATCCCCTGGAACTGGAGTTATAGGCAGTTGTGAGCTGCCATATGGGTGCTGGGAATTGAACCCAGGTCCTCTGGATGAGGAACAAGTACTCTTGACTGCTGATCCATCTATCCACCGCCCCCTTTAAATATGTAGTTATTTTTATTTGTTAATTAACTAAATTAATATTGTATGTGTATTGTATTTACATGCATGTATGTCTGTGCACTTCCTGTTTTTCTGGGGCCAGAAGAGGGCGCCAGATCCCTTGGAATTGGAGTTACAGACCTTAGTGAGCTGCTGAGTGGGTGCTGGGTACCAAACCTGGATCCCTGGAAGGAGCAGCAGCTGCTCTTCACAATCCCAAAAGCCACCCCACCCCCCTTTTAAAGTATCCATGGCATGACTCTGTCTTCAGCAGCAGTGTAAAAGGGTGATCATTGGGCCAGGTGGTGGTGGCGCACGCCTTTAGTCCCAGCACTCAGGAAGCAGAGGCATGTGGATCTCTGTGAGTTCAAGGCCAGCCTGGTCTATAAGGCTACACAGAGAAACTCTGTCTCAAATACCCAAAAAGAAAACAAACAAACAAAAATGGTGATCATTGCCACTGGGGCTGGGGATGTGGCATGGTTAGTAAAGTGTTTGCCTAGCTGCACAAACAGCTGGCCTCCACCTCCAGCATCTAACAAGCCAGGTGTGTGGTGAGCGCCTGGAATTCTGGAAAGGGGAATGGGACAGGAGCATCAGAAGTTCTGGGCCAGTCTGGCCTACTAAGCAAGTGTGGAGCGGTTTGGGAGAGAGTCTGTTTCAAAATTAGAAAAGAAGACTGGGGGAAGGCTGGGTGGTGGTGGCAGCATACGCCTTTAGTCCCAGCACTTGGGAGGCAGAGGCAAGTGGATATCTGTGAGTTCAAGGCCAGCCTGGTCTACAGAGTGAGTTCCAGGACAGCCAGGACTACAAAGAGAAACCCTGTCTTGAAAAAAAAAAAAAAAAAAAAAAAAAACAACAAACCAACCAAAAAACACAACAGCCACAACAAAGAATAAGAATAAATCTCTATGTAGTTATTTGGGAGCTGGGTGGCAGGCCTCCAAAGAGGAGGGAGAAAAAAAATCAACTATACAGCAACTATACTGTCAACTATACTGTCTCTGATGACAGTACCACCCACCACCTGGTAGAGAAGCACTAATGGCAGCGCCACCTATTGGCAGCCTGAGGCAGGCACCGGATAGGAGGCAGATGTAGTAAAGGATTCCCTATGGGAAAGTGGAAGCAAAGATGGCTCGGAGATTAAGAGCACTTTTTGTAGAAGACTTAAATTCAATTCTCAGTCCTTAGATACCATCTCCAGGAAACCCAACATCATCTTCTGCCCTCCTTCAACACCTGCACACATGTATACATGCATGGTCGGACATGTACACATGAATGAAAATAATTCTTAATAAAGAAAAGAGGCAAAATTCTGCCTCTCTGGATGGTGGAGATATGCTGACAAGTGTGCATCTCCCACAAGCCCACTGCTTACCAGCTCAGGGATGAAGCAGTCTTAGCCCCACCCAGGGCTTGGACCAAGGCATCCATCCCTATGGAGTTGCTAGAGCTTCAGGAAGTGACACATGGCTACCATCCCACCACCAGAAAAGTAGAAACAGGAGATTAGGGATGAAAGGTCAGCCTCTGGTACATATGAAGTTTGAGGCTAGCCTGGGCTACTTGAGATCTATCTTTAAAAAACAAAACAAAAATAAATAAAACAGGGACTTCAATACAGGCCTATGCCTGATTGGCTGACAAGTTATTCTTGGTAGGAATTATCATCTATGCAAAGTATCTGGAATAATGATTTGGGCTGGACATGGTGGTACATGACTATAACCCCAGAACTCTGAAGTTAGAGGCAGGTAGATCTCTGAGTTTAAGACCATCCAAGGCTACATGGTAAGACCTTGGCTTGAAAACAAAAGCTGGGCAGTAGTGGCAAATGCCATTAATCCCAGCCCTTGGGAGGCAGAGACAGGCAGATCTCTGAGTTCAAGGCCAGCCTGGTCTACAGAGTGAGTCCCAGGACAGCCAGGGCTACACAAAGAAACCTTGTGTCAACTCTTCCCTGAAAAAAAATTTAGATTAAAAATAGTGAAATGGAACTGGGCATTGGTGGCACACTCCTTAAATCCCAGCACTCAGGAGACAGGCAGGCAGGATCTCTGTGAGTTCGAGACCAGCCTGGTCTACAAAAGCTAGTTCCAGGACAGCCTCCAAAGCCACAGAGAATCCCTGTCTCGAAAAAAAAAAAAATAGTGAAAATAAAGGTGCTTTGCTGCAGATCATGGTGGCAATCTGATTTGATCCCTGGAACCCACATGGTGGAAGGCGAAAAGAGACTCATGCACATTTTCTTCTGATGTACACACACACACACACACACACTCACGTAAGTGTATTCACCTGAATATGCAAGCATTTGTGTGTGTGCACTTACACACATACACACACACACACACACACACACACACACACACACACACTTCTAACAAAGAATTTCATGGGTTTTTTTTTTGGTTTTTTTTTTTTTTTTTAAGATTTTTTTACTATGTGTACAGTATTCTGTCTGCATGTTTGTCTGCCCGCCAGAAGAGGGCACCAGATCTCATTGCAGATGGTTGTGAGGCACCATATGGTTCCTGGGAACTCAGAACCTCTGGAAGAGCAGTCAGTGCTCTTAACCTTTGAGCCATTTCTCCAGCCCCTAACAAATAATTTCAATTAAGGAGGTTGAGAATGAGGAAGAAAAGGAAGCCCCCCACACACACACACACTTCTGAATGGTGAGGGAAAGACACCAGATAAAATTCTGAAAAAAATGTCTCCTTTTGGTCCCCCAGAACCTTGCTTGGCCTCTAAAGATTGCCTGATACCTTGTCTCTGAAGCCTCAAAGTGCCATGCCCTGTGCCCTGCCCCAGCCAATGAGAAGCAGTTCTGGCACCTGCTATGAGATGCTGAGTGATAGCTGAGGAAGCCACTCAGACAGGAAAGATCTGGCTGTAGAAGAGGAAATAGAAACAGGGAGGCTGAGATGTGAGAGGATATTGTCACCACAGTCCCAGGCTGCCGAGCAGCCCACAAGGGGGCCGGGTGTAGGAGTGTGTGTGTGCCAAGATGGCTCTCAAGAGCCAAGATCTGTTGATGAAGATAGAAGCCAAGTGTGTCATCAGCTACTCTGTTGGTGTGGTGTACATGCCTGTGGATGTGTGTGGGACGGGGTGTGTTGAAGTGTGTACATATGTGGGTGTGGAGGTCAGAGGTCATTCTTTTGCTGTCCTTTCTCAGGAGTCATCTATCTTGGTAGGTTTTCTTTTTAGATTTATATTGTCTATATATCTGTGCACTCACGTGTATGTGCCCGTGTTCCTAAATGTGTGCTGGTGCCCAAAGAGGTGAGAAGAGGTCTTTGGGTCCCCTGCTGCAGGACTTACAGGCAGTAGTGAGCCATCTGGTGTGGCTTCTGGGAACTCTGGTCCTCTGCAAGAGCAGCAAGTGTTTTCTCTCTTTCTTTCTTCCTTTCTTCCTTTCTTTCTTTCTTTCTTTCTTTCTTCCTTCCTTCCTTCCTTTCTTTCTTTCTTTCTTCCGCGCGCGCGCGCGTGTGTGTGTGTGTGTGTGTGTGTGTGTGTGTGTGTGTGTGTGTGTGTGTGTGTGGTGTTTTGAGACAGGGTTTTCCTGTATTGCTTTGGAGCTTGTCCTGGAACTTGCTCTGTCCTTAAACTCTCAGAGATCGGCCTGCCCCTACCTCCCCAGTGCTGGGATTAAAGGTGCGTGCCACCAATGCCCAGCCTTGTTTTAGTTTTTGATCAGGGTGTCTTAGTGACCTGGGGCTGGCCAAGTAAGTTAGCTCACTGGCCAAGGAGCCCCAGGGATGCTGCCCTCTTCACCTCCCATCACTGGGATTACAACCACTGTCACCGACCTTGCTTTTGACATTGGTGCTGGGGATAACAATCAGGTCCTTAAGATTTCAAGATGTCACTGTGCTGAACTGAGCCACCTCCCAGCCCTTCCCCACCCTTTTCTTCCCCTCCTCTCCCTCTCTCCCCCTCCCCCCTCTCTCTCTCTAAGACATAGCCTCACTATGTAGCTTTGGCTGTCCTTGAACTCACTATATAACCCAGGCTGGCCTTAAACACATGCTGTTCTGGCCTGTTTCCTGGGACTCAGGTGTGTGCCACTGTGCTGGCCTGGTCTTTTATCAAAGAGTCAAAGTCCTTCTGGGTTTTGTTTATTTTTAATTAAAAAAATTATTTGTGGCTGGGTGTGGTGGCATACAGCTTTAATCCCACTTCAGGGGCAGAGGCAGGAGGATCTACAGAGCAAGCCTGGTCTACAGAGCAAGTTCCAGAACAGCCAGGACTACTCAATGAATCCATATCTTGAAAAAAACAAAAAAACGAAAAATAATTTGTGGAGCTGGAGAGAGGGCTCACAGTTAAGAACGCTCAGTGTTCTTACTGAAGACTCAGGATTGGCTCCCAGCATCTACACCATAACTCCAGTTCCAGGGGATCTGATGCTTTCTCCAAAGAAGACTTCTAACAGCTGAGGTGTCTACTGTGGTGGTTGGAATCAGAGGTATCTGTCACTAAGAAAGCTCATGAGCCTGAAGTAGGAGTTTATACAGAATCTCCATAAGATGGCAGCAATTCTTCACAAACCTGTGAAAAGAAATCTTACTTGAAATTTTATTTTTACCGGCATCTAAGATAAGTTTTTATGTACTTCAACTTTGCCTGCCTTGAAGTAAAGTCTATAATTTTAAAATACTGAAATTGGACCAGGAATGGTGGTGCATGTCTACAATCCCAGCACTTCAGAGGTAGAGGGTCTGAAGTTTAAAATCAGCCAGGGCTACATGAAATCCTGAGTCTAAAGAATATGGATGCACGCATGCACACACACATGCATGCATATGCTGTCAAGATGGCTAGGTGGGTAAGTGTGCTTGCTGCCAAGCCTCATGAGCTAGGTAGATCCCGGCCCCACATGGTGGAAGGGAAGAACATGGGCTGAGTGGTAGTGGCACACGCCTTTAATCCTACCACTCAGGAGGCAGAAGCAGGTGGATCTCTGTGAGTTCGAAGCCAGCCTGGTCTACAGAGCAAGCTCCAGGACAGGCTCGAAAGCAATTCAAAGAAACCCTGTCTCAAAAAAGCCAAACAAACAAAAAAAATCAGAGAAACAAAGACAGACATGGTACATTGAGTACCATGAGTACATTGAGTGCATTGAGTACTGTGGCATGTGTTTGTAGGTTGGAGGACTGCCTGTTTGGGTTGGTTTTCTCCTTCTGAAATGTGGGCCATCAGGTTTTGTGGCAAGCACCCTTAACCCACTGAGCTATCTTTTTTTTTTTTTTTTTTTTTTTTTTTTGAGTCTGGATCTCTCACTGAATCTGGCATCTCTTTCTTTAAGATTCATTTATTTATTATATATACAGGATGCCTGCAGGCCAGAAGAGGGCACCAGATCTCATCACAGATGGTTGTGAGCCACTATGTGGTTGCTAGGAATTGAACTCAGGACCTCTGGAAGAACAGTCAGTGCTCTTAACCTCTGAGCCATGTCTCCAGCCCCTTATTTCTTTTGTTTGTTTGTTTTGTTGGTTGATTGTTTTTTTGTTTTGTTTTGGTTTGGTTTTTCAAGACAGGGTTCCTCTGTGTAGTCCTGGCTGTGCTGGAACTCACTCTGTAGCCCAGGTTGGCTTCAAACTCAGAGATCCGCCTGCCTCTGCCTCCAAGTGCTTGAATTAAAGGTGTACCTACCTGGCTTTCCCAGGTTATTTCTAAGTTAAAAACTCAATGCAATCACTGGAGAACAGTATTTGTTGCCCTGTTGAATAAAACGAAGCAAGCTGTGAGTGATTTTTATGAAGTGGAAGTGTTTCATGCTATGGAACAGATGAGTTTGTCCTGTTTGTTTCTGAGGCATGCTGCCCTGTTTCTTTTTCTTTTCCTCTCTCCCTTCTTCCCTCCCTCCCTCCCTCCTTCCTTCTATCGTTCTTTCTTGTGTTGCTTTGGGTTTTTTTGTTGTTATTGTTTGTTTGTTTATTTGTTTTTTGTTTTTTTTCTTCCAGGACAGGGTTTTTCTGTATAGTCCTGGCTGTCCTGGAAATCACTCTGTATACCAGGCTGACTTCCTCAGACTCAGAGATCCACGTGCCTCTGCCTCTGGAGTGCTGGGATTAAAGGTGTGCCCCATCACTACCTGGCCTCTCTTTCTTTCTAAACTGATTTATGTGTCAGCTGAAATTTATTATTTAGCATGTGTGTATTTTTACAATGTTGTTGTCATTGTGTTTGTGCGTGTCATGTCACATACATGTGGAGGTCAGAGCTAGTTCTCTGCCTTCCACCGTGTGGTCACCAGGCTTGGTAACAAACACCTTTTCCCCCCTGAGCTGTCTCTCTCGCTCTTGAGTCTATTTTCTCCAGATTGGCACTAGTCTCAGTTTACACTGGGAGGAAACCAGTCAACAAAGGCCAGCCTTACCAGACTGTGACAGAGAACAGAATACAGAATGGGCGGTCCTGATACAAGAGAAGGACTTCTTCAGCCTGGGAGCCCAGGGCTGGGAAGATTGAGCATCTGAGGGCCTGTCTGTCTGTCTGTCCTCCCAGCTTCCTGAGTAGTTAAGGTTGTCACCTGAACTCTCTAAGTGGTTTTGTTTGTGACAAGTTCTCCTAGAGCCTAGAATGACTTTGAACTTTTGTTCCTCTTGCATTCATCTCCTAAGCACTGGGATGACAGACTTGTACAACAAAGCCCAGTGGTGTGTGAGTGTGTGTGTGTGTGTGTGTGTGTGTGTGTGTGTGTGTGTGTGTAGTGCAAGTGTGGAGGTCAGTTTCTTCCTGTGGTGGGATCTAAGGCTCAAACTCATATTCTTAGGCAAACACCTTCACTGGATGAGCAATCTCACCTGTTTTGGATTGCTATTTGCATCCTTATTACACTGTAGCCCAGGCTAGTCTAGAACTCACAGTGTAACCCAGACTAGCCTTAAACATCTGCAATTCTCCTGCCTCAACCTCCTGACTATTGGGTTTCATTAAGATTCCATAGTAGCACCGGCCAATGGTGGCACATGTCTTTAAAACCAACACTCAAGAGGCAGAGGCAGGCAGACCTCTGTGAGTTCAAGGCCAGCCTGGTCTATAGAGTGAGTTCAGGACAGCCTCCAAAGCTACAGAGAAACTTTGTCTTGGAGTGAAAAAAAAAAAAAAAGACTCCATAATAGTTTTAATCCCAGCACTTGGGAGGCAGAAGCAGGGGGATCTCTGTGAGTTCAAGGTTAGTCTGGTCCTACTGCTAAGCTATGCTTAGAAATCCTACCTTGAAAAACCAAAAAGATTCCATAGCAAATTGACATTTTTTTTTTAAAGATTGCATTTATTTATGGGGGGAAGGTGCGCATTCACTGGTGTGAGGTCAGAGGACAACCTGCAGGAGCCCTTCTCTTGTTCCACCATGTGGGTTGTGGGGCTTGAACTCTGGTCCTCGGCCTTGGCTGCTAGCACTTTTACCACATGAGCCATCTCGCTGGCCCCATAGCAGCACTTTAACCTTCCTCTTTGCAGAATGACTCAGCATTGAAGGTGGTTTGCTGGTGACCTATAATTTGTTAGATCTTTAATTTAATATAATTATGGCGCTCCTGAGATTCGTGCCTCTCTGACTGAAGTCATTGCAGCGGCTCCTCAAGTATGTGACTGCTTTTCTCCCATGTCCCTTTGGTGTTTGGTGAAATAGGGTTACATTATAGTTCATTTATAAACTAAAACAATTATTATTCTTGTTTTCTAGACAGGGTTTCCCTGTATTGCTTTGGAGCCTGTCCTGGAACTCTCTCTGTAGACCAGGCAGGCCTTGAACTGAACTTACAGAGATCCACCTGCCTCTGCCTCCCGAGTGCTGGAGGCCCCATGACTGCCAGGCCATTTACTGCTCTTACAGAGGGCCTTGGTTTTGTTTCTAGCACCTATATGACTGTTCACAGTCATCTGTAACTCTAGTCCAGGGGATCTGATGCCCTCTTCTGGTCCCTGAGGACACCAGGCATGCATGCAAGCAAACATACTTATATATTAAAAAAAAATAAATAAAATAAAATAAAATAAACACAAGTAGGGCAGGTGAGGGGCTTGCTGCCAAGACTGACTGGAATTACATCCCTAGGACTTAAATGGTGGAAAGAGAGAGCTAACTCCTGAAAATCTTCCACACACACACACACACACACACACACACACACACACACACACACACACTCACTCTCAGGTACACACACAAAGTAGCACATTTACACACTCGCACACACAGACACAGATGTACATACACAGACACACACTCACACAATGTAATTTTCAAAAATCAAAATAAAAGAAAACCTCTCTGTTTGAACTGGTGCGTACCCACAGAGAGGTTTCTCACAGCACAATGTCAAGCTGAAACCGGACACGAAACCAGACATAAAAGAACACAGCCAGCAGGGAGCTGGGGTGGGGCTTAGTAGTGAGCTTGCCCAGCGCACACCGGCTTGAGGTTCATCCCCAGTGCTCCACAACAAAACAAAGAAAGCCCAGCATTTTGGAGATCAAAACCCCAGTGCAGGTGTGGGAGGAGGCCCCGGGGCTCAGTGCTGGGGCCTGGGAAACTCACAAAGAAGATTCTGGTTCTGCCGGTTTACCTAAGAGGGGTTTGTCTCAGCTGGCCTCTCTAATGCTATCCTCGACTTCCATGCCAAGTTGGCAAAGGGTCAACAAAGGTTAAAGCTGGAAGGAACCAGAAAGCCGGTGCCCTTGAGAACATCAACAGAAGCCAGCTAAAAGTTCTATACACATTCCATGTTGGACCACTCTGGTTTTCGGGTTTTTTTTTGGTTTTTTTTTTTTTTTTTTTTGGTTTTTTTTTTTTTTTTTTTTGGTTTTTTTTTTTTTTTTTTTTTTGGTTTTCTGAGACAGAATTTCTTTCTTTTTTTCCCCTGAAAACAGGGTTTCTCTGTGAAAAAGTCCTGGCTGTCCTAGAACTCCCTCTGTAGACCAGGCTGGCCTCAAACACACAGAGATCAGCCTGTGCTCTCTCCCAAGTTCCGGATTTAAAGGCCTGTGCTACCACTGCCCAGCTAAGACAGGGTTTCTCTGTGTAGCTTTGGCTGGCCTGAAACTCACTCTGTAGACCAGGCTGGCCTTGCACACACACACAGATTGGCCTGCCTGCCTCCTGAGCGCTGGGTTTAAAGGCGTGCACCACCAGGCTAGGTCCTCTTCTTTTGTTTCTTTGAAGATAGGATCTCATGTAGAGAACTCAAACTTGCTCTGTAGCCAGAGATGAACTTGAATTTCTGAGCCTCGTGTTACAGGCAAGCGCCACCACATCTTGTTTTTGCAGTACTGGGATTTGAACTCAGTAATTCTTGCGTGGTAGGCGAGTACTCTACCAACTATGCTACAAGCCCAGCCCCCAGTTTGTTCTCGTTCTAGACATTTGAAAATGGTTTTTTACCCAAAAGTGAACCACTCAAGGAATGTCTGTCTAAAGAGAACAAACCAAAATAACGCAAAGCAGGGGTGCCTAGGAACAGTGGTATGATGGCTGAGTAGGTTAAGTCGCTTGTTGCCAAGCCTGAAGCTCTGAATTCAGTCCCTGGACTCACACAGTGGCAGGACAGAAACCCTCAGAGTTGTCCTCTGACCTCCACATACAAGCTATGGCATGTGTATGTCCACACATATTAAATAAATATGGTAATAAAAAAAAACCACCACCACAGTGGGCACCTAACCATTGCACCCTCCTTTAAAACTAAAGTCAGACATGTGGGTGAGTGAGGTAACTTGCTGTCCATTTTATTCTTTCTGGGACAAGATTTTACGGGGAAGCTCAGGCTGGTCTCCAACATGCACCAATCTTCCCTTCCTGGGCTAGTGCTCCTCCATGCCTGACTACTGACTCTCAAATCTTACATCATCTGCGTCCAGAACCCCCAAAGGCACCCGATGTTCCTATTACCCTGAACCCCCAGTTGCCTTGGGTCCCAGGAACAGCAAAACCTCACTGAGATCGACTCTGTGATGAAATCACCCCCATGAAGAAGCAGTCACCTTGTGGGAACAGGCTTGTCCCCTCAAGCAATAGAGACATCTTCAGAAAGCTTGCGGAATGAGAGCTGGGGACACTCATGCAGACCTCACCTGGCCCATGACTGCATAATCACACATAGCTTTCTCAACACCAATCCCGTTCTTTCTCCCTTTAAACCTGAAGCTCATGTCAGTACCCAAAGATGGATTTGGGTGCCGCAGGCCCCTTTGTAATGAGATCTGTGCCCTCTTCCAGTATGGAACCTCTTTTCTCTGATACTCAGTTTTTCCTCCTCCTCCTCTTCCTCCTTCGTTTTCCTCTATATTTTTTCCTTTATTGTGTGTATGTGTGTGTGCACGCGAGGACCACGGTGCTTATGTAGGGACAACACCCAGGAATTGCTTCTCCCTTTCCAGCATGTGGGTCCCAGGGATTGAACACAAGCTGTACATCTTGATGGCAAGCACCTTGACTCAGTGAACCAACTTGATAGTTCTTGTTTTTATCTTTGAGACAGGGTTTCCTGTAGCCCAGGCTAGCCCAGGCTGAGGATGACCCTTAATTTTTTTTTTTTTTTTTAATATTTATGCAGCTGGGTGGTAGTGCATGCCTTTCATCCCAGCATTCAGTAGGCAGACGGGACAGATCTCTGTGAGTTCGAGGCCGGTTTGGTCTACAGAGAGAGTTCCAGGACAGCAAGGGATACACAGAGAAACCCTGTCTCAAAAAAGGAAACAAAAAAACAAACAAAAAAAGATTTATTTTATTTAATGTGTATTGGTATTTTTTCTGCATGAATCTCTGTAACAGTCCTGAAACTGGAGTTATAGACAGTTGTGAGCTGCCATGTCAGTGCTGGGATTGAACCTAGGTCCTTTGGAAGAGCAGCAAATGCTTTCAACTGTTGAGCCATCTCTCCAACCCCCGATGCTTGAGTTTTTTGTTTGTTTTACTTTTTATGAAGAGACAGGGTTTCTCTGTAGCTGTTGACCTCTGGAAGACCGGTTAGTGTTCTTAACCACAGAGCCATCTCTCCAGCCCCTCCACGTACATTCTCATGCTCTATAAAGCTAGGTCCTGGGTGGATATCATGGCTGGCTACCCTGCTAGTGGCAGAGCCAGCATGGGAACCAGTGTAAGTCAGCAACCTGGGCTTCTTGGGAGGCTAAGGGACACCTGCAACTGGGGCCTAGCCTGAGGCTTCTTTAATAACTGTCCCTGATATCGTAAGATTTGTTTATCTATTATGTGTACAGTGTTCTGTACTGCATGTGTGCCTACAGGCCAGAAGAGGGCACCAGATCTCATTACAGATGGTTGTGAGCCACCACGTGGTTGCTGGGAATTGAACTCAGGACCTCTGGAAGAGCAGCCAGTGCTCTTAACCTCTGAGCCATCTCTCCATCCCCTGTCCCTGATTTTTATATCATTCTTGTTTATTTGTTTGTTTTTTTTTTTTTTGTTTTTCAGATAGAGTTTCTCTGTGCAACAGTCCTGGTTGTCCTGGAACTCATCCAGGCTGGCCTCAAACTCACTGAGATCCTCCTGCTTCTGCTTCCCTAGTGCTAGGATTAAAGGCGTGTGCCACCACCACCAGGCTTTATATCATTCTTACAGTGGGACAACAGGAATGTAGGTGGGAATCTCAGGCTTGTCACTCTTCCTGCTTCCCTTTGCCTTCCTTGCTATGTAATTGATCTGGATAAATTGATTCAGTAAACCTGGGCTGCAGTTGGTAGAGTGCTTAGCTGGCATGCAGGAAACCTCGGGTTCGAGTGCCAGCACTGCATAAACCTGGTGTGGTGGTACACGCCTATAACTCTAACCAAGAGGTACAGAGGCAAGAAGATCAGAAATCCATAGTCATCCAAGGTTACACAGCAAATTTGAGGACACACTGGGCTATGTGAGACTCTGTGAATTGCTAATTGTCCACTTGGTGGAATCTAGGGTTACCTGGGAAATGAGTTTCTGGGCATGCCTGTAGGGCTTTACCTTGATTATATTAAAGAGTCTCACTGTGTAACCCAGTCTGAGCTTGAAACTCATAATGAACTCACCTGCCTGTGCCTCTGGACCTCCATGATTAATTCATGCATTGCCACAAGGGAAGAGCCCTTTTACCTGTGGGCAGGACCATTCCCTGGGCAAGACTGCTGAGTAGCAACATCGGTCGCTCTCTCTCTCTGTTTTCTGGTTGTAGATGGGCTGTAAGCACTGCTTCAGGATTCTGATACCGTGGCTTCCACACCACAACAGACTGTATCTTCAACAGTGAGCCAAGATGAATTCTCCCTCCCTCAAGTTTCTTTTTTGTCGGTTTGTTTGTTTGACCTGAACCTTGCTAAGTGAGCCCAGTCAGTCTTAAATTCAGAGACCTAACTGCCTTTGCCTCTAAAATGCTGGGATGAAAAATATATGCTGTGGGGCAGTGGAGCCGCACACCTTCAATCCCAGCACTCAGGAGGCAGAGGTATATAGCTAGATCTCTGTGAGTTCGAGGCCAGCCTGGTCTACAGAGGGAGTTTCAGGACAGCTGGACTGTTATACAGAGAAACCCTGTCTTAAAAAAAAAAAAAAAAAAAAACCAGAAATCAGTATTTTATCTCAGCAATGGGGAAAGAAAGTAAGAGTCTATGTCAAAACAAAGTATCATTCAATCCAATAATCAATCAATTCTGTATCATAGAAGCTTGTGAACTGCTATGCTCCCAGTAGCCATGTGCAAGCAGGCTCCCACATCTCTTTGTTGACCCATCTTCTCCTTACAGTGACAGCCTTCCCCGAGCCCTTGTTCTCTAAGATGATTCACATTGCCCCCAATTCAAAGAACATAAACTCCTCAGGTCTCTAGGGACTTGGGGCCACACCTGCTGGGTTTTACTGGGACCCCTGGTGTTCTCTGTGCTGTTGCTGATGATCCACAGGGAACCAGCCAGGGTTATGGTGGTTTGGATTGATCTCTACATGTATATCAGTGTGTCTGTGCACACTCATGTCTGTGCATGAGCTAGAGATGGAGTTACAGACCATCAGGAACTGTCACAAGTGGTTGCTGGGAGCTGAACCTCTGTCCTCTGCAAGGACAGCAAGTGCTCTTAACTGTAGAACATCTCTCTAGCCTTCATTAATAATCACCTTCTCCCCGTCCCAGCTCCCAAGATAGGGGGTCTCTGTGTAGCCCTGGCTGTCCTAGAACTAGCTCTGTAGACCAGGCTGGCCTCAAACTCAGAGATCCACCTGCCTGCCTCTGCCTCCCAAGTTCTGGGATTAAAGGTGTGCACCACCATGCATGGTAATTTATTTGTTTTAATTTCCTATCTATTGGTATTTTTACCTGCATGTCTATCTGTATGAGGGTGTTAGATCTCCTAGAACTGGAGTCACAGACAGCTGTGAGCTGCTACGTGGATGCTGGGAATTGAACCTGGGTCCTCTGGAAAAACAGTTAAGAACAGTGCTCTTAACTGCTGAGCCATCTCTCCAGCTCTCCAGTGTTTTGCTTTGTTTTGTTTTTTCCTCTTAAGGTTTACTTGTTTTTATTTTATGTGCATGCATGTTTTGTCTCCAAGTGTATGTGCATACCTGGTGCCTGTGGATCCAGAAGAGGGCACCAGACCTCTTGAAACTGGAGTCATAGATGTTTGTGAGTCTCCATGTGGGGGCTGGGAACCAACTTCAGTCCTCCAGTGCTCTTAATCTTCCAAAGTTTGCCATTTTAAAAAAGTCAAGCATAGCTGAGTGAGTGTGGCAGTGTATACCTTTAATCCCAGCACTTAGGGAACAGACACAGGCAGATCTCTACAAGTTAGAGGCTAGCCTGGTCTACATAGTAAGTTCTGTACAGCCAGGGCTACATTGTGAAACAGTGCTGGTGAGTTTTGCCAACGTGACACAAACATAAACATTACTGAGAAGAGGGAATCATAGTTGAGGAGTTGCCTTTAGCAGGGTGCCTATGGGCAAGTCTGTGGGCATTTTCTGGACTATTGATTGGCATGGGAGGGCCTGGCTCCTGAGGGAAATGCCACCTCTAAGCAGGTGCTTATAGGTGGTGTAAGAAAGCAGGCTGAGCTGGGCAGTGGTGGCACTCACCTTTAATCCCAGCACTCGGGAGGCAGAGGCAGGTGGATCTCTCAGAGTTGGAGGCCAGCCTGGTCTACAGAGCGAGTTCAAGGATAGACAGACAGGGCTGTTATACAGAGAAACCCTGTCTCAAAACATGAATTCCCCCACTCCAAAAGAAAAAGAAAGAAAAGTAGGGTGAGCAAGCCTTGGGGAGCAAGCCAGTAAGCAGTGTTCCTCAATGGATTCAGCTTCAGTTCCTGCCTCCAGATTCTTGTTTTGAGTTCCTATCCTGACTTCTCTCTCTCTCCATGATGAACTGTGTAAGCCAAATACACTTTCCTCCCAAACTGCTTCTGGTCATGATCTTTATCATAGCAATTGGACATACACTAAGACAGAGAAATTATCTAGGGGGGAATTTAGGCAGCTTTGTTGGGCCTCTCTGAGTGGGTGATGTAATACTGCCTAGAAATGGAGGCTGGAATGACAGGCATCCTGACCAGCGTGTCTGCCACACACTTGTTGGCTGGCTCTGAAGGACCATTGTGATCCAGGCCAGAGTCATTCCCCAGCCTGACCTGCACCTGGTCCTAGGTGGGGAGGGGAATTCATAGTGACTTTAGAGTCATAGCTATAATCAACACCAGCTAACTACTTACCATTCCCCCTGTGAACTGTGCACTTCCTATAACCACATAGGCTCTAATCTGTGTGTGCGTGCATGTGTGCGGCATACGTGTGTGTATACATGTGCATTTCATTATGTGATTGCATGTGGAGGCCAAAGGCTGGTGACAGGTGTCTTCCTCAATTGCAATTGCATCTTCTCTATTTTTTGTCTGTTTTGTTTTTGAGACAGGGTCTTCCCATGTAGCCCTGGACAGCCTGGAACTAGTTACGTAGACCAGGCTGTTCTCAAACTCACAGAGTCTTGCCTGTCTTTCCCTTCTGAGTGCTTGGACTAAAGCAGTGCAGCACCATACCCAAATTCATCTTAAAATTTTACTTGTTTGGGCTGAGCAGTGGTGGCACATGCCTTTAACCCCAGTGCTGGGGAAGCAGAAGGAGGCAGATCTGTGTGAGTTCAAGGCCAGCCTAGTTATAGAGCAACAGCAGGCTCCAAAGCTACAACAGAGAGAAACCCTGTTTCTCGGGGGAAAAAATGTTTTAAAATGGTATGGTGTGTGTGTGTGTGTGTGATATATGTATAGACATATTTGTTAAGGTGCACAGAGCCAACTTCAAGGTTGGAGCTTTGTTTTCGTGTTTATGTAGGTCCTGGAGATCTAACTCTGCTTGCCAGGGCTTGAGCAACCAGAGCTTTTACCCACTGAGCCATCTTACCAGCCCACTATCATGTTTACATTTATTATTGTGTAAAGGAGTCTCTGAACCTGGAGATTGCCAGGGAGCCCCAGGGATCCACACACAGGTTATTCTTTAATACTTTCATTTCCCTGCAGCCCCCCCCCTCCATCTTCTTTAATGGTTAGTTGTAAGACACCCATCAAGGCTTGTCTCAAGCTGAGTGTGGTGCTCTGTGCTGTATTGCCAGCATATGTAATGCAGTTAAGATGATGCTGAATTCCCGGCCAGCACGGATTGTTTAGTTCTCTCTGTCTACCATGTGGGGTCCTAGGGTGGAACTCAAGTTGTCAGGCTTGATGGCAAGTGCCTTTACTCACTGAGTCATCTTGTTGGTCCAGCCTAGATAACTTAGGAAGACAGGAAGAAAAGCAAAAGAGAAAAACAAGGAGTCTGTCTGGTGGGGGTGGTGGTACACATCTTTAATCCCAGTACTCAGGAGGCAGATGTCTGAATTCCAGGCCAGCCTGATCTACATGGTGAGTTTCAGGACAACCAGGGCCACATAGAGAAAGCCTGTCTCAAAAAAACCCCAAACCAAACCAAACAAACAAAACCCCAAATGAACTAAAATGTACCTTTACTACTACCTGGGCATTGTATTCTTTTCTTTTCTTCCTTTGGTGGTGAGGACATATATGTGATATGTGTGTAGTGTATGTGTGCAGCATGTGAGGTGTCTGTGCCCATGTGGGTGAGGACATCAGAGAGTACACGAGGTTTCCTGCTTACCATTCTCTACTATGTTTGTAGAGGCCGGCTTTCTCGCCGAATTTGGATGTAGGCTGATATTAAAGGCATTCACAAGGCCACGCCCAGCTTTTTTGTTTGTTTGAGACAGCCTTTCTCTGTGTAGCCTTGGCTGTCCTGGAACTGGCTCTGTAGAGCAGGCTGGCCTCGAACTCACAGAGATCCACCTGCTTCTGCCTCCCAATGCTGGGATTAAAGGAGTACGCCACCACCAACCAGCATACCCAACTTTCCACGAGGTTCTGGGAATTTGAACTCTTCATTCTTGCATGGCAAGGGCTGTTATCCTCACTTGGTTTCCTCCCAGCCCCTCCCACTTCTTCCCTTTGTCAGGGCCTCCCAATGCAGCCCCAGCCAGTCTCACATTTTATCCTGCCTTAGCTTTTTAAGTGCTTAGATTACAGGCCCACACCACCACTGCTGGTTTATCTGTGAAATATGAGTACAGCCCATCTGAAATGAGGCCAGCTATAGATGAAAGAAGGGAGTGTGGCTACTAAATTAATTAATTAAATCAACGGAATCAGTGAACTTTAAGGCAGGGTCACATATCCCAGGTTGAACTGCTTATACAGCCACAGGTGATCTTGAATTTCTGACCCTCCTGCCTCCACTTCCTGAGTTCAGGGAATAAAGGCATACATTTCCACTCCCTGTTGATGTGGTGCTAAGGGTGGGACCCCAGGACTTTGCTGACACTAGGCAACACTCTACCAACTGAGTTACATTCACAACCCTGTCAAGGCAGGGTCTCTTGGTGTATCAGCTCAGGCTGACATGGAACTCACTCTGTAGACCTCGAACACAGAGATCTGCCTGTCTTCCAAGTGCTGGGATTAAAGGTGTGTGTCACCAAGCTAGGTGGTGGTGGTGGTGGTGGTGGTGGTGGCGGTGGTGGTGGTGGTGGTGGTGGTGGTAGTGCACGCCTTTAATCCCAGCACTCCGGAGGCAGAGACAAGCAGATCTCCTTTAGTTTGAGGCCAGCCTGGTCTACATAGAGTGAGTTTCAGGACAGCCAGGGCTACATAGAGAAATCCTGTCTCAAAAACAACAACAAACAAACAAAAGGTATTCTCACCGACGCCCTGTTTTCCTTTCTCTTTTTCACCATTTGAAGTGCTGGATTACAGGCATGCTCAGTGTCTTTCTTGGGCTCAACCTCTGCTTCCACCCCCATCCCCATCTCAGCCTCCTGAGTTGACAGGAATATAGATGCACCTTTCTGTACTTTGGGTTTTTATTAAAAAACAAAACAAACAAACAAACAAACAAAAAACAGACTTATGGGCTGAAGAGATGGCTCAATAGTTACTAACACTGGTTGCTCTTCCAGAGGACCCAGGTTCAATTCCTAGCACCCACATGGTGGCTCAGAACCTTCTGTGACTCTAGCTCTAGGAGATCCCACATACTCTTCAAGCCTCTGCAGGCACCAGACACACATATATACACGCAGACAAAACATTTATATATGTAAGATAAATAAATATAAAAATTTGGGTGGGTTTCTGAGATAAGGTTTCTCTATATAACAGTCCTGGCTGTCCTGGAGCTTACTCTGTAGACCAGGATGACCCCAAACTCACACAGATCCACCTGCCTTTGCCTCTGAGTGCTGAGATTAAAGGCATGTGTCACCACTGACTGGGAATAAATATAAATTTTAAAAAATCAGATATGTGTTGAACATCATAGCACGCACATCTAATTTCAACACTGAGGAGATCTTGGCAGTAGGAAATTCAACTGAAAGTCAGTCAGCATGGCCTACGCAGTAAGCCCCTACCCAAAAGAGGTCAAGCCTGAACCCCTCTAAGAGGCAAGGCAGGTGTACCAATCCAAGGCTAACATGGTCTACATAGTAAGCCAATGCTCCCCGTTCCTGGAATATTTACCATTAGGATGTAGCCATCAGAGGCAGATGGTGCAGCTTCACTGGCACCATGATTGCCAAGTGTGCATGAAACCCTAGTTTCTCCTGTATAAAGCGGGGGTGGTGTTCCACAGTGATAATGCTGACACTTTCAACTTAGAGGCAAGAGGATCAAAGTTCAAAGTAAAAAAAAAAAAAGTCTTCAGCTACATGGTGAGTTAGTGAGGGTCAGCATGGGCTGCATGAGACCTGTCTCAAAAACAAAACAATGACCAGTGCCTCCCAGAATGGCTCGTTAAGTACAGGCACTGACTGTCTAGCCTAAAGCCTGGAATTTGATCCCTAGACCCCTAAAGGTTTTCCTTTGGCTCTGACACACTTGCCATGGCACACATATACCTACCAACAGACATACAAATAAATGTAATCATGGGCTGGAGAGATGGCTCAGTGGTTAAGAGTACTAGCTGCTAGCTGCTCTTCAGAGGACCTGGGTTTAATTCCTAGCACCCACACAGCAGCTCACAACTGTCTGTAACTCCAGTTCCAGGGGAATCTGACACCCTCACACAGACAGACATGCATTCGAACAAAATGCCAATGCACAAGAAAATAAAAACAAAAATAAAAAAACCACCACAAGCTGGTGAGATTGTTTATCTCAGGGGTTCTCAACCTTTCCAATGCTTCGACCCTTTAATACCTCATGTTGTGGTGACCCCCCCTCACCATAAAATTATTGGCATTTCATAACTGTAATCTTGCTAGTGTTATGAATCATAATGCAAATATTTGATTTGTGCCAGGCAGTGGTGACACACACCTTTAATCCCAGCACTCGGGAGGCAGAGGCAGGTGGATCTCTGTGAGTTTGAGGCCAGCCTTGTCTACAGAGAGACTTCCAGGACAGTTTCCAAAGCCACAGAGAAACCCTGTCTCAAAAAAAAAAAAAAAAAAAAAGCAACAAAAACAAAAAAACAAACCAAAACAAAACCAAGACAAAACAAAAGAACAAAAAACAAAACCAAGAAGCAAATATATGAACATGCTCTCTAAGGCATAGAGACCCACAGGTTGGTACTCATGTTTTTTTTTTTTTTTTTTTTTTTTTTTTTAAACAGGCTCATTGTGGTGACCTGTGTCTGTAATCCTAGCACACTCCTCTTGCAAGGTTGGAGGCATAGACAAGAATGACCCAGAAGTTCTCAGCAAGACTAGAGCCTTGCAAAAACAAGAGAGCAAGAGAGACGCTGCCTCAAAGATGAGGGGAGAGCTCACTCCAGAAAGTTGACTCCTGACCTCCACACATGCACCACAGGGTGCCTGAAAGCACCCTCCCCCATAATACAAGGAAGTAAAAAAGAAAAACTGAAAAGGAATCTCAGAAATGACTCAACAGGTAAAAGAATTTGCTGCCAAGACTGACAAGCTGAGTTTTAGCCCCAAGAACCACATTGCCAGAGGAGAGAAACAACCTATGCAAATTGTCTTCTCACACACACACACACACACACACACACACACACACACACACACACACACACACAAAAAAAAAATGTAAAAAAATTAATATGTGGGGGCTGGGAAGATGGCTTAGGAGTTGCTGCTCTGTCGTCTTAGGGTTTTATTGCTATGAAAAGACACTGTTGGGGCTCAGCAGTCTGTGGACCCCGCCTCTGGGCGGGACGCCTATGGCCAGGTAATTGCTATGTCAGGTCTTACCTAGCTGCACAAGCCACCTGGCCACAGAGATTGGGTTATGCATGCGCAAGCTCCCCTTTTAAAGCAAGCGTGCCAAGCGCATCCCTCTCTCTTGCTTCTCTCTCTTGCTTCTCTCTCTCGCCTCCCTCTCTCTTGCTTCTTGCCCCTTCTGTCTTTCTCTCTCTCTCCCCGCTTTCGGTTGGCCACCAGCTACCCCCCCCTTTCCTCTCCCCTCTCTGAATAAACTCGAGTGGGCGCTGAATCTCGTGTTTGTGTTTCTTAGGCCATAGTAGCTGCAGCAAAAAAGAACAACAGACACCATGACCACAGTAACTATTATAAAGAAAACATTTAATTGAGGTGGCTCACCTACAGTTTCAGAGGTTCAGTCCATCATCTTCATGACTGGGACAATGGTTGTATTCAGACAGATGTGCTGGAGCTGAGAGTGCTGCATCTTGCAGGCAACAGGAAGAGGACTGACTGTCACAGTGTGTGAAGCTTTAGAAAAGACACTTCAAAGCCCTCCCCCACAGAGACACACTTCCTTCAGCAAGACTGGACCTACTGCAAACAGTGCCACCCCTTTGGGAGCCATTTTCTTTCCAATCACCACACCTATTATAAAGTAGCCCCTGTTCCGTTCCCAGCACTCCAGATGGCTCACAGTTCTAACTCAGCTCCAAGGGTATCTGAAGCCCTCTTCTGGACTCCATGGGCACTTATACACACACATGTAACCAACACAACAAATAATTTGTTGTTTGTTTTTTGAGGAAGGGTTTCTCCGTGTGATGGTGGTCCTGGCTGTCCTTGAACTCATAGAGGCCTGCCTGCCTCTGCCTCCCAAGTGCTGGGACTAAAACTGCCACCACCTCCTGGCAATTTTGTTTTTTATTTTTAAGACAAAAAGTCTTCTTGTTCTCTAGTTTCCACCTCTGCAGGGGTCAGATTGCAAGCATGTACCAATAAGCCAGGCTAAAACTCCTAAAATGGTAATTTACCAAATAGGAGTCATGATAGGGGATGTCCTTTTGTATATGTTTCTCTAATTGGTTGGTGAATAAAACACTGTTGGGTCAGTGGCCAATGAGGCAGTCAGATAGGTAGGGCTAGAAGAAGGGAAGTCTGGGAAAAGTAAGCAGGAGAGCCCGCCAGAGTCAGTCGCCATGTGGCAGCCAAAGAAGTTAAGAAACCCAGACACTTCTCCGTGGTAAGATAAGACCACGTGGAAATACTTAGATCAATAGAAATGGGTAAATAAGACAGAGCTAGCCAATAAGAAACTCTAGTCATCGGTCAACAGTTTCATAATTAATATAGCATCTTTGTGTTTATTTAGGGCTCAAGGGCAGCCGGACCTGCCGGGCCAGGAACATTCATCTTACAGTCATAATAGCTTCAGGTATCTGGGCTATGGCGAGTAGGAAATCACCTGCTAAAGTCAAAGGTATCATCTAATGATCTTACTTAGCCTTAGGGTTGATGGAGCCTAAAAATATGTTAAGCTTTGAGATACACCCTGGACTTTATTAGAATTTAGGTCAAATAGGAAAGTTCAGGTAACTGGCTCAAGTTTAAGTGCCTAGATATAGCCCAAGATACTTCTAGCTGCAGACCAACAACACTCCATTTCTACCACACTGTACGCCTATATCTCCCTTAGAGATTCAGTTCATATTGCCCAGAGCTACACAGAGAAACCTGTCTCATAAAAAGAAAACAGAAAAAGAAAAGAAACTTTAACTGTTATTTTAGGTGTTCTTGGTGCTTTGGTGCATGTATGCGTACCACATGGATGCTCAAGGGGGCCAGATGTTGCATTTCCTGGAATTGGAGTTACAGAGGGTTTGTCAGTTGCCACATGGATGTTGGAAATCAATCCAGGTCGTCTTAACTTCTGAGCCATCTCGCCAGCTCTGACAAATGGCTTTTTAAAGTATGTATAGTCCTCAAAATTCTTTTAGTAGTAAGCAAAGAAAAAAAACCTAAGCAAACAAATGAATATGAGCTATACCTTATTGTCATTATCAGTAATAATTGCCATGATCTAAATTTCACTTCCGGTTCTCACGTGTCTTTGTGTGAATGGTTTAATTTTGCTCATTGCAGAGCATTAGGTTACTTACCATGCTTAAGCCCCTTTTGCCTTGGCTGGAGAGATGACTCAGTAGGTAATGTGCTTTCTCTCCAAGTAGTTTTGATTCACAGAATCTATGTAAAACAAAACAAAAAAAAAAACCCAAAAAATCTGGGTATGATTATATTTACTTGTAATCCCGGTGTTGGGGAGGCAGAGCCAGGCAGATCCCTGGGGCGCAATGGCCAGCTAGCCAGCCAGCCAGCCAGCCAGCCAGCCAGCCAACGAGCCAAGTCTTGTTAGTGAGTTCCAGACTAATGAGAGACCCTGTCTCAAAAAAAAAAAACAAAAAAACAAAAAAACAAACCAAATTGAAATTGAAGTCTGGTGTAGTGGTACCTGTCTTTTTTGTTTGTTTCTTCGTATAGCCTTTGGTTTCTGTTCTGGAACTCCGTCTATTGGCCTGTAAGACCCTCAGAATGAGAAGTCTCCCTGTTTCGGTCAGTACCCCCAAGAACTCAATGTCCAGTCCAGTTGATGCAACACGCAAGAGGTTTTAATGAACGGGATATGTTTGCACAAATGGGCTCCCTCAGCACACAGGCTAGAGAAGCAACATTTTCTGGGCACGGGTACTTTTAAAGGAAAAAAAACACAAGCTTAGGGTGGGGCTGTGACTCCCTTTCCAGCCGGATGGTCTCACTCCACAGAGCTATCTTACCAGTCCTTTCCATGTTTTTAAACCTTGCTTATAAATTTGGTTTATATCTGATGCTCTTTTGCAATCCTGGGAGTCCAAGGTCATCCTTGGCTACATAGGCTACCCTAGACTTTGTGCGTCCCTACAATTTATTTATATTTTTTATGTGCATTGGTGTTTTTGTCTACACGTATGTCTGTGTGAGGCTGCTGCACTCCCCAGAACTGTAGTTAATAGACAGTTGTGAGCTGCCATGTAGGTGCTGGGAACAGAAGAACAACCATTGTTCTTAACCTCCTAGCCATCTCTTCCAGCCCATGTGTGTCCCTATCTTAAAACCAAAATCTTCTGTTCCATTTAAAGTAGCTTGAGGACATCTCTAGGGCTTGTAACCACTCTGGATATGAGTCACTCCTATGTCCAGGACATCCAGCCTGGGAGTGACACCTGCCCTCTGGTCATACAGTAATTGTCTCCCTTATCAGATCTAGGCTTGAAGTCTTGTGTTTTCAGTGGTTGCATTCAAGGAATGCTAGTTTTCCTAGAAAATGGCCTTATGTTCAAGTGTACAGATGCTGTATCTTCTTGTTCTCTTGGCTAAGATAAAGAGTGGTAAGAGTACTCATTATGATCAGGGTGCAGTGGTGAATGCTTTAATCCCAGCGCTCAGGACAAACAAATCTCTGAGTTTAAGGCCAGCCTGGTCTATAGAGTTAGTTTCAGGACAGCCAGGACTACACAGAAAAATCCTGTCTTGAAAAAAAAATACTGATTCTGGCTTTTCTTTTCTTTTTACTTTTTTTACACATGTATGTGTAAGAGGTAGGCATAGCTGTATGTGTATGTGTGTTTATATATGTGTGTATGCATGTTACACATACTGGCCAGAGGTAACACCAAGAGTCGTTGCTTGTTCAGTAGCTTATTTATTGAGACAGGCTCTCCCAGTAGAACTTAGAGCTTGCCAATATGGCAAGTCAGCCAGGTAGCTAAGGGACTCCTTTTCCAGAGATCCACCTGTCTCTGTCTGCCTCCCAAATGCTGGGAGATTAAAGGATGTGCTGCCAACACCCAGTTGGAAAGCTTTGTCTTTCCTTTTCCCCTGGAACTCCAGCTATAGATCAGGCTGACCTTAAACTCACAGAGATCTGCCTGCCTCAGCCTCCTGAGTGCTGGGATTAAAGGCATGTGCTACCACACCCTGGCTGAAAGTCTTTAAGTGAAAAATTTCAAGTTAATTGAAAAGATGAGTACATACCTGTGATCCTAAACACTCGGGAGACATAAGCAAGGAGAATTAAAGCCTTTCTGGGCTATGAAATTGAGTTGAAGAAAAGCCTGGACAATGTAGTGAGACCCTACCTCAAAAGAATATGCAAATAATGGGTTGAGGAAATAGTTCAGTGGTAGATTGCTTTGCCTAGCTTGCTGAAGCCCCTGGGTTCAATTTCTATCTCTAAAGCTGAGAAAGAAAAAGAAAAAGAATCTTAAGATCTACAACAAGGAGTCCTTTCTTTATTAAACTGTGAAGGAAAATTTCTTCAGTATGCAAAGATTATAGGCAAGATATTTTTATAAACCTTTGATGTCAGCACCCAGGAGGCAGAGGCAGGCAGATCTCTGTGAGTTCAAGACCAGCCTTGTCTACAGAGTGAGTTCTAGGACAGCCAAAGCTACACAGGGAAACCCTATCTCAAAAAATGAGGGGGAGGGAGGAAAAAAAGATATTTGTATAATGAAGATGAAAAGGGTTTCAACTATGGGGGTTGAAAATACGAACAGAAAACTTGTTTGGATTGTAAGCAACTGTGACTTGTAAAGATGCGCTAAATTATCTACTGAGATTTCAGACCTGGCATTGTGATGCATACCCGATAATCCCAGTTCTCAAAGGCTGATGAATAAGGGTGGGAAGTTTGAGGCCAGTTTGGGCTACAGAGTGACCCATTTCAAAGCCAAAACAAAACAATAACATTCAACAAGTCTTCTGAAAGGACTGAGCATGTGTAAGAGACCTTTTACTGCAGTAAGAGATGGTTACATAGGAACCAGTTTGGACTGCAAAATACAAGAGTTACTGGAGAGGCACTGCCTGCTCATGAAGGAGCTTGAAAACATTTCCAGCAGTGGAAAAGGCTGGCTGAAGATCAAGGATGCCACCCAAAGTCAGTCTTTCCCTGACAGGAAAGTGAGCAGAAGGGTATGGATAACTTTAGTGTTTTGAGGGATGTTCATATAGATGCTATGATAGCATACTGTTACAAATGGTTTGTCATTATTAGTACCGTTATTATTTAATGCAAGGTCTCCTGCATCCCTGGCTGGTTTCTGATTCTCTCTGTGACAGGGGATGATGTTGAACTTCTTATCATCCTGCCTCCATCTACCAAGGGCTGGGATTACGGATATGTCCCACCATATCTGGTTCATGTAGTGCTGAGGGTATGGTTTTGTGCATGCTAGGCAATTACTGAACCAACTTAGCTATATTTTGCCCCTAAAGGAGAGCACCACCACCAGCCAATATTACTTATTTTTAATCGTATGTGCCCAATTTAAAAAGCAATTTTGGCCTGTCAGTGGTGGCACACACCTTTAATCCCAGCACTCAGCAGGCAGAGGCAGGCAGATTTCTGGAAATTCGAGGCCAGCTTGGTCTATGGAGTACCAGAGTAGCCTCCAAAGCTACACAGGGAAACCATGCTCCAAAAACCACACACACACACACACACACACACACACACACACACACACACACACACACACACACCTGGCAGACCTAAATTCCCCCACTTGGACCAGTCTAACCTCTAACTGCCCAAGTGCTGGAATTTCAGATGGTGCATCGCCATATCCTGTTGAACTATTGTCCTTAACATGTATAGAAAAAAATAGTATGTAAGTTTGGACTGATTTAATTTCAGGCATGGATCTCAGAACAAAGCCCCCCCACTCCAACCCTTCTCCTGGCAAAAGAGCCTCCTGTTTCGAAGTTTGGAATTTGGTTACATATTCCAAAGATGGGTGAAATCCAAGTGCAGAGAGAAAGTTGTTCTTTTGACAACTTAATGAATAGCTCTGGACAGACTCGACAAAGTTGAGTCAGTCACAATCGGATTAGGCAAGGAAACGAAGGGTGTAAATATTGTTAGAGGGAAATCGTAAAAAAAAAAAAAAAAAAAATAACCGTAGGCGGCTTCTGTAATCAGATTGCTTCCCAGGGATCCTTAAAGACTTTGTGGAGTGCAAAGAAATCCAACATGGAGATTCTAGATGAGGCTTTGTGGGTGCGGTTTCATGCAAGAAAGTCGACCGGGAACGCCAATCCTTGAACCCGAATTCAAAGGCAGGGTTTTGGAACTACATCAAAAGCCTGGTTTGCACGGAAAGTTTTCCAGCAAGCGACAAAGGCTGGGAGGCTGGAAAAAGCCTTGTGGCCACCTACCGAGAAGCAGCGGATGGGGGAGGGCGCCCGAATATTTGGCTGGCGTAGGGGGTGGGCAGAAAAAAAGAAAAAGGAAAAAAAAGCAAACAAACACCACAAATTCACTTAGTGCTCTGCATTAACGAGTTCTTCAGACACGGGCTTTTTAAACTTTTGAATTTAACTTAGACGAATAGTTGTTATTCTCTAAAGTCATTGATCTTATCAAATAGTTGAGAAGTAAAAGTAGATATAATAGACGGAGGAGGGGCTTTAAGTTAAACCTCTTTGTAGTTGTGGGAACAATCGGAATTTTTCCAGTTTTCTTTCTCACTGTAGAGGTGCGCGAAGACTCGAGAGAGGAGAAATAGGAATCACGAGTTACCCACCCCCTCCCATCCGTTGCCTGTCCCAAGTTAGGGCAAGTTCGTTCTGGTTGCTTGTAAGGCCAGCTTTGAAAACATTGAGTTCTTTGTGTACCGGAGCTGGGGGACTTCCCTCTGCAAAACAGGCGACAGTCCAGCCCCGGGGCTCCCCCGGTCTTTGCAATGTCCCCAACTTTGCAGTTTGCAAGGGAATGTAGGTTGCAAAGAGTTATTTAAGTGGAAGTTGTGGCCTGCAGCAGAAGCAAGGTGGGAAGGACACACGCACGATCCAGGTCTCCCGTTTCTTTCCACCCCCACTCCCCTCCCCCATCCGGACGGCCGCGCAGGCCCCAGGTGCAGCCATGTTCTCGCTCCCACCACCCGCGCTCCTCCATTGACAGTCCTAGCCGGAGAGGGCCGGGCACCGCGGCGCTTCGGTTCGGCCTAAAGGGGGGCGGTGGGGAGAGAATCTGGGTTCATCGCGCAAGGCTGTCTGGGAGTTATAGTTCGGGGTACCCACCCGTCGTGTAGGTGAGCGCCAGTCTAGAACTACAACTCCCGGTGGGCGGTGCTGCTCGTGCGCACGCGCAGCGGCATCTTCGAGGAACAAAAAAAAAAAAAAAGCAAAAAAAAAAAAAAAGGGGGAAAAAAGGAGGAGGAGGAGGAGGGTGAGAGAGAAGCTCGGAGAGCAGAGAAAAGGGGGCACCGGCGCCCCCCCCGCTTCCCTGCACGCGCTCGCCGCCCGCCTGCCGCGGTCACCCCCGGGCTTCGTCCCTCTGTTTTCCCCCGCGTGAGGCGATCCGAGCGAGGAGCGAGGCCCCGCCGGGGGCGGCCATGCGGCGGTGACAGGAGCACGGCCGAGACGCACGGGCCCCCCTCGCCCTCTCACCTCCACCCCGTCCGCCAGCTCGCCTCAGCCGAGGCCCCTCCGGCCTACACCCGCTCGCTGTCCGCATCCCCCTCCCCGACCCTCCCCGGCTGCACTTCGGGTGAGTCCCTGTCGCCTTAGGATGTCCCCTTCCCTCGCGCCCCCTCCGCCGTCCCCTCCAGCCTGGGGGTGCCATGGCGAACGGGGGCGTCTTTATTCGGCTCTCTGCCCCCGTCGGGTGCGTGTGCACCGACTGCGGGGCGCGAGAGTTGGGGTCGCTTGGCGCGTTGTGAGTGACGACGGGACAACTCCGGGGTGAGGAGGCGGACGCGCCGTGGACCCCCTCCCCCCGCACCCCGAAGTCCGCTCTACTTGGGGGCCTTGGCCGCGGACGCGACGCGGCTTTGGGGGGGATGGGGCGGCCGAGGTGGGGGCAGACGACAGTTGCACGCGCGCACCCGCGGCGCGTGGGGGAGGGCTCGCGGCGCTTCCGCGCGTGCGCATATGGTATACATGGGCGCGTGTGCGTGGTGGTCGGGGGCGGAGGGGGGGGGTGGCCTCGCGCGAGCGGCCCCCCGCGCGTGACCGAGCGGACCCCCGCGGGGCCGCGCAGCCTCCTCCTTCGCTCTGATTGGCCGAGCCGGCTTTCCGGGGGCGCGCTCCCTGTCGCGCGCGGTGCCAAGGCCCCTCCTGAGCCCCGTGGGGTCGCGCTTGGGTTCGGTGTATGTGTGTGCGCGCGTGTATGTGTGCGTGTGTGTGTGTGCGCGCGCGCGCGCGCGCGTGTGTGTGTGTGTGTGTGTGTGTGTGTGTATCTGGGGCTCGCGGCTCTTAGGGCAGCACACAGCGCGCCATTGGCCGGCGGGCACTACGGGGGCGGGGCATGGGTGCCCTGGTAACTGCGGCGGGGGCCCTGGCAGGGGGGCGGGAGCTGCATGGCTCTGTTGCCAGCGCCAGGAACCGCCCTGGGCGCCCGGCGCTCCGCCCTGCTCCCAGGTGGAGGCCAGCCTTGTGGGCTTTGTCCGGAGCAGATACCGCGGGGCCACGACTTTTTTTTGGGGGGGTGGGGGGGTAGGGAGGAGGAGATGGAAATAAACACAATGACCGGAAGGAAGACTTTAGCCTTGAGGCTATGGAAATAATCAGTCTGGCTTGGGCAAGTACCCAGACGTCGGGGTTAAAGAGAAGGGATGGAAAAAAAGTTTACTCCTGCACCTCCATTTTTTTCTCTGTTCTTTTCAAGTTTCTGCCTTTTATTGGGGGTGCGGAAAACTTTAGTATGTATTCCTGGTTGGTCTGGAACGCATAGAGATCAGACTGTTTTGGGGCCTCGCAGGTGCTGGGATTAAAGGGTCAATGCAACCACGTCCTGCCCAAGTATTTTTGCTTATTAATTTTTAAGTAAGGTATTTTGTAGCTCAGGTTAGAACTTGCTTTGTGGTCTTGAGCTTCTGATGCTCTTGTCTTCACCTTGTGAGTGCTGGGATCACAGGTCCAGCTCACAAGTTTTGCCCGTCAGTACATCCCGGTGCCTCACGGCTTAGTGCTCCTTGGCTGCCGAGAGTGCAGATCTGAGATGGTGCTGGGGGACTGCCCGCTGTGTTTGGGAACAGGAGGTGAAGTGTGAGGCCATTGCTTCTTGGCTACTTGTGTGCAGTGGCTGGCTCAGCCTGCCTGGTTGTCTCTGGGCGTTTCCAGGGCAAAGTGGAAGCCAGTTTGCAAATACGGAGGGCGTGGGGAGTGCAGGTACGGTACCCAAAAGCACCTGGTTTCGGATGTGGAATGGCTGTTGCCTCCAGGCTCCTTTGTTGCCAGAGTCCTTGGATCTTGCCTCACACCCTGGAGGCACAGAAAACTCTCACTCATCTGTGGTCATTTCTGTAAGGCCTTTTATGTTGTGGAGCAACTAGTTGTTTTGTTTTTTACCCTGTTAAAATGTGGATCACTTTCTCTCGTCCTTGGGCGGGAGCATGCTAATACCTATATTTTGGGGGATGAAACATAGCACACGCCTTATGTAAGCACTACTACTGAGCAAAGCCACTAGCTCCTTGAGGATGGGCTGGCATTCTACCATTAAGTCACACTGCATCCCTGTTTTACTTTTTGAAATAGTCACTAAATTGTTCAGGTTGGCCTTGAATTACCTCTGTAGCCTGGGTCATCTTTAAACTTGGTAACTCCCCTGTCTCAGCTGCTTGACTAGCTGGGGTGATGGACCTAGGGGATTAGGTTTTGTCTTTGTTCCTTATTTATTTATTTTTGAATTTATATACTTATTTTACATCTCAGCTTTGGTTTCCTTTTCCTCCCCCTCCCCCAGCCCCCCATTTTCCTCTCCACATTTCACCTCCCTTTACTCCCCGATTTCTGTTCAGGAAGGGCAGGTCTCCCATGGAAATCAACAAAACACAGCATGTCAAACTTGACTCTCAATGTATTAAGGCTGGGAAAGCTGACCCAATATGAGGAGTGTCCCTATGCTCTTAGGTGGCCAACCCTGGTCCTAGTCTCCATGCTGTCTGCCAAGTGCCAAGTGTATGGTGCCATAGCAGCTGTATTTGAGCATGTTTTCAGAGGCAGGTGCACTCCTTAAACACTTTATGAGATTCCGTTTGTAGACAAGTCCAATTATAGAGACATCAGGTACTTTCCTTCTGTAAGCATGGGCCATGTGACTTTTCATCCAGGAGCCACTGGTTCTCTAGCCCATGTCTGCTTCTGTAGAGGACTGATGCTATCTTTCCAGAGGCTGTGGTTCTTGGCAGTGTCTCTAATTGTGTGGTAGTCCTCCTGCCTCAGTGCCTGAAGAGCTTAGATTATAGTCATACGGCACAATAACTTGTTTATAAACAGGATTCACCCGGGCAGTGGTGGCGCACGCCTATAGCTCTTGGGAGTTAGAGACAGGCGGATCTCTGTGAGTTTGAGTCCATCCAGGTCTACAGAATGAGTTCTAAGACAGCCAGGGCTGTTACGCACAGAGAAACCCAACCAACCAACAAACAAAAAGGTTCTAAATGAAAATAAATGGAACTGTTTATTCTAGATTGCTTGGAAGACTGGTTGAGAATTTTTGTAGACTTCTTTTTTTATATAATTTATTTATGTGCATTAGTGTTTTGCCTGTATGTATGTCTATGTGAGGGTGCCAGATCTTGGCATTACAGACAGTTGTTAGCTGCCATTTGGTTGCTGGGTCCTCTGGAAGAGCAGTCAGTGCTCTTAATTGCCGAGCCATCTCTCCAGCCCTGGTTGAGAATTTTTTTTTTAAAGTAAATCATAATTATAAATATAACTCACAGTTTGAAAAGTGGCTGTGAGTTCAAGTGCTGAGTTAAATTTGAAATCTAAAGTAACACTGACAGTTACTCACTGTAATTTATTGTTCAGTCGTGGCACAGTTTTTCCACTTCCCTCCCTTCTCCCTCCCCTTCCATTCACAGTGTTGAGGAGCAAACCCCAGGCAGTTGTCATAGACATTTATTACTGCCTTTCCCAGGTGCTCCGGAAGAAAGCACCCCATGCCCCCACTGAGTGTAAGGATGGGCTTGCAGGCCAGAATGTGACGCTTGCTCTGTTGTGACACGCAGGCCGTCTTCAGGCCTTGTTACTCCCCCGCTTTCCTCTCTGCCTCAGTGGGTTTCCTTCTGTCCGTGGAACCCCATCGGTACAACTCTCCTTTGTCCCTGCAGCTCTTGCCTGTTTCTGCACTACCTGTCTATCATCACCACTTTGGCCCGTGAGAAAGTCAGAGTGTTTGGCCCAGCTAGAGATCATTGGACGACTGGGAAGATTTTCTTGCTTGTGACCTGCTTAAAAACAATATAGGCTGGGTGTGTCAGCTCACCCCTTCAGTCCCAGCACCCCTCTCAGGAGCCCAGCCTGGTCTACATATCAAGTTCCAGGAAAGCCAAGGCTGCATAGTGAGACCCTGCCTTCAAACCAAACCAAAAATAGAACGGCTGGCTATGGAGTTCCTGAGTAGGACACAGCTGAGCAGGAAGGCTGAGAATTTTATTGTACTCTCTTTTCCTCAACTAGAACTCTATATAGATGACACACGCGTGCGTGCGTGTGTGTGTGTGTGTGTGTGTGTGTGTGTGTGTGTGTGTGTATATCTCGCTCGAGGGACTAACCTGGGACCTGCTTTTACCACTAAGGTGCGTCTGTTATTTGGGTCTTTTAAAGCAGTTTCTCTGTAGTCCTGGCGGTCCTGGAAGTTGCTCTGTAGACTGGCCTTGAAGTCAGAGACCCATCTGCCTCTGCCTCCCTAGCAATGGAACTAAGGTGTGTGCCACTATGCCCAGCTATTTGTTTGAGTGTTTCCTTTGGGAGGAATTTGCACGGATCTGGACAAATCTCCTCCTAGCATAGAAGCACCATGTAAGAAGGGTTGGCTCCTTCGTGAAGAAGCTCCAGGCTGCATCTTCTGAGTGCTGATCTGGGTGCTCACACATGCTGAGCCAGAGCAGAGGCTCCCCCAGTGAGTGTCAACCGGAACTTCTAGCTCCAAATTTACCAGTGTGACCTTTTTGTTGTTTCCACCTTTTCTCACTCTACTATTTATAGACTATTCATATAAATATATAAAATTAGATTAGATTCAACCACACATTTAACAAATCATATTCATAGGGAAAAGGGTTGGTTCAGTTGTTAAGGTGCTTGCCAGGCAAGCATACGGTCTGGGTTCACTCTTTAGCACACACATAAGAAAGTCAGCTGCAGCAGCACCAGTCAGTGATGCTGCTGCTGGGGAGGTGAGGACAGCAGCATCCCTGGGGCTGGCTCCATAGCCACTCTAGCTGAGTGTGAATTCCAGGCTTAGTGAAAGACTGTCCCCGAAACAGGCAGAGCTCTAGAGGAAGATCTCTGGCTTCTGCATGCTGACAGACATTCACCACACACTCAGAAAAATGCAGTGACACTAAGGTAAGGCTTAACTTCAGCCTCCACATTTACTGAAGATAACATTTGGCAGAGTGCATTCACAACAAGAAATGTTTGTGTTGGTTAAGTATGCATCTAAACATTTAAAGCCAATATTTACGGAATACCAGTGTGGGGCTGGAGAGATGGCTCAGCAGTTAAGAGTCCTTGCTGTTCTTCCGGAGGTGCTACTCCTGTTCCCAGCACCCATGCTGGGCAGCTCACAGCCTGGAACTCTAGTTCTGGGGTGTCTGAAAGCCTCTTTTGGCCTCTTCAGGCACCTGAATCCTGTCTCTGTTACACATAGACATGCATTTACTCATAAATAATGATAGATCCCCCCCCCCCCTTTCTCTGTGTAGCCTTGGCTGTCCTGGAATTCACTCTGTAGACCAGGCTGGCCTTGAACTCTGAGATCCTCCTGTCTCTGCCTCAAGTGCTGGAGTTAAAGGTGTGTGCCGCCACCACCCAGCATAAAGATAATCTTAAAAAATAAGAAGTTCAGCTATGTCTCTAAAGAACTATGTAAGATACATGTTAAGCATAAAAACTAAAATAAAGCAGAAGAGATGAAAATAAATATACCATCATGCACAAATATACTACTAGTCATAGAAAAGCTAAAATGACTACTAGCTCACATAATAAGACTTTGGATAAAGCTGTGTTGTGTAGGCACACAAAAGGCATAATCATGACCAAAGATCAGTTCAGAAGGAAGATTATGTCACTTTAAAATAGTACCCGGTGACAAAGTGCCAAACTACATGGGTCCTCCGTGAGAGCTGCTGAGTCATCTCTCCAGCCCCTACATTTTATTTTTTTGTGGTCCTGGGATGGAGCCTAGGGTTGTGTGCTGGGAAGCACTCTACCACTGAGCTACATCTCTAGATTTTGGGCAAAACAAGTCCCTGGTTTATAACTTTTTAAAAATAGGCATTTGGAATAAGGTGAGCAAATCACTGTGCATTTGAAAGCACTGATTCATTCTGATGCTGTCCTAGTTATTCTGCTTCATTGAAAATAGGTTATTTTATTTAGTACAGTGGTAATTAAAGCAGCTGGCTGGGGACTGAGCCACTTTCCATTTATTGGGTTTAGGTTTGGAGTTTGTGTATAGGTATGTAACTAAACAGACATAAAATGGGCTTTAGGTAGATATACATAGCCTCCTTTAGAACTGTTTAATTTAGTGGGCGTTTTTTAGTAAATTGTTTTTTAAGTACAAAGTACTTAGCCACTTTCTCCTAATAGCCTTGTAGGGTGTGGGTGCATAGGCTATTGTTGTTTTCTAGGCTACAAAAAGTTAACCTGGATGCAGTTCTTGAAATGCAGGTGATTTTTCTCTGTAGAGTGAGGTCAGAGGACACACTGTTTGTGTGTTGGCCTAGCAGGCTCCTGTTGTTCAGAATGCTGGACTGTGAGGTTGAGGAGTTAGATGGTGGTCAAGTTCTTGTTGTGTGAGCATGAGGGTCTGAACTGGATCCCGCACCAGTGTTAAAAGATTCACATGTGGTGATTATAATCCTAGAGCTGGGAAATGGAGCAGGTGGATTCCTGGGCCTCCCTGGCCAGGCAGCCTCAACTGTAAATCCAGGCCAACGAAGATATTTCCGTCTCAAAAAACAAATTGGCCACCTAAAGAACAATACGGCAAATTGACCACTGGCTCCACACCTGTGCTCATGTGTGTGGGATGCACACAGGGGTTGAGTTGGGCTGGGTGTTGATTTTCTTCTCTTTGCCTTGATTGTTGAGACAAGGTCTCATATAGCCCAGACTCCAGTCAAATTTTCTATAGCTGAGGATGGTCTTGAACCTCTGGCCTCACCTCCCAATTGCTGGGATTACAGATGTATGCCATCACACCTAGTAGTGGGCATCTTCTTGAATGTTTCTTCAAGATAAATAGAATTTCCCCTTTGGATCCTGTTAGAGCTTCAATAGAGGCTTGTGCTTAATGACTCTCATCTTACTTTGGTCTTTAAAGCAGATACTTCAATTTTCTACTCCTCACACTCTTTGCCTGAGAATCGTTATGAGACCGATGGGTAGATTTAAGTAGGTATACAAATCAAACCTTTGCTAATAACAAATCATGAATATATTTTAAGCAATTTTTGATGTTCATAAAATTTTGCTTTTTATCAAGGATGATACCTGCTGGGTATAGTGGTGTATACCTTTAATCTAATCCCAGCACTTCTGAAACTGAGGCAGGCAGATCTCTGAGTTTGAGTTTGGTCTACAAGGTGACTTCCAGGCCAATCCTGGCTATCAAATGAGACTTTGTCTTAGTTCCCTGTCACACTCTCACACTCACCCCCTTAAAAAGGGGGGTGGGTGGGTTCTGGATTTCAGCAGCGTAGCCGCCCAGGGTTGCATTGCCTCTAGTGCTGGCTGGGGTACTTTGCATTTCTCAGCAGTTCCTGAGAGGCTCTCACTGTAGTCTGGGCTAGGAATCACTTTGTAGCTGTTCTAATACTCACTGCCACCTACTGCTTTAGCATCCCCAAGTTACCACAGTACCTTTTGAATTCTGGCTTCTGTCCTGTGTTCTTTTTTTTTCCCCCCATGACAGGATCTCATGCAGCCCAGTGGATGGAGCTTTATACATAGACGAGGAATTTCTGATCCTCTTTCTCAAGAGCTGGTATTACAGGCATGTACTACCACTCACAGTTTATGGGATTGGGGAGGCCTCCCTTAAAGCTTTCTATTGACCTTAGTGTAGAGGGTCTGAAAGATCCTGGAAAACTGGTCTCTGGTCTGTTAGGTGGGTCTGGATTCCTCTTGCAAGGGTTCTGGGCTGTAGCCTGATGGCAGAGCATCTGCCTTTCACGCTGGGGCTTCCAGGGGGGCATTCCTAGCACTGCAAAGCAAAACAGAAGCAGGTAGCTTTGCTTTTCCTTTCTAGGGTGCTGGGGATGGAACCCAGGGCTTCTGCGCTGACCTAAGTGCTGTGTCACCAAGCCACATCGTATCCCTACTGCTGTCCTTAGGTTACAAGGAAAAGTATGTTTACCAATTGTATCAAGCAGATGTTGGCCTTTTATAATAAACATCAAGATTACAAGATAAACCAATAACATCAATAAATTACCTTAAACACATATAAAAATACAAACTTAAAAACACACTTTTAATACAAATTGCTAAGTGGACATAGATCAAATGGAAATATGTTTCTAAACTGCATTAAGTGTTTGTTGGCGTTTGGGGTTATGAAGAGCATGTGCTTTTGGGTCAGAGCATGGTAACTGTAGACAGAACAAGGGGTGGGTGTCCACCACATGCCCTTGTTGTTACAGGGAGGAAGGCTGGCAACCTGAGGGGTTGCTAGAGTATAATATTTCATGATTTGAGAGCCCAGCACACTGCTGTGTGACTGAACTTGTTAGGACATCAGGAGACTTGACTATTGATCTTTGTGTTTAGGCATCGTTTTATATCAAAGTGAATGACATTTTAGAAGATGGATTCTAACCTTTTTTAGTATTAATCACTTTGAAATATCTTTTATAAAAAATTAAGTTTTAGGGCCAGAGAAATGGCTCAGTAGTTAAGAGCACTAGCTGCTTTTCCAGAGGCCTTGGAACCTCAGCATCTACATGGCAGCTCATGGCTGTCTGTGCCTCCAGCTCCAGGGGATCTGACACCAAGAAAAAAAATTGAGAGTTTCTTGAAGTTGAAGATCTTATTTTAGTTTTTCTTTATAAATAAATAGTTAAGTTACTCAAGTTTATTTTTGTCTCTTTTAGCCTTTTTTGTTGTGAGTTTTAGCTATTTAAATGACTTGATAAAATTTGAAGTTTATTATATATATATGTATATGTATACACATATACACACACATATGTATATATTAGAGGCAGGGTCTCTATGTAGCTCTGGCTATCCTGGAAATTGATATGCAGATCAGGCTGGCCTCAGAATCATAGAGATAGACTGCCTCCGCCACCTGAGGGATTAGAGGCGTGCCCCACCAGTGCCTGGTTCTAAGGGTTCTTGCTCTTAACCCTGGAGCCGAGTCTACTTCCCATCTGTTCATTTCTTTCGTTTGGTTTTTGGAGACAGGGTTTCTCTGTGCAGCTTTGGAGGCTGTCCTGGAATTAACTCTTGTAGACCAGGCAGTCCTCAAACTCACAGAGATCTATCTTCCTGCCTCTGCCTCCCAAGTTCTGGGATTAAAGGTGAGTGCTACCAGTGCCTGGCCATCTGTCTTAGAATGGTGATAATGTGTGAAAATCTTCAGAAGTTCTCTTCCTTTGGCCCACTATAAAAATTCCCCTTCCGCTTTTGGTCGTACTGATATTAATGCCAACAATCAATAAAAGCAAAAATATAGTCAGAAAAAAAAAAAACTCATGGAATTAATTACTGGCTTGTTTTGAGGTGCAACAGATCAGAACTCTTGAGGGCACAGATGAACCTGATCCCTGATACTGATCTCCAGCAGGAAATAGAAGAAGCTCTGAGACAATGGTTGGTGTCTGTTTTCAGAGATTAGAGAAGGCACCTCATTTATTAGACAGTAGCCATCTGGGGCTGTGAGGCGGCAACAGCACAAAGAAATTGTAGCAGGGAAATAAAGAGGGAACGAAACAATTGATAATGTAAAACACAGGGCAGAAGAATCAATGGTATAGAAGAGGGCGCTGTGGCAGGGGTCCCTCATTACTCCCGTTTTGGCCTTGTGTAATTTGGGTTTGCTGGGTAGGAAAAGCTAGGGGCAGACAGTGGTGGGTAGTTTCCAGGATGCTTGGCCTGGAGTAGCAGGGTGTGGGCTCCAATAGGCTGGATGCGGATCCTCCCTGTGTCCAGTTCTTGCTTAGCTGCCCTGGCCTCTGATCCTAGTCCCCAGCTTGGGTTCATATAACTTCTGTGTGCTTAAACAATGGCCCCAAAGCTCAAGAGTACTGCACTAACAGTCTGGATATGCTTGAGGAGCTGCCAGGGGCCTCCATTAAGCAATTAGGTGAAAGTCCTGTCTACAGTAAGAGCAGATCTTGCATCTGACAGTTTAAGTGGTGAGGAGGAGAGGGAAATCAACACCATGTTTGTGGCTCTCTAGAGCACTAATGTCATGGCCACAGTGTGAGACAGGTGCCTGGTACAGATGGAGAAGGGATTGAGCCTGTGGATGGAGGACACACTCTGGGCCCAGGTGCACAGCTGTAGTAGCAGGCCAGGTGCCTGTCACCCCAGTAAGGGCTGGCTGCACAGATTCTGCAGCAGGTTGGGACTACAGAACCCGAAAGCCACTGCAGAGGTGGCAGCTCAGACATTGGCTGTGTTTTGTGTACCATGGCAGAAGTTGGCCACCCATCCCAGGCTAGTCTTCATTTCCATGACTGGGCCCAAGGGTGAGTCCATAGACTTACCCCACTTGGCTGTCATCACAGGCAGTTAGATAATTGCTGTCGGTCTCACTGTGCATAGTTCACAATGAAACTTTGTCCTACGTGTGTGAGCAGGAACAAACCAGGATCTGCAGGGTTTTGCCCTGTCCCTGATGGTAATGATGATGATGAGGAAGAGGATGTCTTCTGTCAGCCTAGCCTGCTTTGCCATCCCTTTCCTGTGATACTGCTGCTGGCTTTGCTGGGTGAGAACTGGTGCTGATTAAAACCCATCCTGGGTGATCCTATTATGGCTAGCCACTGAAATTTGCCCTGCCTAGGTTCCTGACTAACAAATTGTTTTTGCCTTGAGGTCACAGTAGAAGCATTGGCAAGCTTGTTGCCTGAGGCTCTTGCTTATGCCTTGGATGAGAATGGAGAAGACAGACATATATATTTTGTGTTCTTGAACCTAGCTGCTGTACATGGAATCCATGCAAACTTGAGATATTAACTAAAGTAATAAGACTTGAGTTGGCTTGAGTGGAGAGTTTGTAACCTCGAAACCTAAGATCTGCCTAATAATTCATACTGTTATCTAGACAGTATAGTTACAGCTGGGCTAGAGAGTTGGCTTAGTGATTAAGAACACTTGCTTTTCTAGAAGGCCTGGGTTTGATTCCCAGCACCTACCTTTGGCTAACAACTGTCACTTCAGTCTAGGGGATTTGATACTCTTTTCTGACCTCTTTGGGCACGTGATATACAAACTTACATACAGACAGAGCACTCATACACATAAAGTAATAGATCTAGGGAGGTAGAGACGACAGGTGGATCTCTGGGTTTGAAGTTAGCCTGGTCTACAGAATAAGTAACAGGGTAGCCAGGGTACACAAAGAAACCCTGTCTTGAAAAAAAGAGGGGCACTGGGTGTTGGTGGTACACACCACAGCTAGTTCCAGGACAGGCTCCAAAACAATACAGAGGATCCCTATCTCAAAAAACCAAAAGAGAAAGAGAGAGAGAGAGAGAGGGGGGTGGGGTGGGGGATACATACATCAGAGAATATGTAAGGCATAATGGGACTATTTATTCTTACTGAAAACAACTGAGAATGTGCTGAAGTTATACAATCTTTTTTTTTTTTTTTTTAAACCCTAAGAGTGCTGGAGAGATGGCTCAGTGGTTAAGAGTACTGTCTGCTCTTTTTTCCCCCCCTTTGGTTTTTTGAGACAGGGTTTCTCTGTGTAGCTTTGGAGCCTGTCCTGGAATTTGCTCTGTAGATGTAGACCAGGCTGGCTTTGAACTCACAGAGATCCAATTGCCTCTGCCTCCCAAGTGCTGGGATTAAAGGCTGGCATCACCCAGTTGCATTGTTTGCTCTTGTAGAGAAACGAGGTTCAATTCCATCACTCATGTGGTTCAGTCATCTGTAGCTCCACTTCTGGGGGATCTGATGCTCTCTTCTGACCTCTGTGTGCACCAGGTGTACATGTGATGCACATACGTACGTACGTACGTACATGCAGGCAAAATACTCATAATATAATAAAAGTCTTAAAAAGTTAAAAACCCAAGACATTGTTACCAGAGAGGCATTTGGAGAGAAGTGGAAGGGGGTGCAGTTTGGTGGTAGAGTGCTCGTATGATGCCATCCTCTAGCATGAGACAAACATTCAAGGGAAATTAGAGTTCCAGTAGAAGAAATGGGAACTGCCTACCATGCTCTTGTTGGAAAGCACTTTGGGGTAAGAAGTTCAGAAATCAGCACATGCATTGAATTCACTGGTCAGACAAGTGGAAAGGGTGATGGAGGATGCTTGTTTGTGGGTGATCCAGAGACTTCAGCTGTGGTGATCCCAGGAGGAAACAGCTTCATTCTGACTTCAAATTATAGACAACCTTAAAAAGTTTAAGATAAACCAGGCGGTGGTGGTGCATACCTTTAACCCCAGCACTGGGGAGGCAGAGGCAGGCGGGTCTCTGTGAGTTCAAGGCTAATCTGGTCTGCAAAGCTACATGGAGAAACCCAGACTGGAAAAAAAAAAATCCCTCCCTCCCCCCAAAAATTTGTTTTTAAGATAGTCGGCACATAAAGATAAAAATTAAATACGTAAGTATAGAAAAATAGAGCAAGAACCACTAGAAATAGCTGAAACAACTCTGCCCAGGCTTTAGTTACCAGAGACTTGTGAATATTCTTTTAGTGTAATGGAGGGTAAGTTCGAAGAAACATAGTTCAGCACAGAGAGGAAAGAATGAGCAATGGCAAGATGGTAAGAGACCTTGGGATAAAGTAATGACTAATGTGCGGTGAAGCTAAGCCTTTTTGTTTAGCGATAGCCTCAGTATATGGCCCTGACTGGCCTCTGCCTCCTGAGAGTGCGGTTCAAGGTGTGAGCCATGATGCCCGCTGAGTCTTTATGGGAGAAGGTAGGAGAATGACAGAACTCTGACGAGGTGGTAGCTTAGTTTCCCCCAGCCAGACACTAGCCCATAATTAAGTCCTGTGAGTAACAAACAGGGAGTGGAAGGATGTCTGCACTAGACACAATGGTAACACTGGAGAGCAAAGACAAAACATCTTAGAGATATGCAGAGGTTATGTGCAGGGGGGCTGTCTTTGAAGGACGCCATAGATGACTTTTCAGGCAGCAGTAGAAGGCAAAATTTGATGACTCCAAAAGAGACGAAAGGGCTGCAGTGTGCAGAACGGAAATAAGCATTAGACCAAGTTTCCATTTCCGTGAAAGTGCCCCACAAGAAGGGAGAATTTTTAGCAGACAAAACCAGAGTTTGTCACTGGAAGGAAATTCTGAAGGATTGATGTTAGGCAGTGGGAATATCTGAGACACAAGAATAAGGAAAGTGTAGCATAAGTAAATATGTGATTGTTTTGCATGAACACTAGATTGTTTCAAACAAAAGTAATGATGCATTAAAAAACTCAGAATTATGGGCTGGAGAGATGGCTCAGTGGTTAAGAGTACTGATTGCTGTTCTAGAGGACCCAGGTTTGATTTCTAGCACCCACGTGGGAGCTCACAAACGACTATAACTGTAGTTCCAGGGGATTTGACTTTGTCTGGTTACCATAGGTACCAGGCACACATGTGGTGCACATACATGCATACGTACAGGTGAAACACTCACAAATGAAAGAATAAAATAAAAACACTCAGAATTAGGTCGGTAAGATGGCACTTAGCCACCAAACCTGGTAACTTGAGTTGGATCACTGGGATCTACCTGGTGGAAGGAGAAAACAGCTTGCTACAGTTTATCCTCTGACTTCTATGTATCCACAGTGACACATCCCCACCCCTAAACTAAACAAACAAATGTTAAAAAACAAACAAACAAACAAAAAAACCCAGAACCAAATAATGAAGGCGTTAACATCACCCTAACATTTTCCAGACTTAAAAGAACATCAAGGGTTGGGGATGATTGGTAGTTGCCTAAGTGTTGGGAAGTCTGATGGAGTTTAGTACTTGTAAACATTCCTGCTGTTGATGATCATGTATCTGTTTGTTTCAGTGATGAGAATTTTAAAAATGTGGCAATGGGGGCAGGAGATGTTTCTCAGTGGTTAAAAGGGCTAATTGCGCTTGCAGAGAACCTTACTGGGTGGCTCACAAGTGCCACTAACTCAGTCTTCAGGGGCTCAGGTGCCCTCTTAGACCCTTCAGGCACCCTACACAAAGAAACTGTATAACACACACACACATTCTCTCTCCAAAGAATACAATCTGCCTGGTGGTGGTGGTGGTGCACGCCATTAATACCATCACTTGGGAGGCAGAGGCAGGTGGATCTCTGTGAGTTCAAGGCCAGCCTGGTCTACAAAGAGAGTTTCAAGCTGTTAATGCTAAGAAGTCCTGTCTTGGGGGGGTGGGTAGGGGAATAAAATCTTAAAAATGTGTTGAAATAGAAAGGTCAAGGTACTTTTATTAAGATGTGGAGACCCATTAACCCCTGAGGCAAGGTCACCTCCCTGCAGTAGTTCCAAGCTCCATCCCCTTGGTGCCTCTAGGGGCTATGAGAATAGAAATGCGTGTGTTCCCTTTAGCTTGCTCTCTTAGCCCAATAAGACTTCTTGTGACAATGAAAACACTCTGTATCTAGGTGCAGGTGCTTTTCTGCACTTGAGAAATGGCTAGTAGTCCCGAGGAACTGAGCTTTTAATTTGCTTTCATCTTAGTTTAAATATAACTGACTGCATGTGGCTGCTGGAGGTCATCTCCCTGGGTTGTTTCTCTACTGCAGACTCTCTGCCTTGGATGGTGGTCTTCTCCCTACACCTATTAGGATGGAAAAATTTAGCCTAATTCTCCAGTGACCCCAGGAACCTGGGAGTCTTAAATCCCAAGCTAAAGGTCACCTACTTGAATGTTTACTACAGCTTGTGTGAAAGCAGACTTCCTGGGCTAAGCGAGGGCTTGGATAGTTTAAATTAATTGGTCTGCACTGGATGCTACGAGGTGATTGGTTCATGATGCACGGGCTTTGTTTTAACCCTATAAAAGCTGTCTCAATTCTGTACGGGGGGGGGGGGTCTCCAGCCCTCTATCCTGAGTGGCGTATGGCTGGTGGGCCCCAGTGCACTGGAATATAAAGGACCTTATGCGTTTGCATCAAGACCGCTTCTCTCGTGAGTGATTGGGGGGACACCTTTCCTGAGTGGGAGCGTGAGGGTCCACGCTCTTGCAGGTCTTACACACCCATTCCTCAGGAGTGTGGGAGATGCACACATCCTGGGGAGACAGACCTTCATGTGACCCCTCCAGCAGGTAGTAGAGATTTGATGTGCTGTCCCTGTGTATTCTCACTTGAGTTCGTTTTTTCCCTTCTTTAGTGGCACTGGGATGGAGCCCAGGGGCTCAGAAAGGGTCAATGAAAGCTCAGCCTTTGTTTATAGAAGACACACCTGACTACAGTCCTGGGCTCTGCAATTTCTGGGAAAGGTGGGAAGGGACACAATCACCCAATCACCAGGTGAGGGGCTCTGTACATGGCCCCCACAGGAAGACTGCTCAGGAAATTGTCTCTTGGGGCAACAACGTCTCTCCCCCCCACCCCCAACTCAACAAGCCCTTTCCTTTCAAGGGTTCTGCACCCTCCTGAGTAGTTCCAATAATGAAATTAGCTTGTGGTGGCTGGCACCTGTGGGTTCTTGATTGGGTGACATTTGTGACAAAAACTAAAATAATCTTTTGAGAATTTCATGCTTGTTTGCCCTTGATATAGTATATTTTGATCATGTCTCTCTTTTCTTGTTGACACCATGTGTAGCCCTGGCTGGCCTGGATCTCACTCACTCAAAGGCCTGCCTTTGCCTCCCCAGTGCTGGGATTAAAGGCTCTGTAGTTTCTTAAAGCACATCAAGGTGACTTTAGGGTAGATTTTAATGACAGGATAGTCTTGAAGCCAGCAGTAGATAAAACATCATCCTAGCTTTTTGTTCTGATTCCAGTTGGGGCTACATGGCTTCGACAGAACCCGGTATGTATAAAATGAGAAGGCCCTTCATTTATTTGTTTGTTTATTTATTTTTTTCCTTTCTGAGAAGTTTAAAAAGTGAGCTTAGGAAATAATAATGAGCTTTCAGAAATAATGTCAGGATATTTTAAGTGAATATCTGTGGTTATGGAAAAGTGGTTATTTGATCATTTCACCTCTCTCTATATTCCATATTTATACAGGTTTATCCGAGAGAAAAGATTGACGCACAGGCTTTCCTGTGTGCTGTTTGCTGGCCTATGACTCCATCGCCTGACTCAGTCTCTAGTTACCATGGGGGCCTTAGAGTTGTTTGTGTCTGTTTGTAAATGTGAGGTTGGCACTGCTGTGGTTTGCAGTATAAAGCCTTTCTCCTAAGTGGGTTTAAGTGAGTACTTGGTGGTACCTGAGTCTGGTACAGCTGGTTGCTGAGGTCAAGGCAGGCAAAGTCAAACCCAGCCTTTACTAGGACAGGGTCAGTGTTCCTCTAGGAGTGAGGGAGGAGTCTTCCTGCGCTCCTCTCCAAGCAGGGCTGTGAGTGCTCCTCGGGAGCACTGTGCCCTTGCCCAGGGCATTCTCAGCAGTTCACAATGCAGTCACATGCACGGGGAGGATTTTAGAATAATTACATATTTCAGTCATCTTTCCTTAAGTTCATCTTATGATAAAAATTGTTGCTTAAAATAGAATCTATTTAAGTTGAAAAGGATAATGTTAATAGGCAGATGATTTGCATCCTATTTATAGGAAATCAATTTTAGGCCATTTGGTTTAAATTTTACCTCAGATTGTCTTGTGTCTCCCCTAGCACATGCTAATGGGGTGTCCGTGTGGTGTCTTTTTGATTTTGCTTCTAAATTAACATTGGCAAAATAGTATCATAAAAATTTCAGCCTTGGCTGTTCTCCAAGTGTCGGGTCCCCTGGCATTAACTATTCATATTGTGTGGGACCTGAGTTTTATTCCTTCCAGTCAGTGTCTCCCCTCTGCTCCCACTTCTCACCACTCTCCCTTTTTTCTCAGGATCTGACTCTTGTAGGTCCTCTGTGGGGCTAGAGTCATAGTGTTTGTCCTGTTGTGTGATTTATTTCACTTGCAGTACTCTTAATGTTCATCTGTGTTATAGCATAAATCGTGAAAAGCACTGAAGCAATTTATAAAAGAAAGCATTTAATTTGGGTTCACAGTTCCAGAGTTTTAGAGTCAGTGGCTTTCATGGCAGGGGACATGGCAGGCAGGCAGGAATACATGGTGCTGGAGTGGTAGTTTAGACTTCTCATCCGATCCTTAAGCCCCAGGGAGTGTTAGCCAGAGATTGAGCTAATTGGGAGTGGCTTGGGCTTTTGAAATCTCAAAGCCTAACCCTAATGACACCTCCTCCAACAAGGCTACACCTCCTAATCCTTCTCAAACAGTTCCAGCAATTAGGGACCACACCTTTAAATATGCGAGCCTATGGGGGCCATTCTCATTAGAATCTTCTTCCTTTTTGTTGTTGTTGTTGAGGCCGGCTTTGAATTTAATATGTGTCCAAGGATGACACAGACCTCCCAGTCTTCCTGCTGTGCACAAGTCTGGGATGAAACCCAGTCACTCATGCATGCCAGGCAAGCACTTCAGGAACTGAGCCTCATCTTCGGCCCAGTATCCTTCTTTTAAAGACTGACTAATAGTCTACATAGCTCACATTACATTTCATTCATTCACACACTGGTAGCTTTGGAGTGTTGCCACTGAAGAATGTACCATTACAATCCCAAATGTGAATGGCTGAATATTCTCTCTCTCTCTCTCTCTCTCTCTCTCTCTCTCTCTCTCTCTCTCTCTCTCTCTCTCTCTCTCTGTCTCTGTCTCTCTGTCTCTCTGTCTCTCTCTCATGTTTTTTGTGGTTTTCTTGATTTTCTTGATGGTTTCTCTATGTGCCTTGGCTGACCTAGGGCTTGCTATGTAGACCAGGCTGGCCTTGAACTCCCAGATATTCACTTGCCTCTGCCTCCTGAGTGCTGGGATTAAAGGTGTGCACCATCATTGCCCAGCAGTTTCAAAGGTTCTTATCCTTCCTACATATTTTCCTATGTTTTTTTGTTGTTTGAAATTTGCCTGAGCCTATTTGGTGATACTGCAGTACCAAAACTATCTCTGAACTGAGTAATGTACTGTGTTACAGGGGAATTCTAGGTGCTACCCTGTGCCCTGCAGCCTGTTCCCGTTCTAGAGAGAAGCAGCCTCACCCAACCTCAGTACCGCCGCCTGCTCCTCCAGTCAGTGTTCATAGAGGAGAGATAGAAATTGCTTTCCTGTGAATTGGATCATGAAGTGTGGCTGCTCTCCCTGAAGAGCATGTCACTGGGTCTGGTGTAGTTGGGGTGTGATGCTAAGCTAATTTTATGGAAATGACACACCATGGAAAGTTAAGCATCTGTATTGCGTGGGAAATAAGATTCAGGAACACAATGTAGGCTGATGATGTTTATTTGGGGAGAAATGACTTACACCACAAACAGATGACTGCTGTGGGTTCCTGTTCCTGGATGCTCTCTCCAACATGACCAGGAAGTAAGAGAACGAGCTGGGGTCCAGGATCCTAGACCTAGCCCCCAAAGGTCATGTCCGCACCTGTCCCTATGCCCCAGTGGGTATGGTTGGCACAAGAGGTATGGCGGGGTGGATATCTCACTACACATGTATCTTAAAGAAAAAGAGATTGGGCAAATAGCAAGTGATAAGTGACATGGGCTGTGATGGATCTCTGGGGATGTGTGAAGAAGTGGTCGTGTTGGGTTTCCCACATTAATTTTCTCTTGTTTTTCTTGTTCAGGAATCATGGCCCAAGTAGCAATGTCCACACTGCCTGCAGAAGATGAGGAGTCCTCAGAGAGCAGAATGGTGGTGACGTTCCTCATGTCTGCCCTGGAGTCCATGGTAAGACCCTGGTAGTTCTGCCAGTGTCCTGTTCATAGTTGAATAGGGTTGGGCTTTTAGAGAAAATGCTTGTTTTCTTATGAAACCAATACATACATACATTATGATTATTATTGCAATGCTGGGTATTAAATCTAGGGCCTTGCCTATGCTAGGCCAGTACTCTCCTGCAGAGCTGTATGTACCCTTAGGGCTCTTTTTTTTTTGAGGCAGCTGACCTTACACTTTCTGATCATTTTGTCTCAGTTTCTCCAAAATACTAGGATTATAGTAGGCAAGCACTGTACCAACTGAGCCATATCCTCCCACTCCAAGATTTGAGCTTTTATAATTTGTTGCTATGTTTTAGAACTTTATTGTGCTGGGACCCAAGCAAGGCATGGCTTCCAGCATTGTGCCAAACATACCCTGGCCCTCAGATTTTAAAAATACTTATCTCACTGGAGTAGCCTTAGGAAAGTCAATCCAAATCTGCGTAGAACCTCCACATTTTGGAAAATGAGGCAGGAGGATTGTGTGTATAGCAGGAAAAACTCCAAAGAACAGAACACTTAGGAGTGGACCTGCATAGTGGCTGTCATGAGTGGCGTTGAGAGCTCCTCTGGGGGTGGCGGTGCTAATTCTCCTGCTATTCACCTAGCATCACTGTGTCACTGTCTAGAGGCTCAGTCCTGCCCAGTGTAGCAGCAGCTGACACTTTGGACCCTGCCCTCCCTCAGGCCTTCAAAGTGCAGGTCTGCACTCTGGGCTTGTTTCTTGAGGAATAGAACCTTAAACCTTCAAGGGTTCTCTGCTTTCATTCAACTTAGTTGTTTTCTTTTAGTTTTGAGACAGGGTTTCTCTGTGTAACAGCTCTCTCTGTTTTGTATGCCAGGCTGGCCTCTAACAATATTAAGGTAGTTTTAAGTGTTAGACTTTTAGATTAATCTAGAAAGAAATGGTGCTTCAAGAAGGTACATATAACTTTGGCTGTTTCTGTTTCAGTGTAAAGAGCTGGCCAAGTCCAAGGCTGAGGTGGCCTGCATCGCTGTGTATGAGACAGACGTGTTTGTTGTTGGAACTGAACGAGGACGTGCTTTTGTCAATACCAGAAAAGATTTCCAGAAAGACTTTGTAAAGTATTGTAAGTGCAGTGTTTTTATCTTGTGGAGTTTGTGCATTTTAAGTGGAGCTTGTAAAATTTAAATATGATTATTTCTAGATAAGACATCTCGAACTTCGTAAGAGTGAGTTATGCCAGAAAAAGAAGACCTTCTGACATGTTTATAGGTGTGGGTCAAGACAAGCACTGAAGTGGTTTGACGAGGTGCTGGTTGCTGTAGGAGTGGACAAAGCTGAACAACTCTGGAGGACAAAAGACCAGGCTGCAGAGATCAAAGCTGGGGGAAGCCTAAGGCTCCAGGCCTGTGAAGGCACAGACACAGGCTTAGGGTTTTTTTTTTTGAAGAGTTATTTATTATGTATACAGTATTCTGTCCTCATGTATCCCTGCAGTGCCAGAAGAGGGTGCCAGATCTCATTACAGATGATTATGAGCCATCATATGGTTGCTGGGATTTGAACTCAGGACCTCTGGAAGATCAACCTAGTGTTCTTAACCTCTGAGCTGTCTCTCCAGCTTAGGGTTTTTAATTTTTTTATTATGATTATTATTTCTTGGTTTTGTTTTTTCAAGACAGGGTTTCTCTCTAGCAGTAGACCTAGATAGAACTCTCACAGTAGACCAGGCTGGCATCGAACTCAGAGACCCACCTGCCCCTGCCTCCTGAGTGCTGGGATTAAAGGTGTGTGCTAACACTGATCAGCTCTGGCTTAGGTTTTTTCATAGGGCTCCTTGGTTTCCCTTACCCCTCCTGGTCCTGTTTAGACAACAACCTCCAAGTCTTCCCTGTTGTTTCTCTTTGGAGTCGTCTTCTAGGTATAAGAAACTGGCTTCTCGGGGCCTCTCCTACCTTTGTTCCTCTAATCTCCTTTATTTCTCCCTCCCTGCTCTAGGGGGTTGGGGTAATGACCTCCAGCTGCTTCATGGTAGGGTCTGTGGGGTGTGTAGGTCCAAGAGAAAGAACACTTGTACGTGGTGGCTCTTGGGGCAGATTCAGGTGTGGCAGCATTGTGGTGGGCAGTGTGTCTCAGTCTCCATCTTCAGCACCAACTGTAGAAACAGAGGGAGTAGAGAAGAGAACACTAGAGGTTAGTTAGTACCCCCTCACTAGTGGGTCTGTCTCTTTGGGCTGTAGGTAGATAGACACTGCAGTGTTGAACTGAGTTAAGGTCATGATGTCCTATTATCTGAGTAACATTTTTCTTATCAAGAAGAAAATCATTAGAAATAGTTGCTTAAATAGTATCTCATGGATTTAAGCCTAATGCCCAGGGAGCATGATTCCTTAAAGAAACATGCCAACAGGTGGAGGGCTATAGAGATACCCTGTCCTGAAAAAACAAAACCAGACATGCCAATCATTCTACTCTGTGGCTATACTTTCCTGCTTGGGTGATAGAGACCACATAGGTAGCCAGCATTAATCACATTTGTGTTTATCTATTGTCAGGGTCTCTTGAGGATCTGGTCCAAAGGATCAGTTGGATTAGAGAGGAGCCTCTGTCTCCTTTAGCCTGCCTTTTAGTAGTAGTTATTCTATCTATGTGAGGAAAATCAAAGGTCTCACTTGACCATGGCTTGGCTGGACTTCATGGAAGAAATTTTTTCCTGTAGTGACCCTCCTCTTTGTAGACTGGACACTGGTTACAGCTCACCAGGTAGGATCTCTATGACCTCTCTGAACAAGAGAGCAGATGACTTCCCTCATTTTTTTGTTTGTTTGTTTTTTCACACAGGGTTTCACTGTGACTATCTAGCTGTCCTGGAACTCACTCTGTAGACCAGGCTGGCCTCAAACTCAGAGATTTGCCTGCCTCTGCCTCCCGAGTGCTGGGATTAAAGGTGTGCATCACTATGCCTGGCTGTGATTACCCACAATTATACAACATTTTGAGAGATGCCCTAGTCCTGGAGCCTATTTAGCTTTGGAAGGCAAGGGGAAAAATAGTCTCCCTTTTTGTCCCTCTGACCATGTTAATGTAGCCTCTAAATATGGCTGTTGAACACCCAGAAGTATTTATACCAGTCTGGTTGTTTTAACTTCAGTGAAATATTTAGGTAAAGCTTGGGCAAAAAATGAAACAAACTTTGCTTCTGTAAGCTAGTTCTTGTAATTGTTACTGAAAATAGACTAATTAATATGCTGCTGATTTAAGCCAAAGTTTGACATCAGTGTTTTGAACTTTAACCTTTTGTATACCTTATATAACTGTTCAGACTCTTGTAATTTGCTAGATTTCCCAGCTTTCTTTTCTGGAAAAGCTTCTAGCCATCTTGTGAGACAAATAACATTAACAGTGATCTGTCAGCAGGCCTGGCAGTAATGAAAGCCTGTCTGTGGTGATCTTTTACAGGTTGCTACAGCTGACATCATGGTAGTTGCTTAGTTTGGAAGACAGTGCTATGTGGCACTACCCTACTAAAGACATGTTGAACCCAAACTACAGAAAAGATAAATCAGTGGTAGCTGTTGCTTTAGACAATGTTCCCAGGCAAAGCTTACAGAAAACACAGGCAGTCTATAAAATACATAGAGTGATCTGCCATAACCCTGCTTTAGGTTGTGAATGAGTGAGTAACAAGAAGGGGTTTGTTCCTCTGTAACCCTGAACCTAGGGGTTTACACTGTGAGTCTAGTGACAGCTGCCTGGACCCACAGCACCTGCCTGACCTCTTTATAACTAGCATAGATTTTCCCAGATGATTCTTGATAGCTGTTGGGTCTTGCATTGGGAATGGGGGTTGATAAGCTTTCCTTCTTGAATCTATTTTTTACAAGGTCATGAGTGAGTGGCACCATCTTTAGTTACTGCATTTTTTTGTTTTTTTCTAGTTTTTTTTTTATTTGTTTTTGGGTTTTCTGTTTTGTTTTTTGTATGTTTGTTTTTTTGCTGTGATGAAACACTATGACCAAGGCAACTTATATAAAGAAGCTTTTAATTGGGAGATTGCTTAGAGTTTCAGAGAGTTAGTTCATGATCAACATGGTAGGGAATATGGCATCATGCATTGGATCAGTAGCTGAGAGCTCACATCTGATCTGCAAGCTGTAGACAGAGAGGGAAAAACTGAGACAGGCTGAGACCGGTCTTGGGCCTGGCATGGACCTGGCATGAGTTTTTGCAACTTCAGAGCCCACCTCCAATGACACATCTCCTTCAATGTGACCACACCTCCTTCCCAGACAGTTCTACCAATTGGGGACCAAACATTCAATCATATGACTTTATGGGGGCCATTCTCATTCAAATTACCACAGGTAGCAAACACCCATGATCAAAAGGAGGATCAAGTTCATATAAGTATCTGCCTTTACCTATGTTTAACCTGAGACCTGACTAGACTTGGGGTGACCAACTGCTTGGAAGCCTATCACGTCCTCTGTTATTTTTAGGCTGTGGTAATGAGAAGGCCCTATGGATATGGTGTGTCCAAACTGCAAGGGAACATCCCATGGGATATTGGGTCCTTACCTCCTGTCAAAAGGGCTGAGGGTCCAATTCTGCCCAGTGTGTGAGAAGGCAGCTGAGGGACAACCTTGGAAGAATCTTGGAACTAGTTTGCCCCTTCTACAGAGAGATAGAGAAGAAAGAAACTCTATATCCTCTTGTCCATTTAGATGGACATGCATGACCAGTCTGTCACAGATTCTTAACTCAAAACATCACATAAATTCCGTGATAGAGTTTCTAAGGGACTCTCCAATTTCCCTCTGAAACTTCACATGCTGGGCCTACTAGCCCATTTTCACCCACAGCTGACAGGCAGGGTTGGTCCTCCACAGGTTTGGTTCCCATCACATTCCTATCTGATGTCCAGATGGGCAGGCTGAAGCTCTTGGTAGTTTCAGACCCATGACATGGTTTGAGTCTAGTGTCATCCAACCAAAACACGTTGCATGCAGCTCATGGGTCCTGGCTATCAAGGTTTGAGGCGTGTAATGGGCCTATATTTGGGCCACTGCTACTATGCCCATTTTCTACAGAAATGGCTTTTAAGATTCACCTTCCTTATTATATCTCACTGGATAGCCATGAGGCCAAGTGTTCACAGTTACATGTAGAGCCTGTAACATAGAAAGTAGTCACAGAGGGTGAATTCTCAACAGGGAGACGTCTGAAGCTGTCTCTGGTGTGACAGAGGGTGACTGTCTTCTGATATCTCTTGGCCATTGTGACGAGGCCAAGGGCAGCCCAGTGGTTGGTTTCAGAGGTGAAAGGACAGTGTTGGAAACTGAAACCAGATGCTGCACCCCCTAGGGGGATCACTCCAGGTGCTCAGAACAGTGGCCTGACTTAAGTCACCAGACTAACTAACCCCTTATTCTCTTGAGAACAGGAAAGTGACAGCTTTTTACATTCGCAGCAGGGAGAACGCTAAGGCTACAAGTCTAGGCTGGGCATTTTATAGGGTCCTGGGTCCCCCCTTTCCCCACTGCCCATTTAGATGCCAGAGTGCTGGGATTATAGGGGCACTGGAGATTGAACCCACAGCTTCATGCATGATTGGCAAGCATCAAGTGAGCTATGTTCCCAACCCTCTGTTTTCTTAGGACACAGTCTAGTGTGGCATCTCTGGCTAAATGTCAAATCTTTTTTTTTTTTTTCATAAAGATTTATTTTTATTTTATGTGTATGAGTATTCTTATTTGCATACCACATGCATGCAACACCAACAAAGGCTGGAAGAGGGCATTGGAGTCCCTGAAACGGGTTTCAGAGGGTTTTAAGCTACCATATGGGTACTGGAAATTCAACCTGTATCCTCAATCTTCTTGCCTCAGCCTCCCTAAGTGCTGGGATTATAGGAATAAAACACCACACCCAGCTAAGATTTTATTTTAATTATCATTAGTCTCTAAATTTTTGTTTTTAAAATTTTCTCTCATTCCTTTTCCCCTTGAATTTTTATAACAAATTATATTAGAATATAGTGTTTGGGCATGGTGGGTCATGTCTGTAAACCCAGCACTTAGAAAACTGAGACAGAGGGACTGCTGAGAGTTCAAGACCCTTGGTGGCTATGTAGGCTACACTGAGGCAAAGCTAGGTGCTTTGTGGTACCTTGTCTTGAAAAGGGAGGGAGGGAGGCAGGAGGAAGGACGGCTGGAAGAAAAAGGCATAATACAAATACTCTTACTAAAGGCTAAGTAATTGAGGAGGTGGCTGTGCTGGCTAGTTTGTGTTAGCTTGCTACTGATCAGTTCCCTAGGAAGAGGGAACCTTAACTAAATAATTGCCCTCAGCCAATTGCCCTGTGGTCATGTCTGTAGGGGCATTTTCTTGATTGATGATTAATATGGGAGGGTCCAGCCCGCTGTGGGTGATGCCTCCCCTGAGCAGGTGGTTCTGAGTTGTATAAGAAAGCAGGCAGAGAGCCTGGCAGTGATGGCCTTTAAGTCCCAGCACTCAGGAGGCAGAGACAGGTAGATGTCTGAGAGTTATGAGCCCAGCCTAGTCTACAGAGCAAATTCCAGGATGGGCTCCAAAGCTACAGAGAAATCCTGTCAAGACCCCCCCCAAACAAATAAACAAACAAACAAAACCCTCCAAAAAACAGGCAGGCGGAGAAGCTAGTGAGCAGTGCTCCATGGCCACTGCATGACTCCCCTTGATGACGAGCAGACAGCTGTAAGCCAATAAATTCTTTCCACAACGGTGTTCATTGCAGCAGCAGAGAAACAAACTGGACAGTGGATATGAGCTTTTGCACCCCTGACTATTTTACAGGCGTTGAAGAAGAAGAAAAGGCTGCAGAGATGCATAAGATGAAATCTGCCACCCCGGCAAATCGGATGAGCGTGGATGCTGTAGAAATTGAAACACTCAGAAAAACGGTGGAGGATTATTTCTGTTTTTGCTATGGTAAAAGCACAATGCTCTAAAGTTTGAGAAAAGTACATTACATGATGATATTTTCTTCTCTTTAAAAAAAATTGTGTTGGCGTGTACACACGTGCATTTGTGGGTGTGAGAGCTTTCATGTGAAGGTCTGGACAAGTTGATGGAGTTGGTTTACCTTCTTTATGTGGATTGGGGGACTGAACTCAGGTTTGTGCAACAGTTACCGTCTCTTCCGCTGGGCAGTCTCCCTGGCCGATAAGACACATTTTCTAAGTGGTGGATTTTGTAATTGTTTTGACATTCATATAACAATTTTTTTTACAAATTGACTACATTAATTGGTGAATTTAAGAGATTAAGTCAAAACAATTTAGACAACTGTAACTTATTTATTTTTACCATTATTGGGCTGGCATGGTGGCATGTGAGTGGACCTCTGAATTTCAGGTCACTCTGCTCTACATGGTGAAAGTCTGTCTCAGAAGACAGGAAGGAAAAAAAGAGTCAACTACAAATTTTATTGTTCTGTTTGTATATTCATGGGAAGGGTGTGCATGCATGGCATGGTGTGCATGCAGCGGTCAGAGGACAGCTTTGGAGTCAGTTCGCCTACATTACGTGGTTCTGTGTTCAACAAGGATTGCATGGCAAGATCCTTTTCCCTTTGAGCCAGCCGTTCCACTGGCCTGAGAGTTGCTTGTGTTTGACGTCAGTGCTGGCCCTCCACTCTCTCTGCACTACCACTCTGCATTTGCTACAGCGAATTGTACTGTCATCATTATAATTTAGGTCTAGGGTTGATCCCAGAACCTCACTAAGAAATCATTTGACAACTGAGGTGCACTCCATCCTTAGCCTTATTTATTTTATGGTAAGACAGGCTCAATGATTCTCATGCTGGCTTTGAACTCTCTTCAGTTCAGACAGGCTTTGAACTTTTCTTTGATTCTCCTTCCTCAGTCTTCCACTTAGCTGGGCTTATAGAGACACCATACTGGCTAGAGTGAGGCAAGTCGTGCACTTTGTGTTCTGGCCCTTTGGATTGACGTCAGCTTCTGGAATTCGCTGACATGGGAATGGAGTGTTAAAGGTTCTGAACGCTATTTGAAATAGTCTTTTAAGTTACTGTTGAAGTCAGACACTGTGACAAAAATACAGAATTCCACTTAATGATTTTTGGTGAGCTCTTTTTATTTTGTTGTGTTGTTTTATTTTGTCAGACAGCCTTTCTCTGTGTAGCCCTGGCTGTCCTGGAACCCACTCTGTAGACCAGGCTGGCCTGCAACTCAGAGATTTGCCTGCTCCTGCTGGGATAAAAGGAGTGGTCCTCCATGCTCAGCTTGTGATAAGCTCTTGATGAGTAACTTTTCTTTATGTGTTTGTGGAGTGGGGAGAGGTATGTGTGTAGATATGTACCTGGTGAGTGCATGTGGAGGTCACATGTCTTTGTCTTCATGCTCTACCTTATATTTCTTTTAAAAGTTTTTTTTTTTTTAATATTTATTTATTGTGATTGTACACACCCGTGCGTCTCTGTCCATGCATCCCACAATGTCATGTGTGGAGGTGAGAGGCTGAACAACTTGTAGATGTTGGTTTTCTATTTCTACCATGGGGTTCTGGGAATTTTGAGCTCAGGTCCTTAGGCTTGCTGAGCTATCTTGTCAATACTCCTTTACTTTTAAATTTTTTTTTATTTGTATGACTTGTTTTATCTTCGTGTGTGTGTGTGTGTGTGTGTGTGTGTGTGTGTTGTGTGTGTGTGTGTGTGTGTGTGTGTGTGTACCATGTGTGTGTGCCTGTTGTCTGTGGAGTCCAGAAGAGCATGTTTGATCCCTTGGAACTGGCCTATCAGATGATAGTGGGCAGCATGTTGTGGAATATTAGTTTAAGATGTGTTACATTCATTTATGCTGTGGAATATTTGTTTAATGATGCAAAGATGTGTTGCTTTCTTTTGGGTTGCATTTGTTTAACTCTGTAAAACTGTGTGCTTGCCTGCCTAAAACACCTGATTGGTCCAGTAAAGAGCTAACCAGCCAATAGCTAGGCAGAAGAGGGATAGGCGGGGCTGCCAAGCAGAGAGAAATCTAGGCTGAAGAGAAAAGAGTGAGGAACGAGAAAATGAAAAGGAGAGGAGGACACCAGGGTCCAGCCACATAGCCAGAATAAGAAGAAAAGAAAGGTAAATAGAGTAAAGAAAGGCAAAAAGCCCAGAGGCAAAACATAGTTAAAGAGAAACAGGATAATTTAAATTAGAAAAGCTTGCTAAAAACAAGTCAAGCTCAAGCTGGGAATTCTTGAATTCAAGTGTGTATTTATTTGGGAGTTGGGAAGCTGGCTCCCAAAGAGTTAAAAAAAAAAGAAAAAAAGAAAAACACAACTATAGTGGCAGTGTGGGTGTTAGGAATCAAACTCTGGTCCTCTGGAAGAGCAGTGCTCCTGTTGCCTCCACCTTTTTTATTTTTATTTTTTTTTGGTGTTTTGAGACAGGGTTTCTTTGTGTATAGCTCTGGCTGTCTTTCCTGAACTCCCTAGAGCAGGCTGGCCTCAAACTCAGGAGATCTGCCTGTCCCTCCTCCTGAGTGCTGGGATTAAAGGCATTTCCTTTTTGAGACAGATTGTAGAGAATCTGGAGCTCACTAATTGCATGGACTGGGTAGCCAGTGAATCCCGTGATTCCTTTTAATCACCACTGGGATTATAATGAGCCTACCCTGCTCCACTTTTTCTATGGGTGCTGGAGATCCAAATTTGGGTCTTAATGGTTAAATGGCCATCACTTTTCATACTGAGTTATCTTCCCAGCCGCAGTGATTCAGTTCTCAGTGGTGACGTGGGGTCACAATAATTCCATGTCTTCCTCCCACAGGGAAAGCTTTAGGCAAATGCACAGTGGTCCCTGTGCCGTATGAGAAGATGCTACGTGACCAGTCAGCTGTGGTGGTACAGGGTCTTCCCGAGGGCGTTGCCTTCAAGCACCCTGAACATTACGATCTTGCAACCTTGAAGTGGATTTTGGAGAACAAGGCGGGGATTTCGTTCATCATTAAGAGGTGAGGTGCTTTCTCCTGTGTTTCTCACACATTTTGTACATCCACTTTGACCGAATCTGCAATTGTTTAATTGTTATTTGTGTCACTGCATATGCTAGTCTTGTGTTTTCATACATGGCTTCATGTTTTGTTTTCATGCAGACCTTTTCTTGAGCCGAAGAAACACCTCGGTGAGTACATTTCCTTGTTTACACATTAGCTTCCTGAAATTCTTCGATTTTCTTTGAGTCTATCATGTAAAACATTCTCTTTTTTTCTTTTTTTCTTTGAGACAGGGTTTCTCTGTGTAGCTTTGTAGACCAGGCTGGCCTTGAAATCATAGAGATCTACCTGCCCCTGTCTGCCGAGTACAGGGACTAAAGGCATGTGCCACCACCACCTGGCTTGATATAAACATTCTTGAGTCAGGGGTAGTAAGCAACTGTGGCAGCTCACTGACGTGAATACATGGGGTCTATGTAGTGCTTCGTGTGTCCATTAACTGGGTCTCTCTCTCTCTCTGCTAGATCCTGAGTGATTTATTTGCTTGATGTGTGTCACTGGAAGGCAGAGCAGCGTGTGTTCATCACTGAATGTAGTATGGGCACCTTTTGAGAGTTACTCATGTATTAAGAGGTGTCATGTCAATGGTTATCGTGTGACCATGATCAAAATATAACATCTACATGTAAGAGCAGCCCAGAGGAGTTGAGGAAGATCACTGGAGGGCGATTATAACAGGACTTTCTCTAGGGTGATCTGGCCATTCCTCTTGATTAAGTCAGGAGACAGTGGTACCTTTAAGCCAGATCTACTTGATATGCCATGCTTTCTTTTGTGTATGTGTGTGTGTGTTTGTTAAAGTTTTATTTTTATTTATGAGTGCGAGTGTATGTGTGCGTGCGTGCGTGCGTGTGTCTATTGAGGCCAAAAGAGAGCATCAGATTCCCTGGAACTGGAGTTCCAGGCTGAGAACTGAACTCAGGTGCACTGCAAGAGCAATATGCACTTTTAACCTCTGTAAGGAGTCTCTGGGCCCCTACTTGAGATACTTTAAAGGTGATACTCAGTACCACGGGAGACCTTCCTTTTCTCTCGCTCTCTTTTTCTTTCTTCTTCTTTTTTTTTCGAGACAGGGTTTCTCTGTATTGTTTTGTAGCCTGTCCTAGACCAGGCTTGCCTCAGAAGCCTGATCTTCCTGGTAGGTGTGTATAACCATGTGTGTAACCACATCTGACTTACAGATATTTTCTGTTAAATGAGAAAAAAAGTTAACTTGATCAGTTTTATCAAGGTAAAATTGACATACTTAATCTATTTTAATTGTAAACTAGATCATTTTTAGTAAATGTACATTCTAACCATTTGAAATCAGGGCTGGGGACACAGCTAGTGGCAGTCTTGGTTCAAGTGTGGGAGGCTGAGTTCAGTGTCCCACACTGGAAAAACAACAATAAGCTGCTTTTTTTTTTTTTTTTTAAACAAATGTTTGTTATGTATATTGTGTTCTGCCTGTACCCCAGAATGCAGCATCAGATCTTATTGTAGACGCTTTTAAGCCACCATGTGGTTGCTGGGAATTGAACTCTGGAAGAATAGCCAGAGATTTTAACGTCTGATCTGTCTCTCTAGCCCTTGTTTGGTTATTCTGTGCCAGAGGGGCCTCACAGTCATAGACTTCCAGCTTCTCTGGTGCTAGGATTGTGGGTGACACCATAATGAGTTCAGTGTGTATTCTTGTATTTTTTCCAGTTCTATGAATTGTTTTGTGCTTGCTTGATGTTGTTGTTTTTTTGTTTTGTTTTTAATTTTGTGTGTATGGATGCCTGCATGTTTGTCTCTGCACTACGTGGTGTCTGGTACCTGAGGAAGCCAGAAGAAGGCATCAGGTTCCCTGGGACTAGAGTTCCCTGTGGTTTTTAAGGCAGTTCTTGTAGGTGCTGGGAATTGAAAATAGGATCTCAGGAAGAGCAACCAGTGCTCTTAACCACTCAGCCATCTCTTCAGCACATTTTCGTGGTAGTTTCACTTTTTTGTGTTTGTTTTTTCAAGACAGGGTTTCTCTGTGTCACAGTCCTGGCTGTCCTGAAACTCCCTCTGTAGACCAGGCTGGCTGTGAACTCAGATCCACTGGCCTCTGCCTCCTGAGTGCTGGCATTAAAGGCATGCACCACCACCACCTGGCTAGTAGTTTTACTCTCATGTGTTGGCACCATGCATCCTTCTGTATACTTACATAGCTGTTCAGATGCCAGAGTTAGTTGATGCTGGCTTATGCCACTCTCAACCTTATGTTTGGGACACGGTCTCTGCTCACCGACAGATTGGTGAACTCTGGACTCTGCCTGCTTCAGCTTTAGCTTCTTAAGAGGGTACAGGGAATCTCAACTTGGGTCTTCCATGCTTGTATTACAGATCCTTAAGCTACGGAACCATCTCCTCAGCGCCTACTTTTACATGGAAAAATTTAAATTTATTTCATGGCAGGGAAGGCATATGTGTCAGAGGACATCTTGCAGGAATTAGTTTTGTCCATCATATGAATTCTAGAGCCCAAATTTGGGTTGTCAGGCTTAGCAGCAAATGCTGTCACCTGCTGGGCTGCCTCCCAGGGTCTAGTCTTACCATTTAGAGGAGATGGCTTTTCCTCTTTAGTCACTTGTGCTCTGGATGTCTTTCTTCTGACGAGCTGTCTTTTGGACGGGGAAGTGATTGAGTGCACAGGGCTTGCGCATCACTCGTGCTGCCAACAAAGGGAAAACATCACCAGACCTTGGGGCATGGACATTTGCCTCGCAGGTATGACAGCTTTTTAGCTCCTGGATCTAGGTCTGTAGTCTCCCCTTTCCAGTGGTGCTGGGAGTGGAACCCAGCATGTCAGTGCCAGTCAAATAAATGCTCTACCGAGCGACACCTCCCAGCCTATTTTGGGTTTGTATGGTATAGAATGTAAAGGCATAGATTTGTCTTTGCGTCTGGGTGTCCAGTATTCCAGAAGCAGTCAGTGAAGAGCGCACTCCCACTCTCTTTCTGTGTTGTCCTGGTAACTTTGCTGGGAGTCAGCTGACCCAGACTCTATTTCTGTGTTTTCTTCACAGCAAATGTGTGAGTGGAGAAAGTATCCTTCTCCTTCCTGCCGCAGTGTGTCTTTTGTTTCTTACTCTTTGGTCTGGTTAGGGTTAATACTGAATACTAGTGTCTGTAGTGGATGTCACCTTGATGTTCATGTTAGCAGAGAACAGTCTTGTCACCTCCATGCTGTTCTCCAAGTTAGGCGAATATTCCTCTTTGACCATTAAGGGGGTAAAGCATCAGTGTGTGTGGGCCTTTTTTAAGACTGACTGAAAAGAAGCAGGGTTGTGGCATAGGCTTGTAATTCCAGCATTCAGATAGCTGAAGCAGGAGGATGGAATGTTTGAGGCCAGCACTGACTTCATAAAGAAAAATTCAGGGTGGGATCTTTTTGAGTTCAAGGCCAGTCTGGTCTACAGAGGGGAGTTCCAGGACAACCAGGACTATACAGAGAAACCTTGTCTGGAAGCAGCCCTCCCCCCCCCCCCCCAAAAAAAAAAACCATAAAGAAAAATTCAGAGTATTTGTTATGTTAGAAGTTTAGATTATGACTACAAAAGTGTCACAAACGGCTTGCAGGACAGCAAGTAAAAGGTCTGATGACCTGAATGACATCCCTGGGACCCAGATAAATGAGCTGCATGCGTTGGAAGGTATTTGCAATGCCTTTGCTGTGAAATGGAAGGCAGAGGTGGGGAAATGCGGAAGCCAATAACAAGCCCAGTAGTCCTGCGTATACAGAGCAGCAGAAGAAAAATAGGAGGAAGACCCTGCTTCAGTGAGGTGTCCTCTGACCTCCTGTTGAGAGGCGCACTTAGACACATGCTCGTGTACACACCTGGTGAGAGGGAGGAATGGCATGTACTGTGAGTGACTTGGAGCTTGTTTCTGATGTGTTCATTGTGGTACGGCTGTGCCAGCTAAGGAGCATCCCTTACTTTTTGGGCTTTTGTTAGGAGTGATCATTTTTGTGATCAGTCTTTTACTTAAGATAGTGGGAGCAGTCAATTAGATTTTCATCCTCGCCATCAAGCACGACACCTTAAGCATGTCAAGCACATGGTGTGTCAGTGACTTACGTATCCAACCCCTATTTTTTTATTTTGTGTGTTGTGTGTATGTGTGTTTGTCTCTGTGTAAGGGTTCACCTAGGTGTGTGTACACAGATGTGGAGGCCAGAGATTAACAAACAAGTATTGTCCTCTATTGTGTTTCACTTTAAATAAAGAATAATTGAATTTACTTATTTTGAGTGTGGGTCTGAGTACATTTGTACCACAGCGTGTGTAGGCCAGAGAGCCTTATTTATTTGTTTATGTTTATCTGGATGCTTATTTGTTTATGTTTATTTATCTGGAAGCTTATTTAGAGACACTCTTGTTCTATAAAGTAAAGATCCTCTGTCACAACCTCCTGGGCAACAGGAACTCACTCTGTAGACCAAGCTGGATTTGAACTCACAGAGATCTGCCTGCCTCTGCCTCTGTAGTGCGGGAATCAAAGTCATGTGCTACCATGCCTGACTAAAATAAGCTTGTTTATTTTTTACAAATCAAGTATCTAACTTATTTTCAGATATAGGGGTGGGATGGGGTCTGGTTGTTTCTATATTTTTTTTCTGACAGACATTTATATGGCATCTGATGAGCTTTAGCTCATGATCCTTCTGCCTTATTCCCCTTAGTGTTGTGATTGCAGAAGGGCCATCATGCCCACCTAGGGATCTGATTGAATTTAAAAATTAGTTCTTTTGGAGTTGGTCATGTGATTGATGTTAGGGAAGGGTGAGGCAGGGAGATCATTTCTTGTTGTGCTCTGTAGAGTGAGTTCATGGCCAGCCTGGGCAACTTCATGGAATATGTACCAAAATAAGGTATAACCAGTAGGATGGTCTGAGCTCTATCCGAGGGACTCTCACAGTGGTAGGAGAGAACCAGTTTTTGCACGTTGTCCTCTGACCTCCAAGCTGAGGTCCATGCATACCACCTGCCCCATACTCAAACACACCAGTAAATATATTTTTAGAAGTCAAAGAAGGGCTGGGCATGGCAGTGCACGCCTTCAATCCCAGCACTCAGGAGGTAGACACAGGTGGATCTCGATGAGTTTAAATCAGCATGGTCTACATGGTAATTTCCAGACCAGCCACAGTGATGTAGTGAGATCCTGTCTCACAAACCAAATGAAAATCAAAAAGGTAAAACATGGAGAAAGAACTGGAGACAGAGTCCTGATGGAGCACTTGAGGAGATACAGGTTCAGTCCTCAACAGCTAAAACAAAACAAACAACATGTTACTTTCATGCTTAAGGCCTTTTAGTGCCTTCTGGAGGTGTAATTGATACGTAGTGAACTAGAGTTAAAAGTACACAGTGTGTGTGCTATAGGACCCATCACCACAACAAGATCTATTTCTTTCATCCCTGGCTCCTGCCTGTTGTATGCTCAAGCTTTCATGGAATCTTTTCCTGTCCTTGTAGTTTTACTGGTACATCCCATGCCTGGTGCCCACAGAGGTTAGAACAGGGCATAGATTCCTTTGGACCTGGAGTTTCGGATGGTTTTGAGCCATCATATGAGTGCTGGGAACCAAACCCAGGCCCTACAAGAACAACAGCTGCTCTTAACCATTAAGCCACCTCTCCATCCCCAGCATTTCCAGATTTTTTTCATGAATAGAATGATAGTTTGTTTGCCTTCTTATTTTGAAATAGTTGATTCTCATTTTACTGTTGTGTTGTGTGCATACCTTCCTGTGCCTCCACCAAATACATTTTAACAAATATTACAAACAGACCTCTCTCTGTAGCCTGGGATTCACCGAAACCTGCCTGCCTCTGCCATCCCCCCTCCGGAACTAGCTCTGTAGACCAGGCTGGCCTCCAACTCCGAGATTCGACTGCCTCTGCCTCCCGAGTGCTGGGATCAACGGCCTGTGCCACCACAGCTGACAGTCATTTTAATTGCATTATAATTCAACATTTGAAAGAGTACCACAAGTTGGGCAGCTGATCATGCTGTGGTATGTGTCTCTAACACCAGCTCTCTTAAAGTGAGATGGAAGGCAGAGAATCCTTCTGTGAATACTTCCATCACATCTCGCAAAAGTCCCCACACTGAGGTGGACCCACTGACCTTACATAGGGTCACATTTGCATCAGCATTCTTATTGTATGCCACTCAAGAAATGTTTTATTTCTGTGTTCAGCTCATTGACGGTGTGTGTGTGTGTGTGTGTGTGTGTGTGTGTGTGTGTGTGTGTGTGTGTGTAATGAAAAGTGGATGAAGGAGCTTAGAGGCTGTCTGTGTTTGCACGTGTCCCAGCCCCACCTCAAATCCCCCACAAGCCAGGGCAGAGAAGTTCATGCCTTTAATCCTGAACTGTGTGAGGTGAGAGATTGTCCAGACTTGAAGGCCAGCCCAGGTGACGTAACCCTGGCTACAAATACAAAACAGCAACAACAAAAGGAGTTGGATGTGGGCTTCGTGGTGGGGCACACTTAATCCCGGCAATTGGGAGGCAGAGGCAGCTGGATCTCTGAGTCTGCCCGGCCTGGTCTACAAATCAAGTTTCCAGTACAGCCAGGACTGTTTCACAGAAATACCCTGTCTTGGAAAGACAAAACAAAACAAACAAAAAAGTTGGGGAATTGTTTGGAAATATTAAAACATTAACCATACTTGGACTGTTGTTAAACTTGAATGTCACTGGCTTTTGTTTGTAGGTGGCCGAGTGATGGCATCAGATACTGAGCGGACCATCCTGTCCCCCAGTGGAAGGTAAACCATCTCTCAGGAGCACTGTAGTGCCACATGCCCCCGAGTTGCCAAAATAGCAGACGATCTCTTCCAGAGTGCCCTGTGCAGTTGAACACTTGGTGGCAAAAATGCAAATCTCGTTTTTGAGAAAAAGCCTTACTTTCTAATAGCACAGAATAGTCTCCTAAGTACTGGCATTACAGGCATGTGGCACCAGGAATGTAGGTTTGACTCAGTAGTTGTGCGCTGTAGTACTTCCTGTGTAAGGCTGGACGTCAGGGAAGCAAGTGGCTCTCACAGTTTCATCCCATGATCCAAGTTTCTTCCTCCTTTCAGTTGTGGCCCCATCAAAGTGAAGACTGAACCCACAGAAGATTCTGGTATGTACTAGTACTCTTAGAATTTATTGTAACAGTAGAGTATTTCCCTTAGTTGAGGAGTTTCTATTTTGAGTTGCTCGTTAATATGTTTTGTTATGCTGACCCGACTGGCCTCTTATAAGCCTCCTGCCTAGGCATGTGTTAATCTACCCAGTTTCATTGTAGGAGGGGCCCCTAAAGATTTATTTACAATTAATAATTAATTTTGTGCATGTGCCTGTATATAAATATGGAATATTTGTTTGCATGGGTGGGAGGTTGTGTGCCTGTGCATGCTTCAAGGCCAGAAGAGGGCATCCAGTGTCTCCTGTTCTAACGAGTACTTTGAGGCAGGGTCTCTCGGAACCTAGGCTGGCCGTCTTGGAAGCTCAGTCATCTTGTTATTGCCTCCTCCTGTAGAGCTGAGGTTATAGGCATTGGCCGGTTTGGTTCATTTATCATGCCCGTTCTGAGATACTCTAAGCTCTGGTGCTTAGGATCAGGTAGAAAATATTCCAAACCACCTAGCTGTCTCTCTAGTTCCCTCACTGTGGTTTGAATTTGTAATTTCCTTATGGGAGATGAGGAGACGAGGCTGAACATTTCTTTCGTGTACTCATTAGACATTCCTGTGTCTTCTTTGATTACATGTCTATTTAAATGCTGGTGTGTGTGTGTGTGTGTGTGTTTGTGTGTGTGTGTGTGTGTGTGTGTGGAGAGAGAGAGAGAGAGAGAGAGAGAGAGAGAGAGAGAGAGAGAATGTGAGAGACAGATAGTGGGGGGGGCAATTCATCCAGGCACATGTGTGCTGTGGTGTGTCTATTGAGATCAGGCACAACCTCAAGTGTTGGTCTGAGCATTTTGCTACTGCATAGGCCAGACTCTCTGACCAGGGATTTCCAGGGATTCTCTGCCTTCCATCTCACTTAAGAGAGCTGGTGTTAGAGACACATACCACTGTGTCCAACTTTATATGGTTCTGGGGATGCAAACTCTAGTTTTTATGCTGTGTGATTTACTCAGTGAGTTCCTTCCCCAGCTCCTGTTTGCTCTATTTTTAACCTGTGGTTATTGAGTTTTTTTCTCCAGTTGTCAGAAGTTCTCCATATTTTTTGGATACAAGTCAGAAATCTGGTCTTGCAGATGTTTCTTATATCCTATGCTTGGTCTTTTTATTTTCTTTTATGGTATCTTTGAACCTCAGAAAATAATGAATTGTGGTTACTTTGTTTTCAAGATTGGGTTTCTTTCTTCTTATTTTATTTTTAAGATTTTAAAACATGTTTTACTCTTTTAATTCTCCTCTCCCTATCTCCTCCCCCCGCCTTTTTTTTTTTTTTTTTTTTTTTTTTTGAGACAGGATCTCTTTCTATGTAGCCCTGGTTGTCCTGGAACTCTTTATGTATACCAGGATGGCCTTGGACTCATAGAGAACTGCCTACTTCTTCCTCTCCATGTCATGAGATTAAAGGCGTACTCTACCATGTCTGGTTTAATTTATTTAAATTTTTTCTTTTTGAAGTTATAATTACATTACTTCTTCTTTTCCTTTCCTCCTCTATACTCTTCCATATACCTTGCCTTTCTCTCTTTCAAATTCAGGCCACATTGTTATTACACACACATTCAGTCTCTCTCTCACCCCTAAATATAATGTTCTCAGTCTGTATAATGTATGTTTTAGCTGAGAAGACTGTTTCTTTCTGATCTCAGTATTCCGTAGTTGCTTGTAGTTCTTTGTATAGGGTTGAGGTCTCATGGGTGTTACAATTTTTTTAAACTTAATTTTCAAAGTTAGCATTCAAGCTGGTGGTTTCTCTGTAGCATTTTTTGTTTTTAAATAAAATAATTTTTAAACCTGGAATGGTGCTGTACATCTTTAATCCCAGCACTCAAGAGGCAGACAGCCTGGTCTACAGAACAGGTTCTAGGACAGCCAGGGCTATACAGAGAAACCCTGTCTCAAAAGCAAAACAAAAAAAATTAATTTATCTATTTTGATTAAAAAATTGTATGTTGGCTGGAGAGATGGCGTAGCAGTTAAGTACACTGGCTGCTTATCCAGAGGACCCAGGTTCTATTCCCAGTACACATGGCAGTACATCTGTAACTCCAGTTCCAAGGGATCCAACACCCTCCCCACACAAAGGTACACATGCAGGCAAAATGCCAATGCACATAAAATAAAAATAAATAAAATTATATGTATATTTGTATGTCTCTGTGTATCTATGTGAATTGAGTGCAGTGTTTATAGTGACCAGAAGAGGGCGCCAAATTTCCTGGAGCTAGAATTACAGGCAGTTATGAGCTGCCCAATGTAGGTGCTGTGCACTGAACCCCAGGACCTCTGGAAGAGCAGTGCACACTCTTAACCTGTGAGCCATCTCTCCAGTCCTGTCACTGTGGCGTTTCATACAGATACCATTACAGCTTCCTCATCCCCTCCTCCTTAGTACCACTTTCTACCCCCCTGTCCTGTTTCTGTTTTATTGTCATTTGGAGACAGCATGGCTCTGTGGCTCTTACTGTCCATTCATCCTCCCTCAGCCTCCCATGTGCTGTAATTAAAGGTCTGCCTCTCTGAACCAGACACAAGTTTATTTTTTATTTTCTTTTTTACCTAGACGTCAACAAAGCTTTGCAGTTAGGTTTCTTGTTAGGATTTCTAGTGTTAGCTCTTAGGGTTGGTCTGTGGGATGGTGAGATTGTCATCAGGCATGCTGGGAGGTAAGAGCATATATTACTCAGCTTGTGTGGATGTTGAAGACCTTCCTGCTCTACTGAGGGACTTGAGTCTCCATCAGAAGTAGAGGAGTTTTACCTCACTCTCCTTCCTCATCCAAGAGCAGTGGGCAGCCATGTCCCTCTGGTACCCAGTGTTCTAAAGTTTCCTTTTTCCTGATTGGACAAGACGAGGTATCTGTGTTTCTCTTTCTCTCACCCTTTCCCATAGAATTAATAGATTTTTGCTGCGAAGTTTGTTCAGGTTGGTCAGTCGGTTGGGTCTGTCTGTCAGTGGCCGAAACCTCGACTTGGTTTGGGTTGCAGATGCTTTTCCTTCAATACCTCCCTGATAAGTGTTTGCCCTTCAAAGCCTTTAAATGTGTAAGGATTGAATGTACAGAGCCCTGGAACTGTGACCTACTGGAGACTGTCACTTGTTTTGTAGGCATTTCTCTGGAAATGGCCGCTGTGACAGTAAAGGAAGAGTCAGAAGATCCTGATTACTATCAGTATAACATTCAAGGTAACAACTGTCTAATGCAGTCTTCCTTCCCGACACTTGCTGGCGGCCTTTGGCTCTCTGAGCAGATCCCGTTCTTTGCCACGGTGCCTGTTCCTAGTTTCCGTTGCAGTCAGGAGAATGAGAGAGTTCTGGTCCGCATCCGTGTCTCCACTTGTATGGTCAGTCTGGTTCATCGTTGCAGTTTAAATGTGGCCTGGTAGCCGGCCCATGCTTGCATTTTCAGCACTCAGGAGGGAGGCCGAGGCCAGCCAGAGATGCACAGGGAGACAGGCCTTGCCTCAAACACAGGGAAATGCCAGTGGCTGCTTCACAAGTTTCTAGTTTGCACTTGCCTGGTAGACTTGATTTTTCTTTAAAAGTGGTAAGCCTTATTAGATGTGCAGTAGGCTACAAATGCACAGAATGGTTCATGGCGTTTTAAGTGTGCAAATATCTGTGTCTTCTGTGTTTTGCTGAGTTTCAGTGACAGTCATTAAAAAAAAAAAAGGTGTTGGGGGAAGGGTGCTTGCATGTGTGGAGGTGAATGGTCAAGCTAGGAGTTGGTTCTTTGCTTATACTGTGTGGCTCCTGGGGATTGAACTTGGATCTTGAGGCTTGGTGGCAAGTGCCTTTCCCCCTAACTTATTTTTTTGGGCTCCACATTTATGTTGACTGTAGTTAGTTTTGGACAGTTTTACTGACTGTGATACAGGACATAAAGGTGAGAAAATCATGAGGATTATTTTTATGGTTTTATAAGTAAAATGTTCAGAGTAGCTAGACTTGATTGTTAGTGTTTGCTCATGAGCTGATCTTTTAAATAAAATACACCACCTGTAGTATTTCTTCCTTGTCATCACCACCACCTTCCCCCCATGCGCACACACATCCTTAACACCTACACTTGGAAGGTGACATTTTATTTATTTGGTATTTTTTGAAACCATCTCTGTCCTGGTACTCATTAAATAGACCAGCCTGGTCTCCGACTTGCAAAGGCCCACCTGCTTCTGCCTCCTGAGTGCTGGGATTAAAAGTATACGCTCTCACTCCTGACCGTAATCATTTTTTATTAGTATGCCTGGGAGTTTGCTTGGCTTGGCTTGAGTCAGGGTGTCGAAAGTCTCAGGCTGTCCTTGAGCCCCTGTGTTGCTGAGGATGGCCTCTAACTTGTGCTGATCCTCTTGCCCCCTCCCGACTGTTGGTTTGGCCATTTGTTGTTCTCATTGATTGTTTCCTTACTGTAGTTGAAGCAGTTAAGCTACAAGTTCAGTTGGCCATTTCCCAGGCAAGTAGAGCAGTGCCTTCTGGGTATTTCCCTTTTTTCTTTCTGCCCTTCTCTGCCTGTCTTCCTCTCTTCTACACTCCCCTTTCTGTGCTGGAGATTGAATTCAGAGCCCTGAGCCACACCACAGCCTTCCCATAGCCCCAGAGTGTCTCTCCTTTATACATGTCCCTTGCATGTACTCTGTGTTGGTGTCTTTGTGAAATTACCTATGTACTATTGCAGACTGTTAAAACGCAGTAGTTCTCAACCTGTGGTTCTGACCCCTTTGGGAATGAATGAATGACCCTTTCTCAGGGGTCACCTAAGACCGTCAAAAAACACGTAATTTATGTTATGATTCATAACAGTAGCAAAATGACATTTTTGAAATAGCAATGAAAATAATTTTGTGGTTGGGGGTCACCATTGCATGAGCATTAAGAAGGTTGAGAACCACTGATCTACTGTTTTCTATAGTGTATTTAGGTGTTTTGTGTTCATGTTTTCTTTTATTGTAAGCCAGAAGCCCCTGCTTTCATCCCCGCAGCAAGATCGAAGTCAGAGGTCAGCCTGGGCGCCATGTAACTCTCTCCTATACAATGGAAACTTACCCATACTGTAAACTGTGTTGCCTAGATCTGTGGCTTTGTGGTGGCTGGAAACTACATTTTCCCTAGTGAATTAATTAACTTTCATTATGGCATCGTCATACATGTGTGTGTTGTGCTTGGACCATAGCCCTGTGACTCTGCTTTGTCCTTTACCCTTGAAGTACCCAAATCTCCTCTCTCCTAAGTAATCCCATTTTCCAAATACTGTTACTAATGGAAAAACTTTGTTAGCTATGAAAGGAGTCTGGACCAGAAAATGCCTTGATTCGCTACTGGTGGTTTACTGTGTATGCCTCTGTGGTGATTGACGGTTACTTATAATAGTGCACTTTCTTCAGAAAGCCTGGGGGAGGTTAACAGTTTTACAGCAATCCCTGTAATGGAAGAGCAAACACTAGGCAGGCGTGTGCAGTCAGTATCAGCCTTTGCTTAGCCAGCACCTCTCTGTTTGGACCACTCAGAGTCTCCATTGCAGACATGCCGTTACCATCCCATCCCATGCTGTCAGCCATCCTCAGTTTCCTTGAACTGTGTACACATACTTTTACCTGAATACACTTTTCCCCATCAACCAAGACCATCCACTAACATCACTTTTTTTTTTTTTTTTGCCTGTTTTTGTTTCTAAAAAGGCCATCATTCCATATACCTCACCCAGATGTGCACTAATATGACCAACATATGCTTTGAAATTCCTTTTGAAGCTTATCTTTGTATTCCAAAGCAGGCCCTTCTGAAACTGATGATGTTGATGAAAAGCTCCCCCTTTCGAAGGCTTTGCAAGGTATCGCCTTTCACTTCTGCTCTCCCACATCCTGTTCGTATTTACTGTTTCTTTATATTGGACAGACTGTTTTAATAATTATAACTATATTACTTTTCCGATTGGAAAAGGAAAAAATGTATTGGCCTTTTTTTTTTTTTAACATAAATGAACTTCACAAGCAAAATTTTTCAAAACCAATTTTCCCTTTTGTGAATCTAGTAATGAATCTCGAAATGGGTACATGACACACTTTCCTATTGAAGGTAAAGTACACTTTATACCTTTATCAGCATAGTCAGCAGTCAGGCTGTTACTGTTGGGTTAGCCATATGAATAGTGCTAAGGCGTGGTGATACTTAGCTTGGGAAGGATTGCAGACTATCACTTGTAAATCCCTGTGCTTAGTAAATGATTTCTTTGGGTAACTTTTGTGCTGTGTTTCCAGACTTGGTCATAGTCTGTTAGTGATGGCATTCCCTTTATCCCTTCTGGCTTTGATCTCATGAGATTTGTTTCCTTTAGCATTACTCTATAATGTAAATATAATTGTCTCTTTCATTTTAATAGATTTTAGTAGTGCAGAGAGGACAAAGGGTCATAGCATGCATGAACCGCCTCCCTAACATACCCTCAGTATCTTAGCCATTCCTGTTGGACGGCTGGCCTCTTCTTCCTTCTCTCATGTTTTGGCTTCACATCTGTTTCTTTTGACTTTACACAGTCAGAGAATTTACAGCTCCATAAATGCAAAAGTTAAGGTAAAAAGGGGATAAGAACATATGTAGAGGAAGCCTGTGGCTCACATTGGCTTGCTAACATAGTGCTGCCTTAGCTTTGAGTTCCGGTGAGTTCCCACTGTAGAGCAAGTGGGAAGCATCCTGAGACAGTCAGAGCATGACGGCATGTGGCACTATGATGCAGAGACTTTGATCTAAACCGCTTACTAGGGCGCTGAGGCACTCCAGGTCAAGTGTACTGATAACCTTGGCCTAACCCTTAGGTGTGCTCTGAGCACGGTTGTCGGGAGACTTGCCGCCCACCCCTCAAGGCTCCTGTGCTGGCAGGTGTCTGTTTTCTTATATGCACCACAGTGTTTCTCCTCTTTTCCTGTCCCCAGCTTAGACACTTAGAGATTGAGGATGCACTTGGGGGCAGCTGTGCACTGGATCCTCAGGGACCGTTTGGTGTCCTGGCTGGTGGCTCTCGTGCTGCGCCTGGTCCTCTTGCTGTAGTAGGATGGCCTGCTCTTCCTGGCTGCCTGACCCAGCAGGCGGCTGGATATATGCCCCATGTCCAGCAGCAGGCAGGTCATTTCCTCAGCTAAAATGCTTTTAAAGTAAAAATAGTCTATAAAATTTTAAGTACAACTTTGATTAAATTATGGGACAGCGTCCTATCATAGTAGAACGGAAAAGTGGGAACATTGCACACATAATAAGACTTTGTTTTGTTTTGTTTTGTTTGACACTTTAAGGCTGTAGGCAAAGAAAGAATTTCTCTGATTTGATGTTTTTGTTTGTGAGTTGTTGGCAGACACGCATGGTACCTGGACTGTAATTGCTTCTTAGATCCCAGCATCCCTCGGCAATGCAGCATGTGGTGACAGTGACTAATACCAAATCCCCAGCCCTGCATAGTCTTGTTCTGGATGTTTGTATTTTCAAAAGTTTTCAGCTTCCAAATAGCAGAGTTAAATATTTCGTCAGAGCTAGAAAACATTGTCTGAATTTATTGCTGAGTTAAAAAAATCTCCTTGTATATGTTTATTATGTGAAATTGTATGGTCACCTAGTTTTTCTTCTTTTACTATTAGTTTTTTTACTGGTTTAGTATATACTGTCCGTTTTCTTTTTAGGAAGCCATCATTCCTCAGAAGGCCACGAAGGAACTGAAGTGGAAGTCCCAGCGGAAGGTTAGGAAAGAAGGGACCTTGAATTTTACCATTTCTGTTGCACGTTCTTCGGAGATGAGATGGTGGTGTTTCGTGCCTTCACGGCCAGCACTGTCATTTTTTAGAGAGGAGCCATGTGGTGGCTCGCTCTGTGCTAACAGGCCTGGCTGTCAGGGTTAGTGAGGCTCTTGGTGATGCCAAACATGTGGGTGTTTGGTTTTTTTTAGCTTTCTTATGCCATGTTGAAAGTACATTGGGGAGAAAAAAAAATTCTAGTTATTTTATTAATTTAGTTAATTTATTATTTTTCAGTATTTTAGAATTATGATGATTCATGGTTGTATACTATTTAACTTTAAAACGTGCATATTTATCTTCCCCAGTTTGCTCATAAAGCAACAGATAACTTTGTGACTGAGAAGTTTTCTATCTCCTCACTGTTGCCGTACCCACAGCTAGCTACCCCAGGAATGGCTGCCACTCAGCTAGCCACTGATTTTCCTTGGCACTCAGAGAACTGTAAAAGGCCGGACGGCACAGCACTAGGGAGTGCCTCTGCTGAGGGGTCGGAGTAGTTCATAGAGGGCTCGGAGCCCTGCAAGGGCTTCATCTCTTGCTTCAGAATCTGTGTTCCTTTCATTAACTGCTGCCTGTAGAACACAGGGGGGCTTACCCTGAAAGTTGGCATTTCTTGTATGTGTTGTTTTATTTTATTTAAAGAATCATGATCTGATCTTTTACCTTCTAGTGAAGGGGTGATCCTAGCAAAAGCTAAGGCTGATCTATGCACATTCAGTGGCAGAAGTAGGCTTCTAGTAGGAATACATTTCTCTTGGAAATTTTGATGTTCTAGCCGGGTGTGGTAACGCGTGCCTGTTATCCCAGCACTTGGGAGGCTGAGGCAGGAGGATCAATCATGAGTTTGAGGCCAGCCTGGGCTACGTGGTAAGTTCCAGGCCAGCCCGGGCTACATGTTGAGATCCTGTCTCAAAATAATAAAACAGAAAAAGAAATTCTTGCGCTAACTTGAGATGTTCTTCATAGGGGATTGTGTGGGGAGAGCCCTGTTGGGCTTGGGGAGGTAATGTGGTACACCTCTGTAGCAGGTCTAAGATTGGGGTGGGTGGTCCTGCTAACAACAGGCCTCTCTGCACAGGACCTGCATGGTTCATCCAGCACTAAGACTGCTTCATGGTTTCACAAGTCTGTCAACACATACTAGGTCTCGGGAGACTTGTTTCTCGTGAAATTCTTCCTGATGTGTTAACAGTGGAGCGCACTGGGGCTCTGCTCTTTATTCCTGTACTAACAACTGACATTGTCTTTGGCAAATCAGTTAATCTCTTAACCTTTGCAAAATGAAAGGCAGCTAATGAAAATTCCCTGCGCTTCCAGCACTAACATTTCCTGTGTACGACGTACGTTTTGTGTAGTAACCCAAAGCCCAGTCATTGAGTCAGCTGCAACCGTGCATGCACTTATCACCGGCTTCCTCTTGATATGAAGGTCTCCTTTGCAAAAAAGTTGGCTGTGGTTTTATTTAACAGTATGAACCACTCATAGGATTCCTGGAAGGAGAGAGGCCATAGTGCCCACACTAGGAAGCATGTTTTTATTTGGCATCCTCCAGTTATAGCAAAGAGACAATTGTGAGTTTGCTGTAACCACATTTCTCCAAGAACACGGGTTCCTAAGTCCACTGATGCAGGTAACTTCGTATTATCTTAACATTATCCAGCGCTTTTCTACATTTTGTTTCCTTTTATCCCTAGTTCTCATTAAGGGTCAAATCTTTTTAATGAAAATGAAATGAATTCAAATGCCAGTTGCATTTTATTGTAGGCTGCTTTGGGAGCACCAGACAGTAAGTGTTGGAGCACATGGAACATGCTGAATAATGAATGTCATTTTAGAATTTTATTTTTTTCAAGATTCTACTCAACATGTCCCTTCAGAAACAAGTGAGGACCCTGAAGTTGAGGTGACTATTGAAGGTTAGTTGTTCAAGCCTTGACTTCAAGAGTTCACTTCTGGTCATGAGCATATGTGTCACACTGAGTATACATCTCATCCATTCTGAAAGAACCTGGGGACAGAGCAGCCCACGCCCCAGCAGGGTTCCCCAGTGGCTCTGGGAGTACTGGGTGACATTTAAGCTGTGCAAACTAGACTTGGCCCGGAGGTAGACCAAACTATGCTTTCTGTCAGTAGTAATTGAGGGCAGGGGGAGGGTGGTGGGGGTGACGACATCCAAACCTCAATCCACTCACAGAGGCAGGTTCCAGGACCTTTTGGGTTATGACAGAAGAAATTTAAGAAAAGTTGGAGGTCCTAGTATATCAGTCAGCAGAGGTGAGGAGAAGGCTGCCCAAGCTGGCCTCAAACTTTTAGGCTTCTGCTGTCGTCTTGCCTCAGTTTCCCAAGTAGCTGATGCTATAGGCATACACCATCACATGGGGTCAGTCAGTAACTTTTAAAGCGAATCCTTCCCAAAATACCACTTACTTGTCTTTTGAAAAGTTTGGAAGCAAAGGGTACAAGTAAAATTTAATGAAATCTCCAGTAGCTAAGTTCCCTTCATACTAATTTATTTTATTTTATTTTTTCACTTTGAGATGGGATTTCACTGTGTATCCCTGGCTGGCCTGGAACTTACTATGTACACCAGGCTCCCTTGTACTCCAGAGAGATCTGCCTGCCTCTGCTTTCTGAGTGTCGAGATTAAAGGCCTGTGTCTTTACGATTTAAAATTTTTTTTTCTAGAGCAGTGTCTCACTATGAGGCCCTGGCTGCCCTGGAATGGCTTTGTAGACCAGGCTCATCTTGAACTCTTAGAGATCTGCCTGCCTGTGAGCCAGTGCTGGGATTAAGGCGTGTATGGCCTTTTCTTCCCTTGAATTCCATTGTCTTCCCATACTCCTCTGTAAGTGCTCCTCACGGTAGTGCCTTCTTATGCAGCACTGGAAGCTAAGGGCTAAAGGTCTCCCCACCCATCCCTTCATCTGGGGACAGTGGCAGGACATTGCTGATAAGAGTATTTATCCACACACGAGTATGCGTGGATATCTGTGCTTCTGCAAATGAGCAGATGCATTATGACACATGTTTTTGTCACGTAGCCCATGCCCACCTCCCCAGTACCACACAATTGGCAGTTCGTTTTTTCCTAACCACAGCATAACTGTTCTTGGTTTGGGAGCTTGGGTGTGCTCTGTCTCCCTCTCTCTGTCTCTCTCTGTGACCTGTCCTCTTGTGTCTCCATTGTACTGAAGATGTTCGCTGGTTTGATAGCTTTCACGTGGTAGAAGAAATCTTTTCATACTTCATGTTTCAATTTTGTAAATTAATGCATAGATTTGTCTTCCTCATTAACATAATTTCATTAACCTGAAAGCTACTTTGAATTCTTTGTAGTCAATTAAAGAATTGAAAATTTGTCACCGTTAGTTAAAAGCCTGTGAGGTGGCTTAGCTGGTAAAGACATTTGTCGCCTAATCCCCTGGAACCACATAGTAAAGGAAGAGAGCACCTGCTACTCTCTGTATCCTAGTGAGGGATGCCTATACCCCTTCCTTCCCAAACACACACAGTAAATGAATAAATGGATTGTAAAACTTTTAAACTAATTGACTTCTAGAAAATGAGATAATAATTAACTTTGTCCTTTATATAGAAATAGGAAAAGTAGGTGCATCTTTGAATTATAGAAATAAAACTTTGGATAAGATGAAGAACCAAGCTGGATCTTGGGTTCTGTTTTTTTTTTTGTTATTTGTTTTGAGACAATGTCTCTGTGTAGCCCTGATGTCCTGAAACTTGATATGTAGACTAGTAGACCAGGCTGGCCTTGGATTCACATAGATCTACCTGTCTCTGCCTCCCAAGTGCTGGGATTAAAGGTGTGTGCCACCATACCTGGCACCAAGTTGATGTACTGTCTGCATTGATTATTCACATAGTCAACCCTGGCTTACAGCGCCAAAGTCGCACAAAAGCACACTGAAAGGATGGGAGAAGGTCCCTACTGTGTATTATGGAGAGAAAGATCTTTGTGAATGAAACCATTGTCAAAGGAAGAGCACAGGCTCCAGAGATGCCCGAGTGCTTGCTGCTCCTGCCCAGGGCCTGCATGCTGCCAACACCACTCCACAGCTTCAGTTTCAAGGATCCAGTGCCGTCTTCTGTACTCCCAGGGCCCAGGCATGCATATGGTGCACATACATTCAGAAGGCAAACATAAAATAAAAATACTAAATCTTAAAACAAATAAATAAATAAAGGAAAAGCATGTCTAGAGAAGAAACCTGGTTTCTTTAGGGGTGTGCTTCTATTTTGAAGAAAGGTTTAAGAAAAATTAACACCCCTGTTGCCTGGGGAGGACTGTTTTCCCCTACTATATCTTTCTCATTTTCCAAGGAGTTTATACATAAGAGAAGAATAAAGAGAAAGAAAAAAAATAAAATACTTGTTTGTCTGTGGTGGTTTACACCCTTAATCCTGGCATTCAGGGCAAAGGCAGGAGGATCTCTGTGAATTCGAGGCTAGCATGGTCTACAGAGCAAGTTCCAGGATGGCCAGGGTTACACAGAGAAACCCAGTCTGGATAAATCAAAAACAACAAAGTCTTGGTCACATTTTATAGTGTCTGACCCTGACACTTGCTGTGTCTGGGAGTGAAGGCTCTTGTTTGTGGTGATTCCTCTGTGGCTAGATAGCAGCTCACAGCTGATGTGTTTGGGAAGCTTTGGAGCTGTGTACTTATACAGGCCTCACTCAGTCTCATGCTTACAGCTGGGGCTTAGGTTGGATGCCTTTCCTTTGTGACATGCAGAGAAGATGCAGGGCATGTGTAGTACACACTCAGTGGTCTCAACACTTGAGGACGCTGAGGGAGGGCTGCATGGGGGAGGACCGAGCTCGGCATGTTGTACCCTGCCTTTGCGAAAGCTCTGTTTAGTTAATGAAGAGACCTCTCTGAAAAGCTGTTTCCTTATCACAAAGCTGTCCTTCAGGGTTCTGCTCCCAAACCCAACTTTATGCACACAGAGTGAGGTGCTGCGGCCCAGCTTCTGACCTGACTTTGCCTCACCGTGTTCTTGAAGTTGCTTTACAGTCCGTTTGTTTTCTGGTTCATGGTGTGTCTTCATGGATGAACTGTCTTGAACTTTTTTCCCGTTACTGCTTTTCTTAAGGGCACACAAATATTTGTGCATGCTTTTGGTCCATCTGGCCACTCACTGCCCATCGCCACAGTCATCACGCAGAGCTGAGTGTGTCACTCACTCTGACCACAGTTTTTCTGTTTCAATCTAGTAACTGCTGTCCTCCTACAGAGTGTATGCACCTCACCGCATGAGTGGTGTCTCCACTGTTAGCCCTACTGAACAACCACTTGATTATAAGCAAATGAGAGCTGTGAGAGTTTGGACAGTGTCCTTTAGGGCTGTGGTGTCATTGGGAAGCTTAGGGTTGACAGTTGATAGATGTCATGTTCTAGTGATGGCCTTTTTCTGTGAAATGAATGCTGAGGGTATTGGCTGCTGCCTGTAATTGCAGCCTGCAATAGGGTATGTGCTCATGTAGTCATTCCATGAGTGGAAGAGTCTTCCAGGTACCTGGTGATGCTTAGCCCTGAACAGGAACAGCTCCCACCCTTCACGTTGAGGCTGCAGGGCCGCTGTGTGAAGCAGTATCGGAAGGAGGCCCTATCTCAGGCAGAGCAGGTGGGAGCCAGTGGGGCTGCTGTTGGCATTTGTAGGCACTTGACTAAACCAGCATTTGCAGTGCTTTAAACAGTTAGTGCATAACCAGGTAGGAACCCATGTAACATTCCAAGTTATGGATTAGATCCAAAGGGAGAGAGGGGCCACATCTCCTAGCAGCCCCCGACTAGGGGCTTCGTAAGCAGTTGATTTACTGCTGAGCTCGCTCCTCCAGCCGTGCCTTCATTTCTCACAAGAGAGTAAAATGTGATTGCTTTAAATATTTTGCATTTTTTGTTAATTGTATTACATACTCTCCTAGGCCTTTCTTTATGTTCATATCCAATTAGATTATCTTCATAAAACATGTATCAGTATATATTGAATTCTGAAATGGATTCGACTGACTGAAGACTTCAATGAGGTGGTTTGTTTGTTTGTTTGTTTGTTTGTTTGTTTGTTTGTTGTATCTCTCTCTAGATAGCCCTGGCAGTCCTGGAACTCACTATGTTAACCAGGCTGGCCTTGCACTCAGACTGCCTGCCAATGCCTCCCAAGTGCAGAATTAAAGTTGTGAGCTACTACACCCAGCCTAAGAAGTGACCTCTTGACACAAGAAAATCTGCCTCCCTATTTTTCCTCGGCCTCAGTTTGAAGCTGACCATCTTTTGAGAGGCCTAGTAGGGTTAAACCCAGAATCTATCTTTAGTCTGATCCCCAGTGTCCAGCTGTTTTACAGTGTCAAATCTCAGCCACTGGCTGGCCTCTCTATTTCTTTTTTCTTTTAAAAAATGAGACAGTGTCTAATGCATCCAAATCTGGCATAGTGAGTTCATCCAAATCTGAACTCACTATGTAGCCTACCTTGAACTTCTGATCTGTTCTGTGCTGAGATTACAAGTGTGTGCCATGACACCTGGTTTTCCTCCCTGTTTTTGGAAGCCCAGACTGGCCTCAACCTTGATATCCTCTGTCTCTCAAATGCTGAGATTCCAGCATTATGCTATCACACCTGGATTCAACCTGCTCGACGCTTTCGTTTTGTTTTGTTTGGTTTGGTGGGGAAGCTGTTCTGGAACTCACACTGTAGACCGGGCTGACCTTGAACTCGCAGAGCTCTATCTTCTACTTCTGCCTCCCAAGCGCTGGGGTTAAAGGCTGACTTTCCCTTCTAAGTCTGTTTGAGAATAATAATTACACCTTAATTATCTTAATAATATTTTGTTGAATTTGAGTGGTCATTCATGAAAGCTATTGTCCTTGAGTAGTAATTACTTCTATTCCATACTTAGTGATTTTTGAGATAGGGTCACTTGTATTCCAGGCTGTTTGGTGTTTAGCTGAGGATGACCTTCTATTTCTGATCTCACAGTTTATACTTTTCTTTTTACATTTCTAAGATGGGTTCTCACTGTGTAGCCCTGGCTCACCTGGAGCTCACTGAGATTCACTGTCTCTGCCTCCCAAGTGCTGGGATTAAAGGTGTGCATCACCACTCCTGACAGTCTACACTATGTCTTGAAAGATTTTACAATTTACATTTGCAGCTTAGGTGTGGGACCAGAAGATAACAGTGGCTGTTCTTTTTGGGCCAGGTGTCTTTGGCTTTAGTGTCAGGTGCATTGAGAGATGGGGTTTTATTTGAAGGTCCCTCTGAGCCATTGAGATAAGCATGGAGTTCCTGAGTATGCTGACTTTTGTTTGCTCATGCTCCCATATGCTGGGTATTTACACGTGGTTCTGTATCGTGGTGTGCGACCTTTGTGTGCCTCATGCTCCCATCTGCTGGGTATTTACACATGGTCCTATGTCGGTCGAGTCAATATCTCTGTCCCTTTCTTTCTGGAGACTCTGTAATTGAGAATATTTAGAGCTAGCTTGGTGGTGCTTTAGGAAGCTGAGGCAGGAGGATCCTCAGTCCAAAGCCACCTTGTCTCAAGTAACAGCAACAACAAAAGTGTGGCGTGTGCTGTAGTGGGAGAGAGCCCAATGCTATGGAATGATCTGACAGAAACAGATAGTAAATTAAAAATCCCTACTTAACAAAAACCAAGCGCACTATTTGACATAGCTCCCTGTCCCCCGCCCCCAACCGCCTTGTTTAGGGCCATTGGAATCATTTACAAGCTTCCATTCGGGGCTCGTCTTCCTTTTCTGACAACACACTTGTATTGTTAGTAGTGGAAACAGCTGCCTCCATTAAAACCTTTTCTTCTCCGAACACTTTAAATCGAGCACAGCTGTGGTCGTGGAAACTTTTGGAGGAGGGAGACCTGGTCAGAGCGCATGAGCAGCTGGCCTGTGGGGTGGGAGAGCTGGTGGTCATGTGGTCCGTTCTCGTGAGTGCCCAGAGTTGTCCTCTCCACTCGCTGTCACTCCAGTAGCTGGTTCCTGCAGTAATGAAGGTTTTCTTTCTCAAGATGATGATTACTCCCCACCCACCAAGAGGCCAAAGAGCAGTGAGCCGCCCCCACCTCCACCTGTCCCCGAGCCTGCCAACGCTGGCAAGCGCAAAGTGAGGGAGTTCAACTTCGGTAAGTGACTGCCGGGAGGAGGGCTGAGAGGTGGGCAGTGGCCGTTTGTGATGTAGGAGATGGTGGGTCATTGTGAAGCCTGTGAGCAGCCGGTGTAGATGTGTTGTGCGGGCCATTGGTGCCCCATTTGCAAGGCACTAAAACCTTCCTTTGCAAACTTACCCCTCTTGGTGTTCACTTTTGCCCTGTTGCCCGCCTGCTCCTAATTGTGCCTCCAGTTGCCAGTGGGTTTCCACTAAAGGACTGAGTCAGATATTAGAGGTGGTTTCATTTTGTGGTTCATATTTTGAAGATCACTTAACTTGGAAATGTCATTGTTCTATTTGTTTTGGGATAGACCCCCCAGGGATTTACCTAGGCCAGTGCTCTACCAGTACTGAACCCCACCCCTGTCCTGATGCTAAAGACGTCTGAATCGGCCATTTTGTTCTTGTAGCACCTGCTGGTGCTGCCTGGCTTTTGTGTGTGAGTTTGTTGAGCGTCCTCAGCGTCGTGTGTCAGTCGCAGCTGCCTCCCTATGAAGCCTTGCTTCTCCGCAGCTGACGTGCTCCAGGAGGTGCCCACTCTGAAGCCTCTCTTTGCCGCTGCTTTCCAGTGCTTAATTGAACTGGTCTTTTCAGACCCCCTATCTTAAGTTTAAAAGTTCTGCCTTTGTCTGTAGAATGTTCTAAAAATAACTTTCAAATGTCCTTCAGCATCCAACTGCTGCTAAGAACCCAGAGAAGGGAAAGGCCCTAGGGAAGTCAGGGAAAGCCGGAACTGAAATGGGCTGATAGGCGGGTTGTGTGTTATGGTAAGCACCCAGTGCCGGCTGCCCTCTTTCTGAAAATAGCTTCCTCTCATTTTCAGAGAAATGGAACGCGCGCATCACTGACCTACGGAAGCAAGTTGAAGAGCTGTTTGAAAGAAAGTACGGTATGTCTGCAGTCCTTTCAGCGCGTGGCTCAGATCAGCCAGCCAGGTCACCAGGAATTAGGCCTTCCTCACACCTGTCTCCTATAGGGGCATATTAGAAACCCGAGCTTCTAGATCCCCATTACACCGACACACAACCACTTACTGCTCTGCTTTTGGGGTGTGTGTGTGTGTGTGTGTGTGTGGTGGGTGGGTGGGTGGGTGGGTGGGTGGGTGGGTGGGTGTGTGTGGGTGGGTGGGTGTTGTTTGTTTTGAGGCACACTCTCACTGTGTAGCCTTGATTGACAGAATTCACCCTGAAGACCAGCTTGGCATCCAATTCACAGAGATCCACCTATCTCTACCTATAGAGTGGTGGGATTAAAGGCGTTTGCCACCATACCTGGCTCAGATACATATTCACTCATATACATTTTGTTCATCTCAACTCTTAGAAACTATTTTTTTATTATTATTATTGTTATCTTTTGAGACAGGTTTTCTCTGTGTAGCTCTGGCTTTCCTAGAACTCACTTTATAGATCAGGCTGGTCTTGAACTCAGAGATCCACCTGCCTCTGTCTCCTGAGTGTTGGGATTAAAGATGTATGCCATCACTTTCCAGGAACCTTTTTAAACAAACAAAACATATTAGCGGCATTATTGTTTGGAGTATGTATTTTCTGAACCACCCCCTCCATGGTGCGGAGACGGTTGTGAGGGTCATGTGCATCCTGGAAACTGAACCTCTGCAAGAGTAGCAAATACTGTTAACCCCTAAACCATCTCTTCAGCCCCCAACATATATTTTTTTTTAAACTATGGCTGAGAAATGAATGTCTAGAGTTCCAATAAAATGCTGCATGTTTTCCTTCATTTGATTTATGATTGTCTTATGATTGTCTTATTCTTCCTTCCATCTGTGTTTACACCTTAGTTTAATTCCCCATTTCAAAGCAGGAAGCATAGACGCAGTCTGTGTAGAAGCAGTGAGGTACAGCAGGCAGGTCATGGCTAGGCCAGGGTGTCATGTCTTCATGCTCCTGGCTTCCTCTTCTGAGTAGGCATGAGAACTGCAGGTGTGTCCTGAAGATCTGGTAAGACAGCAGTCCTTGTAGGATGCTGGCTGGAAGATGGGTCATGCTTGCTCTTTGTGTTTTCATATTATAATGAGCACTGTTCTGAGCTAGAGTAGTTTAGTATGACAATAGTTCCCTGACCCTGAGTTCCTCAGCCATTTAATCCAAGGTCTCTGTTGAGACTGTAATTTATTGAATTATTTTGTCTGGTTGAGACAAGGTCTTACCATGTAGAGCAGGCTGGCATAGAACTCACAGTGATTCCCCCTGCCTCCTGAGAGGTGGAATCACCACCATGCCCACCAAGCTTCTTTTGGATATATGTTCCAACTGCTATGAAATTATCATAACAGTCTTTATGTTTTATGAATTGAAAACAACTTGGGGTGGTAATTGGTTACATAGAAGGAGGAATTCTCACTATGTTCTGTAGACTTGGTGCTTGGACTAGGGGATCAGTGAGTTCATGCCGTCTGACCCTGTATGATATACTTGAATACTTGAAACTTTAATGCAAATGCTAGTGTTTTGGGTGCACTTGTGCACAGGACACCAGCTGACAGTGATGGCTCTGGTGACCATGTCCTCCTGGCTAAACTGTTGCATCATTTTACCCTTGGGTAAATAAATGGCTGTTATCATAAATTATGCAGATCAAGAATGTCTTCCTTTTTGTTACTTAGGAGAAATCCTTTTAGAAGTTTAGTCATAAATAACGAATGCTTGTGTTCTAAAACCTCGGCAGTTCCATTTATAACATACACACTAACCACTGTGGTTTTGGCTTAAAAGTGGTTTTGGCTTAAATAAACATAGGAAGACAAAGCAGCATTGCATATTCAGTTGACATTCTGTTGTGGAGTTTTCTCCAAACCTTGTCTTGTAATGACGGTCCCTTTCTCTTTTCATCCTAAAGCTCAAGCTATAAAAGCCAAAGGTCCGGTGACGATCCCATACCCTCTTTTCCAGTCCCATGTTGAAGATCTTTATGTAGAAGGGCTTCCCGAGGGGATTCCTTTTAGAAGGCCATCGACATACGGCATTCCTCGACTTGAGAGGATATTGCTGGCCAAGGAGAGGATCCGCTTTGTGATTAAAAAGTAAGACATCTATCTGTACTTGTATGGGGCTCTGTTTTCATTGGTGCACTTTTTTTTCTTTTTAATGCTGGCATATACTCTTTAATCACAGGCTGCCTTTAAAAGCTGGAATGACTGTATATCTCTTTATGTTCCACCCTTCGTTTTTCCTGTGTTTGTATGGGTGCGTTTGTAGCGTCTATTTGCATGTGTGTGCTAGTGTTAGAGTATCGTGGTAGATCCTTCTCCCTCCTTATTCATTTGAGACAGCTCTCTCTTGGTCAAACTCAGGGTTCCTGATTCAGCTTGTCTGTCAAGCCTGTATTGCTCTAGGAATTATGTCTCTGCTACCTGAGGCTAGAATTACAAGGGGGCTACCTGACATTTGTTGAGTGCTGAGGATCTGAGCTCTGGTCCTCTTGCTTTCGGGGAAAAGAACTTTACTGAGCCGTCTGCCAAGCAGTCCGCCATCCACCTTATAATGTGTTTGTACCCGGTGTCCAGGTCAGACTGGGGTTGGCTTTGAGTCCTGAGCTCCCCCTGCCTACCCTGCAGTGGTCACTCTCCCTCACTGTTCCCACAGTGATAAGCAATAAGCGTTTAAGTCTAGAAAACTGAAAGCATTCATGTGAGCATACGGACGAAAACTTAAAATAAGCAAAGCTGGAAGGAAGAATGGGAAGGAAAAGGTTGGCCATTCTTCACACTGATCAGAAAAGTGTAGTGAGCTTCCTTCACTGTCTTGCTAAGCAAGTGCAGCCCCCAGGGGAGGTGGTACTAATGCCCCACCCCTTTTGTTTTTTACATTCTCTCTCTCTCTCTCTCTCTCTCTCTCTCTCTCTCTCTCTCTCTCTCTTGTGTGTGTGTGTGTGTGTGTGTGTGTGTGTGCATGTGCATGCATGCTTGTGCACGCAAGTGCACATGGAGGTCAGAGAATGTCAGGAGTCAGGCCTCCTTCCACTGGGTGTGTTTTCATGATCAACCTCAGGTTGTCATGCTTGGCAGTACATGCTTATGTCACCTTGCTGACCCCACTTTCATATCTCTTGACTAAGATTACAGAGTAAAGTTTAAAGATCTAGGAGGGCATTTATCGTGGTACAAATGGAGATGGAGGAAACCGCCTATATCCTTGCAACAGTGTGCACACTTGGAAGGCATAGGTGCAATGTAGTCTAGGAAACTAAAATGTAGTAGCAAACATGCACTTAGAATGAGAGGGCCAGAGACTGTCAGTCTAGCAAGTGGGGTCTGAAAAAGTGCAGGGCATGGAAAGGAAGTCATGTGTGTGTAGCATAGACCTTTAGTTTCTCCATTCAAGAGATAGTGGCAGGAGGATCTTTATGACTTGGAAGCCATTCTAGTCTACATAGTGAGTTCCAGGCCAGCCAGGGCTACACAGCTAGACCTTGCTTCAAATAAAAAAACATGAGAAAAATGAAATAGTAAAAGTTTGTGACAGTTGTTTTGCAAGATTGAAAAAAGTGCAACGGAGTCTTTGCTGTGGGTGAGAAGTCACAGTTCACAGGGGTCAGTGTCACTTTCCACAGTACTGGACGGTGTAGGTGAGAGGTCACAGTTCACAGGGGGTTGGTGTCCTGAGTATCCAGAAAAAAGCTTACCTGCTTTGCCTGTCGGTTCATAGAATTAGCAGGCTCTCTATATCACAGCCCACCATTGTTCAGTGTTTTGTCCACTGACCCTGACCTAGCTTCCATTACTTCCTGATGCCTCAGGTTGTCCGAATAGTCCTCCTGCTCTCCACTCCAGGAAAGAGCTCCGTGGGGCTGTGTGAAATTGGGATTATGTGTTTTATGTTTGGAAAAATACAGCGTGTCTTTTGCCCTGCACATACAAATGTTAAATATATGCAGAGCTTTAAAAAAAAGTTTATAGGGTATGGGAGACATATTTTTGAATATATTATAAAGTCCAACAACTAAATTACTGTAATGTATATAACTGTAGCAAGGTCCCTCTTGAGCATCTTCTGAGACAGTGTGCACTTACTGCTCTATAGAAACCTTGTTTACTTAGGTCCAACTGTGCTGGAGTGCAGTCAGTATGTGTGCTGTTTGGCTCCTTGCTAGATGCTGCCTGGCACGTTCTTACCATTGAACTCTTTCCTTTTAGACATGAGCTTCTGAACTCTACCCGGGAAGACTTACAGCTTGATAAGCCAGCATCAGGAGGTGGGTCTCTAGCCCCCAGTCTCTAGCAGTGTGTGTCTGGGGGGGGGGGAGAGTTGAGCACTCAAGGCAGTGCGGCCTCCTCTGTGGGTTGCTATCCTCATAAAGAAATAGGCCTTTGACTAGCAACTCTTGAGTCATTACAGGGCATGCATTCTAGACCTCAAGTACTCCATAGAAGAGTAAAACTTCTGTTTATAACCACAGAAAATGGGTAGATTGTGCCCTAAAGCCAGAGCTCTAAAAACGTCTCGGTTGCTGTGAAAAACACTAACCAATACCGACTTGAGGAGGAGCGGGGTTATTTGGCTTACAGGTTACAGTCAGTCCATCACAGGGAAGCCAAGGCAGGAACTCAAAGCAGGCAGCCAGAGGAAGGGACTGAAGCAGAGCCCATGGAGGAATGCTGCTTACGGTATTGCTTCTCTTGGCCTGCTCAGCTCCCCTTACACAGCCGAGACCCACTTGTTCAGGCATATAGCTCTTGCCCCAATGATCCAGGCCCTCTCATATCAATCAGCAGTCAAGATAATGCCCCACGTAGCCCCATAGGCCAGTCTGATGGAAATATTCTTTTCTGGGCGTGGGAGGCAGAGGCAGGTGGCTCTCTGTGATTTCGAGGCCAGCCTGGTCCTCACAGAGCACGTGAGCAAGTTCCAGAGCAGCCAGGAAAGGTGGGGTGGGGTGGGGAGTCCCCTCTACCCAGGTATATGTCAAGTCAACAAAAGCTATGGCACGTACACAGATAGATAACTACATTTCTGGGGAGACCTGCATAGATGTATTCTACCTGGTATGGTGGGTCATTAAAAATTCCAGTACTTGGGAGGTCAAACAGGCAGGTCTACTTGTCGAGTTCCAGTCCAGCCAGGGCTAATGATATACTTACTGTCTCAGAAATAAATTAGCTAAAAAGTGTATTGTAAAGTCTACATTTGTCAGTTGGATAATGGGTCATCAATTCTAATTCAGGACACAGAAAGGTTATCTTTTTAGAACATGGAGCCATGTATATACAGTTATGCTGTCATGTGTTTTTGAAGGAAAGAGGTCATAGTTGGTCTTGTGTTCCTCTGGATGGAGTGGGAGTTGCCTTGTGAAGATTAATAAGTATTTCCCAAAGTTTTAGAGATAGCTTCTGTCAAAGAAAGATGGTGAGAAAAATTAATTTAGGGTATTTAACAACCTAAGTAAGTAAAAGCTGTTAAGCTGAGGAAACTACACTTGCTCCTTCACAGTAAAGGAAGAATGGTATGCACGGATCACCAAACTGAGAAAGATGGTAGACCAGCTTTTCTGCAAGAAGTTTGGTAAGTGTGCTTTCCCCCAGATTGAACATTACAGAGCCAATTTTTGGAAATGATACTTTGAGTTTGTGTGACTTTGTGTGTGAAGAGGGTTTCAGATCTTTTAGAACTGGAGTTCCGGGCAGTTGTGGACTATCTAATTGGAATTCAGCAGCAGGCTCTGATCTGCTGAGCCATCTCTCTAGCCCCAAATGATTTTTTTGTCTGCAACTCCAGGTCCAGGGGATTCAAAACCTCTTCTGGCTTCTATGGACACCTGGAGTTGCAGGTGGCTGTGAGCTGCCCTGTGGGTGCTGGAAAGCACCCCCGGGTTTTCTGCAAAGGCAGCTGGTGCTCTTACCCACTGAACCATCTCTCCAGCCCCCCAGATAACCTTTGTTACTCACTGTCCCTGCATCAGGAACAAATCAAGTTTCTTTTTGGAAAGGGAATTTTATTTTTTCCATTACGCTGGGGTAGTGGCTGGGTGGTAACTGAATACCATCTAGCGACAAGTTAGAGTTTGAGGCTTTCGGTTTCCCTGGCCTTCCACAGTGAGTCGGGCCTTAATGATAGCTTCCTGCTATCTGAGTGTAAATCAGTTAGGGAGTAGTAAAAAATCCTCCCTTTGTGTCCAGTCAGTACTTTCCTGGCCATTTAGCAATGCACAGCAAGTGATAGCCACTGTTTATTGTTAGGCATGTCACCATTATGTCACTGTGGTTTGTGTAGGAGAGGCATGTGGTTCTGAGAGTCTTGCACCCTAAGAGTATCGCTGGTGTTGGCTACCATCAACTTTACCCAAGAAATGATGAAGGAAGGAAGAGGAAGGGAAAGGAGAATGGCGGGTGGGAGATGGCTGGGCTTGCTCAAGCATAGCCAAGGAACCAGACTTGGCCTGGGATGTGGCTCTCAGTAAGGAGCTCGCATGGCATGCCTGAGGCCCTGCCTTTAAGCCCCAGTACTATAAGGTAATCATAGAAATCTTTTAAAGAGAGAAAATAGATTATTAAAAGGGCTGATGATATGGTTCAGTTGGCAGGTACAATGCTTGGTTAGTGTATATGGAACCCAGAATTTTATTTCCAGTGACTACCACTCAAAAAAAAGAACTTTACTGGGCTCAGTGGGTAGCATTTTTGGTGTGTCTGGAAATGTGGCTGCTGGCAGCTGATGACATTGGCAGCCTTTGGTGCCCTGGGTAAGGTTCCTGCAGCAGGAGGGGACTGGAGCTCACTGAAGTCACTCAGTTGCCCCCCACTTTGACCAGCATCCACTGCCTGTTACTGGTGCCTGCACATTCCTGTGCATTCCTGCTCCCAGTGCAGACAGCTCAGGGGAGATGACCAGCCCAGCCCCATCTTGGGAGCACTAGGTCCTGTCAGGCAATGGGTGGGCGGGACTTCCTGGTGCTGGGGTGTGGCCTGTAGGAGGTTGCAGGCTAAGTGGGGGTGGAGACTGGAAGATGATACAAGATGGAGAGCTCACTGACCACTAGGCAATGTCCTTGGCCTTTGCTCTTTTCTTTTCTTTTCTTTTCTTTCCTTTTTTTTTTTTTTTTTTTTTTTTCCTCCTCTATTGAAATAGACTCTATGTATCCCAGACTGGCCTCATAGTAATCTCTGTGCCTCTCTGAGTGCAGCGAAGGCCTTTGCCACTACATCCGGCCTCCACCTTTTGTGTCTTAACTGCTGTCAATTCAGACATGATTTTATTTCATAAAAAGCCTGTTAAAATTAGGGTTAGATTTTGTCTTATCTGGCAGGTAAGACCGGTGTGGATCTGAGCTGTAGCCATTTTCTAATCCTCTTGGACACATTCCTTTTAATGCTGTGGTGGTCATGACCTGCTATGTGTTTTTTTTTTATATTACTATTATTATTATTATTATTGTTATTGTTATTATTATTATTATTATTATTATTATTATTATTATTTTGTTTTTCTAACACTAAAGCCCTAATACAAATGAAGGATTAAGACAGAATGAATTGAGAGATAGTTCAGTTGTTAAAGTGTTTCCCTCATAGGTGTGAGGTCTGGTGTTTGAACTCTAGAACCCATGGTAAAGAAAAGTGGGCACGGTAATGTGTGTCTTTTAATCTCAGCAGTGGGGAGGTGCAGACAGGAGTGTCCCTGGAGCTTGCTGGCTGGCCAACCCAGCCTACTTGGAAGTTTCAGGCTAATCAGTAAGAGAAGAGCAAGCCTGTCTCAAGGACACAGGTCAGCAGCCTCCAAGGAACTACACCATTGACCTTGGTTCGCTACATGTATGCACTGTGTGCACAAATGCAGACTCGCACACTTGGACAGAGACAAAGACCTTGAATGTAAAAGGGAAAAGTTCATCCAAGAACCTCAGGCTTGTTTAAACCCTGGCTGCCAGATTATGCAGAAATCACCTACAGGAGCCAGGTGCCATCTGTCTGCTAGCTTGGTGTCAGTCGTTGAATATTTCTTTTTAAAGCTGTTTGGATGTAGTTTCAGACTAGAGATTAGAAGATGCATTTAACCCTCTCCCCTCCCACACAGCCGAGCTCCCACTCTAACCCCCCTCCCCCAGCTGTTCAGGGTACTCTGGAATGCCATCTCCCTGGCCTCAACCTCCGAGTTCTGGGGCTACAGGCTCACACCCATGGCTGGCTCTTTTTGTGTTTTAGTTGCATTTTTGGAGTTTTGCACTTGGGGGTGTTTGTTGTGTATGACTTCAGCCTGAATCTCCTGACTTGTTCTCATTATCTACAGCTGAGGCCTTGGGGAGCACTGAAGCCAAGGCTGTACCATACCAAAAATTTGAGGCTCATCCCAATGACCTCTATGTAGAAGGGCTTCCAGAAAACATTCCTTTCCGAAGCCCCTCATGGTATGGAATCCCAAGACTGGAAAAAATAATCCAAGTGGGCAATCGAATTAAATTTGTTATCAAAAGGTAAGATGATTCTCTGTGGAACAGATTTAAAAAAAATTTTTGGAGTGGGGGGGTAGCCAGGAGGTGGTGATGCACACCTTTAATCCCAGCACTTGGGAGGCAGAGGCAGGTGGATCTCTGTGAGTTCAAGGCCAGCCTGGTCTACCAGAGAGAGTTCCAGGACAGCTAGGACTACACAGAGAAACCCTGTTTTGAAAAACCAAAACAAGAAATTGTTTTCCCCCTGACATTAGAAGATGGGTGTTTTGGCCTGAGTGGTCCTTCCTGTATATACTGTAAAGGCATTGTTTCATTTCCATGAGCTGATTGAGCAAGTGTTTCTCTAGTACAGTACTGAGGTGTACTGAATGGGGCCCAATCTTGTTACTAAAAAGTAATTGACAGAGCTGTGTGGGAGTCTTGACAGTGGTCCTGAATCCTCTGACCATTAATGTCACTAACACTTTCACAGGCCAGAACTCCTGACTCACAGTACAACCGAAGTGACTCAGCCACGGACAAACACACCAGGTATGGTTGCCCAGAATCCACCCATCTGTCCGTCCATCCTTCCTTCCTTTCTACCCATTCTTCCTTTCCATCCATCCATCCTTCCTTCCTTCCTCCTTTCCTTGTTTTTATTTATTTTCGTTTTTCAAGACAGGGTTTCTCTGTATAGATCAGGCTGGCCTCAAACTTAGAGATCCACCTGGCTCCTTCCTTTTATTTATTTAAATAATTAGATAATATTTTTGAAAAAAAGTTTTCCATATTGGTGGGAACTGAGCCCAATGCTTCATGTATTTGGCAAGAGCTATACCACTGATTGATGTCCCTAACACTTTTTCCTTTTCCCTCTTAAGTTGCGCAGACTAGCCTAGAACTCACTTTGTAGCTCAGGCTGGCATTGAGCGTGATGCTGCAGTAGCAGAATCCAAGCATGCCTGAGGAGTTCCTGAACACTTTACCCCTCCCTCTAGCTCTCATATTTCCACACCTGTCTTCTCTGATGTTCCCTGTACCTTAAAGGGAGTGATACAGGTATCTGCTTGTCTCTAGAGCCTTAGGCCTTCATACCATGGCAACATTGCACCCTTGCAGCTTGACCAAAGTAACCACTTTAGAAAAGAAGTTTTTCATGCTGGACTGTGGTGGCACTCGCCTTTAATTGTGGCACTCAGAAGGCAGAGGCAGAATGAGTTCAAAGCCAGCCTGGTCTATAGAGCAGTTGCAGGAGGGCCAGGCTGATACAAAGAAACACTATCTTAAATAACAAACAAATTCCTTAGGTGATGTTTTCATGTTTATGAGCAATTGCAGGACTTTTGTCTCCCATTGGAGATGTGTACACCTCACTCAGGGGTCTCACAACTGTGCCTGTCCCCTGCTCCCTGTGTGGCAGGCTACCCTGTTAGGCATGGCCTCCCGTGTGTTCGATGCTTTGTTTGCTTTTCGTTTGAGACAGGAACTCTTTATAGCCTACTCTTGCTTCAGAGTTTAGCAGTCCTCTCTCCTTATTCTCCCGAGTGCTCAGATGCTCGTATGGATTTGTGAGGCCCTCAGAGATGAGCACCGTGTAATGAGAACTCTACTAGCCGCACTAGCTGATAGCCACAGTTCAGTGTGGGGCCTCCGCAGTCCTCACTTGCAGGTACCTGTGGCCAACCCGGTAGAGAAGTGAGGAGAGCAGTGAGGACAGCTGCTCTAGTCCAGGTGGCAACAGCCGGGCCCACCTGGAGGAGGAGTGGCAGAGTCCCTTTTGTGTGCCTCTTTTGTCCTTACCTCTGTTTGCTTTGTGTCAGTGCTGTAAACAGCATGATTGGTTACATTTGACTTTGCCTCTTTCCAGTCAAAGAAGATTGGAATGTCAGAATCACCAAGCTTCGAAAGCAAGTGGAAGAGATCTTTAATTTGAAATTTGGTAAGTGAGATACAGTGGTTATGTCTTAGTTTACAGACTGGCTGTGTTTTGAATGGATTTTAGAAGTCCAGTCTCTCTGCTTGTGTTTTCTCCTGTGTCTGGGGGGGGGGGCGCAGGGGGTGGGAGGGGGGAGTTGGAGAGCCCCTGGAGAACACGTGGGCTTCTTCGTTTGCTTAAGCTAGTTGGCAGTGTCCTGGCCTGCTGTGTTGAGACGGTTCCCAGGCTCAGTGCGGGTTTCCAGTGGGTCTGCAGTCAGTCATGGAGAAGAAAGGATGATGGGAAATGCCAGCACTGTCTGTTGCCTTTTGCTGTAACGTTGTTCGCTCTGTGCTTCTGGAGGCCTCAGCTTGGGCCTGGCCTCTGCAGGTCGGTTTTCCTGGAACAATCGGCCTCACAGGACAGCACAGATATGTCATCAGCCCCATGTTATGTTCAATGGCCGTGGTCACTTCTACCTTCATCATGGAGTGGAGACCATTGGAGTCATAACCTGGATGTTCTTTGCATTGAAAATGTTTAAATGTCTCTTTGTTGGCTGGGCTATGATGTCACACGGCTCTAATCCCAGCACTCAGGAGGCAGAGACAGGAGGATCTCTGTGAGTTTAAGGACAGCCAGAGCTACACAGAGAACCCATGTGTCCCCCTCCCCCAGAAAGGTACTTTTTGTAAACTAGAAGGAAGATGTGATAGTTAAGAGCACTGGCTGCTGTTCCAGAGCATCTGGTTTGGGGGCCCAGCACCCACAGGACAGCTCACAGCCTGCTGTAACTCTGGTTTGAGGGGAACTGACTCCTGGCCTCCTTAAGTACCAGGCATGCATGGGATGCACAGACATACACATAAAGTAGAATTATTTTTTAAGAAAAAAGTTGTTTTTACAGTGCTGTTTTTCTGGGTATGGTTTCCTGCTGTAGTCCTGGCTCTTGAGAAACTTTGGCAGGAGGATAAATAGCAGTTTGAGGCCAGCCTAGGCTTATATACCAAGAACCTGCCCTAAGAAAACAAAACAAAAATACTGATGTTAAAAAGCGTAATGGGGCAGGTGGTGGTGCACACCATTAATCCCAGCACACAGGAGACAAGCAGGCGATCTCTGGGAGTTTGAGGCCAGCCTGGTTTACAGAGTGAGCTCCAGGACAACCAGGGCTACACAGTGAAACCCTGACTGGAAAAACAAAAATAATGGGGGGAAAAGATATAAATTAATTTTTTTAAATTCCAGATTTTTCAAATATTATCTTATGTGTTTGGGTGTTTTGATCTAAAGTATGCATGTGTGCCTAATGCCTGTAGGGGTCAGAAGAAGGTATCAAATGCCTTCTGGAGTCATGGATGGTTGTGAGCTACCATGTGCATGCTGGGAAAATCCCAGGTCCTGTACAAGAGCATCAAGTGCTCTTAATAGCTTAACTATCTTTCCAGCACTGATTTGTTTATTTATTATTACTTCCATGTCATCCTAAGCTAGGTTTGACTGGTGAGTCTCTGTGGCTGGATTGACAGGAAGTTAGCACAGCCTGGTTGATGCCAGACACAAACAGAAGAGTAGCTGTGTGAACTTTTGTGCTCATGAGTTGGCTTCTCTTTGTCTTTCAGCCCAAGCTCTGGGCCTTACAGAGGCAGTGAAGGTGCCCTATCCTGTGTTCGAATCAAATCCAGAGTTTCTGTATGTGGAAGGGCTGCCTGAAGGAATCCCCTTCCGAAGCCCCACCTGGTTTGGGATTCCACGCCTTGAGAGGATTGTCCGTGGGAGCAATAAGATCAAGTTTGTTGTTAAAAAGTAAGCTGCTATGGGGATAGCCATTTGCCATGATCCCAGACTTGCTGTGCGTCTCTCTTCGAGCCCTTCATTCTTGGCCAGACCTCCTGTGTTGGGGAGAGCAGTGGCTCCTCCCACTGCCCTGCAGAGCATGGTGCCTCCTTCATGCCTGTCACATGCAGATTCAGAACACCAAGCTTTGTAGAACTTGGGATGGAACCCAGAGCCTTGCACAATGTAGGCTTTGCTGTGAAGGCCCTAGCTCCTCATTATGGGAGTTAAGGAGAGGGTTCTCTTGCTGAGCTGCACCCCATATCCTCATAGTAGATTCTAGGCAGTCACTGTTCTACTGAACCCCCTTCAGCTGAAGCCCAGGCTATTCTGCTCTGTTTTCCCTAGTTCTTGGTGACAAGTCATTTAATTTCCTGCAGAGATTCGGTGGTTGAAGGAATTGATCTAGAGTTAATTTGCTATTTTTAAAGGAGTGGCTGTCTTAGTCACTATTCTAATGTGGCGAAGACACACTATGACCAAGGCAACTCTTAGAAAAGAAAGCATTTAATTGGGGACTAGCTTACAGTTTCAGAGGATCGGTCTGTTATCATCATGGTGGGAGCATGATGGCAGGCCTGGAAGGCATAGTGCTGGAGAAATAGCTGAGAGCTACATCCTGGTCCACAAGCAGTCAGCCTGGTATGGGCTTTTGAAACCTCAACGCCCACCCTCAGTAACACCCTTCTTCCAGCAAAGGCCACTGCTTGGTGACTATGCATTCAAATATATGAGCCTATGGGGGCCATTCTTACCTAAACCACCACATTCCACTCTCGGGTCCCCAAAGGGTTACAGCCATATCATAATGCAAAATGCAGTTAGTCCAACTACAAAAGTCCCAAACTGTTTAAAACTCTAACGTTCAAAGTCTCTTATGAGACTCATGGCAGTCTTTAACTGTAACTTCCTGTAAAATCTAAAGGCAGATCACATACTCCCGACATAAAATGGCACAGAGCATACATTGCCATTCCAAAAGGGAGCATAGTGAGGAAATACTGGACCACAGCAAGACTGAAAACCAACCAGCCATACTGCAGACTCTGCATTTCCATGTCTGATGTCAACGTGCTCTTCAGATCTCTAGCTCCTTTCAGCTTTGTTGATTGCAGCACACTCCTTCTCCGGGCTGGTGCCACTTCCTGTGAGCAGTTTTCCTTGGCATGTATCTCATTGCTCTGGCATTGCCAGCATCTTGGGGTCTCCAGGACAATCATGGCCTCCTCTCTGGGCCTCCATTCAGGGCCACTCCTGACACACACTGGCCTTCTCAGCTTTCCTTCGCCATGGCAGGTGGTTCCAAAACCCCATTCTTGTATTGGTGACTCTAAAGTCAGAATTGCAAGGCTGAAGCTGCCAAGTCCTTCTGCTTGACGGGGCTGAACTTGCCCAGTCCGATGACATTTTCATGTCAGTTTCTGTTTATGGTTGCCGTGCTGCTTAAGCTTTTCGTTAATTCCTTTTCACAAGTTGGAAGCTCAGCTGAGTGGGGTCTTGCCCCGTAGTCACTGCCTCCTTTATTCCATTTAGCATCAGACTTTTCTTTAAACTTTTCATCTCCTTGAGCACTGGACTTAGCTCCACAATTTCCTGGTCCCCTTTTCTCCTCAAACTGTACATGTTGTGTTTCTCTTTGTTCAGCTTGTTCCTTTTCATTATAGATCTACATAAGAGTTATTACTAACAACCACAGGACACAGCCAATAATACTAGGCTGTCTGGAAATCTCCGTTAATACCATTCATCCGAAATGCTTCACTTTAACCTAAGGCAGATTTTTAGGACAGGACAAGTATCAGCCACTTTCTTTGCCAAAATTACTGATATTTTGCCCCTCTGGAACCTCTTGAGCTGGGCCCCTCAGTTCAACTTGCTCTCAGTACTGTCTTCCGTGCCCCTGCTAGTATGGCCTTAATTAAGCCTTGCTTAAAGTGTTCAACCACTTTTAGTCCAGAATTCACATTCTACCTACAAGCAGCATGGTCAGGCTTGTCACATCAACACCACTTCCTGGTGCCAACTTCTGCTTTGTTACTGTTCTATTGCTGTGAATGACACCATGATCGAGGCAAGTCTTAGAACACATTGAAGTGGGGGCTGGCTTACAGTGTCAGAGACAGCCGCAGCATGGACAGCATGGCACAGGCATGGCAGCACAGTGCTGGAGAAGTAGCTGAGAGGCACATCCTGATCCAAAAATGGAGAGACAGAGAGCATTAGCGCCTGGTGTGGGCTTTTGAAACCTCAGTGACACCCTCCAGTGACACCTCCACCAGCATGGCTATACCTACTCCAACAAAGCCATCTCAATTAGGGCCACTGCTTGGTGACTAAGCATTGAAATATATGAGCCTATGGGGGCCATTCTTACTCAAACCCCAGTGTTAACAGCACTGGCTTCTGTTCCTCCAGAGGTCAATTTCCAGTACCCACATGGTAGCTCACAACTGTCTATCTGCAGTCCTGGGGATCCAACACCCTCTTCTGACTTCCATGGACACTAGCATGCACATGGTGCACAGACAGACATGCAGGGAAAACACCAATACATTCCTGTTTTTATTTTTTAGAAATAGTTCTGGCTGTTTGCTGTGTGTAGAGTGACGCACTGTATGTTCTTTCTAGGCCTGAGCTAGTTGTGTCCTACTTGCCTCCTGGGATGGCTAGCAAAGTCAACACTAAAGGTAAGAGGCAGCACCTCAGGGCATGAACACATTACTTTCTTTGCTACTGTTCCTATGTCACCTGGGTCATATCCCATTGTCACTGTGGGCCTTTGGGTTGTTTCTTTGCTTTTAAGCTGTTTCGCTTAGTGGATCTTTCTTTCTGTTCTCTGGCCGTCTCAGTGGAAGCTGATATTTGCATCCTCCTTAGTTCATGTCCGCCTCCACAGCTGTTGGCATTCATGTGGAGGCTACACTCCCGTTCAATGCGTCAGGTCTCTTTGAAAGGAACCAAACTGTATGACTGTATTTAATACTCTGCTTTTACAAAGTACCTTCTGTGGTTTTTCACAAAGCTTGCAAAGATAATCTTGCACTTTGCCTTACAGCATTGCAGTCCCCAAAACGACCACGAAGCCCTGGGAGCAACTCCAAGGTTCCTGAGATTGAGGTCACCGTGGAAGGTGAGCTGTTCCACATTCTCTCTTCACTCTTTACCTTACAGTTGTGTGGGCTCAGTAACGTCTCTGCCTTTTATGTCTGAAGAGCTCTTGATGGTAAAGTTTTTTTTTAAATGGTTTTTCAAGACAAGAGTTTTTCTGTGTCACAGTCCTGGCTGTCCTGGAACTCGCTTTGTAGACCAGGCTAGACTCCAACTCACTGAGATCTGCCTGCTTCTGCCTCCCAAGTGCTGGAAGTAAAGGCTTGACCCACCACCCAACACATATTTTTTTAATGCACGCGTGGGTGTGCAGGTGTTCACTGTTACAGGCCATCTCAGATGTCACCCTCAGGAACACTGTTCATGTGCTTTGAGATTGATCCTTTATTGGCCTTGACCTAGCTGGGTAGGCTAGACTGGCTGCCCTTGAACCCCAGGGATCCACGTAGCTAGGGATCAAACTTGGGTCCTCAAGCATGGGAATCATGCACATTGGTGACTCGGTAACCTCCCTGGCGTAACTTAAGACCGTAATCTGTGGGTTCTATGAAGGAGGAGAACCCCTTGGACTGTTTTTCCATAATTATAAAACAAGGCAGACCTAGCCCGGAGAGATCTTTCTCATCCTTTTCCTTTGTTTTTCCTACTTTTGATGAAATGTGTTTATAGATGGTTTGAATAGCAGTGTGCTTACTTATCTTCTCTTTCAGCCTCTGGTGTAGGGCTGTCAACTTTGGAAGTTCATTGTCTAAGATGACTGACACAGTAACAGGCAGTCCCTAAACCCTGAAACTGCTAGACACATTGTTTTCCATTGATGCAAAAGGAAACAAGTACCTAGGGGGCACCAGGTCCTTTGATCCTTGCACGCTCTCAGTCACCCCACTTAGGTTGTCTTGCATATTTGCACAGAACCCATTTTCTCAAAGAAAAGGTGAAAGGTTAAGTGTTAGTAAATAACGCACCCTGGGTACCAGAGCAAACACCCCTGAGGAGTAGTGACCCACAGAAAAAACAGACTTCCTTGCTGTTTTTAGAGAAGATCTGAGAAGGGTAACTTGTCCCCAGGACTCTGTCCCTTCCTTGTGATCCTTCGTAAAGAGCACATGATGTTCCCTTTAGTCAAAAGACAGTACCCAGAAGTCAAGTCAAACCCAGGCCGAGCCCAGGTGACCTGAGCAACATCAACAGTAAGGGATGGACGGATGCTATGTCAGCCTGAGGTTTCATCGTAAGGTTCTGGTTCATAGAGGTTACACTGCCTTTGGTCTACTTGAGGCAGGGACACGGGAGCCCCTTCCCAAGATGACAGATGTGTCAAGTGAGTGCTGGTATGCAAAGCCGCAGCCTGGTTGTATTTTGTTCCCATTTGTGCTCGATCTCAGGTGCCTTTTGACATCAGTTGCCAGGATCCTAGGGAGTTGCTGAGTTTAGGTTCAGGAGTGATAGAGGGGTGTTTGTGTGTGTGTGTGTGTGTGTGTGTGTGTGTGTGTGAGAGAGAGAGAGAGAGAGAGAGAGAGAGAGAGAGAGAGAGAGAGAGAGAGAGAAAGAGAGAGAGAGAGAATGCATGTAAGTGTACATACATGCGCTGTATTTGTATTTTCTGGCACTTGCTATCCAACAGTGAGCACAGTCACTATGATTGCCTTTGAATTTTCTCTAGGCCCCAACAACAACAGTCCTCAAACCTCCACTGTTCGGACTCCTACCCAGACCAATGGTTCAAATGTTCCCTTCAAGCCTCGAGGGAGAGAGTTTTCCTTTGGTAAATACATCTTTTATTTTTCTTAAGTTCAGCGTGTCAAGTAAAGAAGTAGTGTGCCGAGTCAGCAGGACAGTGGCTTTCCTTGGGTAGTCAGGGTGTGTCAGATAGTAACATGCAGCAGAAGCTGAGCTGCCTGTGCTCTGCTGTGAGTTTTCCTGTAGGCCCTGTGCAAAGTGTGGACCCCAGCTGTGCCTCAGGACTCTAGGTTGGGTCACTGCATGTACCCAGAGCCAGAGCTGGCATGTGATAGACCTTTAACAGGCCAGGAGAGGTTCTTTGTTCTTCATTTCAGCATGGGTCAGAGTGTTAGTAATCCAGTCTTAACAGTTTGGTTTAGTTATGTGAGGGTTGGAGGACAGGCAAGGCAGCCATATTAAAAACCTGTGTGTTTCTTATATAAAGACTTAGAATCATGTATGTATACATGATGTGAAAGTAAAACTTTCTATGGGACACGGATGCACTACTGGGCCAGGGAGTGGGGATGAGAGCTTATGCAGTGCACAGAGGTACTCTCAATGTCCTCTGTCGCAAAGTGGCACAGTGCACATGAAGGGAGCAGCCTGCTGTGTGTTCTCACGTGTCTGTAAAGCCGCAAAATATGAGGTGAGATGAAAACAGGGTGTGGGCATGCTCCTTTAGTCCCGGCACACGGAAGGCAGATAGAGTGAAACACTAAGGTGAGAAATCCCTGCCCTCCCTCGGGGACCTTTTGCTGACTGGTGGCTGCTCTCTATTTACAGAGGCCTGGAACGCCAAAATCACAGACCTGAAGCAGAAAGTGGAAAACCTTTTCAATGAAAAATGCGGTAGGTTTGTTCAGAAGCATTGAGTGTGAAGTAGTTCTCTAATAATTGGTCTAATTTGATGTTTAGATGTCTTTTGGAAATGTGTGGGTGTCAGCCTTCCATTTCTACCCATTTTACTGACTATCATGAATTCTAAGAACACTTGCAAATTTGAATTTTCAAATAAATAAGGATTTGTCGCTGCTGTAGAAAGTTGCAAATGGCTTTCCTAAGTCGTGCTACCAAATGAATGTGTCATGTGTTACAGGGGAAGCTCTGGGCCTTAAACAGGCTGTGAAAGTGCCCTTTGCATTGTTTGAGTCCTTCCCGGAAGACTTCTATGTAGAAGGCTTACCTGAGGGGGTGCCCTTCCGAAGACCATCCACATTTGGCATTCCAAGACTGGAGAAGATACTCCGGAACAAGGCCAAGATAAAGTTCATCATTAAAAAGTAAGGCTCTGCAGTGGAGAAGACTCCCGGGGCTGCCTTCATAGTGCAGTGTTCTGGGTTGACGTAGCTCTTCTCAGGGCTAAGTTGTTATAGGGATGGAGACAGCTCAGTATTAAGAGTGTTTGAGGACCTGAATTCAGATGCCAGCTCTCTCAACAAGCTGGAGGGAGCCTGTGACCGTAGTGTTGGAGGCTGGGCAGGGGCAGAAGGATCGTTGGGGCCTGCTGCCTGGGGTGGGGCTAGGAGCTGCAGTTCTAGGAGAGATCTGTGTGAAAGAAGAGTAATAGAGGACACCTGAAGCCCCCCTCTGACCTCTGCACACACAGGCAGTACACCAGCACACGTGTGTACATGCAGCATGGGCCTTTTTGTTTGTTTGTTTGTTTGAGGCAGGGAGGGAGTTACATACACGCTCTTCATGCGTGTACCCATGCTGCGGGTGTGGCATTGCCTATTTCTGCTCTTGGGTCTCATGCCGATCTCAGTACATGCTCTCCCCTTGGGAAGAAGGTGGCGGTGACACTGGGGTGGCCAGAGAAGGTTCAACAGCAGTAGAGGCTGGTGTAAATTGGGCACTTGGGTTGCTTCTGAGTGTGGCACCTAGTTTGCCAAGCTGCAGGCCCCAGCACACTGCATCTTTCCTGTGTGCCTTGCTCTGGGTTAACCAGCCCATGCCTTTTTCCTCTTGCTTGTAGACCTGAGATGTTCGAGACGGCCATCAAAGAGAGCACCTCTTCCAAAAGCCCTCCCAGTGAGTGTCCTTTGAGAACAGCACGTGGCAGCTGAGCAGTCGTCAGTTCTGGAGTGGCAAACACTGTGCAGTGTTGCTCTGCAGAAAGATGGGCCATCAGCAAGTCTGCCATCTTTAGTGTCTTACTGGAATACAGCCAGCATACCTGCCCTACTGGGCCAGGCTGAGGCCAGCTCGTGGCTGATGACGCATGTGGCTATTACTCTTATTTTGACTATGGACTATGTTTTTGCTTTCAGGGAAGATAAACTCATCACCCAGCGTTAATACTACTGCATCAGGCGTGGAAGACCTTAACATCATTCAGGTGACAATTCCAGGTATGATTTCTGTCTGCATTGTGGAGTCTTGTGGACTAAGAATCCTTCAGGGACAGCTCTTGTAGTGCAGTGTGTTGTGTGCTTCGCCCAAACCTGGCTGCACAGTGCCTGACCTAAATTCAGCTCTGCTCACTACACTGTGTCTCTTTTCAATAAGTCTGTGGGGGCTGGAGAGATGGCTCTGTGGTTAAGAGCACTGACTGTTCCTGAGGACTTGGGTTTGATTCCCAGCATCTGCATGATGGCTCACAGCTATTTATAACTACATTCCCATGGGACAGGACATGCTCTGCTGGCTGCCTTGGGCACATACATTGTGCACAGGCCAAACACCCATGCATATAAAAGAAATCTTTATAGCCAGGTAGTGGTGGCACATACCTTTAATCTCTTGAGTTTGAGGACAGCCGAACTACACAGGGAAACCCTGTCTTAAACACTAAGTAAATAAGTAAGATTTCTTTAATAAACAGTCTGTATGATAAACAATCTGTATGAAACAGCAAGGATGTTGCTCAACAGGAATGGCGTTGTATCCTCTTAAGTTGGTTTTAGAATATTTTTTTATTTTTTTCCTTCTTTAAAATTTTATGATTTCTTTTTGTCTTGGTGATGTCATAATGTGGAAATACCCCCCCACACACTTTGTTTTTTTAAGGACAGAGATTTTGTATTAGCCCTGACTGTCTTAGAACTTTGCTTTGCAGACCAGGCTGGTCTTGAACTCAGAGAGTTCCACCTGCCTCTACCTCCTGAGTGGTGGGACTAAAAGGCGTGCACCACCGACACCTATATAATTGTGGCTGGTTTGGAACTCAGAAATCCACCTGACTCTGCTCCCTGGACACTGGGGTTAAAGGTGTCCATTACCACGCCTGGCTTTAAAACCCTTTCTAAAAGGTGAAAGATTTATACAATCTGAACCAGAGCCCCACCCCCACGAGCTTTTCTACCACCTAGCAGTCATTGAAAGCTAGTTCTGTCCCCTTGTATCCCTCTCCTGTCTCCCCCATTCTGATATTCCAACGACCCATACGTGTTGTCCACATGTATCCCCTGAGTCCCAGGGCTTCTGCAGCCACTTGTCCAAGCTATGTTTCCTTTACATGAGGTCTTTTTTTATGTATTTGAAGCTGTTAAAAACTAAGTTTTTTAAAAAAAGAAGGCTGGAGAGATGGCTCAGTGGTTAAGAGCATTGCCTGAGTTCAATTTCCAGCAACCACATGACTGACAACCATCTGTAATGAGATCTGGTGCCTTCTTCTGGCCTTCAGGCAAACATACAGACAGAATACACTGTACATAATAAATAAATCTTTTAAAAAGTCTTTTTAGAAAACATGTGAGTCCCATGCAAGCATCACTCTCATCTTTCCTCTTGTTTTAGATGATGACAATGAGCGACTGTCCAAAGTTGAGAAGGCCAGGCAGCTGCGTGAGCAGGTCAATGACCTCTTCAGTCGGAAGTTTGGTAAGTGTTCTGTTCGGGAGTTCTGTGCTCAGAAAACATTAGATGTTGGGTGGCACACTTGATGACCAGGGTCAAAATTTCATAAAACAGTGTTGCTGCTGCACGTAGTGATTGCTTTGAAGGTGACGGTCACACTGGGCCCTGTGCTGTTTGTCTTGCTGCAGGAGAAGCTATTGGGATGGGCTTCCCTGTGAAGGTTCCCTACAGGAAGATCACCATCAACCCCGGCTGTGTGGTGGTCGATGGCATGCCCCCTGGCGTGTCCTTCAAAGCCCCCAGTTACCTGGAGATCAGCTCCATGAGAAGGATCTTAGATTCTGCTGAGTTTATCAAGTTCACTGTCATTAGGTGAGAGGGCCCTGCTTCGTCATTTCCCAGAGTGCAATTGTGTGGAGTTGGCAGAGAAGCGGGTGGGGATTGAGATGACAGGCACACAGTCACTGTTGTCAGGGCTGGAAGCACCAGGCCAGTGTTGTGCTGAGCTCTATCCCACTCAGCTGCTGGTGACTCTCGGCGTTTGGGCACTTCACTGGATCCTGGGTGGCTTGGCCTCAGACCCGCAGAGATAATCTGCCTCCTCCCCAAGTTCCAGGGTTGCAGGTGTGGGCCACCATGTATCAGCTGCTACAACACAACCCAGGCTGAACTTGACCTCTGTCTTCCTGCAGGGTTTCTAGATGTCCACCACTGTGCCTTAAACTAACTTTATTCTCCAGTGGTTGGTTTGAACAGAGTCTCATTATGTGTCCCTGGCTTTGTATAGACCAGGCTGGCCTCAGACTCAGGGGTCTGAGTGTTAAAAAGTGCCTCCTCCTTCCAAGCACAGGAATTACACTTGTGTGTACCACCTGTCCAGCAGCTCTCCATTTCTCATGGCCTGTTTGTCTTTTAAAATGTAGTTACATCCGTTGATATTTTGTGGCTGCTTTCTCATGACACTTAATGAATCACCAGTAATAGAGCCTATAAAACCTAAAGTATCTGTTAATTACCACAGAATGTGGTTGTGGCCTTCCTGGCAGTCTGGTGATAGACCTGTCATTCCGTCCTGACTGCTCCTTTGACACTCCCAGCCAGCCAGCTACCCCACCTCTCAGTGAAGAGCAATTTTGTTTTCTTTTCATTTTAATGGAACCTTTTTTGGGGGTGGGAGGCAGTGGGGTTGGATGGTGTCTCACTATGTGACTGTGGCTGGCTTAGAACCCACTGGGTAGACCAGGATTGCCTTCAACACTCAGAGACTGATTGCCTCTGTTTCCTATGGGTTGGGATAAAAGGCTTGTGCCACCATGCCTGGCCTGGTATGGCGTTTTCTAGTAGTGAACTGCATATACATATACTATATTGATAATTAGTCACATAAAATTATGTACACATTACATGTGACTAGTTAAAAAATAACTGACATATTGTATATATGATACATACTGATAGCACAACTGAAGTCATTGTTACAGATGTGAATAGTCATTTCATATGTATCTTGAATATCTCTTCCATAGGGTTATAAAGTAGGACATAAGTGGCATAAATTAGCAAAGTAAGCAAATGTTCTTAAGCAAATGTTCTTATAAAATGAAAACATTACATTATACAATTATTTTTTCTCTTTAGACCATTTCCAGGACTTGTGATTAATAACCGTGAGTATTTCATGAAGTTTTGTTTCTCAGGATCTGAGTGCACGTGGGTGTGGGTGTGGGTGTGGGGGCGGTGCAACCTGCAAAATAATGCGCTGCCTACTTGTGAAATTGGTTGTGTTGCTTGACTTCCTTCATCCTCACTTAGTCAGAAAATGGTAACTCAGGGGAGGGTGGGTGGAGACCATTCTTAAAGGGCTTGTTACAAGGAGGACTTCACTAGCTCTTGCTAGTGAATAAAGCTCCAATATGTAGTCACACTACTAGAGTTCAGGAGAGCTGTAGGCCACAAAAGTGCTGGGCACGGTGGAGGAAAACCTACAATTCCAGTGCTTGGGAGGCAGAAGCAGGAGGATCAGGCTAGGATTCAAGACCAGCCTGAGCCACTGAGACCCCGTCTCCAAATGAAGACGGGCTGGATGGCTCTGATGGCATAGCGTGCTGCACGGGCCCTATGACCACTTACTTCCACTGCCTGGACTCACATAGAGGTAGAAAGAGATAAATTCCAGAGTTGTCTTCCTGTCTTACACACGTGTTGTGGCATGCAAGCTCACCCAAAAAATGGTAATTTGTTGTTGAATCTCCCTTGGAAATTTCAGTTTATCTTAAAAAAAAATAAATAAAGACAGGACTCATGTGTCACCCTGGCTGACCTGGAACTTATATAGACCAGGTTAGCCTTGAACTCAAAGATCCGTCTCCTGAGTCCCACATTATAAGTGTATACCTGCTCTCTGTAGGATTTTAATTTCCAAAACAATCATAGTTTGTATTTGGAACCCACTGTTTATAGGTTCCTATGTATGATACTCAGCTTTTTTTTTTTTTTGACGATTGTTCTGCATGTATCCCTGCAGGCCAGAAGAGGGCACCAGATCTCATTACAGATGGTTGTGAACCACCATGTGGTTGCTGGGAATTGAACTCAGGACTCCTGGAAGAGCAGTCAGTGCTCTTAACCTCTGAGCCAGCTCTCAGCTTTATCCTTGTCCTACTGTGAAATTTGTATTTTTAGTGGCATTGATTAGGACCACTAGTTGTTGCTTTTTGGGGGGCCCGGCACCGAGCTACCAAGTAAATCGTGCATAATCTTATTCTTTCTGAATGCCCAGCCTTAGCTTGGCTTGTTTCTAGCTGACTTTTCTTAAATCATCCCATCTATGGCCTCTGGGCTTTTATCTTTATTTCTGTATATGTTTCTTCTTTCTCCAGGGCTTGCTCTGTAGCTGGGTGCCTGACCCCTGATGTCCTCCTCTCTGTGATCTATCTTGCTCCTCCTTTTCTCCCAGATTTCTTCAATTTATTCTGCCTAGCGGCCCCTTATTTCCTTTCTCCTGCCTTGCTATTGGCCGTTCAGCTCTTTATTAGACTATCAGGTGTTTTAGGTAGGCAAAGTAACACAGCTTCACAGAGTTTTAAGCAAGTGCAACGCAAAAGAATGCAGCACATCTTTGCATCTTTAAACAAACGTTCCAGAACATAAACAGATGTAACACACCTTAAAATATTCTACAATTAGTATTATTTTTTTCTTCCCCTTTTTCACTTATTTGTATGTGGGGTCCTGGGGTACTCAGAACTTGCCATTTCACATGCAGTGGTCAGAAAACAATTTGTGGCAGTCAATTCTCTCATCTTATGTGGCCCAGAGTTTGAACTCAGGTTGTCAAGTTTGCAGCGGGCACCTTACCTGCAGAGTTGTCCTGACAGCTCTCCTCCATTCTTGTGCTGAGATGATGCACAGTTGAAACATGAGCATAGGAATGGTCAGATGTCACATGTGTCGGGAATTACATCATCTAAACTGTCCCGTTTCATTGCAGAGCTGGTTGATCAGAATGAGTCCGAAGGCCCCGTGATACAAGGTAAGAGATGCATACCACCCTGTTTCATGATTGCACCAAGCCCTGGTTTATACTGTACACCTGCACACTCAGAGACACAGTTGGTTTCTCCTTTCTTGCCATGACTAAAGGCCAGTAAACTTATGCAGACTTGGGCTGTGCCTCCTACCTGGTAATATCACGATGTTCAAGACTAGTGGCCTAAAATAAAGCATGAGCATGAGAAAGCACACACGCGTGGAGGCTTGGACTGCAGCGATGTCTCAGTGGTTAAGAGCACTCACTGGCTGCTCTTCAGAGGCTGCTGGGTCAGCTCCCAGCACCCACATCACAGCTCACAACTGTTTGTAATCTTAGCTCTAGGGCCTCTGAAGGCACAAGGCCTGTCCATGGTACTGACATGCATGCAGACACAATAACCAAATGATTAGTACAAAGAAAGTTGACAGGCTATTTCCATCATTGGGGCTTTCTCCTTCCTTTTTCTCTTCCTCTCCGAGGCTCTTTAAATAATTTAAAGCAACCTTTGAAAATTGTCCAAATGAGACTTGATGTGTTTCTCTTTAGAATCCGCTGAGGTGAGCCAGTTGGAAGTTCCAGCAACAGAAGGTAAGGGCTGCGCAGCTCCATTGTACAAGTCTGGAATGACTTTGGGGCCTCGGACCAGCATGATTTTTTTTTAATGTTTATGGGTGTTTTGCCTGCTTATTATCTGTAGACCATTTATGTATGCAGTACCTAAGGAAGCCAGAAGAGGGCATCAGACCCCACCCCCTGGAAATAGAATGGTTGTGAACCTCGGCAAAGCTGCTGAGAATCAAACTCACCTAGTGCTCTCTTTACTGCTGAACCATCTGCCTGGTCCCAGGCTGATAGACTTCTCCCTGTTCTGTGGAGACTCTTGGCAGGTTTCCTCTGTTCTCCCTGTGTGGCTCTGGCTGGCTAAATTCTAGGTCCCTATAGCCTAGGTGGGGCATGGCCATAAGCGCACACAAAGCAATGTGGAATCTGCTTGCAAATGAACTGAGCTGGCCGTGGCTGTGGCTCAGCAGATGAATACTTGGTTCCATAACAAAAGCCCATTGGAGGATTCCAGGCAGGTCGGAGGTTTGTGTGGCTTCCTTTACAGGCAATCAGGATCGCATCGGCAGTGTAGCTCATTGTCACTCTTTTCCTCCTCCCTTAGAAATTAAAGACTCTGATGGGAGCTCACAGATCAAGCAGGAGCCAGACCCCACGTGGTAGACTGCGTCTCCAGGGTAAGAGCCTCTCCCCAACCGCCCTTGGTCCATACTTACCACTCCTGCTTTAGCAGAGTGCAGGTCAGCCGGGAAGATGTGGAAGTACTGAGCTTGGGGACACAGGTAGAAGCAGGTATCTCTCTCGTGCACTCCAGGCCAGCAGAGTGACAGTGTGGCCCTGTTTGGGGGTAGGAAGTGGGAGGTAATGTAGAAGTATTCAAAGTATCCCCCTTTGAAGAGACAGGTTTTGAATCTTTTGTTGCTGACTTGCTCGGTGTGGCCCAGCTCCTGATAGGATGGATTATCTATAACCCACAAGTGAGGAGACTGCATTCTGTCAGCCAGCCTGTCTTGTGCCATATGGCACATGGGGTTTGCCCAGTGGTGGAGCCTGCTCCAGCAAGCCAGCTGGGTGACCTGAGTAGGGGTATGAAGATTGAGAAAACACACACAGGATAGATTTGGAAGGACTGCCTGGTCCCTGCTTTTCAGCACATTGTACAGCCTTGCGTTTTAGACCCCTGCTTATAGACTTAGAGGCAAAGCAGAACAAAGAGCAGCATGATCAATTAACCGGCTCCCTGCACTGTCCCTGAATCGAGGAGCAGCCAGGTTCCCTATCTCTCATGTGCCTTTCAGCAGGCACCAGAAGCTTGTCTCAAGGAGACCGAAACAAGCTTGAACTCTGTCTTATAAGTCAGACTCGACTCTGGGTGGAAACTGAGTCACTGTGGACCCCCACAGCCCAGCTCATGTTCTATGTGCCTTGCCCTGTCAGGCCAGACCGTCTTCCACAACTGTATTTGAGCCTGGTACTTTTATTAGATAGCGGTAGGGTGTGTGACAAGATTTGTCATCTAGTTGACCTACTGCTTGCTTTTTTTTTCCTTTCCTTCTCCAGTTCAGCTTCCAGTGTGAGTGGTGGAGAAGAAGCTTTTGGACCCGCCCTGCCAGCTCTGTAATATACTTGTATAACAGAAATACCTTCTATACAAACCTTCTTTTCTACTTCTAGATAGAGATGTCTACTTTCTCAGCAGTTCTGTGAATTGAACTACGCAGCGTTTTGAGATGCGCGTGCCTGGCTGGTTTGGGAATGCACTAGAAGGGTTTCACAGCAGTGCTGGAAAGAGACAGGGAATGGCAGGGACAACTCTTAGATTTTTATGCATTGGGCAGAGCCTCAGGCTGTGGTGCGTATTCCAGGCAGTGGAGATATTCCTACTGGGCATCTTGGCTTCCGCAGCCAAGAAAAACCCCTGTGCTAGGCAGTGCTTTAGTTTTTCTATTGAAAATCATTTCTGTGATCTTGCACTCGGCTCCCCTTCCTGCCTGAGGGAAGGATGCTGCTGTCGTCTGACTAAGCCTTTGCCTAAGCTCCGCCATGGTTCCTCTGTTTTCACTGTAATTAAAAGCAAGGCCGGCAGGCTCACCCGACGGCCAGTGATTAGCAGCGCAGCCAGTGTCTCCGCGTAGAGAGGATGTTCTCAGAGCCTCTTTCACCCTTACCTTGCAGCAAGTAAATATCAGGGTGTACCCTGAAGGTCGGAGGTCAGGTATGCATGCTTTAGCAGCTGGATGACTAAACCCTTCCCCACTGGGCCCCACAGTGGCCTGGGGTGCTCTGGGACGAAGCTCTGGGTGGAGTCAGGCTGGGCTGTGGGTCTGCCTGGTTGGTTAGTCTCTAGCCACCTGTCTGGCCAAGGTGCCAGTGTGGGGAGCAGGGCAGGCAAGCTCTTGTGCACCTCCGTGTCGTGGTCACACCCTCTGGGCCTGAAGTGGAGTCTCACAGGTGATGCAGTTGTATAAAATTAACAGCTCTCTCTCAAGGTAGAGGATGGGATGGCACAGTTCTCAGTAGCAGCACCACGATGTTCACAATGGGAAATTATATCACATGGTAGCAGAGATAGGCATTTTTATGTGTTCCTTATATTTTACCTCAAATTGTAGATATAGGGTAATAAATAAAATCCATCCATGCCTTTCAAATGCTGTCTTCCTGAGTGTCTGGGGTATGGTGTGTGGGCTGGTGTTTTTGAAGAAGCACTGGTTTGTCCCAGAGCTGTACCCAGCCCCTACCCTGCTCACCTGTGTTGAAGACAGAACTCTGAAGCAAAAGCTACACCACGTGGGGGCTGCGGGGACAGACACTTCTTAGTCCCTGCACCTAGAAGCCATCTGCTGCCCAGAGCAAAGAAAAAACCAGAAGATGGTCCCCCCACCCCAACTCAGGCTGCAGCCATCTAAGGGTGTGAGGGGATGGCAAGTGTGCTGGCTCCCCGCTTCCTCCCTGCTCCAATGGTATCTTAGTGTTTTTTGTACTTGCCTCATCCCTGGGGGGGGAGGAGGGGGTGACTGCCAGCAGGAGTATGTCAGCTGTCATGGTAACAAGAGATGCAGGAGCTCCAGCCAGGAGAGAGAGTCCTTGTTCCTTCTGAGATCCTTCAGACCGCTCTCTTTGGCCCTTAATGGGCAGCACATGGTTGCAGGGCAGTGCTGCTCAGCGGATGCTACTTGCTGACAGTAGGAGTGACCCCGCAGTGAGCCTTGGAGGCAGCGGGAGCTGCTGAAACTGGAGACCTTGGTGCAGTAGCAAACAACCAGATGAGAACTTTGAAGGCCCAAGTGGAGAAGGGCCTCGTGCGAGCAGCAGTTGAACATGGGTCAGCTGGTCCTGAGAGATGGGTGAGGGCAGTTCCAAACAAAAGTCTAGAGAGAAAGCTGCTCACCTGGGGCAGCCAGGAAGCAGTGGGAGAGAAATCGGGGTGAGGCTGGGCTGATGCTGCTTTCAGCGGCACACCCCTTTGGCACCTACCCTCCCACCAGACCCCTCCTCAGCTTCTGCCACCTTCCAGTGGCACCAAGGCTGGGGACATCCTCGCACCGTGTGGACCTTTGGAGACACTACCCATGTCACAGCACACAACAGACTGTCCCCTTGGGCCAAACACACACAGCTTGTTTACAAGTAGGTGGCATAACAGCGACCTGTGCTGGGGAGGCTGGTAGATGATGAACACCATGGTGATGCGGAGTGGAGAGGGTCCTGGTCACCAGTTCTCATGGCCTGGGATGCAGCCAGTGGAGTGCTGCTGACACAGGTGGTAGGAAGCCTGGGTTCAGTTCCAGTACTGCGCGGGCGGGGCTGGGCAGGGCCGGGCCAGGTCTTTGAGCCTCGGTTGCCCAGCTACCCTGCTGCTAGCCATCAGATCTCTCACCTAGTGGGGTGGCCCTCACCTGCCCCACCTACACTTGAGCACTGTGGTCTGGTTTTGAGGAAGGCCAAGTTCGGGAAGTTTAGCTGACACAATGCCTGATTTGTAAGGTGTTTCCTGCCACAGAGGGAACAAAAACAAGCCTTGTATTTTTTAATTTAACTTGTACACCACGTCCAGGCAGCCAACTGAAACGGTCCCAACTGTTGCGAATAAATTTTCTTCACTTAAAGGGCTTGATGGAGGCCAGCAGGTACAGCCACCCATGGTAGAGCTGGCCATTTGTGGGACCAAGGCCCATCTGTGCCTCATAAAATAAACATAGTAAAAACTCAGCAGGTGTTCAACGTTTCACATTGAAAGCCAGGTATAGTGGCTCAAGCCTGTCAGGAGACCATGGCAAAAGACAAGTTGGCTGCAGGAGACCCTCTCAAAAAACCAGTGATAAGGGGCTGGAGAGATGGCTCAGTGGTTAAGAGTTCCAAGCCAGCCTGATCTACAGCATTCAGGTGACAGCTTACAACTCTAACTCCAGTTCCAGGGGACCCAGCACCTGAGGCAAAACACCAAAACAGATAAAACACAGTGATAAGAATCTTTGACCTGAACCTGCTGGGTGGAGGAGAGGCCTGTGACTCCAGCCCTCTGGGAGGCAGGGACAAAAGTCCAGTGGCCCACACTTGGGGCTGCAGGATATTGGAACCTTGTTCCTTGGTGATTTGCTGCATCCCACTGAGGAGTGGCTTCTGTCCTTTGGAGAATCTGGTGGTCCCTTGAGTGCAGTGTGAGATGGTGTGCCCCACTCCTGACACCCCTTCTAAATCACATTGTGAAGCCTACTCTATGCTGTAGGGGACTCTTCTCGCCTTCCCGCCCAGCAGCCTCTCTTCTGCATTCTGACTAGGAAGAGCTGGGAATGCTTTGCCTTGGATGAGCTTGCTTCTGGAGACAGAGACTGGGGAGCAGGCTCAGGTCTCAGGCACAGAGCCTCGACCAATATAAGAGAACTCACTCTACACACCTGGCCATAGCTTCCCAGTTCATTCATTCATTTAATGTGTGTGGGTGTTGTATGCCTATGTGGAGGTCAGCAGTGGTGCCCACCAAAGCCAGAAGACACACAGTGTTGCTAGAACCCTTTGGTAAGCCCATATCACCATGGGTGGTGGTGGTGGTGCATGCCTTTAATCCTAGCACTCAGGAGGCAGATGTCTGAGTTTGAAAGCAGCCATGGCTACACAGAAACCATATCTCAATAATAACCGCCCTGACTCCTGGCCTGAGCACTAACTCCCCACCACTTCCCCCAATTCCGGCCAGCTCCAGCATGGTCCATGCTTGCTAATGACCAGTGTTTGCCAGGCCTCACCCTTAACCTCATTTGCAGTCCACAAGTGGCCAAGCCGTTTTTTGGATGAGGAAACTGGCTAAAGGAACTTGAACATTGCCAAGGGACATACCAGAAGGCGAGTCAGTTCCAGGTGGTCCTGTGAGTGGCGCTGCAGGGCACAATGCCCATAGCCTGGGCCTATTGGGGCCCTGAGAACACAAAGCCCTGGAGGGGAGAAGGGAGTCCCCAGTGTTGGAGCTGAGGGTGTCCTGTTGAGGCCTCATGCCCCTCCCCCATCGACAGAGCCCATCTCTTCCCCCCATGTTGCTGAGAAAAGTCTTCAAGTAGGCAAAGAGCTAGATGGCAGCGTCCCCTGAGCCTGCTAGTACACACAGCCTTGCCCCACAGGGTCACAGGCCCAACCACAAAACCCTGTCCACCTTCCCAGGGTCCTGGGGGAACCGAAGGCCACTGGTCACTAAGCAAGATGCAGCAGGATGCTGGGCAACAGTGACACACACCTTTTATCCCAGCTCTCAAGAGGCAGAGGCAGATGGAGCTCTGTGAGTTCCAAGCCAGCCTGATCTACAGAGTGAGTGCCAGGACAGCCAGAGCTACAGAGAAACCCAGTCTTGAGAAAACAAATAAAAATGAAAAAGCAGAACGGGTTTAGGTTAACATGCCAAGAACTAACCGTGGAAGGCAGGTTTGTGTCAATCGGGGGAAGCCTCACATTCCTTCTGATGGAAGGTCCCTGAGGTCACCCCCCTGTCCTCATCCTCAACAGCAAGCAGGTTTTTACGATGTTGTCTCTGCCTAGACGTGGGGATTTCCTGCTTAAGGAAATGGCCAGCCTGGCCTCTGGTTTAGGGGGAAGCCAAGTGGCAGAGGACAGTGGACCCTGCTGAGACATAGACCAAAGTCCTAAGGCCTCTGCCTGGCCCAATGGGAAAAGCTCTTCTCGGGCTTATGCCGGCTGACTCCCTGGAATCATGCCCCCATTCATTCATTTGTTCAATCATTCATTCACATCACTCCAAGGCCAATGATTAAAGGATATGGGCCTAAGGGGCTGAAGAGGCGCAGCTCAGCACTTAAGAGAGCTTGCTGCTTCCCAGAGGGACTGAGTTCAGTTCCCATCACCCACCCGTAGGCTCCAGGTCCAGAGAACCCTGCACTAGCCCTTTCCTGACCTCCACGGGCACTAGCATTCTAGTGGCATGCATTCACACCAAGATGCATAAAACTAAATCCTTAGCCGGGGTGGGAATGCACGCCTTTAATCCCAGCACTCAGGAGGCAGAGACAGGCTCCTGAGTTTGAGGCCGGCCTGGTCTACAAATCGAATTCCAGGAAAACCAGGTCTGTTACATAGAGAAAGCCTGTTTACAAAAATAAAATAATAAAATAAATAATAAACCTTTATTAATGAACAATATGGGTCTGAGTTTAATTCCAGCTATAACCAGCTATGTATCTCTGTGCCTCAGTTACCACATCTATGAAATGGGGGAAGTAACAGTCTCTACCACTCAAAAGACTGGTCATGAGATGTGACCTTAGGCATAGAACACATCCAAGTGCCAGGTGTGGTGGCTCACACTTGTAATATCAACCCTTGGGAGGCTGAAGCAGGGGGAGGCTAGCCTGAGCTACAGATACCTTGTCTCTAATCTGACGCTGTAACTCTGATAGCAGAGTGTTCATCTATCACACAGAAGCCTGGTTCCCATCCCAGCCCACTTAAACTGGACATGATGTGCACACTTCTAATTCCAGCACTCAGGAGGTAGAGGCAGGAGGGTCAGGTATTCAGGGATATCCTTAGCTAAGTAGTGTGTGAGCCAGCTGGGGCTACGTGAAATGTCTCTAGAGGAAACACAGAAAGCCCAGACGCAGAACCTCTGACAGCTGACCCTCACCACCAACTTGACTGGATTCACAGTCACCATGAGAGTACACCACTGGTTGTTTCCAGGAAAGTTTAACTGAAGTTGTAAGACCCACCCTGAGTGTGGACAGCACCATCATCCCATGCTCTGGGGTTCCAGACTGAATAAAAATGTCAAAGTGAGCAGCTGAGCACCAGCATCCATCCACCTCTGCTTCTTGACTGCTGCAGATGCCCTGTGACCGGCTGCCTCATGCTCCTCCCACCGTGCCTTCCCCACCAAGATGGACTGTACTAAAAACCCATCCGTCCCTCCTTCAGCTGCTTTATCACAGCAATGGAAAAAGTCGCCTATACAGCATGCAGAGGAGGATGGCTGCTAATGCCACCATGGTGGCTAAATGGTTTTAGACTGGAGAGAAGGCTCAGGAGTTGAGAGCACTGGCTGCTTTTGTGGAGGACCTGGGTTTGGTTCTCGGCACCCGCACGGCTGCTCAGAACATTTTAAAACTCCAGTTCCAGGAGGTTCAATGCAGTAGGCGTGCTTATCGTGTACAAGCATGCCTGAAATCACTCATACTCTAAACTCTTTAAAACAGCCGTGGCTTTATAATACAAAATAATAACGGTTAAGAGCACTGGCTACTCCACCAAAGGTCCCGAGTTCAGTTCCCAGCAACCACATGGTGGCTCACAAAATAAGTAACAATGTGCACTTTTCTATATACCTCACAATCAGGTTTAAAAAATTGTTTCCCCTCTAAAATGTCTTTTATCCATGACTTCCTTTGTTTAGTCTCTATTTTGTGGGAGGCAGGAAGTTTTGTGGTTTTGTTTTAGGATGTTTTGTTTTATCTTTAACACTCTTCTCTGTCCTCCACCCCACCCCACCCTGGCCCTTAGGTGTGTATGTGCCCATGGAAATCAGAAAAGCGTGTCTAATCCTGTAGAGTTTACAGTGTGTGGGAGCTCCCTATAGGCTAAAGAGACCATCTTGAAAGACCAAAAGATGAAATAAGTATGAAATAATAGTTCACATACATTAAATCCCTTGTTATAACAAATACAACTGGCCCTGCTTATAGAGGTTATTGCAAGGTCAAACACTTAAAAAAATCACACTGCCCGTTTCTCAAGCAAGGGGCCATGAGATAACAGGGTGAGGTCTCAGGAGGACAGTGGGAAGGGTGGCTGTGTGTGGCCTCGGGCCACTGGACAGGCTCACTGTCTGCAGTTATGCAAGCACCCACAAGACAAGAAGGAAGTGCTAGGGACGTGATAGTTAGCCTGTCACAAGTCCCCCTTGGAACTTTCCGCAGCCTGCTGCCCACTAGGCCCAGGTACACAGCAAGCTTGGTGTTTTTGCTGGACTTTCCAGACCACGCAGTCTGGGACAGAAATCAATGTGGCCCAGGGTTCAGTGGCCCAAGGGAGGAGTAGCATGTGAGGAGAACCGCCAGTGTGTTAGTCACTTGATATCTGCCACTTACCCTCAGCTGCTTACCATGGTGTATCAATACGGGTCTCCACTTATCTGGAGGCTGAAACAGCCAGATAGAGAGTTCAAGGCTAGCGTGGGTAGCTTAGTCTCCAAATGACAAGAACTATTGGTGATGGGGTAGCTTCATCTCCAAATGGCAAGAAGTGTTGGCGATGTAATTCTGTGGTGGAACACTTTGCCTTAGAATCCCCTACCCCCTAACCCTACCCCCCAGGCAGGCTAGAATCTTGGCTCAGAGCCATTCTGCTTGTAACCCTGGAATCCCCAGATTGCATTACAAACTGGCCCCACCCACTTTCTCCCAGTTCCAGCCAGAGTCTTGGCAAGGAGATCCAGCTTTGGCCAGCTGGGCTGCAGACAGAAGGGGGACTTCTGAAGGCCACCCATGACCCGTGACCCAGGTCACCTGGCAGTCTCTGAATCACCCAGTGTGGAATGGGAGAGGCCAGACATGCCATCCCCAACTCCTGCCACTTTGAAAGCAGGGTCTCGCTATGTATCTCTGGCTAGCTTGGAACCCACAGATCCTGCCCCTGCCACCACTGGGGAGACATCCCTGTGTACTCTGCCCAGCTTCTTCCCTCTGTCTACATACAGAGTCCCTCCCTACTGAAAGCCACCGCCTTCAGGCCAGTGTCCGGGATCCAGGCTCACTCCCTCCGGGAAATCTGTCCAGTCAGCTCTGAAGCCTGCTGACACGGAGCTTTTGGGTTTCTCCTCCATGGTATTGGTCCCATTGGAGTCTAGCGCCTCCAGTGCTGGGATCAAAGATACTCACCACCATGCCCGGCTCCCATCCCCTCTTCATCTCAAATCCCCTTCCAAACAGCTGCCTGAGGAGGAGTCATACCCTGGGGGCATGTGGTCACATGATGGCATCTTACTCATGTGGGTGTTTGTGTGCGTGTCTACAAGTGTGTGTAAACATCGTTCATCAGGAGTCCCCTCAGTTTTTGAGACAGGGTCTGTTATGGACTTAAAACTCACCTGGAAGGCTAGACTGACTGGCCAGTCATCCCAGAGTTCTCCTTACTCTGCCTTTCCAGTGCTGGCATTCAGAGCACACACCAGGTTAGGGGGAGGGCTCCATGGCCGAGTACTTACTTCTCTTTTGGAGTTCATTTCCCAGCACCCATGTCTGCTGGCTCACAACCACCTGTAACTCAAATCTCCAGGGGATGCCTCCGACATCCACAGAAACCTCTCCAAGTATCACACATGCACGCCCACGAATTTAAAATGCATATGCTACCACACCCAGCTTTTCTTTAACATAGGCCCTGGGGATAGAACTCAGGTTCCCTCTGGGTCGTGGTGGTATACCACACCTAGAGGCAGGCAGATCTCTGAGTTTGAGACTAGTCCGGTTTTTAGAGCAAGTTCCAGGACTACACAGAGAAACCTTGTCTCAAACAAACAAAATAAATAAATAAATAAATAAATAAATAAACAATAACAAGCCAGGCATTGGTGGCACACGCCTTTAATCCCAGCACTTGGGAGGCAGAGGCAGGTGGATTTACGTGAGTTTGAGGCCAGCCTGGTCTACAGAGCAAGTGAGTTCCAGGACAGGCTCCAAAGCTACACAGAGAAACCCTGTCTTGAAAAACCAATTAAAAACAAAACACAAAAAAGAACTCAGATCCCCAGGTTTGTATGCCAAGGACTTCACCAGCCAGCCAAGTCCTTGGGGCTTTTTAATTTTTAAAGAAGGTCTCTTGTAGGCTCAGCTGAAACTGGCCTTAACTACTGATTCTCTTGCTGTTATCACAGTGTGTCACCTGCCTGGCCCGCTTGCTGGCTTGTGTGAGGTTATTCTGATGGCCTCACGGAAGGGGAAACATTTGAATAGAGACAGTGAGCTTGAGGGAGGAGACACACACACAGAAGACGAAGATGGGAAGAGAGGGCAGGGCCGGTGCAAAGGCCCTGTGGCGGAGCAGCTGGGGTGGTTCAGACGGCAGAGGCTAAGCCTCACACAGGTTTCCTCCCCTTGCTGCCCCAACCACTCTGTGGGGCTCAAACAATCCCCAGAAAGTGAAAGACAGCCAGGAGAGCCCTGGGATCTCCCCACCCCCACCCCCACCCCACAAGCAACACAACTTCCTCTTTTGAGTGTATTTAAGGCTCGGCCGAGGCTACAGGGAGATGTGGTCCAGCCACTCGCGCCCAGCCATGGGGGACACTTTCATTCGCCACATCGCCCTCCTGGGCTTCGAGAAGCGCTTTGTTCCCAGCCAACACTATGTGAGTAGCCTGAGTCCCCTGGAGGAGCCCACAGTGGGGACAGTGCTGTCACCCTGGTGCTACCAGAAGGGCCACCTGGACCAGAGGAGACTATAAGGGGAAGGGGGACCAGGGAACAATATGGGGGGTGGGGGGAACAGGGAAGGATGCGGGGGAGGGGGAGCAAGGAAGGTTATGAGGGGGAGGGGACTTTTAGGACGTGGAGCTCTCTGGTCTTTGGGCCTCAAGCTTCTCTTGGGTGTCTGCAGAAGATTCTGCCGTTCTGAGCAGACACCCCTGTGCATGCGTGCGTGCGTGCGTGCATACGTGCGTCCTTCTCAACTGCTTCGCTCTCACTGAGCCCCCATCCATGCTCATGAGCCACCACCCTGCGTGCAGTGCTTAGGACCAAGGCTCGCCCCTCCCAGGAAACCTCCCTGTCTAGTCAGCACAGGGAGAGGCCCTGCAGAGACAGGAGCTGTTTGTCTTTCCCACGATGTTGGTCACATTAGAGGTTAGGGCCCGGGAGGTGACATCACCAGGAGGGAGGAAAGGGGCCCTCTGCCCTGGGGGAGGCGAGTTGGAGAAACCTCTGCCCTTGGATCTATACACGGGGCAAGCGCCACCCCGTACTTGCGCAGAGCTTGCGTGGGACACCTACAGCAGCACTATGAGCGAAGTTCTCTCCCTTCTGCCCTCCTCCTCTAAATATAAATATTCTGAGTCATTCCAGACTTTGTAAGCCAAAGCCACAGAAAAAGAGCATTGCGGTCACTCTAGGTGTCTTCTTCATATCCTCCGTTCCTCTCCCGCCCCCAGAGACCATCTCAAGGGTATTTTTAGAGCCTCTCAATATAGCCTAAGATAGCCAGAACTCAAGGCAAACTTCCCACTTCACCTTCCAAATGCTGGGATTGCAGACCTCGGTCTCTCTCATGATAGCTGTCCAATTACCCCATGAGACCTTGTCTTTGGTTTGAGATCCCCCTTCCCTGTTGCAGACATCAATTTGTTTTCTTTTCATGACTAGTCTTAATTATTGCTTGAGACAGCATATGATGTAGCCCAGACTGTCTTTGTCCTTATGTCATCCTGACAACCTGAAGACTTTCCACTAAGCCCCATAAATAAGGAAATAAATTATTTTTATTTTGTGTATTTTACCCGTATATATGGGAAATCAGGTATGTGCAGTGCCCTTGGAGGCCAGAAGAGGGCGCCAGATCAACTGGAACTGGAGTAACATGGTTGTGAGCCCCAGTATGGATGCTGGGTACTCTGTGGGCATAGTCAGTACTGTCTCCCACTTTCCATCTTTCCGATGAGCCATCTCTCCATCCTAGTCCCCACTCTGTTCTTAAAGGTCCCTGTTTCTGTTAGCACATTGGGGACAAGTTTTCCCACCCCTGTCCTTTGAGAGAAGCCACATAGAAAGCACAGTTGGGGACTAGGACTGTGTAATATACAGGAGGCCCTTGGTTCAAGCCCCTAAACAGGCAGGGGGAAAAAAAAAAGAGGCAGTAAGAAAGTAAGCAAACATTGGCTGCTCTTTAAGAGGATCAGGGTTCAATTCCCTGCACTCACATGATGACTCACAGCCAGGTGTAACTCCCACCCCAGGGGATCTGATGCCCTCTTCTGGTCTCCATAGACACTGCATGCATGTGGTACATGGACATACATGCAGGCCAAACACCATATACATAAAGAAAGAAAGAGAGAAAGAAATAGAGGAAGAAAGAGTTGAAATGATGAGATGGCTCAGCAGGTAATAGGACTTGCTACCATGTCTGATGACCTGAGCTCACTCCTCAGAACCCTGGAGGTAGATGATGGACTCCCACAAGTTGTTCTCTGGCCTCCACATGCACCCATGGCATGTATGTGTACATGTATGTGTACACACACACACACACACACACACACACACACACACACATTCTCTCTCTGAATAAACATGAAAAGAATTTTCAAAAACACCAGATGTTGACCATCTCCTGAAAGCTACAGTTAACTACCCCTGAGCCCCAAAGTTCACACCCATCTTATGACCCAGGCTACCCCCCCCCCCAAGGACTGTCTCACTACAACCCTCCAGGCTTCCATCCAAGGCTAAGAGACCGTCCGGGGTGTAGCATGGTACTTGTGGGTGCTGAGTGCCCCTCCATGCTCTGATACCTTCCAGGTGTACATGTTCCTGGTGAAGTGGCAGGACCTGTCGGAGAAGGTTGTCTACAGGAAATTCACAGAGATCTATGAGTTCCATGTGAGTGTTGGGGGACTCTAGCCTCGGCTGCTCTGCCTTTGTAGGCCCAAAGCTCAGCATGTATCTGACAAGGCCAGCCTGACCTACATACTGACTTCCAGGGCAGCCAGGACTACAAAGTGAGACCCTGTCTCAAAATAAATGGCCAGGAGGTTGTGGCGCATGTCTTTATTCCCAGCACTCAGGAGGCAAGAGGCAGGGGGATCTCTGTGAGTTCGAGGCCAGCCTGGTCTATAGAGTGAGTTCTAGGACGGCAGGACTATTTGTTTTGGAAAAAATGAGATAGAGACAGACAATATTTCATAAGTAAATGCACTGGGGCAAGATTAGCCTGGAGTGTCCACAGGTGGCGCTATGAACAATGTAAACAGAATAAGAGATGGGGGAGAGGTGCGTGTTAGACAGGAGGCAGCCTGAGGGGGGTGGGGACAGGCAATGGCTTCCCCTTCTAGTGAGTGGTTTTTGTTTTGTTGGGTTTTGGTTTGGTTTTTGAGACAGGGTTTCTCTGTGTAGCTTTGGAGCCTGTCCTGGAACTTGCTCTGTAGACCAGGCTGGTCTCAAACTCAGAGATCCACCTGCCTCTGTTTCCCCAGTGCTGGGATTAGAGGTGTGCACCACCAACACCTGGCCAATGAGGGTTTGGAATGGCTCCAATGTAGATCTTTTGGAGAACCCCCCCTTTTTTTCCTCACGTATCTTAGGCTGGCCTCAAACTCACTACACAACTAAGGATGACTTTAAACTTTCGATCCCCCTGCCTCACTTCCTGAGTGCTGAGGCGACAGGACTGCACCCCTACACCCAGTTTATGCAGTGCTCAGGGTGGGACCCAAGACGTCACGAGTGCTAGGTAAGCACTCTGCCTTGGAGCCCCAGCCCAGGTTTTATCCCTCTATCTAGAAAATGCTCAAGGAGATGTTCCCCATCGAGGCAGGCGAGATCCACACAGAGAACAGAATCATTCCACACCTCCCGGGTGAGCACAACCTAGCCCCTCAGCGGGGACCCCTGCCCCAGGGCCCCTCCCCCGCTCTCCAAAACCCTTCCCACATACATTTGGACTTGACCTTGTGTGCATTCTCATGGGCCTCTGGTGCCCCCACCCAGCACCCAGATGGTTCGATGGGCAGCGTGCCGCTGAGAGCCGCCAGGGCACACTCACAGAGTACTTCAACACCCTCATGGGATTGCCTGTGAAGATCTCCCGCTGCCCACACCTGTTGGATTTCTTCAAAGTTCGGCCTGATGACCTGAAGCTGCCCACGGACAGCCAGTGAGTATCTACCTCCCTGGGGAGGGCTCAGGAGGACAACACACAAAAGGAGGGGAGGCCTAAGTTTAGAGAGGGTGAGGGACTGACCCACAGGCACAAAACGCTCTAAAACCTGGGATCTGGCCAGCACTGCATCTACACAGGCTCATGTCACCATGGGGCATGCTGGAGGCCGGAGAAGCCCCCACTTCCCTCCAGAGAGCTGAGGGCCAAGCATCTCTATCTAGCTGGTGGAGAAGGCCTTTGCCATCTCCCTAGGGTCTGCAGTAGGCTATGCTTCCTCTGGCCCTGTTTCTAAGTCTGGCTGGGTAGACAACCCCTCACTCCTAAGCTCCCAGGGCTGGGCCAGCAGATACCTTCTCTCTGTGTTAACCATCTTTCCCCTGGTTCCTTTCGCCTTTGGGAAGTCCTCCTGCAGGTCTAACGTAAAGCTTTCCCTTTTGCAGTGGGAAGCTGAGGGTCTGCTCCATATTGCCTGTTCTTTCTCCAGGGTGAAAAAGCCAGAGACATACCTGATGCCCAAAGACGCCAAGAATAACATAACTGGTGAGAGGGCTGCATGTGCCCAGGGGTGGGAGGCACTGGTGGATCTATAATGAGTTCCAGTCCAATTTAATCTACATAGTGAGTTCCAGGCCAGAGCTACACATGGAGACCCTGTCTCAAAACAATGCATTCAAAAGCCGCAGAAGGCAGTCTGGGAGCGTGCTAACCCCATCCACGGAGAACAGAGTTCCTAGCACCCTCCTTGTGTGAAAGGTGCTAGATGCTAGGTACATGCAGGACTGCCATTATGAGCTCGGCCAATTCACCCTGCAGCAGCGGTCCCTGTTTTCCTTGGTGTCCCCCACAGGGGACTGTGTGCTGGGCCTTTCCTCTTAAGCCACTGACCAGCTCTCAACTCATAACACAGGGACGCATTAGCTTTGAATGCTCGGCCCAGCTTAGCCATGTATCTGGCCAGCTCTTTTAACTTAAATTAACCTGTTTCTCTTTGTCTATCTTCTGTCTTGGGACGTTTTACCTTCTCTTTCTTGCTGTCTCTATGGCTGGCAGGCTTCGGGCTCGGGTGCGTTCCTCTTTCTCTCCTCCTTGTTCTTCTTTCGCGTCTAGAGCCTAGAGTTCTCCTATTTATTCTCTCTGCCTGCCAGCCCCACCTACCCTTTCTCTACCTAGCTATTGGCTGTTCAGCTCTTTATCAGCCCAATCAGGTGCCTTAGGCAGACAAGGTGAAACAGATGCAACACATCTTTACATAATTAAACACACATCCTCACACTGTTAAAGAAATGCAGCATAAACAAATGTAACACATCTTTGCCTAACTAGAATATTCCACAAGGGGACTGCCCTCCCTGCTGTGTCCACTCACCCTGTCCCTCTCTGGCCCCGCAGACATCACAGGCCCCATTATCCTTCAAACCTACCGTGCCGTCGCTGACTATGAGAAGAGTTCTCGCACAGAGATGACTGTGGCTACTGGAGACGTGGTGGAAGTTGTAGAGAAAAGCGAGAGTGGTCAGCCCTCCCCCTCCCCTGATCCTGGGGTGCTGAGGCCCTAGCAGCCTTTGGCCTCCAGCTCAGGCCTATCCCATGCCTGGGTTGCATTTAGAGGTGCCTTCCCGCCTGCTCATTGCAAAGGGCTCGGAGCTCATGCAGCCAGGGTGGGATCTGGGTGTGGAGTTTGAGAACATTGCTGAATATGAGCATTCGGTATTCCTTCCTGTGTCCTCATCACCCTCATGGCTGAAGAAGGCTGCCAGGCACCATCCCTCACCTATCTCTCTGTGCTCTTGACATAGGCTGGTGGTTTTGCCAGATGAAGACAAAGAGGGGCTGGGTCCCTGCGTCCTACTTGGAGCCCCTTGACAGTCCCGATGAAGCAGAGGACCCAGATCCCAACTATGCAGGTGCTTCCCGCCCTCCGAGGCAATATGGAGTGTGGGATGAAGGAGAGGAAAGTACTCCTCTGTTAATTTTAGCTTGGAGGCCTGGGTAGATGGTGGTGTTGTTGGTCAGAAAAATAGGAGGCAGAGAGAGAGAGAGAGAGAGAGAGAGAGAGAGAGAGAGAGAGAGAGAGAGAGAGAGAGATATCGTTGGGACCATGTGAGCACTGGTTTACAAGGGGCAGGGAGCAGAAAGCTGAGCTCACTGAGGCTGGGAAGGATGGCTTCCTGAGGACAGTGCCCTCATGGCCACCCAGGGGGGGAAGCCGGCAGCTCCAGGGCTTGAACAGTCTGCACTGAATCTGAAAGCAGAATTGCTTGGTCACGTTTTAAGATTGAGAAATTGTACTTGGGTGTGGTGGGGCATGTCTGGCACCTCATGGACTCAGGAGGCTCCTACAGGGGGAGCTCAAGTCTAAAGCTGCATGGCAGGCTGCAGACCATGTCCTAGTCAGGGACATAGGGACAACCTGCTGCAAAAAACAAATGCGTGTATGTGTGTGTGTTTCTAGTCTCTCTCTCTCTCTCTCTCTCTCTCTCTCTCTCTCTCTCTCTCTCTCTCTCTCTCTCTCTCCTTCCCTCTCCCTCTCTCTCTCTCTCTCTCTCTTGTTTTTAAGACAGGGTTTCTCTGTGTAGCCCTAGCTGTCCTGGAACTTACTTTGCAGACCAGGCTGGCTTCAAATTCATGCGTGTCTGCTTGCCTCTCTGCCTTCTGAGTGCTGGGATTAAAGGCATGCCCTACTGCTGCCCGGCTCTAGTTTACTTTCTATTGCTGTGATAACCGCTATGACCCAAACCAAGTTTTGGGAAGAAAGGGGTTATTTCCCTTGTACTTCCAGGTAACTATCCATCAGCAAGAGAAGTCAGGGCAGGAACCTGGAGGCAGTAACTCAAGTAGAGGCCATGCAGGGATGCTGCTTACTAGCTTGTTCATCCTGCTTTCTTATACAATCCGGGACCACCTGCCCAGGGATGGCCCTGCCCGCAGTGAGCTGAGTCTCCCCACATCTACCATTAAACAAGAAAATGCCTCATAGACTTGCCTACAGTCCATTCTGATGGAGACATATCCTCCTCAATAGAGGGTCCCATTTTCCAGATGACAGCTTGTGACATCTAACCAATGTGCCTAACACACACACACACACACACACACACACACCTCCAATGTGGGTGTGGCTTGGTGGTAGAACTCCTGCCTAAAGTCCCCAGTGAGGGGCTGCAGCATGGTCCAGCAGATGAGCTCTTTCACTTCATGCTGCAAACCTTTGGTTCCATCCTTATACTGTTTAAAATAAAACCTAGAAAGGGAAGCCGGGTGGTGGTGGTACACACCTTTAATTCCAGCACTCAGGAGGTAGAGGCAGGTGGATGTCTGTGAGTTCGAGGTCAGCCTGCTCTACAAAGCTACACAGAGAAACCCTATCTTGAAAAACAAACAGAAAACCTAGAAAGGGAGACCAAAAGGAGTAGGTCTGAGGGGACAGAGGAGGGACTTGTGGAGGTGGCTGCACAGTTGGGACAAGCCTAGCGCCCAGGGAGGAGGGAGTAGCCTCTCATCACCCCGGGTGTTCCCTCTGTGGACCAGGTGAACCATACGTAACCATCAAAGCCTACACTGCTGTGGAAGAGGATGAAGTGTCCCTGTCGGAGGGTGAAGCCATCGAGGTCATTCATAAGCTCCTGGACGGCTGGTGGGTGGTCAGGTAGGAGAGCCCCTCCTCCTGCATACGTCTCCCTGAGTGGCCTCAGGGGACCTCACTTGGGCTCTGAGCCGACTTGGCCTGTGATTCTGGAGTTACAAAGCAAGCAACAAGGAAAATGACAAGGAGACTCTTAAAAGTGTCACAACAAACACTGCAGGGTTCACATCTAATATCCTCCTGCTGCCCAGACTTGGAAGGGAGGGCTGGGGGTGGGGGTGGGGCTTATGTTGCTACACACGAGGAAACAGCTGGCTCCTTGGGTGTGGATGTTTGAAATCCCTTAGCCTGCATCTGGAGCCATGGTTGAGGCACTCTGAAGCCCTCCAGCTCTGTGCACACCGCCCCCCATGACTGCCTGAGTCTTCAGTGTGGCCCATCTTGCAGGAAAGGGGATGCCACCGGCTACTTCCCATCCATGTATCTGCAGAAGGCAGGGGAGGAGATGACCCAGGCCCAGAGACTGATCAGAGGCCACGGGGCACCACCGCGCAGGTGAGACACCCCACACACACACTGGGCAGGCCTGAGGGAGACCTGAGGGAGGGTCACGGGTTCCTGGAAGGGTAGGCATTTACCAGGTTTAGTGCTGTGCCCTTGATGTTGCAGGATGTGGCAGACACAGGGATGGAGGGGAAAGCAGGGACAGAGGTAGTGAGGAGCCCACTGATGCTTAGAGTCCTTTGGGATGGCCAGTGAGGCCTGGGCAGTGCCAAAGTAAGGACATGTTAATGGCCAGAGGGAAACAGGTGTGAAATCTGAGACAGGGTAAGATCCACGACCCCAACGGCTGGCTCTTACAGGTAGGTAGGCTTAGAACCTGAGGGGATGTCACAGTCTCTCTGCACCCACTTGCTGAGGTCAGATTTCAGGGTGCCACTGCCTTTCTGCACCCAACTTTCTCAGGTCAGGCTTGAGGTCCCAGGGGTGCCCACTCCGAATCCTGGGGACAGGGACTCCAGGGTGCTGACATGACACCTCCATCCTGCTGGGCCAGGTCGACAATCCGAAATGCGCAGAGTATCCACCAGCGTTCTCGGAAGCGCCTCAGCCAGGACGCCTACCGCCGCAATAGCGTCCGATTCATGCAGCAGCGCCGTCGCCCTGCGCGACCTGGACCACAGAGTGCAGAGAGCACAAAGAGTAGGAGCCGGCAGGGGGCGGGGCCTAACTCTTAAGGGCCCCAGATGCAAGGGCTGGATAGAACCTAACCGGGGTGGCGTGGGGGTTGGCATGTGGCGTGTGTGTGCGTGTGTTTGTGTGTTGGGGTTGGGGGGACGACAACAGGATCAGAACTAGGAAAAACACGCAGTTTAGGGCGGGGGGCGGAGCCTCTGATGGTCCCTACATTCCTTTGCAGACAATCTGTCAAATCAGCACGCCAAGGCTCAGCCCGCGGTACCCCCGCGACCCAGTGCAGACCTCATCCTGCATCGCTGCACAGAGAGCACCAAGCGGAAGCTGGCGTCCGCCGTGTGAGGGCGCACTGCCCACCGAAGATGTCCCATCCCTATACCTGTATATACTTGTATATAGCCTGGGGTCAGAGGTTCCTCGATTGCCTTAATAAATGTTTGGAGTGGACTGAGGCTCTGCAGCCAAGGACAGTGCTGGGCTTCCCTTCAGGGGTATTGCTAGGATGAGAGGGGGCAGTGAGCACTGTTGGGGGAGTTTGCAGGAACAGATGGGTCTGGTTGCATGTTGCTTTAGTCTTTCCCAGGAACAACTTTGCATAAGGCCGATTTCATTAGTTTTCAATCTGTGGGTTGAGACCCTTACACAGGGGTCGCTTAAGGCCATGTGAAGACACAGATATGTACATTAAAATTCATAACAGCAGCAAAATTACAGTTATGAAGTAGCAATGAAAATAATTTTATGGCTGGGAGTCACCATAACATGAGAAATTAAAGGACCACAGGATTAGGAAGATTGAAAAACTAGCATGCACCACCCTGGCTTCCAACCCCTACACCCCATAATTGGGCATGTCTGTGTTCCAGCATCTGGGAGGTCAAGGCAGAGGCTCATGTCTGTAATTTTAGCATCAGGAGGCAGGGGAACTGCTGTTAGGTTCAAGGTTGGCTTGGGCCAAGTAGTGAGTTTGAGACCACATTGAGCCCTTGTCTCAAACCACTGCACCCCAAAATGTAGTCTTGGCATAGAGGGCCCTAGGGGCTTTTGATGGAAGCAGTAGTCATTAGTGGGCAGTGCCCATCACTTTGATAGCTTTCATGTCCCTAGGACCTTGTGGGTCCTTCCTTCCCCAAATGCAAAGAAACTGCTGGCTACAATTTGACACAAGCTAGAGTTATCTGAAAGAAGGGATCTTCAATGGAGAAAATGCCTCCATGGGGTTGGAGAGATGGCTCAGTGGTTAAGAGCATTGACTGGTCTTCCAGAGGATTGGGGTTCAATTCCCAACACCCACACGACAGCTCACACCTATCTATAATTCCAGTTGCAGGGGATCTGACACCCTCACACAGACATGTATGCGGGCAAAGCCCCAATGCACATAAAACAAAAGTACATACAAACTGAAAAAGAATTTATAAGAGAGAAAATGTCTCTATAAGATCCAGCTGTAAATCTGGGCATGGTGGAGCATGCTTTAATTCCAGGAAGCCAGAGCATAGTGAGAGCCTGCAGCCCAGCCAGGGCTACATAATGAGACTCTGTCACACACAAAAAAGCAATACTTTTTAAATGGGCTGAAGAGATGGCTCAGCAATTAAGAAGTCTTCTTGCAGAAGACTAGAGTTTCAGTTCCCCAAACCCTCATCATCAAAGCTCACAACCATGTCCAACTCCAGTCCCCGAGTATCTAATGACCTCTTCTGACTTCCAAGGGCTACTGCACGCATGTGCTGCACACATACTCAGGTACACAAACATACTTTAAAAAAATACAAACTAAACTAAACAATACGAAATACTTTTCTCATTTTTCTTCTTGAAAAACGGGTCTCACTGTGTATCCCAATCTGTCCTCGATCCTCCTGTCTCAGGCTCCTGAATGCTGGGATTACAAGTGTGCACCATTTTTACTGTTGTTTTGTTTCCCCTAAGCTAAGGTCCCGATTAATGTCTCTTTTGGACAGGCTGGCGTGCGTGCGTGCGTGCGTGCGTGCATGCACATGCTGCTTCAGGATCTCAAATAGGTCAGGCTGGCCTCAACTTCCCTAGGTGGCAGAAGATGGCCTTGGTCATCCTGATCACCCTGTCTCCATCTTTGGGGGCTGGAATTCCGACTGTGCACCCACCACTCCCTCGTTTGTTTTTCTGGTTTTCTGATCTTGCAGATGTTGACTTGTACCGGCCTTAGTGTCTCCAGCAGTGTGCTGGCCAGGAAGGCTGCTCAGAGGCCTGTGTGTGCAGGGAAACCCTAGAGAGAGCAGGGACACGCCCATGGCTGCCAGCCAGTCAGATGTCACGGTCCACTGGCCATCTGTGTCCCTGAGTGTACAAGCAGTGGTGGCGTATTTCAGTGTCTCTGGGCTTGAGATCCAGAGACAAGGAGTCTACAGCCCAGGAAATGTTGGCAGCTTCCTTAGGGCAAATCCATCAGGAAAGGGGCCATTTGGGACCTCACCAGCTTGCGCCTATGGGTGGATTTTTGGATCACACTTTCTCTTTTTGTCAAGACAGGATTTCTGTGTAGCCTTAGCTGTCCTGGCGCTCAGTAGACTAAACTGGCCTTAAACTCAGAAATCCACCTGGCTTTTCCTCCCAAGTGCTGGGATTAAAGGTGTGTGCCACCATGCCTGGCTAGCTGGACATTTTTCTGGTGTGTGAACTGGATTCACTGTAATTAGGTGGGTGTGTCCTTCAGGGTTGGATTTGTCTAGGCCTCTTCTCCCCATCCTTCCACTGACAGACATCAATGCTTGGTCTGGCAAAACAGCAGCAAAACAAAGAACCTCTCCCAGGGCAGTTTCCTTCCCATTTCTCTGGCCACACATCTCCACAGACACGACATCACCATGGTTACTGAAGAACACACCCACATGGTCCAGCCTCTCCCACAGTGGAAGTGCTTGTCAGCCCCCTCAGCATGCCAAGTCACATCCCAGGGTAAAGAAGGATTCTAGAGCCGATGTCATAGAGTGTCACTGTATTTCCAGATCTTTGGAAGCGGAGGCAGGTCAGCCTGGTCTGCATAATGAAATTATGTCTCAAAGGAGGAGGAGAGGGAAGGGCAGAGAAAGAAAGAATGGAGGAAAAGTGGAGAGGAGAGAAGAGGAAGGGGGAGGAGGAAGAGTGAGGAAGAGGAGGGAAAGGAGGAGGAGAGAAGGGAAGAGAAAGTAGGAGGAAGAGGGGGTAAGAGGAAGGAGATGGTGGCCTTTAAGCCTCAGCTTAGCTGTCTGTCAGACCCTGTATTAGTTACTCTCATCATCTACCTCACTCCTGACAGGTGTAGCTCCAGGCACAGAGAACAGCCCCGGGATTCTAAAATAGGGGACAATGTCTGTAGACAATTGTCCTTAAACTCGGAAGCTGACTAGACCACAGGCCACCAGCTGGGAAAACGGGGACACACCTGTATGCGTGCACCCCTCAGCACAGACAAGCACTCCTTCACAGTGGGTTTATTGAAGACTGCAATATGTGAATGGACAATACAGGTTAGTCAGGAACAGGCGGCACCAGCCACCAGAAACGCCTGTTACGGGTTTGACTGAACTATAGCTAGGCATCAAATGTCACCTGAACAGGTGTGATATGCAAAATAGGATTCCAATTCGAAGAAGAGGGGCTTCCATTAAACCGAGACGTGTTAAGAGTCTGTTCTCGCCTCACAGCCTATTAGACCTGGAACATTCTAGGTCTCCACAAAAATGGGGGTACACGGGAACGGCCAGATTTCCATTCTTCCCTTTTCTCTCCCGGCACTTTCTCTGGGTCCTGATATTGATATGTAGCCCAGGCTGACTGTGCTCTAACTCAGATCCTCCTGCCTCGGGCTTCCCAGCACTGGGATGTCAGGCTCTAGTCGCCTCCTGCCTCACGTTGCTGCGCCCTGCGCCTGCTGCGCCTCCTTCTTGCTCAGCTTCATGATGGAGAAGAGCTGCTCGCAGATGTGGGTGCTGCTGAACATGGACAGCATCTTGGCACAGTGGCTCCTGTACTTAGGGTAGCTGCTCCAGAGGTGCTTGTAGAAGTCCGGGATGCCCACCTTGTCGTATTTGGTCCTTAGCACGGTGTTGCACTGCAGGTCGATCACCTCCATCTGGAGCTCATCAGGCACACTGTCAATCTTGGTGGAGAACGGGGAGCTGAACAGGGTGAGCTCGTTCTCCCAGGCCTTGAAATCCGACAGCCGCTTCTGGAACTCGGCCTTCAGTTCCACGATCTTGGGGATATAATTGAGCCCGTCACTATCGCTTTGGGAAACCGATTTCAGAGTAGGGAAATGGGCCAGGTTGTTCCTGGCCAAGTGGGTCTCCCAGAGACACAGTTTTGTTAGGAAGGCCCGGATGAAGTCGTACATCTGTGTCACCATCTGTGAATGGCCTTGGAGGGAGGCGTCCAGTGTGTTGAGATGTGTTGTCATGTCCACCAGGAAGGCCAAGTCCAGGATCCAGCCCTGGGAGCTGAGCTGGGGCACAGGTTTGCCCCGGGAAGACATGAACAAGTCTATTTCCTCCAGGGATTCGAAGAACCTCCTGAGGACCAGCCCCCTGCCCAGCCACTTGAGGGACGTGTGGTACAGCAGGCTGCCATATTGGCTGTCCAGCTCGTAGAGCAGTGTCGTGAAGTCACCATGGTTCATGCCACGGGAGCAGATACAGTTCACCGAGTCCACCACCACGTCCATGACGTGGCCCATCCTTAACTTCTGGGCACACAGCCACTCAGGGTGAATGATACAGCACACAGACTTGAGGTCGGCTCCCTTGCAACATGAGGCTGCCCTGGCTCTGAGCTTTGTCACTAGCCCACTGTTGGTGTCCACCATGGCCGGGGTGCCAGTGGAGGCCACACTCACCAGCTTGGTCCAGTCCACACCGAATTTCTTAAGGCTCTTTTCCACGCACAGGAGCATCTCATTCCCAGATCTGGCGCCTGTCATGGGCACAGTGTCTAAAAGTTCCTCGGCCACATCGAAGTTGTCATCGACGCCTCGGATGAAGATGGCCAGCTGGGTGGTGTCGTTGATATCTGTAATCTCATCTATGGCAATGGAGTATGCCACAAATGACCGGATTTTCTGTCGTAATGTCTTCAGTAAGTTCCCAGACAGGTCTTCCATGGGCTGTGCCACGGTGTTTGAGGGTGGACTTGCACTGGACAATGTTTGCTCGGGGCCCACGATGTCCGAAGCCCCCACGAGATACTTCTGTAGCCCCCTTTTCAGTTCTTGAAGCTTGTCATCCCGCGCTTGCCCCGAGTACTGGTCATAGTGCCTGCTGTGGTTGGTCTGGTAGTGGCGGCGCAGGTTGTATTCCTTGGACACAGACACACTCTGCTTGCAGATCAAACACGTGGGAATGTTCTGCACCTCCAAGAAGAAATATGCTCGCTCCCACTTCTCTTGAAACACTCGGCCCTCCTGGTCTATCTTCCGCTTTCCCACTTTACAAAGACACAGAATGGTGATTTTACAACTCCCTACCCCTTATCCTGTTTTCCTTTATCTTTGAGAGCCAGTCTCCTGATACGTCCTCAGCTGGCCTCGAACTCACTAGGTAGCCAATGATAGGTAGTAGACCTTGGATTTTGATCTTCTTGCCTGTACTTACTAAATGTGAGATTACTGGCATGTGCCACCACACCCACCCTCTCCACAGCCCTAGCTGCCCTGGAGCTCACTCTGTAGACCATGCCCGACTCAAACTCACAGAGATTTGCCTGTCTCTTCCTCCTGAGTGCTGGGAATAAAGGCCTGGGCCACAATACCTGGCTCTCTCTCTCGCTTTTTTGAGACTGCCTTACTCTGTACCTCAGGCTGGCCTTGAACTGCTAGTGACACTCTTGCTTCAGTTTCCTGAGTGCTGGGATCACAGGTGCGTGCCACACTGCCTAACATCCAAGAGAGATTTGAAATATTAAGGAAGGGCCTGGGGCTGGGTGATGGTTCAGCAGTTAAGAGCACTGGCTATTCTTCCAGAGGTTCCCAGCACTCACATGTCAGCCTACAACTGTCTGTAACTCCAGTTCCAGAGGATTTGACACCCTTATATAGACATACATGTAGGCAAAACCACCAATGCACATGAAATAAAACAAAACAAAATAAAGTAAGGATGAAGCAGAGGTGATATATGACTTAACCTGCTGTGGATCTCAAGAGACCTGGGTGGTGGTGGCCAGACCGGACTAAAGAGTGAGTGCCAGGGCAGGCTCCAAAACTACACAGGGAAACCCTGTCTCAAAAAACAAAACAAAAAAGGACCCAGGGGAGACTCAGACCCCAGCTAACGCCTATGAGTTGTGTGGCTAAGTGTGCACGTGGGATTTGAGTTTGTTTTTGTTTTTTGAGACATGGTCTCTTTCTGTAGACCAGGCTAGCCTAGAACTCATGCAATGAATTCCCCCATCAGCCTCCCTAGTGCTGGCATTACAGTCGTAGCCCAGCACACCCGGCTCCGTGTGTTGGTGTTTGCAGCCACTATAAAGGTAAGTGGGACAGTGCCTGACAACATCAATCTGAAAATTTAACTTAAGAAGGTCAGATGGGTGATGGTGGTGCACGCCTTTAATTCCAGTACTTGGGAGGATGAGGCAGGTGGAGCTCAGTGAGTTCCAGGCCAGCCTGGTCTACGGTCTACAGAATGAGTAGCTGGGGGCTGGGCTTGTGACAGTGCTTGCCTACTATGTACGAAGCCCTGGCTTTGATGGCTAACACCACATAAAATCAGGCACGGTGTCATGAGTCTGTTAATCTAGCACTTGGGAGATAGAAGCAGGAGGATTGCTGTGAGTCTGAAGCCAGCCTGGACTACATAATGAGTTCTAGGCCAGTCTGGGACTACGAGTGTGAAACTGTCTCAAAACACCAAACAGTTGGGTGTGGTGGTGCACCCCTACCATCCCAGCACTCGGGAAGCAGGGGCAGCTGGATCTTTGGGGAGTTTCCAGTCCAGCTAGAGCTATACACTGAGTCTCTGTCTCAGACAATAGCAAACACCAACCACACAAAAAGAAACCAAAATGAAATGTAAACCAGGGCTGAGGGTGTGAGTCAAAGGAGAGTGCTTGCCTGGCACTCGTGAGACCGTGGGTGCCATCTCCAGCCCCACAACAAAACAAGACAAGCACACTTGAAAGGCCATGTGCTTTACTGGAAGGTTCCAGGCTGCAGACTGGGACTCTGTCCCCAGTGCCCATCAAGACACTCCAGAAAGCACCGTCCTACAATGTTCTTACTTTGCAGAGTACTCACCGTTACTAAGTTCAAGTCCAGGAAGTGGTCTGTGGGGAGACACAGGAGAAAGAGGGGGAGCTTGTTTTCATCTGCGTCTCTACACTTTTGGTGGCATCAACACAATGCTAGGCAAAGGCGGGAGTGAGGCTGAGGGGCGTTACCCATGATGGTTAGCAAGATGCTCACTGCCAACCAAGCCTGAGACCTAACTGAGTTCAATCTAGGGGCCCACGTGGGGGAAAGAAAGACCTGACTTCCACAAGTTGTCCTCACACACAGGCCATGACAAGTCCCTCATAAATAAACTGTAACTAGAAAATAATAAAAGGAACTGGACTAGAGACACAGCTGCCAAGGCGGAAGAGAGGGAAATGCCTTGGAACATCTGGACTCTGACGGAGTGTAGCTTCTCCCCACCCTGCTTGCTTCCTGCTGAAGTTCCTGAGCTGTCCACCCCCAGCTTCCAGCTTCCTTCTCCTGTGGGACTCGCTCACCTAATCACAGTGAACTTGATGAAATCTGCAGCATCCAGGATCCTCTTCATGGAGCTGATCTCCAGGTATCCGGGGGCTTTGAACACCACACCCGGGGGCATGCCATCAATCACCACACAGCCGGGGTTGAAGGTGATCTTCCTGTAGGGGACCTTCACAGGGAAGTCCACTCCTATGGCCTCCCCTGGGATGAGAGGTGGAATACAAACTGGGTGACTCTGTGGCTTACTTTTCCAAAACTCTGCTTTTTGTTTTTGTTTTTGGAGTCAGAGTCTATGGTAGCCCAGGCTAGACTTGAATTCATAGCAACCATCCTTCCTCAGGCTCCTGAGTACTTGGATTACATACCAGGCTGCACATACTTTGTCTTGTGATCTCAGTGTCAGAAGTCAGCTAGGGTGACATAAGTGACATGCTGTCTCCAAACCCAACAATGACTGAACTGAGCCTAGTGACACAGGAGGCTAAAGCAGAGGGGTCGGAGTTCAAGGGCTGCTTACCCTAAGGAGACTTCTGGAATGCCTGTAAATGGCACCGGCCTGCACTTCTGGTACTTTTAAAGGCTGATGCAAGAATGTGTTATATATCCTGTCTCAAAAATAAACAAGTAAAAAGAAAAAGTATTTTGGCTAGAGACTAGAACAGGCCTAGAGTACTTCAAAAAGGGGTGGAGGGGGTAAAGTTTATAAATTTGGAGGACGAGGAACTGGAAAGCTGGCCCTGCAGCTAAGAGCACTGGATACTCTTCCAGAGGACTGAGTTTGATTCCCAGCACCCATGTCCCGTGGCTCAAAACTGCCTGTAACTCCAGCTCCAAGGGATATGTTGCCCTCTTCTGTCCTCCCAAGACACTGCACTCACATGAACATACCACATCCCCCAACACACACATAATTAACAAACACATTCTGGATGTATAACAAGACAGAACCTTACCAAATTTTCTGCTGAAGAGGTAGTTCACTTGTTCTCGAAGCTGCTTAATTTTCTCAATGCCTGACAGTCTCTCCTTCTCATTATCTAAAAGCAATTTCGAGAAGCAAAGCAGGTTCACTCATACATTGTTTTCTTTTTCTCCAAGACAGATATTAGCAGAAATGCCTTTTGGTATTTTACCTGCTGTGGTGGTTTGAATAGGTATGGGTCCCAGAGACTCATGTGCTTGAATGTTGACCCATAGGGAGTGGCAACATTAGGAGGTGTGGCCTTGTTGGAGTAGGAGTGGCCTTGCTGGAGGAAGTGTGTCATTGTGGGGGCGAGCTTTGAGGTCTCCTGCACTCAAGCTAGGCCTAGTGTGGCACACAGTCTGCTGCTGCTGCCTGTAGATCAAGATACAGACCTCTCAGCAGCTTCTCCAGCACCCATTGGCTGGCATGCTGCCATGATGATATCGGACTAAACCTCTAAAAGTGTAAGCCAGCCCCAATTAAATGTCTTCCTATATAAGAGTAGCTGTGGTCATGGTGTCTCTTCACAGTAATAGGAACCCTAACTAAGACACCCATCTTATCATTTGGTTACCTGAGCACAACAGATAAGAGTTTGGGAAATTCACAAGGTGGAAAGTTGTGAATTTGTGAAGTCTGTAGACAATAATTTTCCAAATGACAACCCTATGGAAACATGCTGGGTATTACCTTTAAAAATTATTTGTATTTATGCGTGTGCCACATGCATGCAAGAGCCTTTGATGAGCATATGGGATCCCCTGGAGCTCAGGTGGCTGAAAGCAGATGTGGGATGGGAACCAAACCCTGGTCCTCCACAAGAGCAGTAATCCTTCTTAGCCGTGAGTCGTCCCAGGCCCTGTTCATGTCACTTTTAGCAGCATCAATGCTGCATGAGACCACTGCCTTCAATGCTGCAGCACAAACCTCACCTCAGGCAACACAACAGGAAAAGAATAAACGATGCTGAGACTAGAAGGGAGTATTTCCAATACTTCAGAAGTTTTGTTTTTTCCAGACAGCGTTTCTCTCTGTGGCCTTCACTGTACTGGAACTCACTCTGAAGGCCAGGCTGGCCTTGAATTACAGATCCACCTGCCTCTGCCTTCTAAGTGCTGGGATTAAAGTCATGCCCCACCAAGCCTGGCTTTTATTTAAAAAAAAAAAAAAATTAAGATTGGTGTGGTGTGCACACCTTTAATCTTAGCATATGGGAAGCAGAAACAGGCAGATCTCTGTGAGTTTGAGGCCATCCTGGTCTACAGAGTGAGTGCCAGGACAGTCAGGACTACACAGCGAAACCCTGTCTTGAAAAGCAAAACATTAAAAAAAAAAAAAAATCTAAAAATAAATGCATCTGAAAAAGATGGTAGGTGGGAGTGGGGCAGGTCTTGGCCAGGGAGAAGACTCAGCAGCTAAGAGCTCTTGTGGCTCTTGTAGAGGGCTGGAGAGATGGCTCAGTGGTTAAGAGCATTTGCTGGGTTCATTCCCAGCACCCATACAAGCCCACTCACAACTGCCTGCAATTCCCGCTTCAGGGGAATCTAATGCCCTCTACTGGCCTCCCAAGGCACTGCACTCACATGGCTGACAGATAAACACACACAACGCATAATTAAAGGAAAGTAATCTTTACAAAAAGAAGAACATGTAATCCCAGCCCCCAGGAGGCAGAGGCAGGAGGATCTCTGTGAATTTGAGACCAGCCTGGTCTACAAGGTGAGTTCCAGGACAGCCAGGGCTGTTACAAAAATCAAGTCTCAACAACCAAAAACCAAAACAAAACAAAAACAAAGAAAGAAAAGAAAAATAGGATACAAAAGATGACAGTAAGGGTGGGAGGGAGGAAAAGAGGGAGGGGGAACTGTGATCGATATGTAAAATAAAAATAAAAAAATAAATTAATAAAAAAAATGACAGTAAATGAGTGTCCTACCTGGAACCTGTACGATCCTAAGATCTTCAACGCCTGCTGCGGAGTTTACAATGTTGGCCGGATTTGCGTTTCCTTAAGAGAGGAGAGTTAGGATGAACAGAGAATCAAGTCTCTACAAACCACCTGTTATTTGATGAAAAGATGTTTTACACCCCAGGAGAAGAGTGAGCAGCAGTGTGGGGTGGCGGAGGGATGGCTGAGCCTGAAGGGCTGCAAGGGAGGGGACTGAGGGAAGCTCTACCCTGATGCTGGGGCTCCACCATGGGGGGGGGAGTGAATAAAAGGGGAAAGGGGCTGGGCACCAGCATCCATCCTTGGCTTCCTGACTGTGGACTCGATGTGACCAGATACCTCAGGCTCCGGCTACAGTGCCTTCTACACCGTGAAAGACTGTATCCCCTAGGCTGTCAGTCACAAGTGACACTTCCTCTTTAGGTGGCTGATTTTCTTAGAAAAACATCTTTTTATTTATGTGCATGAATGCGTGTCGACGTTTGGATTTGTGCGTGTGAGTACAGTGGAGGCTAAAAAGGGCTGTAGCTGCCCTGGAGCTGGAGTTACAGGCAGTTGTGAGCCTGGACATGGATGCTGGGAACCAAATTCGGATCCTCTGGAAGATCGATGCACTCGCTTACCCACAGTAACTAGTTATGACAGTAACTAGCATGCCAGGTGGATGACAGTGATTGCTACTGAACTTTGCAGCTTAACAGCATTACCGAGAGGGACTTTATCTTACTCTCACCTGATGCTCCCACCACTCCACCTGTATTCATTTACTTCGTTTGCAAATCAAAGTGAGCAACTTTAAAGAGCTAAAAAAGCATTACATGTGTGGAAACAGAAAGAGACACTCGGCATCATTTAACTTGGTTCTTGAATTGCCTTCCTTGGCAAACCCACATTTACGGGCCAGGAATTACTTCTCTTCTGTCTTTGCACAGCTGCCTTGGAAGGGCATTTGCTTTCATGACATGTGTTGTTCTTATAGCTTGGAGAACGTATTTTCTTTGTTTTCAGAGGAAGCTGGTGAAGCCTGCTTTCCAGGCCCTACTGCTTAAGGATTCCTTTGTCCGAGAGAGCTCTGCCTCTTTCCTGTGTTTCAGCTCATCAATCAGAGCTAGTTTGGAAACAGCCACATGTGCAATGTTCTCCAGCACCAAATCCATGAACAGGGCCTTCTGAGTGTCAGGAGAGCTCACCTCCACTTAGTGAAGTACATGGTGACATCTCCAAAAATGACTGATTCTTGAGGCTCACCCATTGAAGAGACAGCTGACATCACTAAGTATTTTATTTTTGTTGTAAAGATAAAACTATCAGGACCAAGGGCTTCACAAATGGAGAGTGAGGACACCACAAACCAAATCCACAAGCATTAATTCTAATTATAGTGAGAGGTCTATTAATCATCCATATTTGGAGGCCACTAGATGGCTCAGTGGTAAACGTACTTTTTCTGCAAAGTTGGTGAACTAAGTTTGGTTCCCAAAGTTTGGTCCCCGGAACCCACAGAGTTGTCCTCTGGCCTCCACATGTACTGTGGTATGGGCATCTGTCTCAGTTAATTTTCTATGTGATAAGATACTGCTGCCGAGGCAACTTACAAAAGGGTTTACTGGGCCTACGGTTTCAGAGGGCTACAGTCCACAACCATCACGGCACGGAGCATGGCAGTAGGCGGTAAGCATAGTGCTAGAGCAGGAGCTGAGAGCTCATCTCTTGATCTACAAGCGCAAGTCAGAGGGAACTGACACGCCTCCACCACCAAGGCCACACCTCTTAACCCTTCCTAAACAGTGCCACCAACTGGAGACCACTCGTGCAAACATATGAGCCTGGGGGGGGGGCATTCTCATTTAAACCAACACAGAACCCAACACGAGCATGGATGTGAGCATGCACACTCTGGCTTCAATCAGCATCCTGCAATAATCATTTCGGAGTCAGTGAATGCCACTCTGACCATGTGACAATCACAAGCGTCTCTGATGACTCACCTTCCACTTTCACATCCGCCTCGGGGTCCTCATTTGTCCCTGAAGAGACCAGTGGAGTGGACTCTTGAAAAGAAAAGGTCTAAAATGACATTCATTATTACATAATCTCAGGTTCCAAGAGTTTACTGTCACCGCCCCACCCCCACCCAAATCTATCCTCACCCTGGAGTTGTTTTGTTTGGAGGCAAGGACTCACTTTGTCCTCATTTTAGAATTTTAAAAAAGATTTATTTTATTTTATGTATGAATGTTTGCTCACATGCTTATGTGTGTGTGTGTGCAATTCATGCAGAGGTCAGAAGATGTCAGATCTCCTAGAACTTGAGTTACAGCTGTAAGCAGCTATTGAGTGCTGGGAACTGAACTCAGGTCCTCTGTGAGAGCAACAAGTGTTCATACTGCTGAGCCATCTCTCCAACCCCTAGCTTGAAATTTTAATGTATGTTTTGTACATACTGAACACACAGAGAATTTTACTCTTTTCATAAATCATCACCATGCATTGATGGGGACATGGCTCAGTTAGTAGAGAGCTTGCCTAGGATGCACCAAGCCCTGCCTTCCATCCCTAGTAGTGCCTAAGGATCAACAAGTTGAAAGTTGGGTCTGGAGAGATGGCTCAGAGGTTAAGAGCACGGGCTGCTCTTCCAGAGGTCCTGATTTCAATTCCCGGCAACCACATGGTGGCTCACAACCATCTCTAATGAGATCTGGTGCCCTCTTTTGAATATATCCCTAGTTACATGAGGCCTGTGGCAGCCTATGCTACATCAGACCTGGTCTCCACAAAAGTAAACATCATGATCTAATATGGAATTCTCCTCTAAAGGATGAGGGGAGGCAGAAGCTATTACCAAAAAATATCAAACTCTTCACATCCATAGACCCTGAATATTACCAAACAACAGAGAGCTGCTCATCCATGGACACTGAATATTACCAAACAACAGAGAGCTGCTCATCCATGGGCACTGAATATTACCAAACAACAGAGAGCTGCTCATCCATGGACACTGAGTCCTCTACTTAGTGCAGTAGATTTCATGTGGTCACAGCGCTTCTTAATTTTGTAAGTGATTACTTTGGGATGAGGAGCAGTTGCTGGAGAGATGACTTAGTTTGTTGTTTCTTTATTTTTCATTATTTTTGTGTATTTATTTTTATTTTTTGGGACAGGGTTTCTCTGTGTAGCCCTGGCTGCCCTGGGAACTCACTTTGTAGACCAGGCTGGCCTTGAACTCATAGAGATTCACTTCACTAAAAGTCGTGCACCACACTCTCACCCACTACTGAGATGACTGAGTAGTTAAGAGCAGTGTTCGTTGTTCTTACAGAGAATCCAAGTTCAGTTCCTAGCACCCACATTGGGTAGCTCACAAAAGCCAGGAACTCCCACTCCAGGGGATCCGACATCCTCTTCTAGACTCTGTGTATACCTGAACTCAGGTGCACAGACATGCATATACACAATTAAAAATAAAATGAACTGGGCAGTGATGGTGCACTCCTTTAATTCCAGCACTACTGCAGGCAGAGGCAGGTGGGTCTCTGTGAGTTCAAGGCCAGCCTGGTCTACAGAGTGATTTCCAGGACAGGCTCCAAAGCAATACAGAGAAAGCCTGCCTGGAAAAACAAACAAACAAACAAACAAACAAACAAAAAGCAACCAAAAAAACACCAGAAATTACTAGGATTTCTGTAAAAAAGGTGTAGGATGTGGTGGTCCACACATCCAGTCTAAGCTTTAGGAAGCTGAGGCAGAAGGATTTCAAGTTTGAGGCCAGCCTGAACTGTATGTTCAAAGCCTGTCTTCTGAAAATAAGAGGGTTCGATGTGGTAGGGTATTCTAATCCCAGCATTTGGGAAGCAGATCTCTGTGAGTCTGAGGCCAACCTGGCCTACATAGTAAGCTCTGGGCCAGCCAGAGCTACAGAGTGAGACCCTGTCTCAAAAAACCAAGGCAAAAATCAAAAACAAAAACAAAAAAGGAGGGCCTGGCATTGTGGCACACGCTTTTAATCCCAGCATGAAGGAGGCAGATGCAGGCAGATCTCTGAGTTTGAGACTAGCCTGGTCTACAGCTTGAGTTCCAGCACAGCCAGAGCTACACAGAGAACCCTGTCTCAGGGAACAAAAACAGGGAAGAAAGGCCAGACCGGGGCTTCTACACTCTCCCCCACACTCGTAGGAGACAGGACTGATGCAAGTCTGAGGCCAGTGCTACAGGGTGTGCTCCAGCCTGGGTGCCTAGATCCTCTGTCAACAAAGAGGCCACAGGCAGCGCTGGTGTGAGGTCCCTCTTACAGATGGGGAAACGGAAGCCCACAGCCCTCAATGCTGCTTCCGAGGACAGGTATGCCAGGATGCCACTTTCTTTATTTCCCACAGGTGTCAGGGGAGAAGATGCTTCATTCTCTAACCTTCAGATGGTAACTCCATTTCTGCGTCTTCGCTGCCAGTGGAAGAATGCTGGCTCCCTGAAAGGAGAATAGGCAATCTCTAGCTCAGTGAGAAAGGCAACTCCTCATCCAGAAGGCACTGCAGCTGCGGAGATGCTCAGCAGGTAAAGATGTCTGCAGCCAAGCCTGGCGCCCTGAGATGGATTCCCAGGACCCATGTTATAAAAGGGGGAAACTGACTGCAGAAAATGGTCCTCCGATCTCCACTCCAGCCCTATGGCGCTTCCCTTCTTTCCCTAACAATAAATGAACAGGAAGGTAATAGAACAAGGGGCCTGGAGAGATGGCTCAGCGGTTAAGAGCACTGACTGCTCTTCCCAGGGTCCTGAGTTAATTCCCAGGACCCACATGGTAGCTCACGGCCATCTGAGTGAGATCTGGAGTCCTCTTCTGGCCTGCAGGCATAATGCAGGCAGAACACTGTATCTATGATAAATAAATAAAGCTTTTTAAAAAATAACATTTAGAACAAAACAACAAAGGCATTGGATGCCAGGTTTAAGGACTGGGATGTGTAGTAGGCAGAGTGCTTGCCTAGTGTTCAGGAAGTCCTGCATCCACCCCCACCACCACACAAAACTGGGAGCGGTACCCGCCTAAAATCCCAGCACTCAGCAGGTAGAGGCAGGAGGATCAGGAGTTCAAGGGTCCAGCCTGCACTACTTGAGACCCTGTCTCAAACAAACAAACAAACAAGCAAAATAAAGTAAAAAAAAAAAAAAAAAAAAAGGGGAAGTTACAGAAGCACAGTGACTCCAAAACATGTCACTACAAAGTCCTTTCTTTCCTATTTTCAAAAATTGTTTTTACAATGGGCAGGTGAAACTCGCCTTTAATCCTAGGATCCAGGAGGCAGAGGCAGGCGGATCTCTGTGAGTTCGAGGCCAGCTTGGTCTACAGAGCAGGTTCTAGGACAGCCAGGACTGTTTCATAGAGAAACTCTGTCTTGGAAAACAAAAAAAGTCTTTACATTAATGTACCTATTGTGTATATGCAAACATGGAGGAGTGCGGGCTATAGTGCATGTGTGGAGGTCAGAGGTCAACTTGTAGGCGTTGGTTCTCTCCTCACAACACGTGGGTGCTAACAGGTTTTGCAGCACACACTTTATCCACTACCCACGAACCCTCTTGACCGTCCTCCATTTTTGCTGTTGTTTTTAGGAAAACAATGTTTGTTATAAAAACATCTTAGGAGGAGGGGAGGCAAGAACACAGGAGCGTTCATTCAGGAGCGTCTCACGCATCACGTGCTCACTAGCTCCCATGAGAAGGATGCATTCAGCCACTCACAACAGTGTTCCTTCCAGGCACATGGGTCAGTTTCACAAGGAAGCCGGTGAATCCCATTACAGCAAATCAAATCGCTGTGGCTGCAGCAACCTTCTGGAAATATTTATTTATTTATTTAATGTGAGGTGGGGTTTTGTCTCCATGGACATCTGCACACCAGAAGAGGGCATCAGATCCCATAGGGCCACAGTTCTAGACCACTGTGAACCACCATGTGGGTTTGGGGGATTGAACCTAGGACCTCTGCTGAGCCATCTGTCCAGCCCACGAATTCTTTTCTATCAGGGTTGATGTATCTTTTAACCAGCTGAATCGAATCCTTTACAAACTGCTGACTTCGCTCAATAAATTGCATTACCTGATCAATCTGCCGCCACCACCACCTGGCTGAACTCTTTTTTTTTTCCCTCCTTTTGGTTTTTTGAGACAGGGTTTCTCTGTAGCCCTGAACTCTGTATATCAGGCTGGCCTTGAACTCCAGAGCCACGTTGCCACGTTGCCACGTTGCTGCCATGTTGATTAATTAAAAAAAAATATTTCTATTTCATGTGTATTGGTGTTTTGCCCATATGTGAGGGTGTCATATCCCCTAAAACTGGAGTTACAGACAGTTGTGAGCTGCCATGTGGGTGCTGAGAATTGAACCCAGGTTGCCTGGTAAAGCAGTCAGTGAGGGCTCTTGAGCCCATTTTACTTAAATTTTGAGGTAGGGGCTCATGTAGCCTGGGCTTGAACTTGCTTTCAAGTCAAGGATGACCCTGAACTTCTGATTCTTCTGCGTTTACCTTCTGAGAGCTGAGATTACAGGTGTGTCCCATAAATGACCCACTGGATTTAAGATAAAGTCAATCCATCCTATAATTCAAAACGTCAACACCACACATACATCCGTGTTCCTCATTTGTGTGGTGTGTGGTATACTCACACACGTATGAGCACAGGTATCTGTGCATGCACAGAGGTTGGAGGAGACTATCCCATGTCCTGTTTTATCACTCTCTACTGCTCCCCTTGATGGGTTAGGTCAGCAAGCCCCAGGGATCTTCCTGTCACTGTCATCCCCACCCCCCCCCAATGTCACAGGCACCTGTGGCCACACCACGGTTTTTCATGGGTGCTGGGGATCTGAACTCAGGTCTTCATGCTTGCACAGCAAATGATCTAACCCACTAAGCCATCTCCTGTCCCCTTGGCTCCTCTTTATCATCTCTCGGATGAGTGGTGACTACCATTTGTTTGTGAAGGGACAGGAACAACCTTACCTTGCATGTTACACGGATAGTAATTAGGATCCTCTGACTCTGTTTTGACTAACACGGCTGCTGCCTTTGGTGAAGTACCTGTAAGAACAAGAGATCACAGTGAGGGCTCAGGTAACCACAACCACCCAATGAAACATCTGGTTTGGTGGCAATGGTGGTACAAGCCTGTCATCCCAGCACTCCAGAGGTAGAGGCAGAAGCTGGAAAGTCAGTCAGAACTTCAAGATCCACTTTGGAAGCAGGGTACCAGGGCACATGCCTTTAACCCAGCATTCCAGCCTCATCTGAATGACATGTTCCAAGCCAGCAAGGGCCTAGTTTTAAGGACTGAGTCTTGAAAATAAAATCCTCTTGGTCTAACAGTAAACTGGAGGCCAGCCTGCAGGGGCATGCCTTGATGATCGGAAGACTTCTCCACCTCTCAAAGGTTCCACCATCTCATGGTGCATCTCTGGGGGACAAGTGTTTAACACTGGCCCTGTGGGGAACACCCAAGACCAAACTCCAGCAATAGCTCTAGGAGGGAGGGAGGGAGGGAGAGAGAGAGAGAGAGAGAGAGAGAGAGAGAGAGAGAGACAGAGAGAGGGAGAGACAGAGAGAGAGAGACAGAGACAGACAAACAGACAGACGAGAGAGAGAGAGAGAGAGAGAGAGAGAGAGAGAGAGAGAGAGAGAGAGAGAGAGGGGAGAAAGAGAGAGAGAGGAGAGAGAGAGAGAGAGAGAGAGAGAGAGAGAGGAGAGAGAGGGGAGAGAGAAAGAGAGAGGGGAGAGAGAGAGAGGAGAGAGAGGGGAGAGAGAGAGAGAGAGAGAGGGGAGAGAGAGACAGGAGAGAGAGAGAGAGAGAGAGACAGAGAGCGCGCCAAGAGGAAGAAATGAGCCAGCCAGGTGTTGAAGTTGAGCAGAACTGAGCTGTGGGCCGTGCACCTCAGTCCCAACCTGGTGGCTTTCAGCTCTCAACTCTTTCCCAGTTAACATTGGTGACAGGAGGAAGCTTCGCCAGTGTCTCAGCTGTCGCTTTGCGTCTCAGAGGGTCAGAGAATTTAAAAATCAAACACCCCAGGGCTATGTGGGGGCTGGAGATATGGGCAGGCGGCTAAGAGCACCTGTTCTGTAGTCACGAGGACCCACATGCATGTGTAATCCCAGCTCCAATGGAACAGAGACATGAGGATTGCTGGGTCTTCCAGGCTTCTAGCCTTGACCAGAAAACATGATGCTCAAGTTTGAGGGAGCACCATGCATCAAGGAACGGCTGGAGAAAGAGATGAGGTCAGGGCTGGAGGGATGGTTCAGAGGTTGAGAGCACTGGCTGCAGTTCTGGGATACTGAGTTCAGTTCCCAGTGACCACATGGTGGCTCACAACCATCTATATAATGGGATCTGGTGCCCTCTTCTGGCGTGCAGGCACACATGCAGACAGAACACTGTACACATTGTAAATAACTTAAAAAAAAAAAAAAAGTCATCCAATGCCTCATTATGGCCTCGCTACCCAGTGAATACATAAAAACTGTATGTGTAGGATCACACATGTAATCCTACACTATATTTATTTGTTTGTTTGTTTGTTTATGTACCTTATGTAGAATTCTTTCCTGCATGTCTGTTCATTAGAAGAGATCACTGGCTCCCAAGGGACCACTATCATTATAGAACATGTGAGCTATCATGCGGGTGGTGGGAACTGAATTCAGAACAGACATCTGAGCCATCTCTCCAGTCCCATAATCCCACATTTTAAGCTTGTGCTATATAGATTGTGCCTCAAACAAACAAACAAAAACCCCAAAACCCAAATCTGACAAAATCCAAAACTGAAGATACTTTTGGAGCCAAACTTTATTATTTTGTCTACATTTTTTTCCTTTTGGATTTATTTCCTGTGCATGTGTATGGCCTGGTGTCCATGAATCGGAGGGTCAGAGGGGCATCTGATCCTCTGGAAGTGAAGTTACATATGGGTGTGAGCCACCATGTGGGTGCTGAGAACCAAACCCTGGTCCCCAGGAAGAACAGGAAGTGCTCCTAATGGCTGAGCCACCTCTCATGTGTTTTTCTGTGTGTGGTGTATGTGTGTGTAGGTACACACCATGGGGGTGGAGGACGGCTTGTCAGCATATCTCACTTCTTACAGGGTATGCATTCTGAGGCTTGAGCTCATGTCAATAGGCAAGTGTCTTTACCCGCTGAGCCATCTCCATGGGCAGGGCCAAATATTTCAGATAAGCAGTACTTCCCTAGTACTCTACAAACATGGTCCAAGTTACAGTTAATTACTTAGTTATTCTTATAAAAGACTTAAGTCGTTTTTATAAAAGGAAATAAAAAGCAGCAGCCAAATAGTAACCTGCCGAACACTGGATTGTCAGAGCATCAGTGCACCTACCAGAATCTTCCATGGGTTCAGTTTTCACACTGATGGGGCCACAGCTGCAAGGAGAAGGGAACCCAAGTCAGGAAAATCAGTGGAGCTGGGTGTGGTGGTGCACACCTTGGATCCTACGCTCGGAAGGCAGAGGCAGAGGCAGGCAGATGTTTGTGAGTTCAAGGCTGGCCTACAGAGTGAGTTCCAGGACAGCCACACACACACACACAGGCACATACATGGTATACATACTACATGCAGGTAAAACACTTGAACACATAAAATAAAATATAAAAAACCCATTCCTGATTTTCATGTTTGTTTTTGTTTTGAGACAAGGTCTCATGCAGGCTGTCCTCAAACTCACTATGTAGCCAAGGACAACCTTGAACTCCTGATCCTCATTCCTCCCCTTTCTAACCTGAGATCCCAAGGCTTTACCACTATTTCTGCTTTATTGTTCATTGTATGCCCTTATCATTTAATTATTTTGGTTTTTTTTTTTTTTTTTTTTTTTTTTTGAGTCAGGGTTTCTCAGTGTAGTCTTGGCTGTCCCAGAACTCGATCTATGGACCAGGCTGGGTTTGAATTTACAGATCCATCTGCCTCTGATTCCCAAATGCTGGGATTAAAGGCGTGAGCCACCACAGCCAGGTTCATTCTATGCCTTTATTTTATTTATTTATTATTATTTTATATGCATTGGTGTTTTGCCTGCATGTATGTCTGTGTGAGGGTGTCAGATCCCCTAGAATGAAGTTACAGAGAGTTGTGAGCTGCCATGTAGGTGCTGGGAATTGAACCCAAGTCCTCTAGCAGAGCAGTCAGTGCTCTTAGCCTATGAGCCATCTTTTCAGCTCCCAAACTAGGCCTTTACTGATTACTGTTTTATTCATTACTTTTTTTTTTGTTTTTACCTGTCATTTGATGGTAGTGCAGGCCTCTTGGCTCCTGTTACCATCCCAAGGCCACCTGAACAAGAACAAAAAGGTACACATTAGTCTCAGCAAGGTGGGACAGGACTCACATTCAAGGCCACATCTTGTGAAAGCAAAGAAAGAACAGAGAATCTTAACTCAAGGCCATCACAGAATGCGAGCAGGGAGGAGCCTGGTCAGAACAGCCTGCTCATATAGCAGGGGTGGGGTTTGCTGAAAGTGGGCACAGTGCCAGGAGTGCAGGTGTGGACCCCAGCCTGGCCAGTCACCAGCTGGGTCACCTGAGTGAGTCACTACACTGGCCTGTCTGCCTCTTCATGGAAACCGTGAGGATTAGCGAGCAGTCAGCTTTCCACATACAACAGCTCCCAGCCCCCGAGTTCCCGGCCCAGACTGAGGATACTGGGGGGGGGGAAAACAAAAGCCAATCCCAAACCAATGCCCTGGTCATGCGGAGACTCTTTGCGTCATCATTATCCCCTAAACAACACACCATTACCTTTTGGACTTTGTTGTTGGTTTTGTTAAGGTAAGTAACTCAGGCTGGCCTGAGTACCCTGTGCAGCTAAGGGTGACCCTGAACTCCTGATCCTCCTAGCTCCACCTCCAAAGTGCTAGGCTTTCTTCTCTGCTTTCCTTTAAAACGTCTTCCCTCATCCGGACGAGGACTCTTCATTTTCCTTACTATTTTTAAGTTTTATTTTGGAGGATTGAATCCAGAGCAGAGCCTCGCACATGCTAGGCAAGTGTCCTAGCGCTGAGCACTCTCCTCAGCTCTTTTTTTGTTTACAATGGGGTCTCATCATGAGGCTATGGCCCATGTAGGCCTGTTATTCTCCTACCTCAGCATCCCCAGCACTGGGGTGACAGTCCCTGTCTAACACTTGCCACTCCTCCATGTTACTGGGTAGTCTAAGTGGGCCAGCCTGGATTATATCATACAGAGAGAGCGCAAGCCTCAATGGAAAGTCCCGTGCCACTGTACAGAAGGGGTTTGGCATTTAGGGGATTTGGGGTTCTCACATGGAGTTTCCGTGCTGACGTCCCACACAGGCTGAGGAACAGAACAGAGTCACCCCATGGAAGCACTAAATGTCAGCAGGTGTGTGTGTGACTGCTACTTGGTAAGAAAATAGGAATTATTCATTATTCTGGGATGATAGTCACATGGTCATCTGTCATTCAACCATCAAACTATAGGTTTTCCTTTTAATTTTATTTATTTGTTTGTTTATGTATTTATTTATTTTTCAAGACAGGGTTGGTTTCCCTGTGTAGCTTTGGAGCCTGTACTGGAACTAGCTCTTGTGAACCAGGCTGGTCTCGAACTCATAGAGATCCGCCCACCTCTGCTCCCTAAGTGCTGGGACTAAAGGCACATGCCACCATCATCTGGCTTTCTTTGGATTTTTAAAAATACTTACTTTTACTTTTTATGTGCATGTGCCAGTGCCTGCATGTATGTGTATCTCATGCATGCCTGATGCCTTGGAAGCCACAAGTGGGATTGGATCCTGTGGAGCTGGAGTAGCAGGCAGTTGGAGCTGCTGTGTGGGCACTGGGAACTGAGCCCTGGTCTTCTGGGATGGTTGTTAACCACTGGAGCATTCCTTCAGTCCTTTCTTTGCTTTTTTTTTTTTTTTTTTTTTTTTTGAGAAAAGGTTTTGCAATGTAGCCCAAGCTGGTCTTGAACTCTCAACTCTCTTGCCTTAGCCTCTCAAGATGACAGAGTCACCAGACTGGACACCAACCTCTTTCTCTAACAGGAGCCAGAGGACCACTAGGACCTCACAGAGATGCCACAAACAGGTGGCCTGGAAGGGGACCAAGTTGACTTAGGTACATAGCAATGGGGGAACCACAGTTCCCACCCCTGTACTTCCTTCCTCTACCTGTGCTGTCAATCATGACATCCCCTTTAGATGTCATATTTTGTAGACCTCGAGGAGCTCAGAGCTCCAGCTACATTTCAAAAATGGTAATTTAAGAAAATAAGAGGCAGGAATAATTTAAGAAAAAACTGGATAGATTTATTTTCTTTCTTTCTTTTTAGACAGAGTCTTACTATGTAGCTCTGGTTGGTTGAGGATTCACTAGATGTACTGGCCTGGCTTTGAACTCACAGAGATAGCTCTGCTTCTGACTTCTGAGGGCTGAAATGAAAGACACTCTATATTATGCCCAGCCATAGATGGGTGGAGTTTTAAACACTTTGGTAGAGATATTTGGCATGGGGGAGGGGGTATATTCACTGCTGCGAATCAAGGGGACAGGGGATGTCTGGGTTCCCACAAGACTTTGGGCACTTCCCACACAGCTTTGTTATCTCAAGAGAACCAACCTGATGAGACACTGCTTATTAACTTTACTTCTTAAACGTCTGTCTCTTTGAGGCAGGGTGGCTTTTTGTTTGTTTTTTGTGACGGGGTTTCTTTGTATAGCAGTCCTGGCTGTCCTGGAACTTGCTTTGTAGACCAGGTTGGCCCAGAACTCACAGAGGTCCTCCTGCCTCTGCCTCCAGGGTGCTGGGAGCAAAGGTGTGTGCTATCACCACCCAGCGGAGGCAGGGTGTTGATATGCAGTATGAGGTGATCTTGAACTTGCTACATAGTTCAGGCTGGCCTTACCTCCTGAGCCTCTTCTTGCCTCAGCATCTCTAGTACAGGGACTACAAGAGTGGGCCACCACCCCAATGAGTCCCTGCTTATCTTGGGGGCCATATTGCTGTAGAGGTTTTCAACCAAGCTGTTCTAGCTCTGTTCCAACCCCAGGGATGATGCTGGCATCCTAAGGGCACCACCGCTTTCTGGTTCTTGGCTAAGCAGAATCACTCCTAAACCTAAGTTTCAGAGACAAAGGAATCCTCAAACCCAACAACCCTTGGCCCATGCAGAGCTGGGACTCACAGACCAGCAGTTGACTCCCTCCCTACATCTCCACACTCTCTGCAAGACCAGGTGGTGTCATTACAGAATCTCCCTAGCCTGGCTGTGCTGAGTCTCAGGCTGCCGTCTCTTCTCTCCCCATGCTGCCTAGCCCTTGAGTGTCACGGGTTCTCTCTGCTTTATTTTTTAAAATTTTATCTATTATGTATACAGTGTTCTGCCTGCATGTATGCCTGCAGGCCAGAAGAGGGCATCAAATCTCATTATAGATGGTTGTGAGCCACCATATAATTGTTGGGAATTGAACTCAGGATCTCAGGAAGAGCAGCCAGTGTTCTTAACCACTGAGCCATCTCTCCAGCTCCTCTCTCTCCTTTGTAGAGTTGATGAGAGGACCTAGGGTCTTATGCATGTTACACAGGCACTCTCCCATCGAGGCATGCCCCAAACCCCTCACTGGGGGATTCTAGGAAGGTGCTTTAGCACTGAGACCATGCCCTGAGTCCCTCAGTCGGGGATACTGGACAAGCACAAGTTCTTTCCCAGCGAACCATGTCTCTAGAACCTTACTGATGGATCTAGGCACACTCTACCAGATAGCCATGCTCCCAAACACATTGGGGGATTCTAAGCAGGTGATTCAATTTACTGTAGAACCACATTCCCTCAGCCCCTCACTGGGAAATCCTGTAGATAAGAGATCTACTATCAAGCTGCCACCACCACCCCAGCCCAGGTTGCCTCCTTGACGTAGGAAAATGAAGGAGAATCTCAAAACATGCATCGTTATCTTAACAGCAGAATGATTTCAGTGGTTGTGGACAGCCACCAAGGATCAGAACCCGCTACTTACCCAGCTGGCTCTCTGCACCTAGGAAAGGTCTGCAAGAAAACCAACACCATTACCCAACGTGAACACAAGCAGAGCAGTCACACACAATGAACAATCCACTTTTATTTTGTTGCTGTTCTCAGTGCAGAACCCAGCACCTGGTGCATACCAGTGAGTGCTTTATATTCAGCTGTGGCCTCAGACCATAATCACCATTTATTTATTTATTTATTTATTTATTTATTTATTTATTTATTTATTTATTTGAGACAGTGTTTCAGTATATATCCCAGGCTGTCCTTGAACTGTGGCCTCAGACCATAATCACCTTTTATTTATTTATTTATTTATTTATTTATTTATTTATTTATTTATTTGAGACAGTGTTTCAGTATATATCCCAGGCTGTCCTTGAACTCACTGTAACCCAAGCTTGCCTCAGTGCTTCCCCTACCTCAGTCTCCTGATGCCTTTAAGTGAACTGCTAGAGGACACAGAGCAGATTACCTGTTTATGATGAACGAAATCCCTGCTTTGTTCTCCAGAATGCACCTCAGGGTTGCAAGACTGTAATTGTCGGGGTGCTGAAAGGCCAGGCCTTCCGGAAGGCCCTGTACCACCACAGCTGCCTTGTCCAGAAGCATCTGCTCATAGGGAACAGGGACCATGGCTGTTGTCCCCAGTGCTTTACCTAGAAAAGGAGGTGAGAGGTGGTCAGTGACACCTGCACAAGTTTCCACCGCCAGCTCCATCCACAGAGACACGTGGATACTCTCTTTCTGCTTCCTGAGTGTCGCTGCAATGTGATCAGTCAGCTTCCTGCTCCTGCTGCCACCCCTTCCCTGCCTGTTGCCATGGCTTCCCTGCCATGATAAACTCTACCCCTCTTGTGATGGTTAATCTCGGTTGTCAACTTGACCGTATAGGGGAGCCAACTAAAACCCAAGAAGCTGGGCACAGCCGTGAAGGGTTTCCTTGACTGGCTCATTTGAGGCGAGATGACCCACCCTGAATCTGAACCTCACCTTTAGGTGGCAGCCCACACAAAAAGATATGGGAAAGGGAAGCTTTTGCACTTTGCCTGCTTGCCCTCACTCTTGCTGGCAAGTTCATCTATCCTGCAGCTGTGGCATTCCTTCACTGATATTAGAACATACTTCTTTGGGATTCCAACATAGCCTGAAGACTAGCTAAGACATCTAGCCCTGTGGACTGAACAGCTACCAGATCCTTACCTTCCTATAAGGAGACAGCATTGTTGGATTAGCTAGATCATAGCCTGTAAGCCACTCTATTAAGTCATATATATGTGTGCGTTTGTATACATATGTATGTTTATATGTATACATATAATTCATATGTACATAACACACATATAAGGTATACACAATCATTTTTATATATAATATATATTTACACACACATATACACATATATATAAGCCAAATGAACCATTTTCTCCCCAACTCGCCTTTTTTGTTTTGTGTTGTTTTTCAAAACAGGGTTTCTCTGTGTAGTTTTGACTCTCCTGGAACTAGCTCTATAGACCAGGCTGGCCTCAAATTTTTAGAAATCCACCTGCTTGTGCCTCCCAAATGCTGGGATTAAAGGTGTGCACTACTAATGCCCAGTTCCAACTTGCTTTTTGGTCATGGTGTTTTATCACGGCAGTAGTAACCCAAACTGGGGCTGGAGTAATGGTTCAGAGGGTAAGAGCACTGACTGCTCCTCTTACTGGTTTTTCAAGACAGCGTTTCTCTGTGTAACAGCCCGGGCTGTCCTAGAAGTCACTCTGTAGACCAGGCTGGCCTTGAACTCACAGAGATCCACCTGCCTCTGCCTCTGGATTGATAGGATTAAAAGCATGTGCCTGGCTAGTCCTTTTACTTTTGAGAAAGGTAGCCCATGGTGCCTGATCTCCATGTTGGTATCCCACTTGCAGGGGTCCTAAGTGCTGAAATCACAAGTATGTTCCATATATCTAGCTTTCTTGTGACATTTTCCTATAAGTATATGTGTATCATTGTACTTTGTTCATATTTGTACTCATTACACTCCCCTTTCTGCTGCATAGCTATCTGACCATTTAGAGGTATTTTGTGGGCTTTTTTTTTTCTTTGTGATGCTGAGGCTGGAAGTAAAATCCATCCCCCAATGAGGGGCCAGAGGAAGAGCGCCTGCCTGGCATTCATGACACTCTAGGTCATGTCTCCCTTCCCACAGTACTGTAAAATAAATATATAAAGTAATGAATAAATGAGTTCAAAGATGGCTGTTTGGAGCGCTCATGGGCTGGACAGGGTTCAGTGGGTAAAGTGCTTACTGTACAAGCATGGTGAACTGAGGGTGATCTGTCCCCTGAACCCACAATGGAAGGAGAACACCAGCTTCTTGCAAGTTGTTCTGTGACCTCAATGTGTACTGTTAGACATGTGTGCAACTTTCTCTCTCTCACACACACACAACCACAAGTGCATACATGGATGGGGATGCCCATGCTCCACGGGGACTCACGGTAACAAAGGCAGAAATGGTCCTCCACTGCTTTCCTGAGCATCTGGACTTCTCCGTTTTCAGGACACAGTGGTTTCTCTTCAGTCAGCCCTTCCCCCTGGCCTGCAAACACAGGATGAACACGAGTCACAGCAAGCAATTCTTTCTGCCCCCTCCCATCTGTATTTCTGGTATTGAGAGGAAAAGGAGGGGAAAAATCATAAATGACTCTTTTATATAAAGAAAGAAAGAGGGCTCTTTTTGTTTGTTTTGGTTTTTCTGAGGATGGAGGCCAGGGCTTCACACTTTCAAGACAACCAATCCACTAATTGAGCTGTACCCCCAGCCCCAAGAATAGTTTTTTCCCCTGACACATAGTTCTCTGTGTAGTCTTGGCTGACCTGGAACTCTCTCTGTACACCAGGCTGGCCTCGAACTCAGAGATCCACCTGCCTCTGCCTCCCGGGTGCTGGGATTAAAAGTGTGCACCATCACCACCCAGCATAAAGTTTTTTTAAAGATTTATTTTTATGTGCATGTGTATCTGTATGACACATGTGTGTGGATGCCCTTGGAGGCCACAAGAAGACATCTGGTCCCTTGGCACTGGAGTTACCAGAGGCTATTAGCTCCTGATGGGAATGCTAAGAGCCAATTTGGATCCTCTGGAGGTGCTGCCAGCCCTTAACAGTGCACTGATCATCTCTCCAGTCCCAACTGAGTGGAAGGTTTGCATAATGAATAGGATCAAGCATGATGTCCACCCCTAAAATAAATGACTGCTCCCCATACGCCCAGGTGAGTACTGACACTGATGATCCCAGCACTTGGGTGTCTGAGGAACGAGGACAGGTGCAAGGGCAGGACTGACTAGATTCTCTTAGCTGATCCTGTCTCAAAACAGCAACAAAAAACAAGAAAAATCCTCAAATCGGCAACTAAATCCTATACTATCTAAAAAAACTAGAGCTGGGCGTGGTGGCACATGCTTGTAATCCCAGCACTCAGGAAGTGTAGGCAGAAGGATCATGAGTTGTAGGCTATCCTCAGCTACTTAGTTAGTTTGAGCCAGCCTGGGCTACATGAGACTGTCTCAGCAAAGTAAAATTCCAGAAAAGAAAATCCCAGCTGGGCAGTGGTGGTGCACGCCTTTAATCCCGGCACTCCGGAGGCAGAGACAGGCAGATCTCAGTGAGTTGGTGGCCAGCTTGGTCTACAGAGTGAGTTCCAGGAAGGCCAGGGCTACACAGAGAAACTTTGTCTTGGAAAAACAAAAAATACTAGCAACAGTATCAGGATTGGATCCATTGCCACAAATAAAATATTATATATTATTATTAATTTTATCTTATTTTTCACAAATAAAAGTGTTATAGAAACTAGAGAGAGAGCTCATCAGCTTTGGTTACAAGTGTCTGTTTTCACAGAGGACTTAGGCTTGGTTCCCAGCACCAATGTCAGGGGTTTGCTACTGCAACTCCAGTGGTCTGGTGCCCTCTGCTGGCCTCTGGGGGAACTGCACTCACATACACAAAAGGCCCCAGTCAAACTTAAAAACAAAAATAAATCTTTAAGAAAGAAAGAAAAAAAAAGTACCTGCTCGGCAATGGTGACACATGCCTTTAATCCCAACACTTGGGAGGCAGGGACATGCAGATCTCTGTGAGTTCAAGGTCAGCCTGGTCCACAGAGTTCCAGGAGAGCCCCAGGGGGAGGGTGGTGGGGGGGTGGGGGAGTGGTGGGGGGGGCGGCAGTGCATGGATGAGGGGGAAGGAAAGGTCATGTGCTGAAGCCTTGGTCCCAGTGGTGGCACTAATTTGTGAAGTTTTGCAAAAGTCTGGAAGTGGTCACAGGAGGTAGCCTCTGAAAGTGACATTCCCACTCCATTCTCGGCTCTCTGCTTGCTGTCCACTAACAGACAAGCAGACCACTGTCCCACAATGTGCTCCTGCCACACGTGCTCTGACTCATCAGACTGTAAGCACTGCACAGCCACTGAATCTGTGAAGCAAATCTTTTTTCGTATTTCTTATTTTTAATTATGTGTACTGTGTTTGTGTGTATATGTGGTGTGGGCAGTCTATGAAATGACAGCCCATGAAGGCCAGAGGCACTGGATCCCTGGAGCTGGAGCTACATGTGGCTGAATCTCCTGATGTGGGTGCTGGGAACTGAACTTAGGTCTCTCCCGGCCCCCCAAACAATTCCTCCCTTAAGTGGTTTATATTAGGTATTATAATGTAACTAATACAACAATAGTTCAGCATGCAGAAACCAATGCACATGGGCTGCAGAGATGGCTCCAAAGTTAAAAAGTAGGAACTGCTTGTCAGGCTATGGTATAGCGGAGGTAGTGCAAGCCTTTAAGCCCAGCACTTTGGAGGCAGAGGCAGAAGGAGCTATCTCAGTGAGTTCGAGGCCATGAGTTCAAGGCCAGCCTGATCTACATAGCTACTTCCAGGATGCCAAGAGAAACCAGTCTCAAAAAGAAAAAAAAAAAAAAAAAAAAAAAAGTAGGACCTGCTCTTCCAGAGGACCCAGATTTGGTTCTTAGCCTTCACAGCTATTTGTAAACCCAGCTCCAGGGGATCTGGTACCCTCTTTGGACTCTGGACATCTATACTCACAAGCATGCATGTACACATACACACACAAACACTAATAAATAACAGTAAATCTTAAAAAAAAAAAAAAAATCAATAAATGCAGCCAGGTGGTGGAGGTACACCTTTTATCCCAGCACTCAGGAGGCAGAGGCAGATGGATCTTTGTGGGTTCTAGGACAGCCTGCTCTATAGAAGTAAGTTCTAGGACAGCCAGGGCTACACAGAAAAATCCTGTCTTGAAAAACCAAAGATCAAAACCAAAACCAACAACAACAACAAAAACCCACAAAATCAATAAATACAATACAACCATGTTAACAGAACGACAAGCAAAAATCACATTATCAGGCTAGGCATGGTGGTACACGTTGTCAATTCCAGTACTCACAAGTCAGATACAGGAGGATCTCTGTGAGTTTAAGGCCAGCCTGATCTACACACCAAGTCTCAGGATAGTTAGGGCTACATATGAGACCCTGTCTCAAGAAAAATTTTCATAAAATGAACTATGAGGTTAAAATTGGGGATACAGCATACAGTTCAATGGTGGAGTACTTGCCTAGCACATGTGAGGGCCTAAAGTCAATCCCCAGTATAAAAACCAACCAGACAGACAGCACCAGGAGGACACACTGCAATGATGGCCACCTACAGTGCTGTGCGAAGTCTTTCTGGAAGTCTTGTCTGGCGTTGACAAAGGCACAGCCTCGATCTGTCCCCACTACATACACGTCCGTCTCATACACAGCGATGCAGGCCACCTCGGCCTTGGACTTGGCCAGCTCTTTACACTGAAACAGAAACACAAAATGACAATGGTGGCTTTTACACACGCAGGTCTAGCGTTGGCTAGGTCAGCTGAAGAGCCCTACTGAAGGGACAGAAGGAACAATCAAGTATAAGAACAATGGTGCACACCCACGATCCTAGCATTGAGGAGGTGGGGCAGGAGGGTCAGAACCTCCATTACATCCCAAGTTCTGGGTCAGCCTGGGCTGCATGAGAATCTGTTGCGGAATATTAGTTGAAGATGCATTACATTTGTTTATGCTGTGGAACATTTGTTTAATGATGCAAAGATGAGTTGCGTTCTTTTACATTGCATTTTTTCACTCTGTAAAGCTGTGTTACTGAGCCTGTCTAAAATACCTGATTGGTCTAATAAAGAGCTGGGCAAGAGAAAAGATGGGGGGGCTGACAGGCAGAGAAAATAAACAGAAGGAGAAAAAGAAGAGGGGATGAAGGATCAGAAAAGGAGAGAGGACACCAGGGGCCAGCCACCCAGCTACCCAGCCAGCCATGGAGTAAAAAAGTAAAGAAATGTATAGAGTGGAGAAAGATAAAAGCCCAGAGGCAAGAGGTTGATGGGAGAATTTAAGAAGAGCTGGCTAGAAGCAAGCCAAGCTAAGGCCCGGGCATGCACAAGTAAGAATAAGCCTCCATGTGATTTATTTCGGAGCTGGGTGGAAGGCTCTTTCCATCGCTACTTTTCATTTTATTCTGAGTAGTAGTTGTGTGTTTGTGTGTGAGCACCAGCACGTCCACATCACAGTGTGGTGGCGCACGCCTATGATCCCAGTACTCGGGAGGCAGCGGTGGGTGGATCTCTATGAGGTCCACACAACAAGTTCCAGAACAGTCAAGGCTGTTGCACAGAGAAACCCTGTTTTGAAAAAAGAAAACAACTTGTGGAGGTCACTTCCCCCCTACTCTGTGGGTCCTGAGAACTGAACTCATATATTCAAGTTGGTGCCAAGTTCCTTCGTCTACTGAGCCATCTTGATGGCCCCACCTTATGATTGTTATATTTACCTACAAAAACACATACACACAGGGTATAAAACCTGTGAAGGGATCTGACCTACCTCATGTCTAAAAGAGGCCTGGTGATGGGGAATGTTCTTCTGTATATATGCTTCTCTTATTGATTAATGAATAAAACACTGATTGGCTGATTGGCCAGACAGGAAGTGACCTAGCCAGGCAGAAACCTGCCACTAGCTAACCATCTGGAGATCTGTACAGACAGACAGGAAGTGATGGAGCTTGGCAGAATCAGGATATAAGCAGGGACAAACAGGAAATCACTCTCTTCTCTACGGAGTCACCATGTAGAGGCCAGGAAGAGAGGATGCTCAAAAGCATTCTCTGGTAAGATAAGACCACGTGGAAATATATAGATTAATAGAAATAGGTTAATAATTAAGACAGAGCTAGCCAATAAGAAGCATGAGCCACTGGCTAACAGATTTATAGCTAATATAGCATCTATTTGGGGCTCAAGGGCCAAGGGACCTGCCAGACAACTTACATCAACAGCCTGGATGTAGGAGGCCCATCATGGGTACTTACTTGTCAAATGCAGGAATAGACCCATTTCCATATCAGGGTTCTGGGGGCAGATACTTCTAATTTTTTTTTTTTTTTTTTTTTTAGGGGGTTAAGAAGATGGTCTCATATGTCCCAGACTGGCCTTGAACTCACTCTGTTAGGCTAGCAAGATGGCCCAGGGAATAGATAGCCACACAAGCAAGTTTGACCCACATGACTGAAGGAGAACACCAGCTTTCCAAACACGGTTCTCATGGCATGCACATGAGCACACACATCATATACACTAAATATGTATAAAAAGATCAAAACAGCCCCTACTCACACCCTTGATAACCCTGAGCTCCCGATCCCCCTTTCTCTACCTCCCAAAGTGCTGGGGTTTACAGGTGTGTACCACCACGCCCAGACGGAAGGATATCCTCAGAGACACCAGGGGGGCCCATGAGAAGTGATGCAGAAGTGTGTCACCACCCTTCAGTTCAGCAACATGTGAGATGATGGCAGAACCAGAGTGTCTCACCATGGACTCCAGAGCAGACATGAGGAATGTCACCACCATCCTGCTGTCTGAGGACTCATCTCCAATGGGCAGGGTGGACATTGCTACCTGGGCCATTGTTCCTGTAGAAGAGAAACAAGTACGTGAGTGGTGTCAGTGTCCTTGCAATCACATGGTACAGCTCTGTGAGTTCATGAACTGAGGGTCCATTATGGTTTAATCCCCAGGCTGGTACAGGATGGAGATGCCAGTAGCTTTGGGATGTGAGGCATCCTCTGGACATTGAAGGCATGAGGTAGTTCTTGTAGGATAACCAGACTCTACCTAACCTTTGGGTCCCACAGCAAAGCAAGGTACCCGGAGCCAGATAATGTGACAAATTTGTTAAGATCAGAGAGAAAAGAGCAGCCGCAGCCAACTCTTAGCTTGCTAACTCCTCATCCAAAAAGAGACTGAGCTCCTGTGTCCTCCCACCTTGTCACTTCCTCTCTCCACTCAGCCATCACACTTCCTGTCTATCTGTACAGACCCCCAGACCTCTATGGTTAGCTATTGGCAGGCTCCACCCTCTGATCTTTAGGCAAGCTTTATTATTAGAGTACAAACAAGATGTCACCAGAGAGACGGGAATGAGTGGTTGAGGTGGGTCCCATCATGGCAGACCAGGAAGTTCTTGAGTAAAAGAGTGCTACATATATTTCTTAAATCCTTGTGAATGGCAGCTGGCCTGAGACACAATGTGCAGCCAGGAGCTGGCTGGTTATTTTATGGTCTCTGGGCATGTAGAGATGAGATGGTAGATCAAGAAGCCAAGTTCCTGCCAGGCAGTGGTGGTGCACGCCTTTAATCCCAGCAATCGGAGGCAGAGACAGGGAGATTTCTGTTGAGTTTGAGGCCATCCTGATCTACAGAGTTCCAGGACAGCCAAGGCTGTTCCACAGAGAAACCCTGTCTCAAAATCAGTCAATCAATCAATCAATCAATCAATCAATCAAAGAAAACATAAGTCTGGGGCCATAGCTCAGTGGTTCTGGGCTCAGTCCCAAGTATAAACAAACACAAATAAAATAAAACACCCACAAAGCCTGAGCCAGCAATTCTATTCTTTAGTAAACATCCACAAAGATCCAAGAATAAATATCCATATCCAATGCACAGAACTAAAAACAGTGGTGTCAGCCATAACACAAAAAAAACTTGCTTTATTTATTCTCCTACCTTTAAAAGATTATTTAGTTATATGTGCATATTCATGTGTGTGCCAGAGAGAGAGCAGGTGCCTGTGTAGGCCAGAGAGCTTTGGATCTCTTGGATCTACAGTTACAGACGGTTGTGAGTTCCCTGCTATGGGTCCTCAGAACTATACTCTGCAAGGGCAGCAGGCACTCTTAACTGCTGAGCTATCTCTCCAGCACCTCCATCATCAAAGGTCTTATTTATTAGCTTCTCAAAAAACATTAACTGCATAAAACGTACAGTGAAAAAAGCCTCAAGGATCAAAGGAGAACACAGGACTTCCGGAACATACTGGAGAGGTTTGTATAGTCAGCCCCTGGAAATCGTGGGGTCAAATGCTTAAGTACTGATTTATGCTCATGTTGCCCCAGGCAGATATCCTCACTCTTGAAAGGACAAAGAGCTGCTATTTTGGACTGAGACCAACTTGATCACAGCACATCTGGCTTGCTGACCACAATCAGGGTGCCTCCATCTTGCCTTTGTGGCAGGTGACACTGATAATGCACAGATAAAAAGACTGGCAAACTACCAATGCACCGTGCATCTTGGGGGCATAAACAGGACTTCAGATTCTTCGGACAAATAGTTACAGGCATCTCTGTTTCTCTCTCACAATGAAGCCAACTCCAATGGATCCAAAGTTGTCCTTTTGGGCTGTAATGTTTAATCAAGAGCTGACATGTCTGAGAGTCCTCAATGCAGTCTCCAAATTTCACTTTTGTTAAAAAATTTCTCAGCCTAGCTGTGGTGGTGCACCCCTTTGCTCCCAGCACTCGGGAGGCAAAGGCAGAGGAAGATCTCTGTGAGAGGCTAGCCTCATCTACAAAGTGAGTTCCAGGACACGGAGAGCTTCACAGAGAAACCCTGTCTGGAAAAACCAACCCCCTCCAAAAAAAAAAAAAAAAAAAAAAAAAGTCTCTCAGGAAACCATCCTTCAAAAGTCTTGCCTTACAATAATTTCTGAAGAAATAGCCTTTAATGGCAGCACCTGCTGAAGACCCGCGATGCCCACAATAGCAGGCAGGACACCTGTGGAGGGGCATGCTTGGAAGAGTGCCTTCATTAAAGATGTGTGTGTAGGAGTGGTTTGTCTGTGCACGTACACATGAGTACCACGTGTATGCCTGGCATGGAGGTTAGAAAAGGTATTGGATGCCCTGGGACTAGAGTTACAGGTGGTGATGGTTGTGAATTGCCACATGGGTCCTGGGAATTGAAGCCCGATCCTTTGCAACAGCAGGACAAGTTCTTAATTGCTGAGCCATCTCTTCAGCCTCTCCTCTCATATTTATTTTTTTTAAAGGAGTACCTGGCTATGTAACTTTTATCCTGTAAAACTCTCTGAAATCCTCCTGCTGCAGCATCTCCAAGTGCTGGGCTGATAGACACCTATAAGACACCACACTACACTTTAACGATGCTTTTCATTTTATTCTGTTTTTATTTTACTTTGGGGGGGTATTTGTATTTTAAAGGGGGACTTTCCCTGTATCTCACCAAAGCTGTTGTAATTTATTTAGAGACAAGGTCTCACTGTGCAGCTTCAGCAGGCCTGGAACTTGCTATACAGACCAGGCTGTCCTTGAACTCAGTCTATGCATGCACCACCACCACTGCTAGCTCATTTCTGGTTCTTTATGCCGAGGACATGCTGGAATGTTTTGGGTACAATAGATTATATACATCATTAAAATAAATTTCACTTAAGGTTTTTGTTGTTGTATTAGGTGCTATGGTCATGGGCCATCTTGTACTGCCTGGTTCCTTTCCTCCGTTTTCCTTAGACACACACGCCCTTGGCCTCTAAGAACCCCAGACCCGCCCCCCAAATCCTGGAGTCAACAGTCAAGGCGTGACAAGGGCGGAGCCAGAGCACCGTCACTAGGCAACCTCGTAGGCCCCGCCTCTTCCCCTAGCCAATGACGTGCTCCCACACGCAGCGCAGGCACGTCAGGTACCCCGTGATCTCCGTGCTGCGCACTGAGGCCTAGTCCTTTCCCGCCTCCGCGCTCCCGTCCCAGCCAATCACAGCAGAGATCTCGGTGTACGCCTTGCGTGCGCGGGCCGGTCGCCCAGCGGCGCGTCTCCCCCGCCCCACCCCCACCCCGCAGGGCCTGCTCGCCGTTCGCTAAATGGGGTTCGGAGCCGGTCTCCGGGAGCCTGAGAGTTCCGCCACGCGCCCCGAGAACTGTCTCTTCCCCGGGGCACTTCCGGAAGTGGGAGTTGTGAGGGAAGCGGCGGCGGAATACGCACCTGACGGCCCTGCCGTGCGGGCCGCGCCGGGGGTCTGAAGCCTGGGCTGCGCGTGCGCAGCGGCCCTGGGCCAGCGACGGGAGCGCGCGGGGCGAGGGAGGGTGCACCGAGGGTGCCTCCTCTCCACCAGCCTCTTTACACTCCCTTCTTTTTTTATTGTTTTTTTCCCCTCTCTGTTTGCTTTCTGGGAAGCTCGGCTTCCCGCGAGTGTCCGGAGCACCCCTAGTGGGGATGGCCACTTCCGGTGCGCTGCAGCGCGGCTTCCGCAAGGCCGCCTGCTTGGAGTGCTTAGCGCGCATCCCCGCGCCGTGCATGGCCTTTCTTGATATACATATATTCTTAAATTTTTGGCTTTGGGTTCGCGTGCTTATGGAGGCTAGATCATTGCATTTCCTTTTTGAAAAATTGTATGCCTCGCCAGGCGTGGTTCACGCCTTTAATCCCACTCCGGAGGCAGAAGCAAGCGCGTCTGTGGTTTCGAGGCCAGCCTGGACTACAGAGGGAGTTCCCAGCTACAGAGAGAAACCCTGTCTCGAAAAATAAACAACCCTCCCAAAACAAAACGAATTGTGTGCCTCTTATATGTTCACAACCCTCCCAAAACAAACAAAACGAATTGTGTGTCTCTTATATGTTCATTTATGCAGGGTTCATGCTTTCCTCGGAAGCTATTCTTAAGGCACTGCCTGCATTAAGTGTTTTGCCAGTGTGTGTGTGTGTGTGTGTGTGTACCCTATGGGAAGGTCAGAAGTGTCAGCCAAAGAACCACATCCTGACCCTGAAACTGCTAAAGAAACACTTTGTCCCTGGAATCAAAGCCTGGGTAGGAAATACACCCTGACCCTAAAATTACAGCCAAAAGGCTAAAAAAGAAACACACTTTAACCCTGAAATCAGAGCCAAACCTTCCCTACCCTGAGCAGGAAACCAATCCCTGCGCAGGAGATCTAGCCAATCTGAGCTCAGGGACTGAAATCTGACCAATCCGAATCCTGGAAATCTCCCCGGCAAAACTCCACCCCTGAGAAGCCCTATATAAACCCTGTTCCTGTTCAGCTTGTTGTTGGCTGCCATGCTCGCCTAGGTGGTGACTTCCTGGAGCCTGCCCGCCCCCAGCAAGGTGGAGTTTTTATACTCTGGGGGATTGGAGCTCAAGTGTAACAACTTCCCAGGGAAGCCCTCCCCTGCGGGAGCAGAGCTGTTATACTGCTGGGGAATTCTTTCTCTGACCAGGGCTGTAAGCTGCTACACTGACCTGTGATATTCCTTGGGTCCTTATTCGAGCATACCTTTCCATCTGAGCTGTAACACGCAGTATTCTTTGGCTCCCCAGTGCCAGAATCCCTGTCCATCCTATCTGAGCCACTGCAATGCTTACAGGCTGCCCTGGACCTGGATTTGAAGTTGCATTACACCATGTCGATGCTGGAAACTGATCTTGGGTCCTCTGTAAAAGCAGCAAGTGTTCTTAACCACTGAGCCATCTCTCTGGCCCCATTTTATGAGAGGGTTTCGGTTTCTTTGCTCTCCAGACTTGTCAACATCACCTTTGCAACATGTGGCCTTCCAGGGTACAGTGTGGGGTGGCTGTTCTTTCTCCCACACAAGTCTTCCTTTCCCCATTCTCACAATACTGCAACAGTCATTTCTGTCTCGAATCTCTCTCTGCCCTTGGCCCTCAGTCCTTGACTCATCTTACCTAGTTTCAGGGTTGTGAAATACCATTTCCATAATTTCTTTTGTTGTTTTTTGAGGCAGGGCTTCTCTGTATACCCTTGGCTGTCCTAAAACTCGCTCCATAGATCAGGCTGGCAACTCTTGAGTGATGGGATTAAAGACCTGTGCTACCACTGCCCAGTCTAGAACATTCCTCTGAACTTAAGATCTTTGTAAGCAACTGCTTGTTTTGAAATCTCCACCTCAAGCTGGGCGGTGGTGGCACATGCCTTTAATCCCAGCACTCGGGAGGCAGAGGCAGGAGGATCTCTGTGAGTTTGAGGCCAGCCTGATCTACAGAGAAAGTTCCAGCTGACCATCTCTCAAGTGGAGATTTCACTGTTGTTTTTTAATCGAGTCTCTGATTAACAGGAAGGGAGGGAAAAGAGGAGGAGGGAAAAGAGAGAGAAATGAGAGAAGACAAAGAAAATACAGGCTACATCACCAGTGATCCACTCCCTCCAGCCATGGTCTACCTCCTGAAATCTCCAGAATGTCCCAAAGAGAGTCATCAGCTGGGGATCAAGTTTCAATACATGAGTTTTGGAGGAGGATACTTTACCCCTGACCACAATAGCTGGTTGATTTTGTTGTTGTTGTGTTTTTGAGAGAAGGTCTCTACTTAGACTCGGCTGTCCTGGAACTCATTCTGTAGATCAGGCTGGCCTTGAACTCACCGAGATCCATCTGTCTTTATGGCATTAAAGGCTTAGGCTACTACACCTGGGTAAAAAAAAATGCTAATAAAAAAGGAAGGAAACTATGACACACAAGTGGATGGTGCTGTCTGGACTCCATGTGCATGCATATACACCCACACACGTTCACACACACAGTCAGAGGCAAGGCAAATCTATCTGAGTTCAAGGTCTGTCTGGTGTACATAGCAAATTCCAGGTCAGCCAGGGCTACCTATTGAGACCCAGTCTCAAAAGTGATAAATAAGCTTCAAATTGCAATCATAAAAAATAAGTATCAGCAAGGACAGAATAAGAAAAAATGAATAATGACGCTGGTGAATACTGCATTCATGAGCAGGAGGATTCAAGGTTGCAAATGCCATTTATAGTAGTGTCTCTCAATTAGCTCATCAATTTAATAGAACCCCAATAATAAAACCCAGTGGGACTTTTTTTTTTTTTTATTCTACTTGACAAGATGACTTTTAAGTTTCTGTGGAAGTAAATGTTATGAGTAGCAAAGTCAATTTTATGAGGAAAGAATAGAGATCAAAGCAGGGAGGTTTGAATAACAGATCAGACAGACAACACAGCAGCTGAAACCTTGTCATGGGATCTACTGATCTTTTTTCTTCCATCTTTGTTTTTTGAGACAAGGTCTCATGTAACCCAGGCTGGCCTCAAACTTACTATGTAGCCAAGGATGGCCATGAGATCCTGATCCTCCTGCCTCTACATCCCAAGTGCTGGGATGACAGGCTTGTACCTCAGTGCTGTTTCTCCATAGCATTTCAAACACTGAGGTTCTGTTTGTGGTGGGCAATAGATTGTTTTGGGGTGGCGAGGTATCCATTTAGCCTCAAGTGGTGGCACACACCTTTAATCTTAGCACTTTGGAGGCAGAGACAGAATCACTGCCAGTTCCAGGCCAACCTGGTCGTCCACACAGTAAATTTCGTGCCAGCCAGGGTCTTGTTCCAGAAAGAAAAGACAGTGTAGTAACAGCTTTTAATCGCTGGGTGGTGAGGTGCCTCAGAGCGTTAAGGCCACTTGTCTGAGTATGAGATTCTTGAGTCCATCCTTGGAACCTACAAGGAGGAGGGAGAGTACCAACTCCCCAAAAAGATGTTCTCCAACTTCCACACCTATGCTATGGCGTGCAAGCACCCTCCCCCAATATACAAATGCATAAATGAAATGTACTTTATTATTTTTTACATCGAGGCTGGGTTTGGAAGTGCTTGCCTGTACTCCTGGCACACTGGAGGTGGATGCTGGAGACTCAAATTCAAGCAACATAGCAAAGGCCAGCCTGGGCAACATGACACCCTGTTTCAAAAATACAAACATAAGCGCTTAGTTTTATTGGGCTGTGGAGAGACTCAGGGCCTTGCACATGCCAGACAAGCACTCTGCCACCGAGCTATGCTTCCTGTATGTATAAATCTCACTCTGAACCCACCTGTTATGAGCTGCCTCATAAACAGGAACAAAATTGATGCGCAAACACTGCCACCTAGTGGCCATGACTTACATTGTAACCATCCTCTTCTTCCCTCCCCCCCCCCCTTCCTTCTCCCCAGGGTTTCTGTTTAGCCCTGGCTGTTCTGGAACTCTCTGTAGACCAGGCTGGCCTCAAACTCAGAGAGATCTACTCGTTTCTCCCTCCCAAGTGCTGGGATCAAAGACGTGTGCTACCACCATCTGGCTAATTTTTAAAGCCTTTTAAAGGATTATTTTTATTTATGTGTATGTGTACATGTCCGTATAAGTGAATATGTGCTCATGGATCCCAGAAGAGGGTTTCAGATTCCCTGCAGCTGGAGCTACTGGTGGTTGTGAGCCACCTGATGTGGGGCCTGGGACCAAAGCTGGGTCCTCTGCAAGAGCAGAAAGCACTCTTAACAGCTGGGACATCTCTCTAGCCTATCTCCCCTTCCCCTTTGAAATGAAGTCTCACCCGGTAGGTAGCCCTGGCAGTTATGGAACCCACTGCGTAGATCAGGCAAGTCTATATCTACCTGCTTGTGCCTCCTGAATGCTGGGATCAAAGCTGTGCACCACCACATCCAGCTCTTTGTTCCAAGTTTACACCAAAGAGACATCTTTTCCTTCGGAGGTAGGGTCTCTATGTCAACCTGGCTGCCCTGAGTCTCACTCTGTAGACCATGCTGGCCTCGAACTCACAGAGATCCATCTGCCTCTGCCTCCCAAGTGAGTGCTGGGATTAAAGGCAATGTGCTGTTAACACTTTATGAAAACAATTTTATTTCATATACTAATTTTTTCTTTGTTTTTATTTAGACTTTCATTCTGAAGCTGAGATCCAAAGGCGCTAAGTAAGGGACACAGAAGTCAGGCACAGTTCAACCAGGGTTGAATCTGGCCTGGTGGTAGCATGGGTCTGTAATCCCAACACTTGGGAGGCTGAGGAAGGAGAATTGCTACCTGGGCTTCAGAGTCAGACCCTGTCTCAAACAAACAAATATATATCTATCTTCCCTCTCTTCCAGGCTGGCTTCCAGTTTGCAATGACTTTTCTGCCCCAGCCTTAGAACTGGGGTGACAGGTACTTGAGCCACTATACCCAGGTATCGTTCCCATTTTTGCTACTGTGAGATAAGCATCTAGAATGATTCTTCTACTTCCTTTCAAGTTTTATAAAATACAATTTCTGGGGCTGGGAGTGTGATTCGGTATTAGCCTGTTATCTAAGTATGTATGAGTTCCTGGGTTCAATTTCAAGCACCACCTAAATAACTCCATACCAAAAACAACACATAATAAAGGAATTTGAAAAGGAGCAGGAAGACGCATAGGGCAACACTTCACAGGCATCTTCAAATAACACTGGGATAATGATGTAATGCCATAGATTTCCCACAGGCTTTGCTTTCATCTAGGAGTAGCCCTAGATGAAAGGGCCATCTGCCAATAGTAAATATGGCTGCATTCCCCTAACCGCGTCTCCTTCAGCCAGTAGTAAACATGGCCGCATTCCCCTAACCGCGTCTCCTTCAGCCAGTAGTAAACATGGCCGCATCTACTTCCGCCAGGCGAGGGGTCAAGGGTGATGCAAGATGGCGGCGCCCATAAGCGGCTAAGGCGTGAAGCGGATGATGCTGGCGGCGGCCGGGACTCTGCTGGGGCGGCGGCTGAGGTGGCCCGCACCGGTCCGCGAGCATTGGAGACCGGCCGGGCGCTCACGGAGCCGGCGAGAGGCGTCCGAGGCCGAGGCGGACGCCCCCGTGTTCCAGTACGTGGGTGAGCGCGCGGCCCGCGCCGATCGCGTCTTCGTATGGGGCTTCAGCTTCTCGGGGGCTCTCGGAGTGCCCAGCTTCGTGGTGCCGGCCTCGGGGCCCGAACCCCGCGCTGGCCTGAGGCCCCGACGCCGAATCCAGCCCGTACCCTACCGCCTGGAGCTGGACCATAAGGTGAGGGAGGGCACCGGCACCTCACGGCCGCCCTTAGGGTATTTCTTCCCTCCGTGCCCGGACATCCGGGAGCATGACCTCCTAGTTCCTGGGATTTGTCGAAGAAGGCATTAGAGGTGGCTGCCAAGAAGATCTCAGCTCTCTGCCTTTGACTGCGGAGCTTGCCTCTGTAGATTTTTCTGCCTTAGCATTTTCGGTTTGTTTGTGGCTAGAAATTTCATGTATTTATTTTTCTTGCCTGATTGCGTAGGTTTTCAGTCACGCCAGGTGTTCTGCCCATCATTTGCTCAGCACCCTGGAAGTCTCACCTTCCAGTTACAGAGGGTGAAAGGGAGTTCCAGAGAGGTTAAATGAGGTCCAAGGCCCCTCAGCTGGTAGCGTAGAAATAAATGGTGGTATTTGTACCCAAGTTAGAAAGACTCCATGGATTAAGTCAGGGAAAGGAAATCCAAAAGGTCAGATATGTGTTGGCCGGAGTAAGTGATGAACAGCTGGGAAAGGAAATGTCATTCTGAGGAGTTGGAGAGAGAAGATGGGAAGCATCACATGGTGTCTCTGAAGGGGCTTACATTTTAAAAGGGCTCAGTAGGTCTGCTGTGAGCCAACTTCTGTAACCCCAGAACTTGGCCTGGGTGGTTGAGGCAAGAGGATTGCCCCAAGTTGCAGACATAGTGAGACCTTGTTGCTACCTTCAAGATGCCGAGATTACAGCTGTATGCCATGATTTCTGGTTGGGGTGATGCTGAGGATGGAGCCCGGGACTTTATGCGTGACACCCAAGCACTGTATCCACCGAGATACATCCCCAACCTTGAGGGTTTATTTTTGTTGTTGTTTTGCTTCTCCCCCCCCCCCCATACAGTGTGAGATGAGAGTCTACGTTGGTTAAGAACTCTGACTGCTCTTCCAGAGGACCTGGGTTCAATTCTCAGCACCCTATGTGTGGCAGCTCACAACTGTCTGTAACTCCAGGGTCCACCCACCCTCACTCAGATATACATGCAGGCAAAACACCAATGCACATAAAATAAAAATAAACAAATTATAAAAAGAGAAGTATAGTTTTGTCATTGTAGTGGTGGGAATCAAACCTAGGATTGTGTCATGCTAAGCAAGCATTTTAGCCACTGAGCTATACCTCCAGCCCTACAGGTTTTGTTTTGTTTGTTTTGTATATCAGTCTTCTGTCTTGTGGCTTTGTTGAATTTGTTAAATGGTTCTGTAGATTTTAATTTTTAAAAAAAAAAACATGTATGTTGTTGCCTGTGTGCATGTCTGTATCACTTATGCTTCCTGGTGTCCATGGAGGCCACAAGAGAGCATCAGAGCCTGTACAACTGGAGTTATGGACAGTTGTCCAGTATGGAATATTACTTTAGCTATGTAAAGAAGTGTCACATTTTTTTTATGTTGCATTTGTCTAACTAGGCAAAGATGTGCTACATTTGTTTATGCTGCTTAACGATGTAAAGATGTGTTGCTTTGCCTTCCTAAGGCATCTGATTGGCCTAATAAAACACTGAATAGTTGATTGATAGCAAGGCAGTAGAGGGATAGGTTGGGCTGGCAGGCGGGAGAGAAGAGAGAAAGACAAAGATCACAAGGGAGATGCCTAGGCCCAGCCAGCTAGACACAGAATAGGACGTACAGGATGAAAGAAAGGTAAATAAGCCCGGAAGCAAGACGTAAATGAAGAGAAACAGGTTATAATAAGTTTTAAGAGCTAGTGGGACAAATATAAGGTCAAGCACTCATAACTAATAATAAGTCTCTGTGGTGTGATTTGGGATCTGGTTGGTGGCCCAAAAGAAAGCCTGCTACAGTTGTGAGCCTCCATGATAGGTGCTGGCAATCAAACCTGGGTCCTCTGAAAGGACTAGAAGTGCTTTTAACCACTGGGCCACCCACCTCTCCAACCTGTTCTTTTTTTGTTTTGTTTTTCAAGAAAAGATCTCTCTATTATGTAGCTCTGGGTGTCCTGAAATTCACTTCATAGATCAGGTTGGCCTCGAGCTCACAGAGATAACCCAACGCTGCCTTCTGAGTGCTGGGATTTAAGGCATACTTCATTAGACCTGGCTCCAGCCCCTGTGCGTACAGATTTTTGTGTACTCCTTACTGTTTTCTATGTGCAGGAGCCCTATGGATAGAGGTAGTTTTATGTCCTTGTTTCTAATTGGATACTTCCTTTCCTTGCTTGATTTAATGGGGGAACTTTTTGTATAGTGTTAAATCGAATTAGTAAAAGGTAACATTTTTTATTTTGAGACAGAGAGTTGCTATATAACCCACGTTGGCCTCAGTCTCAGTGTGTATTCCAGACTGATTTAGAGTTGTTCCCCCTTCAGTGTCCTCCATGCTGGGATTGCAGGTGTGTGCCACCAGACCCAGCCTTGTTTAGTATAGTATTTGCTTGTTGGGAAGACATCTGTGAACCTCTTCATAGACTGTGGCTGAAGTCCCCTCCTGGTATGTCACCCTGTCTGACTCTCACTTTAGCTGACACTGTCAGATACTATTCAAAGGCTTTCACACATGAACAGATTAAATGATACCATGCACCCATCAAATATTTGTTGAGTGTTAAATAAACAGTCATCACTAAGAGGCTAGAAACAGAAGTGTTTTGAGCAGAAGGATAGTGGTATGGATGTCTTGCATGAATCTTAGAAGGGAAATTGTCACTAGGAGAAAGAGGGCCATGTCACTTTGTTCAGCTCTGCCCGTCCTGGAACTCATTCTGTAGACCACACTGGCCTCAAATTCAGAGATCTGCCTGCCTGTGCCTGTGCTGGGATTAAAGGAGTGTGCCATCACTGTCCTGCGGACATATCACTTTTGAATGACATGATTATAGCATCAACAATTTTTTTCTAAGTTTTTTTTTTTTTTTTCAAGACAGGGTTTCTCTCTGTAGCCTTGATTGTCCTGGAACTTACCCTTAGAACAGGCTGGCCTTGAAGCCATAGAGATCCACCTGCCTCTGCTTCCCAAATGCTGGGATCAAAGATGTGTGCCACCACCACCTGGCATCTAAGAAGCTGTGGAGATGGTTCAGCAGTTAACAGTGTGCTGCTGAAGAGCATATGCTTTTGTGTCAGCACATATATAAAGTCAGAGGACGGCTTGCGGGAGTCTGTTCTCTCCTTTCACCATGTGGTCCTGGGGACCTTCCGTCCACTGCCAGGCTGGACTGTACTCTGGTGGGTGAGATGGAAATGCCCAGTGCATCTCCCCAGGGCCGCACAGAGGTGTTGCTGTAGCTACCTTGACACATTAGCAGTGTGTGTACAGAAGAAGATAAAAAGAGGACGGCCTGGCATAGCAGGTGAGGCTGAAGCCCACTCACTGTGGCAAGTTCATGCGTGTATGCTTGTCACTTCTTGCTGAAGGAACTGACATCACAAATCAGTCCATGGTGCATTGTGGGAACTCTTTTTCAGATTTCCTCTGCTGCGTGTGGCTATGGATTCACACTGCTGTCCTCTAAAACCAAGGATGTCACGAAAGTCTGGGGTATGGGACTCAACAAAGATTCTCAGCTTGGATTCCACAGGAGCCGGAAGGATAAAAGTAAGCAGGTATCCTTATCATAAACTACAGCAGTAAATAAAGAGGGTTGTGTTGGCATACGCCTCTAATCCCAGCAAGGGAGAGGCTGAGGGAGGAGGAGCTTGAGTTTGAGGCCAGCCTGGGTTACATATCAAAAACTCAAGGGCTATAGAGTGAGTCTATAGAGTGAGTTCCAGGACAGGCTCCAATGCTAGACAGAGAAACAGAGAAACCCTGTCTTGTAAAACAAAAAAACAAAACAAAACAAAAACAAACAAAAAACCCAAAACAACAATGCCCCCCCCCCCCCAATCTCAAGGGCTGAAGCCAAGTGTTGTTGCAGAATGATTTTAACTGGGAGAAGATGTGTTACATTTGTTTAATTATAAAAAGATGGCTTGCATTTGTTTTAGCTTGCTGCCTAAGGCACCTGATTGGTCTAATAAAGAGCTAATCAGTCAATAGTTAGGCAGAGAAAGGATAGATGGGGCTGGTGGGCGAAGAAAATAAATAAGAGAAGAAAAAGAGAAAAAAGAGAAGAGAGGAGAGAGTGAGGGACATGTTTGGGTCAAGAAGCCAGGCAGCTGCCAGCCAGCCAGACACAAGAAGCAGTGAGAGTAATGTCCACGGAAAGGAAAGAAGGAAGGCAGGCAAAAGTAAAAAGCTCCCAAGCAAAAGGTACACAAAGAAAAATAGGTCAATTTAAGTTAAAAGAACTAGCCAGAAGCCAGCCTAAGCTAGGCCAGGCATTTATAACCAATAAGCAGTTTCCATGTCATGATTTGGGAACTTGTTGGTGGCCTAAAAGAAAGAGGCTGGTACAAGGTGTGGTGGTGCACACCTGAAATCCCACGTGTGAGTGCCCCGTGAGGTCAGAGGACAGCTTGTGGGAATTGATTCTCTACCGTGTGAACTTGGTTACCAGGCTCAGTGGCCAGCGCCTTTACCAGCTGTGCCATTTTTCTGGCATGGTCTTTGTTTCCTGAGTGCTGGAATTATAGATGTGAGTCACTGTGCCTAGCTGTGGTACTTTATTGGAAGAAAAATATTTTTTTCCTTTTATTTATTCCCTAGTCCTTTTAGACTACTCCCCTCTCACAGCTTTAGTTTGACACTGTGTGTGTGTGTGTGTGTGTGTGTGTGTGTGTGTGTGTGTGTGTGTGTGTGTGTGTGTTGCTGATGATCAAACCCAGGGCCTTGCGAAGCTAGATTATTAGTCCATGAAACTGATTTATTTATTCAGGTTTTACTGAAACTAGGTCTCCATCTATGTAGCTCTCCTGCCTCAGCCTCCTGAGTTCTGGGACTATTAAGGCCAACTTTCAAGATGTCTTTTCTTTTTTAAGATGGGTTTTCATGTAGCCCAGGCTGGTTTTGAACTCACCACTCTATGTATGCTAGGGAAACACAGAGCTCCCACCACAGTCCTGGAGATTTCTTTCAGGAGGCAGACACAGTGCTCAGGACCTGCCTGTGGCTGGAAGGCAGTGTGGGAGGACAGGCTGGAGTCAGGCTTCTCAGGCTAGCCTTGTTCATAGTGTGCATACTGAGTTATTGCTGAGATCTTTCCTGTGTAGAGCAGTGAGGTTGCATAGCCAGGTTTCTGTAAGAGCTGATGCGACTGGTGCTTCCACTCAGCCAGGGGCTATGAGTACGTTTTGGAGCCCTCGCCTGTCCTGCTGCCCCTCGACAGACCTCAGGAGACGAAGGTGTTGCAGGTGTCCTGCGGTCGAGCACACTCCCTTATCCTGACAGACAGAGAAGGTGGTGAGTAGTCCCACTGAGGGCTGAGGAGGAGGCAGTGGCACTGTGAAACCAGCCTTGCTGTTGGCCGTCTCCTGCTTGGTGTGACAAGGTGTCCTCAGGCAGACTCATGGGGACTTCGTAGGGTGGCATTGGGTGGACTTGTTATCCCTTGTGCCTCCCCGCTGTGCTCAGAAGCAGTTATTGACTCTACTACTGAGCTCTGCTTCAGCCCCTGATTTTTTTCTAAGATTTATTTTTAATTTTTATTTGTGTGTATATTTGAGTGTATGCTACATATGTGTGGTCCCTGCAGAGGCCAGAAGACCATATCAGATCCTTTGGAGCTGTGTGGTTGTGTCTGCCAGTGTTGGTGCTGGGAGCTCAGATCCCTGCCGCACCTTTTTTTCTTTTCTTTTTTTTTTTAAAGATCTTATTTTTAACACAGGTGTAGATGGTGACGAAGCCTTTATTTAATCCCAGCACTCGGGAGGCAGAGGCAGGCGGTTCTCTGTGAGTTCGAGGCCAGCCTGGTCTACAGAGCTAGTTCCAGGACAGGCAATACAGAGAAACCCTGTCTCAAAACCAAAAAAAAAAACCTTATTTTTAATTGTGTGTGTATGTTGTGTATGTAGGTTAGGAGCATGTGAACAGTGATCACTATGGAGGCATTATTAGCCTCAGGTGGGCTGCAGGCGCATCTATCAGTGGTGTCTTGTGCCCCCCTCCATTGCAGTAGATTGTGATCTTCGGTCCCTGGAGGCGGAAGGGGGTCTAGAAGAGAGGCGTGCCCAGGCCCTGCCGCACTCATGGGCTGCTGCAGAGGAGGGGCGTGGGAGAGGGAGATGTGGGGTTAGTGAGGGTGTGCAGGCCAGCAGCACCTATGTTAGCCCCTCTAGTCCTGATGTGGTGGGGCCCTGGAACCCGTAGAGCTGACCTGATGGCAGGGCTGTGCTTCAGTCTTCAGCATGGGGAACAATTCCCACGGGCAGTGCGGACGGAAGGTGGTGGAGGACGAAGTGTACAGGTGAGTCACATCGCACTGCTTTCCCCACAGTGTGGGGACCTGAGCTTCTAATTACCCTGGATGTACACCTGAGTGTAGGGCATGGTCCTTAACACTCAGCAGAGATCCCTCTCATCTCAGCAGAGGCTCCATCATTTGTAGGGTGAGAAGGGAGGGTAGAAGAGCATTGGTCATGATGTGTAAAGATGTTAATTTTTTTTTAATGTTTAGTGTGTGTGTGTGTGTATGTGTATGTACATGTACATGTCCTCATCATGTATGGAGGTCAGAGGATAATTTTCAGGGATCAGTTCTCACCTTCTACCATGTGGCTTCTAAGGATAGAACTCAGGTTGTTAGGCTTGGTGGCAAGTGCCTTTACCTACTGAGCCATCTTGCTAGGCTCCTCAATTCTTTCATGCTCTAGAGACAGGTTTTCACTGTGCATCTTTGGTTGGCCTGGGACAAAACAACCATTGGCTGGGACTGCAGCTCCTTGATTGAATACTTTACTTTTCTCTCGCAGTGAGAACCAGGCGTGATTGAGCAGTAGAGCCATCGCCCAAAGCTTCCCAGTTAGGAGCTAGAGTGTGCCTAGGCAGTAGAGTGCTTGTCTGGCATGTATGAGAGCTGGGTTCCATCCCCAGCACCATAAAAAAGCAAATGAACATACAGGCTGGATAGAAGCTCAGCAGTTAAGAGCGGTTACTGCTCTTGCAGAGGACTGGAGTTCTGTCTCCAGCACTGTGTAACTCTAGCTTCAGGAGATGCAACGTCTGTGGCCTCCAAGGGCACCTGTGCCCATGTGCACATACCCACACACATAATTGAAAGCTGCCAGACAAGACAGCCTCAGCTAACTGCTCTACATTTGACCTTGAGAGCTATTGCAGTGTTGGTATATGTGAGGACATGGCTGTGCAGGTAGGAATGACAGGAGGTAGGGTGCTGGGTGGGGCCCAGCCTGCATGATGCTCATGACTGCCTCTGTTGCTTCTCCCCAATGTGTTCCTGGCTGCAGTGAGAGTCACACAGTGCACAGGATGCAGGACTTTGATGGACAGGTGGTCCAGGTAAGAGGCTTGGCCTGAGGATTTTTGGGGTGCTTTTGAAAGGTTGCAAGGTACACAGGGTGATGTTACATTTGACATTGGACTTTTCTGAATGTCTTAGGGGTACTATTGAAGCACTATGACCATAAGCAAGTTGGGAAGGAAAGGGTTTATTTGGCTTATGCTTCTATATCACTGTTCATCATTGAAGGATGCCAGGACAGGAACTCGAACAGGGCAGGAATCTGGAGGCAGGAGCTGATGCAGAGGCCATGAGGGATGCTGCTTACTGGCTTGCTCCCATGACTTGCTCAGCCTGTTTTCGTATAGAACCCAGGACAACCAGCCCAGGGATGCCACAGGCTTACTTACAGCACGATCTTATTTACTTATTTATTTATTTGATACAGGGTTTCTCTATGTAGCCCTGGAACTAGCTGTGTAGACCAGGCTGGCTTCAAATTCAAGAGATCTGCCTGCCTCTGCCTCCCAAGTGCTGCATTAAAGATGTACGCCAGCACTCCAAGCTAAGCCCAATCTTATGTTGGAGGTATGGCATTTTATCAACTGAGGCTCCCTCTTTTCTGATGACCCCAGCTTGTGTCGAGTTGACCTGAAACTAGCCAGCACACTGGATGAAGAGATTAGTAGAACTTAACTTACCACAGGCCAGAACTGAGGCTAGAATGTAGGAGCAAGATAGAAGTGAAGGGGAGGTAGCAGGTTTAATGGTTAGATTGCAGTAGAGTGGAGTTCTTGGGCTTCATAGTCCCATGGATGTAAGTTCAAGTCCCTGCTCCTTCACTTACTTGCTGAGTGACGTTGGGTAAGTCACTAAACTTTGGTGGTTCCATTTGTGCTAGGGCATCGTGACTGTTGCCTTAGCATAGACTCCTGGTGGAACAGCTGTCCTGTGAGTTAGGAAAAGAAGTATGGCATCTTATTGTCCTGCAGACAGGCAGTCATGTGGAGCTGGACCACAGGAAAGCCTGGGGGTGGGGTGGGGGTGGTGGACAGTGCCTCCCAGAGAAGTGTGAAGCGGGGAGAGACAGCCGATTCCAACAGGGAAGGTAATGGAGAGGATGAGGTTACAGAGGAGAGGTGGGGAGGGGCAGATGGGAGCTCTATCTGGGGGTGAAGGAGGGAAGAGCTGATGGAGAGAGTAAGCTGTGAAAGGGATCCAGTGTCCCCTTGTGCATGGGCCTGGCTTCTTAGGCTCTAACAGCCCTTGTCTCTGTGTCTGCCAGGTTGTCTGTGGTCAGGATCACAGCCTGTTCCTCACAAACAAAGGGGAAGTCTATTCTTGTGGATGGGGTGCCGATGGACAGACAGGTAGGTGCTTGTTGCCCCCTTGAGGAGGCGAAAGATGTTGTTGGCCTGTGGCCTCTGCAGCCATTGTGGACTGTAGGGTTTATGGTCTAGATGTGGGTTTTCTGGGGACAGCCATCATTTGTATCCTTTCCTGTTTCTTTTGCTGCTGGTTTCCATAGAAACAAACCAAGAAGGTGTCAGAGGTTCCTCTGCACTGTTGTCAGTAGCAGAGCCCTGGGCCTCATTCATCCCAGCAACTGGAGTCTGGAGGAATAGGCTTGTCTGTTGCCTCTGCTGACTCCCACTAGTAGTACTTGATCCCTCAGGGACTTAGTGACTTGACTATGAACTCGTGTTTTATTGAGTTTAATTTGTGGGAACCTTCAGGACCTGCATTAGTGATCATTCCTCTAGAAGGCATTTCATTGGCCGTGGCCTGATGCCAGGGCTGCTGCTTCTCTGAGGTCTTGGTTTACCCAGGAGTCTGTGGTTCAGTGCAATGCTTGGCTGGCTGCCCAATAAGGTCTTGTGCTGTCTGGGTGGCCTCTAACCCCTGGCCTCAGTGGCCTCTTCCCTTAGTCTGCTGGGCCTACATGTACATGAGCATGCCGCTGTGCCAGGCTTCAGTATCTCCTAGCAAGCCCAGAGAGTATTAGAAACTGCTTCTTCTAGAGCTGGAATATAGCTCACTGGTAGCTCTATCCCTAGCACTACAGCCCTTAGTACAGCAAGTGGAAGAAAGACAGTAAATGATTATAATTTATGCAAACTCTTAAAGCTTTATCATATAGTGCTAGTTCATCTTCCAGAGTTTCCTAACTTGACTTTTGGGGGCTTTGTTTGAGGGTTTGTTCTTTCTCGCCTTCTTTTCTTTTTTGACACAGGGTCTTTCTATTTAGTCTCTACAGTCCTGGAACTGGCTATGTAGATTAGGCTGGCTTTGAATTCACAGAGGCCTCCTGCCTCTGCCTCCCGAGTGCTAGGAATAAAGGTGTGCACTGCCACATCTGTTGAGGGTCTGTTTCTAAGGTGGTCCTGGAACTAAAGTATAGACCAGACTGGCTTAGAACTCACAATGTAGCCTGGGCTGTCCTGGAACTCATGATCCTTCTGTCATCAGTGTTTCAACTTGATTTAGACCTAAACATTCCTAGTGTGTTTAAAACAGCCCAGGAACAGATTTGTTGTTAGTTCTCTTTGGGGCAAAGTGCCTGTTCTTCCTGAGTCTCCTATGCCTGTGAGCTAATGCATGTTTCCTGCTGTGCTAGGCCTGGGTCACTACAACATCACCAGCACACCCACCAAGCTGGGCGGAGACCTTGCTGGGGTGACGGTTGTCCAGGTTGCCACCTACGGTGATTGCTGCTTGGCTGTGTCCTCTGATGGAGGTGTCTTTGGCTGGGGAAATTCTGAGTACCTGCAGCTGGCCTCGGTCACAGACTCCACTCAGGTATGTAGCCAGTGGGAGCCAAGGTGTAGCCTGGTGTCACACTGCCTCTGCTCTGATGTCTCTTTAGGGTCCAAAAAAGAAGAGTAGGTGTGAAGCCACTGTGACTAGCTGGCCCTGGCTTAAGACAGTGTTGTTTTATTTTTGTGTGCCTTCTCTCGTGCGTGTGTGTGTGTGTGTGTGTGTGTGTGTGTGTGTGTGTGTGTGTGTGTGTGTGTAGGCCTCAGTTGTCATACCTCATGAGACCTGGGGCTCATTAGGCTAGGTTGGCTGGATTCAGGGACTGACCTGTGTCCACCTCCTCTGTGCTTGGATTACAAGAGCACATCCTCAAACCCATGTGTGTGTGTGGTGCTGGGGATAGGTTAGAACTCAGGGCCTCACTTGCATAGCAAGTCTCCCCAGTCCATAACCAATGCCTTTCTATTCATCACTGATGTTACTTGCTTATGGCCAGCTAGCTCTTGGTATTTAATTTTTTTTTTTTTTTTTTTGAGACAGGGTTTCTCTGTGTATCCCTAGCTTTCTGGAATTCTCACTGTAGACCAGGCTAGCTAAACTCAGAGATCAATTTCCTTCTGCCTCCCAATTGCTGGGATTTAAGGTGTGCACCATTCTGCCTGACTTGATAATGGCCAGTTCTTAATAGTGAAACTATAATTTACAAATTGTTATTTTTCAGTATGTAGTATGTGCAATTTAGTTTTTTTTCAACATAATATTTTTATTGATTCAATTTAGCAGGTTTTGATTCATTCACAAAGGTTGCAGGCTGTTTACTTGCTACCAAGCCTAACCCGAGTTTGATCTCCACTAAAAACAGAGATTTGACTCTCATATTGTGATCTGTGTCATGTGTGCATACACATACAATAATAAATAGATACACAAATTAATAAAAATTAAAAGCTGGTAGTTGTGGTGCACTCCTTTAATCCCAGCACTCAGGAGACAGAGGTGAATGGATCCCTTTGAGTTAGAGGACAGCCAGGGCTGCACAGAGAAACCCTGTTTCAAAAAACATACAAACATGTGGCTGGAGAGATAGCATGGTTAAGAGCACTGGCTGCTCTTCCAGAATACCTGGGTTCAATTTCCAGCATCTACATGGCAGCTTACAACTGTCTGTAACTCCAGTTTCCTGGGATTTAACACCCTCACACAGACATATCTGAAGGCAAAACACCAATGCACATAAAATTGAAAACAAACAAAACTGCAAACAACAAAAACAGAAGTTTAAACAAAAAGCCAGCACCCCTCTCCCAAAAGGTTGTTACAGCTATCAAACCCCCAGAGCATCTTTATCATCTCCCAAAGCTCACCGTGCTAATGGCTAACACTGTCACATCTCTCACTCTGAATGTTTCTCTGCCCTGGCCTGTTTCGTCTTTGTGGTACTGGGAATGGCCCCCAGGACCTTGAGTGCACTAGACAGATGCTGTACCAGCTGCATTCACAACACTTAACATACATTTCTTACTTCAAGGTGGGCAAAGCTGCAGTTACTGCGGGCTTTCACTGGAAAAGGGCTGCCTCCAGCCTTACTGTCCTGGGGTAGTCAGGATGCAGGCTCTCTGCTGGGCCGAGAGCCTGGTGCCTCTCTGGGGGTTGCCTGTTTGCCAGCTGCTGGCCAGAGCTTGATGGATTCCTTGCCGTGTGGCCCACTTCACTCTGGAGGAGAGGGGTTGCTGACAGTGTGGCAGCTGGCCCCATTACATCAGCAGATGATAAGGCATCCAGGCTGAATTCTGTATTGGGTCATCACTTCTGGAATTTTTCTCAGTAGAAGCAAGTCACCTGCGTTAGCACAAGCCCAGGATCACCCATGAGTGTGGATAGCAAGAGGTCCAGCTCCCTGGGAGCCACTGTGGAAGCGAGCAGTACAATTTTGATTTCTGATTTTTGTTGTTGTTTTGAGAACAGCCCTGGCTGTTCTGGAACTTGCTATGTAGACCAGGCTGGCCTTGAGGTAATAGAATCTGCTTGCTTCTGCCCTCTGAATGCTAGGATCAATTGTGTGTACCATCACACCCAGCTTATTTTAAATTTTTTATAGTTGCTTGTTTGGAACGTGTGTGTCTGTGTGTGCCATGGTGTATATGTACTCAGAGGACAGCTTGTAGGAGTTAGTCTCTCCTTATACCGTGCGGGTTCCAAAGACTGAGCTCTGGTAGCCAAGCTTGGCAGCAAATAGGTTTATGTGCTGAGCTATCTCACTAACTCTTATTTTTAATTATTTGCTTTTTTTATTATTTTTTTTTTTGTGAGACATGGTCTCACACTGTAGCTTGGGCTGGGTGAGAACTCAAGGTAGTCCTTCTGACTCAGCTGCAGAGTAGTGGATTACAGGTATGAGCCACCACACCCAGGGGTATAGTCAGGGGTCAGGCTGTAGCCTTCAAGGGCAAGCCCCTACTGACCTTCTGTCATCCAGGTTCCACCTCCTAGAAGTCCCCAGCCTTCAGAGCAGCGCTGTTGTTTAGTGCTCTGGCTGGCAGCATGACCAGGGAGAATGGGGCCTAAAAGCGAGGCAGATTGAAGTCTCACACAATTGCCAGCTTTATTTTGAGCATCAAACAGTTTCTATACTCCAAGGGTTAGGAGGAGTCACCTGTGTCCAATCACAAGGATAAGTTGTACATGGCAAAAACATGTTTTTCCATAGAGGCATATGAATAACAACAGTTGACGTAAACTCACTCCTGTCTGCTATATTTGGGAGGAGCACAAAGACACATTCCAAGAATGTGTTTTGAAGAAACACGTTACAAGACTCTTGTTTCCTTGGAGTTTTCTGACAAGCACTCAGATTTCTCACACAGCTCCGTTCTTGGACTGTGTTCCATCACATCGGGAGCTGGGAGTAAGTTTCAAAACCTGAGCTGAGCCAGGGATGTGGTGGCGCACCCCTTTAATCTCAACACTTGGGAGGCAGACTCAGGAGTATCTCTGTGAGTTCGAGGCCAGCCTGGTCTACAGAGCCAGTTCCAGGACAGCCAGAGCTATATAGAGAGACCCAGTTCCAAACCAAACAAAAAACCCAAACAACTTCGAGACCATCCTGGTCTACACGAGCTAGCTCTAGGACAGTCTCCAAAGCCACATCTTAAAAACCAAAAATCCCCAAACAACAAACAAACACCCCCAGTATAACACAGGAGCCTGTGGGACCATTTCCAATTCATGCATGGCAAGGACCGTATGACCTGACTTCCCTGCGCATTATTTTTTTTCTTTTATGAGATTGAATTTATGTGTGTGTGAGTGTGGGTGCCCTCAGAGGCTGGTAGAGAGTGTTGATCCCCTGGAGCTGGAGTTACAGGTAGTTGTGAGCTGCCAGAAGTGGGTGCTGGAGACTGAACTTTGATATTCTGAAAGAGCAGCAGGCATTCCTTAAACCTTTGTAATCTCTCTCTTTAATTTTTATTTTGAGACAGGGTCTCACTATGTTTCCTTAATAGGTTGGAACTTGTTATGTAGACAAGGCTGGCCTTGAACTCACAGAAATCTGACTGCCTCTGCCTCCTGAGTGCAGGGCTTAAAGGCATGTGCCATTATGCTTGCATCAATTTCTCTTTCCTCTTTTTTTTTCTTGGACAGGGTTCTAATTTATAACTCTGGCTAGTCTGGGACTCTATGTATACCAGGCTGGTCTCAAACTCACAGAGATCCACCTGCCTCTGCCTCCTGTGCTGGATCAAAGGTGTGCATCATCACATCTGGCCAGTCCTGACATCTTAAGTGGGCTGTGCTTGTCCCGTTTCCCCTGGTACATCTCTTCCACTGGAGGATGCTTCCTTTTCCCCCTGCCCAGCTGCCCCTTCTTACCCTTCAGAGCTCAGGAAAAGTGACACCTCCCCCTCCCCCATGTCAGGTCAGCCTCTTAAGAGACTCCTGGAAATCCCCTCCACACTTTGGTCCAACATAAATGTAATAGGGTACTGAGTTTGATTGACATCTGCCTCCCAGAAAAGTGGGCACTGAGTCCCTCTGGCCCCTTCTGTGCCCCGAGCCCTTGGTTAGGAAGCTTAGTGAGTGAGATACTGGGGAGACCTTTGTGGAGTTAATAGTGAGCTGGCACACTAGCCAGGGAATCTTCCTGCTTCTGGCTCCTTTGTTTCCTAATCACGCCCACCCTTTTCTTTGGTGCAGGTTAATGTCCCTCGGTGCCTGCCTTTCTCCGAAGTAGGCAAGGTGAAGCAGGTGGCTTGTGGTGGCACTGGCTGTGCTGTATTGAATGGTGAGAGCCAGCTCTTGGCAGCTCTTTGAGAAGCACTGGGCAGATCAGATAGGGAAGAGGACAGTTCGTGTGCTCCATATTCCTAGACTGGAGAGGGGGGTGTGGCCATGGGAACGTCTAGTTGGAGGCATTCAGTGGTTACTGGGTAGGGGTGACATTCCCAATGGGTTAGTAGCTCATGAGCTAGATATATAGACAACCACAGAGCTTTGTCATTTTATAGCAAACATCTGGTTCTGGGAGCTGGGGACCAGATACAGGCCCCTGTGCATACTAGGGACATTCTAGGCAGGTGCTCCACCACTGAGCCACATGCCTAGGGGCTCATGCATGACAAAGCTGCTCTGTCTCGGCGCTCCACCCCTAACAGAAGTATTGCACTTGTCATAGCCAGGGCTGCAGAGTAGTTCAGTGGTAAAGTGCTCATGCATGAAGAGCCAGGTACTGTCCTGAGCACTGTATCAAAAAGAAAGAAGGAAGGAGGAAGAATGAGGGGGGGGGTGATGAGAAGGAAGAAAAGAAGTAGAAAGGGGAAGGGAAGAAAAGAAAGCTGGGCATTGTGATGCCCGTCGCTGATTCCCAACACTCAGGAGGCCCAGGTAGAGGATTATGAATTTCAGGCCAGCCTGGACTCTGTAGTAAGACTGCCTTAAGACACCTGGAGCTGGAGAGATGGTCCAGTGGTTAAGAACACTTCTTTCTGTAGAAGACCTAGCTTCGATTCTTAGCATCCGCATGGCAGTTCTCAGCCACCCCTAACTCTAGTCCAGGGAATGTGATACCCTATTCTGACCTCCTCAGCCATCAGGCACAGATATGCATTTGGGCAAAAGACTCATACACATAAAATAAATCTAAAAAAACAAAAGCAAAACCCCAAACTTTTACTCCCCCAAAAGCAAGTTAAAAAGTATTTCTAAGAGTTTTGTTTTCATGTGGTTTTTTTTTTTTTTTTTTTTTTTTTTTTTCAAGACAGGGCTCTGGCTGTCCTAGAACTCACATTGTAGACCAGGCTGGCCTTGCTCTCGGAGATCCACCTGCCTCTGCCTCCTGAATGCTGGGATTACAGGTGTGCCCCACCACCTGGCTTATTTGGTAAAAATGGCTTGTCTCTGTCTGGCGCTCTGGTCAGTGTGAAATTTGGAGCTGTCAGTGGGGAAAGTGTCCACAAAGTTTTGCGTGCCAGTTGGGTTTTATGGACACCCTCCCCCACGACCCTCAAGAAGTGGGTTGTTTCTGTTCTGAGATTGGCTTCCTCCCTAGCCAGACTCCATTGGCAAGTATTTAGTCAGGGGAGAGAATCATTGTCAACCTGTTAGCACAGTGTCTCACATATCCCAAGGTGACCCTCCTGCCTCCACCTCCTGAGTTCGGGGGTTACAGGCATGCTCCACCATGCTCCTGCCTCCACCTCCTGAGTTCGGGGTTACAGGCATGCTCCACCACGCTCCTGCCTCCACCTCCTGAGTTCGGGGTTACAGGCATGCTCCACCATGCCTGTTTTCTGCGGTCTAGGGATGAAACCCAGGGCTTCATGCATGCTAAGCATGCACTCTACCAACTGAGCCCCACCCCAGCCCCTGTAGTTTTCATAGCCAGGGAGGGCTCTGCTTGGCTTGACTCACAACCACTGTTTTTGTTGTAACACAGAAGAAGGACATATCTTCGTCTGGGGCTATGGAATTCTTGGGAAAGGACCAAACCTCTTGGAAACAGCTCTTCCAGAAATGATTCCACCTACGCTCTTTGGCTTGACGGAGTTCAACCCCCATGTCCAGGTTTCCCAGATCCGATGTGGGCTTAGCCATTTTGCTGCAATCACCAGTAAGTTACTCTGCTGGGCAGTCAGGCCAAAATCTGTTCCTTTTCAAACTGGGACAGCTCTCAGCTTCTGTCTCCAACCTATATCCATTTATAGCCATCCATTTTTTTCACCCATCTTTCTGTCTGTCCTTCCCTCCATTCTACCATCTGCCTATATCTGTCCATCCTTCTATTCATGCATCCTCTCTCCTTTTTTCTCCTCCTCCATCTGTCCTTTTTTCCGTCTGTCCATCTAGTAGTTTGATGTCTTCATGGAGTAAGCAGAGGGAGGCCATGTTTAGGCAGTGTAGTCTGTGTCATATGTCACATACCTTCTTTTCATGCTGACATTTTGGTTTGGGGTCTTCGTTTTGTGGTCAGGCTTATGCTGTAGTGTGATCTCTTAGGGGGCACCTGTTGCAGGGTATGTGGGGAGAAGGGTTTGGTAGAATGCTAGTGAGAGCCAGGAGAGGTTTGGGCCACGTGTGGTGAGTGATGGCGAGATGAGTGTGCAGGGTGGCACCTGGCTGGTACCTTGCTGGTAGTGATGCTCAGAGCCTCCAAGGTGCTGGGGAGAGATGACCACAGAGGCGGCTGGCCGGAGGCTCACTGGACAGGCTGTAGAGCCATGAAATGCCAAGTTGTTCCACAGGTGTCTGGACCTTTCTGTGGCCTTTCTGTCGTGTTCTACCACCACGCCTCAGTCAGGCGGCTGCTCTGCGGTCCTGGACAGTAGTTACTGTGAGCATGTCACTGTCACTGTAGTGATTCCCAGGGAATCTGTGGCTTCCTTGCCGGTCAAAAGTCTTCAGAGAAAAGCTTAACTTTTCCTCTTTTTCTTCTCTCCAGAGTCTAAATGTGCTTTTTCTGGTTTAGTATGCCATGTAACTGACTCCCATGCCTAAGTCACACAGCATGGCTCCTTCCACTCTCTTAAGTCCCCATTTGCGAATCTATAGTGAGCTGCTCTCTAAAACTAAAGTCTTTTTTGTCTTGAGGTGTGACTCAGCAGTAGATCTCTCCTGCCTAGAATCCCCCAGTGAGGGGCTGGGGGCGTGGGTCAGTGGCAGATCTCTGCCTAGAATCCCCCAGTGAGAGGGTCTGTCAATATGGTTCAGTAGAATAGCTGCCTAGACTTTGCCAGTGGGGGGCGTGGCTCAGCAGGAAGCACTTTCTCGGAGGTGTAATCATTGCCTTTATTGGTTTGTTCATTTTTGGCTCTCCTACCAGGTGAAGTTTATGAGGACAGGAAGCATTTGTTCAGTTGCTGGCCTATTCCCAGTGCCCAGTGCACAGACATAGACCCAGCACACTTTGGAACCCAGTTGCTCTCTGCGTCCTCACAGAACACGCTGAAACCCAAACAGAACTGGCCATCTTGCCTCACCGTCAGTCAGAAAGGGCAGAGCTGGGTCAGACGGAGCAGCCATCAAAGTGAGAAGAGAGGGCTCTGTTCCACACAAAGCCTTCTCTTCCCTAGGCTGGCTGTCAGAAGGCCTGGCCTGGGACCTAGTTTGGGGATGGAACAATTGCTAAGGGGCTTTTCTCTGAGAATTCAGTTCAGAGGCTGAGTTTTGTTCTTTTTTTAACATGAGACAGGGTTTCTCTGTGCAGCTTTGGAGCCTGTCTTGGAACTAGCTCTTGTAGACGAGGCTGGTTTCAAACTCTCATAGATCCACCTGCCTCTGCCTCCCAATTGCTGGGATTAAAGGCGTGCGCCACCACCGCCTGGCATCCTTGGAAGGTCTTCCAAGATGGCCTGCCCCTTGTGTAGCTCCAGCCAAGTCCCTGTCTTCCTTCCTTTGCAGACAAGGGTGAGCTGTTCGTGTGGGGCAAGAACATCCGAGGGTGCTTGGGGATTGGACGCCTCGAAGACCAGTACTTCCCATGGAGGGTAAGACCATGCAGGGGTGGGGTGTGGAGGGTAAGGCCATGCAGGGGTGGGGTGTGGAGGGTAAGGCCATGCAGGGGTGGGGTGTGGAGGGTAAGGCCATGCAGGGGTGTGGTGTGGAGGGTAAGACGATGCAGGGGTGGGGTGTGGAGGGTAAGACCATGCAGGGGTGGGGTGTGGAGGGTAAGACCATGAGGGGTGGGTTGTAGGAGGGTGTGCCAGGGGAAGTAAAACCAAATACAGGACAGGGTCCAGGACCTACCGTGTGCTGCCATCGTGGACAGGCTCCAGGGAGGCTTACATGGAGGTGATGGGCAGGGGCTGGGTGTAGCAGCAGCCTCCAAGTGTGCATGCCTTCAGCCTTTCTGCTCCATGCAGTCAGTTCATCCCGGCCGCATGCTGCACCTACTCAGTGCTCCAGTCCCTGTGAGACGATACCCGGTGGGCCAGAGATGGGGCTCAGTTGGTAGAGTATTAGCACAGCTTCATGTAAACTTAGTGGTGTGGCCCATACCTTTAATTGCCACCTGTGGAGGCAAAAGAATCAGAAGTTCAAGGCTACATGGCCAGTTTGAAGCCAGCCTGAGTTGCGTGAGTCCCAGTCCAAAAAGAAAAAAAAAAGTAGGAAAGAAATACCTTTCACAATTTAGGAACATTATCCAAACCCAGTCTTTCAAGAAAACTTGTATACACGCCCACACGTGCATGCAGACTCCTGCAGACCACTGCTGGTTTGGTCCGAGAGCCAGCGTCCCCCACCCCCTTCTCTCCTGCTTGCCCTTTTCTTTTGAGGGTGGCCTTGGAAACAGTGGAAACAGTTGGGTCTTAGAACAAGTGCTTCACAGGCTTGTTACCTAAAGGGAGGAGACATGACGGCAGGGGCACGAGGTGCCTGGTCACGTGACAGCCACAGTCAGGAAGCAGAGAGAGGTGGGCGCTGATGCTCGGCTCACTTCTTTTTTTTTTTTTTTTTTTTTTCTGAGACAGGGTTTGTCTGTAACAGTCTGGGCTGTCCTGGAACTCACCCTGTAGACCAGGCTGGCCTCAAACTCACCAGTTCCACCTGCCTCTGCCTCCCAAGTTCTGGGATCAAAGGTGTGCGCCACCACCACCATCTTCACTTTCTCCTGTTGATTCAGTCCAGGACCCCAAGCCATGGGATGATGCTGCTCACATTCAGCGGGGGTGGGGTGGGTGGTTGGGGGGGTGAGGGGTGGGGTGGGGGGTGTCTTCCCACCTCAAGTAAACCAACCTAGGGACTCCCTTACAGACATGGCCAGTGCTGAGTCTCCTAGGTGATTCCAGAGCCTGCTATGTTGACAATCAAAATTAACTGTCACAGCTGGTTATCTGCTGAGGCGACTTGGCAGAGCATAGCCCCGGGCTAAGATTCCATGTTTAGGCTGCTGGAACCCGATACTCCCATTCTCAGTATGCACCCTCTTGCTAGAGGAGTGGCATCCCGCTGCTGTGCCTTCCTGCGCTTCCTGTTGAAGGGGTGAGTCTGCCCGCCCCAGTGACTACTGTGTGGGCAGTACCCCGTTGCCCACCCTCTTGCACATTTGGTGGGCCCCAAGGGTTCACATACCAGGCAACTGCATTGTCCCTTGGCTCCTTTCGATGAGATGAAAGGGAGGGCTTGACAGGTTCATTAGTTTTTCATTGTTGTCACAAAACACCTGGGCTCATCAACTTAACAGAGGCGCTGTTTCATTCCGTTCCTGGTTTTAGAAGCTTTAGCTGGGGTCAGCTGACCCCATTGCTTTGAGCCTTTGGCAGGGCAGTACAACATAGCAGGGGACATGTGACATTAAAGCTGCTTACCTCATGGAGGCTGGATCAGAAGGATAGAAACTGTCATTAGTTGGGGTCTTATCATTACCTACAAAGGCATGCTCCCTGTGCTGGCTAGGGTTTGCTTGTTTACTTTTGTCAACGTGATACAGCTAGAGTCATCTGAGAGGAAAGAACCTCAACTGAGAAAATGCCTCCATAAGATGGTATAGGCAAGCCTGTAGGGTGTTTTTTAAATTGATGTGGGAGGGCCCAGCTCACTGTAGGTGATGCCACATCTGGGCTGGTAGTCCTGGGTGCATAAGAAAGCAGGTTGAGCAAGCCACAGGGCAAGACAGTAGGCAGCATCCTCTGCAGCTTCTGCCTCAGTTACTGCCTCCAGGTCCTTGCCCTGATTTCCCTGGGTGATGACTCTGACATGGAGGCATAGCCAAATGAACCCTTTCCTCCCAAGTTGCTTAAGGTCATGGTGTTTTGTCGAAGCAATGGGAAGTCTAAGGCATCCCCAATCCCTAATTTACCTTCAGTAGGCCCTATCTCTATTGAGTTCTGCCATTTCCCAGGAGCATGGAGCTGGGATCAAGCTTTCAACACAGACCCTTCAGGGCACACTTGAGATCCAAACCATAGCCACAGAGTACTGTGGGGCTCCCATAGCACAGCCCTTCTTGCAGAGTGTGAACAGCTCCCATTAGGTCACACATACCAGTCATAGGTGAAGCCAGATTCAGATCTGTCCCTTTGATGGATATGTGTGATGGTGCATGCCTGCCATCCTAGCCACTTGGAAGTCTGCGGCAGAAGAATGAGGCCAGCCTGGGCTATTCAGTGAGGTATTCTCTCTCTCTCTCTCCTCTCTCTCTCTCTCTCTCTCTCTCTCTCTCTCTCTCTCTCTCTCTCTCTCTCTCTCTCTCTCTCTCTCTCTTCCTCTCAAAGAAACAATCAGAAGACTTGCTCAGCATGAAAGCAACCGTGGGTTCAATTCCTAGCACCACACAAACTGGGAGTGGTAGAGCACACCTGTAACCCCAGAACTTGGGCGCAAGAGGTAGAGGCAGGAGAATCAGAAGTTCAAGGTCATCCTCAGATACATGAGTTTGAGGCCAGCTGTGTTACATGAGACCCAGAGACCAAAAATCCCCACACGACTAGGGACAGGCTTATTGTGGAGTCATTTCAGAGACCTGAGAGACACTGCACACGCCAGGGCCCTGGAGTCTCAGGAGCCACTGTTGTTTCCTAAGGTCCTTGATGGCCACAGGTCCTGGCCTGCAAGCAGAGACCAAACAGCTTCCTGTGCTTTGGGCTCTAATGGCCATAGCATCTGGGGAACAGCATAGAGGCGCTTAAGTGCAGTGGGCTGGCTGTAGATGATCATGGCAAGGCACTTTCCCAGGGAAGGTAAATAGATGATCTCAAGGGGCCTGGGAGGTTGCTAAGAACCCACCTGGCTAGGTCATCATAGGGCAGCCGGTCACTGCTGTTCTGGGGCTGTTCTGGGGCAGCGTCTGCAGCTTCAGGCTGCCTCTGTCACCCGGAGCCCATTTCTGTTTGCTCAGTGGTCTGTGTGGCAGCTTTTTCCAAAGTGTTTTGTTTGGGGAGGCAGTGAGACAGCGTGGCGTGGTTCCTGCCTTCACTTGCTGTCGTCAGCAGCCCCTAATGGAGTTGAGGTTCCACGGTCAGCACCTGCCACTTTGGTGCTTTCAGGCCGGGCCACCTGTTGCAGGCATTTGTTTCTGTCCTCAACTCAGGAAATTGCCCAGGCAGACCTAGCTTCTCTGCAGCTGCCAGCAGGGAAGGACAGTGGAATAGAGATCTGGCCAGCTGATCCCGCATCCACGTCTGGGTGAGGGTCTGAAGGCTGGCATGTGCCCTTCTGCATTGATTTAAGTAGTTCCCAGTTGGGAGCAGGGCATAGGGTGATGGGGTTATTAGGAGGTACTTAACGCCTGGGCATTTATTTATTTTGACAGGGACTCATGTAGCCTAGGCTAGCCTCAAACTCATTGTGTAGTGAGGAGCTTCTAATCCTTTTGTTTCTACCTGCCAAGCCCTAGGATGAGAGGTGTGAACTACCATACCTGATTTATAGGGTGCTGGAGATAGACCCCAGGGCCTCATGCTTGCTAGGCAAGTGCTCTCTACCCATCCAGCTACGTTCCCAGCCATGGTCGTTTGTTTTTCACTGAATGCCCTTTTACAGTGTAGCGTTGCTTATTACAATGTATGTATCATAGTAGTGCAAACATTACTATAATAGTAACAGTGATTAAAAAAAGAGAAATTAGCTTTCAGGAAGCTGAGGCAGGAGAATACTGTAAGTTCTGGTCCAGTCCAGGCTATGTAATGAGACCCTGTCTGTAAGACTGGAGCAATTCAGTGTATTGTGGCACCTTTAAGCCCAGTAAACAGAGGCAGGCAGTCTTTATAAGTTCAAGGCCAGTCTGGCTTGCACAGTGAGTTCCAGCCCAGGCAAGATTACATAGTGACATCCTAGCTCTAAAACAAATAGAAGGGGCCTGGGCGATGGTTCAGTGGGTAAAGTGCTTGCTGTCTAAGTATGAAGATTCGTGTTTGGATCCCCAGCACCCACAAAAAATATAACTCCACAGTATAGTCTGTAACTCAGTCCCCTAAGAGTGGAAGAGCCAGATCTTGGATGCTTGTTGTCTGGCCAGTGTAGCTGAAATCATAATCTCTAGGTCCACTGAGAGACCTTGTCTCAGATAATAAGGTGGGGAGTGCTAGAGGAAGACACCTGAGGTCAGCCACTGGTTTACACACACACACACACTCACACACACACTCACACACACTCACACTCACACACACTCACACACACACACACACACACAACTCACACACACCACACTCACACACACACTCACACACTCCCACTCACACACACCACATTACACACACTCACACACACACACTCACTCACACACACACACACACACCATATACTCACCACACCACATTCCACCACACACACACACACACACTCATACACATACACACACTCACACACACACACACACTCACCACACCACATTACACACACTCACACACACACACTCACTCACTCACACACACACACATATACTCACCACACCACATTCCACACACACACACACACACACTCACACACACACTCACACACACACACACACTCAAAACATACACACACTCACACACACACTCAACACACATCACACATACTCACTCACACACTCACTCACACACACACACTCGCACACACCACCACACCACATTCCACACACACACACACACACACACCACACCACACCACATTCCACACGCACATTTGACATACACACTATACATTCTCCACACATTACACACACTACACCCTCCATGTATACCACAGACATAGACAGAGATATACTACACAATATACTCATATATACCACACACACAACATCACACACACACAACATCACATACACACACACACACACACACACACACACACACACAGAATCTAATAAAGAGAGGCCCTGTGTAGCTCTGAGGCTTGCTTGTACTTGGGACAGTCTAGGGTGTCCATGGCAGGGAAGGCTCTAAAACAGTAAGTGTTCTCTGGAGGTGAACAGACTCCGGTGCTAAGGTGGGGAAGGAGGTCAGCTTCCTGCTGTAATGAGGGCTGGGTCTTCCTGGGAGAAAGATTGGCCCAGGCAGGCAGCTTGGCTAGGTCTGTGACGAGGCCCTAATGCCTTTTGAGATATAGCAGAAACTCTGCCTCTCAGGTGGTCGTGTTGGGGGACACATGGTATCCAGCCTGTGACTGTAAGTGGGGTCAACAGGTGAAGTGACAGAAGTCACCGGGCCAATATGGCCCTGTTTTCCACACTAGACCTGCCAGGCAGAAGCCTTTCCTGTACTCTTAGGAAGTACTTAGTGCCCCCCCCCCCCCGAAGGTCACTGAACACTCAGCCTTTAGGCAGGGAATCTGGAAGCCATTGTCACAGGCAGTGGCACCAGGAACACCTCTGTTCTTCCACAGGGCCACCTCTCTAGGGTGGCTACTAGAGGTGATGCCATTGATGGACAGAGAGGTAGAGTGGCCTTTCCCTGACACTCGTGAGCTGAGGATTACTGTGGGCATCCTGTCTGCGGGGGATAGAGCCACACTCACAGAAGGCAAAGAACCTACCAAGGGGTGGGGCTGAGACTCAGTAGGTAGAGTGCTTGCTCTAGGTTCTGTCCCCATTACCACTTAAAGCAGATGTGGTACTGCATATGTGTAGACCCAGCACTAGGGAAGTAGAGGCAGGAGGATCAGAGCTTCACGGTCAGCCTCAGCTACACAGAGAATCGGAGTTACACAAGACCCTATCTCCCCGGAACCTGCTGTCCTTCCCCTCACTGTACCTTGTGGCTTGTTTTCCAGGTGACAATGCCCGGTGAGCCTGTGGATGTGGCATGTGGTGTGGATCACATGGTAACTCTGGCCAAGTCATTCATCTGAATCTCCTAACAGGCCCATCCCAGGCTGGCCCCAGCCTCCAACTATACCGCAGCAACAGCTTGACAGAGGCAGAGTGTGGCTATCAGCAGAGCTTCTGATGATACTGGGAGAGGGCCAGGGCCCTGTGTCCTCAGTGGGGACATGATAATAGCAGTCTGTGGAAAAGACCCTTCCCCCGCTGAGGCTCCTGGCTGTGAACTCACTTCAGGATGGCTGCTCTTGGCTTGGAGAGCTCCTCAGGATTACCAGGGTGTGAGGTCCTGGGATGGCCAGGCTGATGCCCTTTCCAGGTGACACATGGTGGCATCTGGGGATGTGTCTTGCCTGTTTCTAAGGGAAGTTCATTATTCATGGCACATTTGACATTAAGAGATTGGAGACATGACAAGGCACTCCGAGAACTTGTAGTCCGCTGTCACAACAGAACACACTTGGGCCTCTGGCTGGCCCAGCCCAACAAGACAGCCAGCTGACTTCAGTTAGGGCCTGTCTGACCAGCTGCCACCCCACAAGTTCCCAGGACACAGTTCAGGAGCCCAGAATGCCTTGGCTTGAGACTTCCTGGGGCGGCCAGTATGAGCCAGCCTCTCCCCATGGGTCTACAGTATCCCATCCTTGGAACCTCCTCTGCGCCTGGCTTTGAACAGTCCAGAAGCCCCGGAAAAAGAAGCTATAGACCAAATGCTTGTGGGCTGAGGGCTGTGGGATCTGGGCTGGAGGGCCAGCCTTGGAGTAGGAAGCCTCAGAAACTGGGAAAATACTTGATGTTAGGAAAGCTTGTGTCTTCCTTTCAGAACAGTGTTTGAAAAATTATTTTGGAATAAAGTCTATTTCTGCCGTTTTTAAGAATGGAGGTCTTGTAAATGTTCACTTGATCATTTCTTACCATAAAAGCAGCAAATAGAAGCCAGTGGACACTTTGGAAGGCAGTCCCAGATGGGATGTTTTGTGTGTGCAGGTGCACATGGGTGTGCACTCATGTAGAGGACAGAGGACAGTGTCAAGTGTCATCATTCCTCTGGTGCTATTCACCTTATTATTGAGATGGAGGACATCACTTTGTAGACCAGGCTGGTCTTGAACTCAGAGTTCTGCTTGCCTTTGCCTCCAGAGTCCTGGGACTAAAGGTGTGCTCCATCACACCCAGCTCCACCTCATGTCCGGACACAGGATCTCTCCTGACCTGCAAGTTTCCAAGAAGGCAGCTGGCTGGCTGGAGAGCCCCAGGGTTCCTCCTGTTTCCTATTTCCCCAGTGTCAGGGTTGCAGGCAGATGACACAATGCTTGCCTTTTACATGGGTTCTGGGGATTGAACTCAGGTCATCAGCTTGTCAGGCAAGCACTTAACCTACTGAGTCATCCCCCTAGCCACTGGAAAGTATTTTCTGGACAGACAGATTCTTGGGCTGGGAAAATAGCTGGTGCCTGAGTCACTAATTACGATCTTACACCCCACCTGCTCCTTGTTCACTCCACAGGTACTCGTGGGCCCCTTAAGTGCAGGGGTGAGGCACACCGAGTCATGTGGGTAGAAGAATCCCTGCTTTGCATAGCTTATCTTTGAGAAGGAAAATGGACATTATACAGAATATAGAATACCGTAGCTGCTTGGGTGGGCTGTGGAGGAAAGCAAAGTTTTGCTCCAAATACCTGATAGCAACAACTTAAAGGTGGATTAATTTGGCTCTCGGATCAGAGGGTTCCAATCCAGCATGGCAGGGAAGGCACAGGGAAGGCAGTGTTGTCTGGGAGTTGGTGCTTGTGATAGATGCCTCCCATGGCAGATCAGGAAGCAGCAGGAGCAGGACTGGACTGCTGCCTTTAAGGACCCAGTGGGTTTTCAGGACCCACCTCTTTTAAAAGGTTCTACAGTTTTCTAGAACAGTGCCACCTTCTGTGGAGCACACATTCAGCACAGGAACCCAAGGCAGACATTTCAGATTAAGACCTCAACATGGAGAAAACCTAATAAGGAAATGGGATGTGTGGAAGGCTGCAGGTTAAAGCTGAGGGGTCAACAAGCAGAATGTCAAGGGAACCAGTTGGCTGGTGTTGGAGGAAATGGCTGTCTTGGCTGTTACAGGGTCCCTCACTCAGGTACACACTGCCCCTGATTCCCTCTAAGGGCCAGTATTAGGCTTGAGATAGGAAAATTTGCTGTGAACTTGCAACAGAAGTTGAGAAGCTGAAGAATTGTTAAGAACCTCTTCCAGAGGTCCTGAGCTCAATTCCCACATCAGGCAGTTCACAAAATGTTTGTAACTCTAGCTCCAGGGGATCTGACATCCTTTTCTGGCTTCCCAAAGCATGTACATACATGCTCCCATCACCACACACAATTAAAGATGTCTTTAGTGTAAAAAGCCCTTAGAAAAACAAAGGGGTCAGGCTCTGGTAGGGTCCTTGATTGTAGTGGCCACAAAGTCCTGGGTTCGATTCCCAGCACCGCACCAACAGGATGTGGTGGCACATTCTAGTAACTGGCAGTGGCAGACATGCATGCACGAGAACCAGAAGTTCAGGGTCACCCTTGAGGTCAGTCTGGAATACGTGATATCCTGTTCCAATGAACTTAAAAAGCAAGACAGAGCACCCTGACCGTAGTCACCTGTGTCTACCTGACCCCTTGAGTTTTCCTAAAGACTGTTGCACCTGTTGGTCAGCCTGGCCATGCAGCATCTGTCCCCTCTGCCCCTCTGTGTGTCACCGGGGCTTCTGCTCAGCTGCCATCTGTACGTGGCTGTTGGTGTTTGTCTCTTCGGTCCTTACCTTCCCTGCCCAGCACAGGACACCTGGAAAACCTGCTGAGCCATTATCTTGGCTGCTCATTCTGTTCCCATGAAAGGTTTACATATGACTTGTCCTCTCGCTTTAGTGAGCATGTCAATGATACGCTAGGCAAAGGTATAGTCACCTGCCTCTTCCCAGGTGTCCTCTTATTCTCTTAAAAATTTATTTTTATGTGTGTGTGTGTTTTACGTGCATGTATGTCTGTGTACCATTTTTGTGTAATGGCCAGGAAGCCAGGTGGTACCATAAAATCTGCTGGAACCAGAGCTAGAGAAAATTGTGCACTATTAAATGCTAGGAACCAAACCTGTCTCATCTGCAAGAATAGCAAAGGCTCTTTAACCTCTAAACAATCTTCCCAGACCCCCCCCTTAATTTTTTAAACAATTTATTTTTGGAGGTTTTTTTTTATGAGTATTTTGTCCATGTATGTATATGCACCACATGTGTGTAGTACTCACAGAAGCCAGAAGAGGGCATCAGATCTGGAACTGGAATACAGTTGTGGGCCATTGTGTGGGTACTGGGGGAGGGCTGACTGGATTGAGAGTTGTCTAGGTTTGCAAACATTTCTGTCTGTTTCTATGATGACATGTCCAGAAACACTTAGATCATGAAGACTCTGACCTAATTAATGGACCCATGGCTTGATGCATTCACCATTTGTTGGCATTATTGGGAGGTGGTAAAAGGTAAGAGTTGGTACTTTATTGAAGGAAGATGGGCACTGAAGATGTGATAGCTTGCCCTGGTCTTTTCCTGTGTTCTCATCTCTGCTTCTTGGATGCTGTGAACAATCCCTTATCTACAAGTCCCCGTTGTCATGGTGTTCTACCTCACTCAGGTCCATGATCACATAGTGGATCTCCCCCCCCCCCCCCCAAAGGTTGAGCTAGGACACACCATTCTTCCTTTTAGCTTTTATTTATTTTATGCATATGGATGTTTTGCTGCATGTATGTCTGTGTACCACATGAGTACCTGGAACTTGCAGTGGTCAGAAGAGATTGTCAGATTCCTTGGGACTGGAGTCACAGATGGTTGTGAGCCACCAAGTGGGTGCTGGGAATTGAACCCAGGTTCTCTGGAAGGAAGCATCAGCCAGTGCTCTTAACCATCGAGTCATCTCTCTAGCACCTTCTTTTATTGAGGCAAGGTTTCACTATGTAGCTCAGGCTAGCCTGGAACCCTCTGTTCTCCTGCCTGGTACAGAAATGTATCATTCTAAGTCACTGTTATGGGGCAACTTATTGCACAGCATCAGGTATCTGACACAAACCTCCTCAATTCCAGCAGTTTTTGAGACTCAAGCTGTTACACCTGTGGGTTACCCTGCCTCCTCCAGCCCATGACCTGTGTTCTCCAAACAATACGGAAAGGAGGGAAGGAATGAGACGTGATCTTGGATAAATTCAATATAAAATCAGACAACTGTCAGCCAGCAGTATCTTTTTTTCCCCTTCATTTAATGAACACTTTACAAAGTACAAAATATACTGTCTTTTTTTAGGGGGAACATTAGGTACTTTTTTCTCTCTCCGTGATACAGTACACAACTCTCAGGGGTTTTGTTTCTTTGACAAAACGAAAGCATGAAGGCCCTGGAGGTGGAGAGTAGGACTCCAGTCCTCCCTCACCCAAGCTGCAGGACCGATGAAGTCCACGTTGCTGGTGACCTGGGCACAATATGCCAGGTGAGGGTCGGCTGGGGCTGTGGGCAGGACAGGGTCCCTTAAAAACCCCACAGGGCATCCGCTCCTGCTCCCCTGCCTCAGCATAACGGAAATGATTTTGGCATACGAGAGGAGGGCTGGGAGAACTACTGGTACGCTTTATCTCCCTATTTATTGTTTGGGGGCTGACCCTGCTCTAACTCTTCCTGTGATACCAGTAAACCGAGGCAGTACAAAAGGAAACCGTGTTAGTTAGGCTCTGCCCATAGAGACTTGGAGCCTGCCCACTGCTGGGGTCTCTAGCTTTTTGGACCCCTTTCCAAGATGAGTTCCTGGTAAGCAAGGGGCCCCTCTTGTCTCCAGCCTCTCTCCCTATGAATACTGTCTGCAAAATTGAAATGTCTGAAGAGTCCCATGGGTGGGCCTGGGCCAGCTCAGGCTGCCTGCATGGACTCCCCAGGCCTCTGAGGGCAGTCTTTCCCGGGAATGCAGAGAACAGGGAAAGGAGTCTATCCATCAGGGCAACCCCACGTACTACCTCAGAGCCAGGGCCTGCAGCCTCCCCCTCCCCCCAATCTTGTTAACTGTGTGTGGCAGTGGGTTAGGCTGAGGGGCCAAACACTGCATGAAAACAGCTTGTAGCTCTGAGACAGGCTCTGCACATGTGTGCACACACTCATGCCTAATACATATGCGCACACACACACACACACACACACACACACACACACACACACACACACAAATATAGCCACACAGAACAGCATCCTGACACATGGGACAGGGCTACCCTGCACTTTTGACTCTCCCAGCTTCCCTGCTCTTCTACCATATGCCACAAAACACCACCAAACCGATGCTCACAGGCGCTACGGCCTAGACCTCATCTGCTGCCTTCAGTCCCCTTCCCCAGTTGAGTAGAGGGACAGTGGAGGTCACCCTGGCATCAGTTAAATGTGTCCTTCTGCTGCTTCAAATTAGGGAATGGACAAGAACAAGAAAGCAGAGATGTATGAAAAGGTTAGGTCTTAAGTTAGCTCTACTCCTCCACAGCAGCCCCACAGAACAAAGCAAGGCTGACCGGCTGTAGGTCACCTTGGCCTCGCTTCCCTCCTGGATGTCAAAATGGAGGTCTGCCACCCTTCCAGACTTTACTCTGACCTTCAGCACAATACTCATCAGTTAGAAACTCAAAGCTATATCCCATCCCTGTTGAAGAGTTCCCTATTCCTTCCTCATCCAGGCTCCCCTCATCAAGTACTGACCCAGTTCTGCTCCCAGGAGGGCAAGGGGTGTGCTATGATGCTCAGTACTCATCTCGACAGGACCTAGAAGACAAACCTCTGCTGAAGTCTGTCGGGGAGACTGGATCAATGGAGGCGGAGAAACCTACCCTGAATGTGGCTGGATTGAACGCAAGGAGAAAGCGAGCTGAGCCCCAGCATCCATCTCTCTCTGCTTCCTGACTGTGGGAGCTGCCTCAGGCTCCTGTTGTCACGCCTCCTCCACCATGATGGACTGTAATCCCATCAAACAGACCCTTCCTCTCTTTGCCAGAGTTGCCTTAGCCAAGAGGCGCCTGTATTGTCTCCACACCCAATCCAGACGCTCTGGCGTCTGGCTGAGAGATGGCTGGTAGCATGTGGCTCAGCTCTTTGACCGTGAACCTTACAAAGGTAGTGGGTTGGCCAATCACAGGAACTAGCTGCTTCCCACCTGCCCGAACAACTTTTGACTTCCGCAGTTCCTTCTTCCCGCTACGGGGGAGAACACCTCATCAGCCTGGGCCGGTTGCTTCAGCAACAGGGCCTGACTGGCAGCAGACTAAACCAGGCCCCTAGACTCCACCCATCACAAGAGCAACTTGTTGTCTGCAGCTGATGGGCGGTGGGGTGAATACTGATGCTCCCGTGTGGTCTTTAGAGACCTGTGGAGGAAGGGAGTATATAGTTGGCAATGCTGTTGGGGTCTGGGGGAGAAGTAGATTTCTTGGGAAGCATGTAATTTCCAGGCTGTGGGGCTGAGCCATCAAAGGGGACACCAGATGACTTCATTAGTCTCTGGTGGACAGGTGATATTTGACTTTTTTTTTTTTTTGGAGATAGGGTCTTGTCTTATGTAGCCCAGGCCGGCCTTAACGTGTTATCTGTCTGCTTCCATCTCCCAAGTGCTGGGAATCAATCGAACCCAGGGCTTCATGCACACTAGGCGGGCACACTACCACACTATCCACCGAGCCAGACCCCACTGCGAGCTTTCCCAATTAGTCTTTCAGGCAAAGCACTGGAGTCCATCCCTGCCCAGGGCGTGCGTTTCCCAGTACTTCACCTTCTGAACAGCCCCACTCTCCTACTCTCCATGTCAGACTCTGCAGCTAGGAGCCGGGAGTGGCTCCAAGGAGTGCCTGTCTCAAATGCACAAGGCCCTGCTTAACAATCTTCAGCAGTGCAGAAAAATACAAACAAAATCCCCTAAAGAACCTTGATTGCCACTTAGGTCACCTCTGAGGCTGGGTTAGCAGGGGCTGGAGTGACCCCACATTCATAAAACCAGGAGATGCCAGAAAGTAGGGAGACTAAAGACACAAGGGTAGAGGGTCTCAATGGGGACTGTCACATCCCCAGAGCTGCAGAGACTATGTCATGCCAATGCTACACACACACACAATACAGAGAGTCAGCTTCCTCATAAGGAACAGTGGCTAAATAGTGGGGTCCTTGGTGGGCTGGCAGGCAGAACCCAGGCCCCAACTCCTCTCCGGATGCACAGTTGGGGTGATGCGTGGTGTTTTGGGTCCTATGGAGTCAGCCCTAGGAAGAGAGCAGGGGAGAGAACCTGAGATTCCTAAACTAGCAGGAATTAAGGGGGGAAAAATAAATCAGCCAGGCTTGGTGGCACACACCTTTGATCCCAGCACTCAGGAGGCAGAGAGAGGCAGGCAGATTTCTATAAATTCAAGGCCAACCTGGTCTACATGGGGTGTTCCAGGACAGCCAGGGCTATATAAAGAAACCCTGTCTCAAGAAAACATATAACACACACAACCATAAAGTGGATAAGATGCCAGGCCTACAGCTTTCTATAGAGAAGAGACGCTGGGCGGGAGGCTATAACACACTGGGTTTACCAGACAGTTTTTGGAGTAACCCTGAGGGAGGGAGCCACTGTTAAAATGAAAAAAGAAAAATTCCAATCCCTCTCCTGATCAATGCCCCCCCCAGATAAAATAAGAGCATTCAAAGCTCTAGGCTGTGGGAATGGGGGTACAGTAGCTATAAAGCAAACCACCCACGCTGGCCTCTAAACCTGTTCCAGATGCAGTAGGCTGCTGGTTTTGTCTCCCCTCCAGGCTGGCCTCAAGGACCCCAGGGCCTTGATTTCCAATCATTGTATTGCCTACATATGTGAATTAAAAATATACGGTGGCTCAAATGTCCCCATGTGTGCGCACATGAGGTGGGGCCCTTGCCTATGTCCTGCGCACACGGAATATATTAACATATATATTGCTCAAGTATATATGCTATTTACAGAATATATCTCTATTAACATAAAACACGTATTTATAGGTGTGTACAATACACAGTTTCATCCTAGCAAGTCTAGGGGGCCACACAACTCTGGGGCAGGGAGCCAGCACACTTACACGGTGGGAAGGGATTTAACCGGAAGGTGACACTGAAGGGGTTACAGAGAAGTGCACCCTGAACAATCAAGGCCTTCCAGGGTGAGAAGGGGACTCAGGGGCCTCACTATGGCCCTGCCTACTTGGCCACTTCCCTTCTGGGACCAGAAAACAATTGATAAGATTTGGTTGTTTTGTGCAAAAGGAATTAAAAAACCAAACCCCACCAGAGGTAATTTTGATTAGCATGCTGGGTTGTGAGCTTCTATAGGGTTCTAGAATAGATAGATCCTCCATCTGGGTTTGCTTCTGCGGCCTGGAGAAGGGAGGAAAACAGTTCATACTGAGACCCGTGCAGGGGTAAATAAACATTTCCTCCTCACCTAGCTGGAGACAGCCTAATACAGGCCCAAGAAAATACCCCAGGGGCCCAAGTCTGCTGGACCCTGTAGTCCCAGCTCATGGTACCATTCTCAGGTGCTCTTACCGCCTCTGATATGCTGGGGACCCCCTGGGGCCTCTGTTTCTAATAACCCTCCTCAGAAGACAAGGCCAGGATTCTCAGGATACATCTTTGCATTCGTGTCTGTCCCCGGATAAACGCGGTACTGCTAAACGCCACTGAACCCTGGGCACCCAAGTAAGACTCTAACAGGCCTCATCTCCTCCAGACAAAACTACTCATTCCACAGCCACCTGTATGCAAACAATTAAATAAAAAAAAACTGCAAGGGTGACTTTCCCCCCCCTCTACAAATACTCAAGATAGCTGCCTCCCGATTGGCAACACAGCCACAGACTGCTGGGTGTATTTTGGGCAGGTATGTGAGGTGGGGGCTGAGGATGGGGTAGAGAGGATGAAGGGGGAACTCTAGGCTTGTCTAAATGACAGCTGGGGAGGTGGACATAGCCCAAGGCACTCCGGGCCTGGGCCGGTGGGGATATCCATTGCTGGGAGGAGACAGTCTTTGATTGCGCATGTTGGGCCCAGGGAGAGCGAAGAGAGGATAGATAGAAGCTGGTGCTCTAGGCTGGTGGGAAAGGAGGCGTCCTGGGATTCCTTCCTCCTCCAGGGACGAGTGCTCTTGGTGGGAGGTTGACCCAGGACCCTCTTGGCAGTCATAGTGGGAACTGACCCAGGCCCTGTTTAGTCAGCAGGTGGGTTCTGGGGTCCTGGTTTCCCCCCGCCCCGGCTTGGTGGTAGGGAGCCCACAGCTACTGTCTGAGGCTCACTGGCCATTGACCTGAGGGTGGCCTGCTGGCCTCCATCCTGAGGGAACCAGCCCCTAAGCCTCTGAAACTGGAGCAGCAACCATACCATTCATCCTGGGGTTTGCTCACGGGGGCTTCCCCAGCGTGGCACACCCACCCTTGCTCCACCAACTGAAGATGTCCCTAGGTGCATCGGGACCCCAATCCCAATGTCTTGTGGGAGGTGCCAGCTTCCTTTGGTGTTTGCTGTGGGCTATATGTGAGGCCTTGGGCTGCTTCCAAGCCCCCTGGGCCTCAGAGACCACGGTCTGGGGTAGAACTTGGGGGAGGAAGATGGGCACCTCCCCACTAGGGAGAAACCAAGTCATCATTGAAAAGGTTCTGGAAGGCTGGATGTGGGGGTGGCCTTGGTTTGGGCCCAGGCCTGGAGGAGTCAGGAATCAGGGGAGTGTCCCAGAGGCCCTTTCCTTAGGATCCCAGGGCCAATCTTTCAGTCCATAGGGAAATACTGCAAGAATAACCTTCATGGGGGGAAAGGCCCAGGTGGGCTTCGGCAGGGAGGAGCCCAGAGATGAGCTTTTTCTAATGTTTCCCTCCTTGACTGACCTTCAGGGCATGGATAACCCCACTGATATTCTCTTCTGGAACCTAGAGGGCAGGAAGCAGAAAAAAAAAAAAAAAAAAGTGTGTTAGCTCAGGAACCTGTTCCCTACCTGCATAGTCAGTCTGTGCCTGTTCCAAGGGGCTACTCACCAATGCATGGTCGAACTTGAAAGTACTGATGTAATATGCCGGGATGTCTGCAGCTGCCAAGGGCTCTGAGATCTGGGCTACAATTCCACACTCATCTAGGGAAACACAGGTGCTTAGAGCCTAAGCAGGTGCTCTGCCACTGAGTCACACCCCAGCCTCTCACTGGGGGATTCTAGGCAGGGGCTCTGCCACTGAGCCACACCCCAGCCTCTCACTGGGGGATTCTAGGCAGGTGCTCTACCGCTGAGCCACACCCCCAGTCCCAATGTCTTAATTTTTCAGCTGAGGGGTAAATAAGAGCCCTTTGGTAAAGTCCACTCATTGATCTGAGGCCTTCATATACTTGTCACACCATGGGCAAGGGATCTGTCAGGGGAATTTAACCTCTGTTAGCTTTAGTCTCCCTCTTGAGATCAACAAGTAGGTGGGGCTGGCCAGGTACCCCACGTATGCCTGTGTGGATCCCTGCATACAGGTGTTGGACCCATGGGCTCACCGAATCCCAGGGGTTGCCCTCCTATCCGGACCATCTTCCAGAGCTCTCCAGATGCACTCGTGAATAGCAAATGACTCGGGAACCTTTAGAGGAAGTAAGAGGACTCTGAGGCTGGTGCTAACTGGTGTCCCCCCCCAGCTCTGGGGAACCTTCTCTGCGTTATGAGAGGGGCATTGTAGGGCTGTCCCTCAGGTGGGACAGAACACAGGATCCCAGGATATGTCAGTCCCACTGGGGCAAGGAGGGAAGGCAATGCTGGGTGAGCCCCTGGGGACAGCTGGCACTGGGACTATGGTTCAAACACCCACTTTGGCACCACCATGCGGTGGACCTTGGCTGACCCCTGTGCCTACAGGACCATCTCTAATGAAGGGAGCAGGGCAGACTGACTGGGAAGGAAGTCCACGCTCCCGCCCAGGCCCCCTTAATTCCCACACAGGGCCCTGCCCACCTCTGCTGGGTTCGAGCGTCCATCACCAGGGAGATGTAGCCCTCAATGAGCGAGAAGGAGAAGAAGCGGATGTGGCCGCAGTCGTCACTGGCAGCCACTGGGTCCTTTACTCTGGGGACCAAGGGGGAGCTGTGAGGGTGGGGCTCCTGCCACATCCTCCATGCTCTCTGTCACCCACCAGGACAGGAAGGGTTGTCCTGCCTTGTGTCTTGCTTTCATTCAACGCCCATGACTCAGGAAATCATAGACCCTGGATGCAACATTACTGACTTGCCAGGTAAGAGATGCCATAGCGGCATGCTGGTTACTGGGTTAACCAACTACTTTCTGCTTGAGTCTAGGATCTGCTTCACAGGAGGAAATTCATGTTTACATGACCACGTTTATATGTACCATAAACCTGGTCAAAAGCATGTGGCTTCAGGGGTCACAGGCTTTAGTGAAAAACCTATTGTTATTTTTGCCTTCTAGATATTTATATTCAGACTAGTCCCGCTGCAGCCACAGCCAGAGAGGCATCTTTCTCCATTAGGTGGCAGTTAACGTATAGACTTACCTATGCTGACAAGTGCTGACAGACTGTTGACCCCACCACCAAGGTTCAAAGCACATGAGAGGGTGGAGAGAATGTCAGAGCCAGACGATAGGCACATATATGTCTCCCCCTTCAGTCTGGGTTCTTAGGTAGGACCGTGCCTCGCTCCTCATACTGGGCTCTGTACGCCTAGTTTTATGTCAACTTGACATAAGCTAGAGTCATCAGAGAGTAAGGAGCCTCAGTTGAGGAAATGCCTCCACGAGATCCAGCTGTAAGGCATACTCTCAATTACTAGTCAGTGGGGGACGGCCCAGCCCATCCAGCCCTCGGTGGGTGGGTGGTGTCATCCCTGGGCTGTTGGTGCTAGATTCTGTAAGAAAGCAGGCTGAGCAAGCCCGGGGAAGCAAGGCAGTTAGCAGTACCCCTCCGTGGCCCCAGCATCAGCTCCTGCCTCTGGGACACTGCCCTGTTTGAGTTCCTGTCTTGACTTCCTTCAGTGATGAACAATAATGCTGAAGTGTAAGCCAAATAAACCTTTCCTCTCTGACTTGCTTTTCGGTCATGATGTTTTTGATGCATCGGTAGAAACTCTAAGGAAGATAGGCTCCTAGGCGGAGCCACACCTCTTCCCTTAGACTTGTTTCTAGGGCAGATCTGTGATTAGGCTCCTGGGCAGAATGTGCCTCCCCCCGAAGACTGGACTTATGGGTTGTTTCTCTTCAGACTCAGCTCCTGGGTAGAATATGGTCTTTGCCCTCAGTCAGGGCTTCTGGGTGGAGTGGTATCTCCACGCCCACCCCGACCTCAGCACCTCACCCTAGAGACCTACCCGTTGGAGTAGAACATCACATCCATGAGAAGTGTGGCCACGGCAGGCAGTGTGTCAGGGTCCAGGCTGGTGACACAGAACCTGTTGCTCGGGCTGGATAATGGGTGGATGACTGGCCTCTTCACTGAAAGAGCATAGGACCTAAGTGTTAAGACTAGAGCCAGGTGGTGGTGGTGCATGGTGGTGGCGCACCCCTTTAATCACAGCACTTGGGAGGCACAGGCAGGTGGGATCTCTGTGAGTTCGAGGACAGCCTGGTCTACAGAGCCAGTTCCAGGACAGCCAAGGCTGTTGCACAGAGAAACCCTGTCTTGAAAAACAAAACAACAAAAGGCCAGAGTAGTGCTTTTGTATGTAGGAGTTGAGCCGAGCCTCAGGCTTTGTTCAACACAGCCCGTGTGGGTTTCTCACGGCCAGCACACACACTGCACTGACTCTCAAACTTCCCTTCAGGACCCTGGGCCTTTGTATAAGCTGCCCGGCTGCTGAGAAAGTCCTTCCCAACAGCCACCATCTGGCTTAGCTCCCAGTGCTCCAAGCTTCTACTTCATGGTCCCTGCTATAGGTAGCCACCCTGACCATGAGCTGGGCTGGGACGGGAGCCATCTCTGGCCATTGCTGGCTGCTCCACCTGGAATCCAGTGAACACCAGGTGGAGACTGAGAGCTGGGCTTTCTGCGGGGGTGGGGTGGCGTGGGGTGTTCCCCTCAATCCCAACTCACCCATCTTGGGCTTCACAAAGCCATTGGTGATACTGAGATTCTCAGCTGCTACCGTTTCTCCATTGACAACTCGAAGGATGGTGAACTCCGAGGACAAGGTGTGAGTGACAAAGGGCAGGTCACGCTCTCGCACCTGAGGGCGGGAAGCAAGAGTCCCTGAGCCCCAGCTCATCCCACCTCCTGCGGAAGTGCACAGGGCTGAGGTGAGGAGCAGAGCAGTAGATGGGACAGGATAATGAGTGTGCTAGGAGCAGTCTATGTGTGTGTGTTACACAGAGAAGGCTGGGTGTGTGCATAGCCAGTCTTTTATGGGAGTGTGCACGCCACAGATTTGACTCACCAGGATGAAGTCAGTCTGATAGGTGGACAGCATAAACACGGAGATGTTCTGGTCGGCCAGTGGGGCGATGACAGACTTGGCAATCTTTGTCACACCGATGGGCTGGGAGCTGGAGAAGCTGCCGCCACCGGACACCACATTCAGGGCCAGCCAGGTGGCATCAGCCACACTCAGATGCTCAGAAGAGGGCAGTTCTGCAAGGGGGAAGGGGACACAGATGATGATGTTGGTGACTGCCTGGGTGTCGCCAGGCCTGGCTGGAGAGGTGGACAGAGGTGTGTGGTTTGGTTGAGGCCCCAGAGACTGTCTTGCCTGTTTCTAGGGTCTCAGTTTCCTCATTTTAAAATATTCTTTTTTAAAAATAATTTTTAATGATCTATTTATCTTTTATTTTATGTGCATTGGTGTTTTGCCTGCATTATGTCTAAGTGAACTGGAGTTACAGTCAGCTGTGAGGATGCTGGGAATTAAACCCAGGTCCTCTGGAAGAGCAGCTAGTGCTCTTAACCACTAGGCCATCTCTCAAGCCCCCTTAAAAATATTTTATTTACTATTTATTTATGTGTATGTGCATGTTGTACAGGTATGTGCACATGAGTGCAACTGCTGAGGCCAGAAGAGGGTGTTGGATGCTCCTGGAGCTGGAGACCAAACTCAAGTCCTCGCAAGAGTAAGTGCTTTTAACTACTGAGTGATGGGGGGGGATGTCCTCCTGTATATATGTTTCTCTTATTGGTTGATGAATAAAACACTGATTGGCCAGTAGCCAGGCAAGAGTATAGGCGGGGCTACCAGACGAGGAGAATTCTGGGAAGAGGAAGGTGGAGAGGAGCTGCCAGGAGACACCATGTAGCTACCGGGAAGATAGAATGCTGGCCATTCTCTGGTAAGATAAGACCATGTAGAAATACACAGATTAATAGTTAAGGGTTAATAATTAAGAGAGAGCTAGTCAGTAAGAAGCCTAAGCCACCAGCCAAACAGTTCATAATTAATAGAGGCTACTGTGTGTTTATTTGGGGTTGAATGGCTGTGGGACCAGGTGGGACAGAAACTCCATCTACAATTGAGTTCTATCTCCAGCCCCCAGTGTCCTCATTTAATCAGCAGGAGGGCCCAAAGGTTCCTTCTAGGGAAGGCTAAGCAGGTGACATTCTAGATGGCGTATGATATGCGGGGTATCTCAATGGGGCCTGAAGCACTTGCCATGTTGTTTTATCTGTCTCCAGCCTCAGTTTCCTCCACTGTAGAGTTGGTGTGACCTTTGTGAACTCCCACTTCTTTCTTTCTTCCTTCCTTCCTTCCTTCCTTCCTTCCTTCCTTCCTTGCTTGCTTGCTTGCTTGCTTTTAGTTTTTGAGATAGGGTTTCTCTGTATTGCTTTGGAGCCTATCCTGGAACTTGCTCTGTAGACCAGGCTGACTTCAAACTCATAGAGATCCACCTACCTCTGCCTCCTGAGTGCTGGGGTTAAAGGTGTGCACCACCAACACCCAGCTACTTTTTTCCTTTAAAAATATGTAATTTGGGCTGGAGGGATAGCTCCCTGAGCTGTTAAAGGCTAGGCTCACAACCATAAAAAATATGTAATTTATTACTTTATTTTATTATGCATGTTGTCTTCATGTTTGTCTGTATATCACATACGTGTGCCTGATGCCTGCGGAGGCCAGAAGTGGGTGTTAGATTCATTGGAGCTGGATTTAGAGATGTTAACCAGCGTGTGGGTGCTGGGAATCAATACCCGGTCCTCTTAACTACTGAGCCAGCTTTCCAGTCCAGAATTCCCACTTCTTTAATGAAAAATATAATTTGTTTTTAAAGACTTTATTTTTTTTGTCTTTATGAAAAAAACCCTCACCTTTATTTTATATATATATGTGTGTGTGTGTGTGTGTGTGTGTGTATGTTTTTGCCTGCATGTTTGCCTTATAAACCACATTTGTACCTATTGCCTTTGTAGGGAGATTCCCCAAACAGGGGAGTCTCATGGGGCTGGAATTAGTTATAGATGGTTGTGAGCTATCACGTGGATGCTGGTAACTGCCAGTGCTCTTAACTGCCAAGTCATCTCTCCAACCCCAAAGTTTATTTGATTTTTAATTGTATGTATGTTATGTATGCACATATGCACCTATGAATATAGTTACCCTTGAAGACTCCAAGAGAGAGCGTCTGATTCCCTGGAACTAGAACTAGGACAGGTTGTGAGCCATGCAATTATGGGTGCTGGGAACCTTTGCAAGAGCACACGCTCACACGTACTGAGCCATCTTCTGAGCCCCTTATTTATTACTATCATGTGTAGGATGTGTGGACATGACGTTTTTGAGTGGGTGTGCATGCTCAGGTGTGTATGTGAAGGTCAGAGGATAACTGTGTGGAGTTGGCTTTCTCCTATCTTTACATGACTGAACTCGGGTCACCAGGCCTGCACAGCAAGCGATCTTCCCTGCTGAGTCAACCCACCACCTCCCCTTTCTCAAGGTCTCGTGTATTCCTACTTCTCTCAACCTTTCTGTATGCCATGTGCTCTTACCACGCTAGTCACACCTGCATACTTGGCTTAATCTGGAAAAAAATTCTGAATCCAGATGCCCGAATGACATGTTCCTGGGTCCCATCCAGCAGGGTCAGTTTCCCAGGAGGACTCCTTGGAGATACAGGGCCTGAGCTACAGACACCCAAATGCTGTGTAGCTTGTGTGTGTGTGTGTGTGTGTGTGTGTGTGTGCGCGCGCATGCAAACTAGAAGAGGGCATCAGATCCCACTATAGATGGTGTGAGCCACTATGTGATTGCTGGGAATTGAACTCAGGATGTCTGTAACAGCACCCAGTACTCTTAACCACTGAGCCATCTCTCCAGCATAGCTATGTTTATAAACAGAAATATCTCCTTTTGGAGGGAGGCTCTGGAATCCAGGAAGCTAGCAACAATATTCATGAGGCTCTGGGCATCGTGTTACTGACCTTTAATCCTAGCTCTTAGGAACCAGAGAAAAGTAGATGTCTATGAGCTCAAGGCCATCCTAGTCTGTAGAGTGAACACCCAAGACTACATAGGGAGACCATCTCTCACCACAACAAAACAAATAAACCCACAGAATCAGCTGACCTGAACAAGGGGGAGCTCACGTACCCCAGTCTGATAGGTGAGAAACCAGCATAAGACTGACCCAGATTTCCTGAATCTGGTGTTAGTTAGGAGGACTGGGCAGTCTATGGGGCCTCTGGTAACGAATCAGTATTTTTAGTATATGAATGGATTTTGGGAGCCCATCCCACATAGAGGGATACTTTTTAGCCTAGACACATGGGGGAGGGCCTAGGCTCTGCCCCAAATGATATGACAGACTTTGAAGACTCTCCATGGAAGTTCTCACTCTCTCTGGAGAGCAGAAAGGGGATGGGCTGGGTTTGGTGGGGGTGATAGGGGAAGATGGGGGGGGGAACAGGGATTGACATGTAAAACAACCTTGTTCAAATGCAAATAACAAAAGAAAGGAAGAAAATACAAAAACAGAAGAAAGAAAGAAACAAACAAAACCACCCAAACCCCAAATCTCATAGAACTCAGGAAGATCCTGAAACTTACAAGATTGAGCCCCTGAACAGTTGCTGGGTGCAGCTCTCATGAGTCATCACCCATGCTGGTGAGAGCTTTTGGCGACATAGCTGCCTTTGACTCACCCATGTTCCTGTATGTAACCCCAATAGATTTACTGGCTCAATAAACTAGACGTGTATGGAATCATTTCTTGGGTATGCTGTGGGTGGTCTATCTGGGGTGAAGAGATGTTTATTCCTATCTCCCCAGGAAACATCATACAATACCATGTACACAGTATCTCTGTGGATATGAGCCCAGAGACTCAACTATAGGATTCTTCATAAAATCCCAGGCTAAGACCCCAGACCCTATTCCTGGCACAGAATAGGACAGAGACTCTGATGCTACACACTCTCCAAGGACCCCATAGAGGAAGCCCACCTGTGCACTCCACACAATTGATTAAAAGGGACCAGCAATTTTCTCAGTATCTCTAGACCAGGAGCAAGCAGGCCAAGATTCAAAGACAAAGCCAGGAGGAGTGGAGTGATGAGCTGAACACCCTTAATCCCAGATTCTTAAGCAGAAGCAGCTTGAACTCCGGGCTAGCCTGGGCTACATAATGAGCTTGAATTAAAAAACAAAACAAAACAAAAACCCAAAACCAAACACACACCGAAAGGCCTGAGGACAGAAGAGAGCTGGGCAGAGTAGCTCTCTAGCATCCAGAAAGCCCTGGGTTCCAACCCCAGCGCTGCACAAAATAAGAAGTGCTGGAGGATCAGGAGTTCAAGGTCATCCTTGATGCTACCAGTTTGAGATATATTGGATGGTGCCTCAAATTAACTAACTAAATAAATGAGCCAATAAAATAAAAAGATTCAAACTTGGTGGACTTTAAAATAAATCTAGGCCACCCAGGCAGTGGTGGCACATGCCTTCAGTCCCAGCAGTTGGGAGGTAGAGGCAGGTGGATCTCTGTTGAGTCCGAGGCCAGCCTGGTCTGCAGAGTGAGTTCCAGGACAGCCAAGGCCACACACAGAGAAACCCTGTCTCAAAAACAAGCAAGCAAGCAAACAAACAAACAACCGAAAAAAGAAAAAAAGTCTAACAGGAAGCAGCCATGAGTCCCCAAAGAGTCAGGGTTGGGAGAAGTGTTTGATAGTAAGAGGGGGAGGGGGTTAGGCCAGCCTCCAGCCTCCAGAAAAGATGGCTTGGGAGGAGGGGATGTTGAGCAAAGTCTATCAGAATCCTATCTGCCTAGCTCGGTTGCCATGGTGACCACTGCCTAGGGGAAGCCCATTGGTCCTGCTGACTCAGAAGGGCCTGTGGTCAGCCAGCTAGGAATGGAGAGGACTGTGGCTTCATAGGAGAGACAGAAAGAAGAGGAGCCAGAGGAGGGCGAATCTCTGGGTCTTGGGCTTCTCTGACTACCTGTTGCCCACGAAGTGGTTCCCCCCCCCCCGTTTTGTTTTGTTTTTCTTCCTGTCTTTCCAGGAACAAGATTCCCAAACCTTGGCCCTACCCAGACCTTCCCTTGGCTCAGTTCTGTAATTCTTTTTTATATGTACATGCGCACATTGGTGTGGAGGTCAGAGATCTAGTTGGTGTCTTCCTTAATTGCTCTAAAAAAAGTTATTATTGTGTGTCTTTGTATGTGTACATGCAGGCCTGCGTGTCATGGCAACGCGTGTGGAGGCCAGAGAACCACCTGTGGAAGTCAGTCTTCTCTTTCTACCATGTAGGTCGTGCGGATAGAACTCAGGTCCAGTGGTTAATGTCATCGGCATTAGAGTGACAACATCACAGGCCTAGTTATGTATTTTTATTTTGTATGTATGTATCTATGTTCATGTGTGTGTGGGGGGGATGCCCATGGAGTCCAGAAAAGAGTGTCAGATCCCCAGGAGCTGAGGATACAGATGGCTGTGAGCTGTCTGATGTGGATGCTGGGAACTGAACTCAGATCCTTTGCAAGAGCAAGTGCTCTTAACTCCTGAGCCATTTCTCCAGTCTAAAGATGGAGTCTCATGTAGCCCAGGCTAGCCTTGAATTTACTGTTAATGGATGGCTGGTTCTTCATCTGTAAAATGGGCATTTAACTTTACTCTGTGGGCCACTGCAATGATCCCAAGGTTCCTGCTGAATGAATGCAAGGCGGTTTGGCCAGTGATGAGACTCCCCATGCCTTAGTGGCAGACGCCATCTCAATCAAGGCATACACGTTTGGTTTTTTTTTTCAAGGACAGATATCCCTGGAGTATGATTTTCCATGTGGGAGGCTCAGGGACTATTAGGTGAGGCATTTCCAAGTCCTACGTCATGATTTTATACCCTTGTTGGGGATTCTAGGCAGGTGCTCTCCCACAGAGCCACATTCCCACTTCTTCATGTTTGTGGTGGTTTGAAAGAAAATGGCCCCCAAAGGGAGTGGCATTTAGGAGGTGTGGCTTTGTTGGGAGTATGTGTGACCTGGTTAGAGGAAGTGTAAAAAGTAAAAAAAAAAAAAAAAAAAAAGCCATCACCAACAAACTCCAGAGCTCCAACAAAACCAAACACCCCAAACAGCTTCCTTCACCCATTATAAAACAAAAAACAAAACCAAAACAAAACAAAAGAAAGCAACAAGGAAAACAGAAAAAGAAATAAGGAGGTGGGTAGGTGGCCTGATTTGTGAGGGGAGACCCTTACCAAGAAAGCCCTCTTCATCTACGATGATGGTGTAGTCCTCAGGGGTCTCTGTCAGACTGAAAAACTTGCACCTGAGGAGAAAGACACAGGAATATCTGGTTAGTCTTGGAAGACCTCCGGCTGAGTCACAGGTGAGCCCCTCACTGGGGATTCTAGGCAGGTGCTCTACCACGGAGCTACATTATCAGGTCCCTTGTGTACTCTCTGGTCTATAGTGGTGGCTGCAAAAGCCTACATCTCTATCACACCCAAAGAACTGTCCACTAAAATGGGTGATTTTTGTTGTTGCTTTGTTTTAAAGACAGCCCAGGCTGGCCTCCAACCCATTCATCACTCATGCTAGCAATGCTGACCTGCAACTCCCAGGTCTCTGCCCACTTACGGGCTGGGATTTTAGCCACCACAACTGGCTAAAAGAGCAACATTTGTACATTACACGTCACAAATCTGATCTTCAAGGAGCTGAAGAGACGGCTCTGTGGTTAACAGCACTTCCTGCTCCTGTAGGGGCTCTTGTTCAGTTCCAAGCATCCATATTGAGTGGCTTACAACTGCCTGTAACTCCAGCTCCAGCAGACCCAACTCCCTCTGACTTCCACACAGGGCACAAAAACCCCACACAGGCACACTCATGCACATACTTAATACATACACAAATCCTGAAGTCAACCAACCAACAACCCAATCCTCAGGAAGATGTCTGTCTGGGACCAGGTGACAAACATCCCTTGACTCATTGATTTTCTGATTAGTCACCAGTCACACCACACTCAACACCCCATCCAGCTCCTTGCTTTTTCATTTGTGTCTGTGCAAACATTAGCGGCTATACTGGGCATGTATAGAGGTCAGAGGACAACTTGCAGGAGGAGTTTCCCTCTTCTGTGTAGGTGCTGCTGAGCTCAGTCGGGCAGACTTAGCCACAGTTCCTGTCACCCACTGAGCCATCTCACCAGCCCTCTTTGGCTTCTTGGGGACATCTCCATCCATGTCTGTCCCACAGCCAACTTGAAACTGTTTTTGAGACCAGGAGATCCACCTGCCTCTGCCTCCCAAGTGCTGGAATTAAAGATGTGTACCACCACCACCTGGCCACTTTGTAACTATTATCTAGACAAATAACAATGTACATCTGCCTCAAAGGATAACACTACACCATCTCCTTGTAAGTGGAGATCAGCATCCTTATGGGGTTCTTTCAGAGGGGCCCCACATCCTCAGAGAGAGCCTTGAAGCTCTCAGCTTCCGGATGGCTCAAACAGGTGCATGCCTGGAGGGCTGGGGCCTCCCAGCTGCCTGAGGAAGCCTGGTATACAGGAATGGGAAGATACTTACTCCAGCTACCGTCAAGGCTGTAGGGACACTCCAGAAATAGACCAGACACATTGCTCTGGAGGGCATAAACACTAGCAGACGGCCACTGGGGCCTCTGTGGACATGAGGTATAAATAAATAAATTGTTGAAGTGACATGTCCCAGGAGGCCCGCCAGCTGTTGGATGTCCATCTCCATTCAATGTGCATACTGCCTCAGAGAGGACCTTTAGGGCAGAGGAGACAGAGGGACCTGTCGCTGTCACTGGTTGCCAAGTGCTCTGTCTGTGAGCATCACCCCACCTGACCCTCTAGGATAGCGGTTCTCAACTTGTGGGTCACAACATATCTGACATCCTGTATACTATTTACATTATGATTTAAAACAGCAGCAAAATGACAGTTATGAAATAGCCAATGAAATAAATCTGTGGTTGGGGTCACCACAACATGAGGAAATGTATTAAAGGGTTGCAGCATTAGGAAGGGTGAGAACCACTGCTCTAGGCCATTCAGATGTTTCCTTCCCTTTACTGTGTGTATATGTGTTTGTGTGACCGACAGAGACACGCACGCGCGTGCACACACACACACACACACACACACGCACACGCACACATGCACACTCTCTCTCACACACACACACACACACGCACACACGCACACATGCACGCTCTCTCACACACACACACACACACACACACGCACGCACGCACGCTCCCGCCTGTATATATCAGAGGCCGGGGAGGGTGTTGGGTATCTTGCTTTGTCATTCTCCCTCTTACTCCTTTGTGGCAGGATGTCTCTGGAACTTGGAGCTCGTATTGCTCTGGTTAGCTGGCAGGCAGCAAACCCCAGTGATGTCCTGTCTCTCTACCTCCAACCCCCATTACAGGGCATTTTAGGCAGAGGTCATACTACACCTGGGTGCTAGGTGCTCATGGTTGCACACAGATCCAAGATAGCCTGGAACCTGCAGCAATCCCCTAACTTCAGCTTTTTGAGGGCTAGAGTTACATGTGTGAATCATCACATTTCCCTTTCTTTTCTTTTTTCCTGTGTGTGTGTGTGGGGGGGTCCAGGACAACCTTAATTGTTATTAAGGTGGGCAATGCCATTCACCTTAACATATTTTTTAAACATTTTTTTTTTAAAATTTACTTACGTAGTGAGTCTGTGGGTGTACTAAACTACGGGTGTAGAGGTCTCAGGACAATTTGTGGGAGCTGGCTCTTTCTTTGTATCATGTGGGACTGAACTCAGGTTGTCAGGCTTGGTGGCTAGTCCTTTTCCTCCCTGAGCCATCTCACCAGCCCAACTGCTACCTTTTTTGGGGGGGGGGGGCAAAGAGGGGGGAGGGTTTCTCTGTGTAGCTTTGGCTGTCCTGGAACTCCCTCTGTAGATCAGGCTGGCCTCAAACTCACAGAGATCTGCCTGCCTCTGCCTCCCGAGCACTGGGATTAAAGGTGTGCACCATCATGCCTGGATACTACCACTGTTTTGGAGACAATTTCTCACTGGCTTGCAACTCACCATGTAGGCTAGGCGAAACTGGCCAGTGAGTGAGTCCCACCCCCACCCTGCCCCCATCTCCCCAGTGTTGAGGCTACAATCACCATACCCAACTTTTAAAATGGGAGCTCTGGTGACCAAACTCAAGTTCTCAGGCTTACACAGCAATCCCTTTACTGACAGCCATCCTCCCCACTCTGCAGGCTCTGCGGGAGAACATCACCTGCCTCCTTGAACATCACTCGGCCACTCTCCTTTATTGCCCACCTGCCTATCTTCAGGTCTGATGCTGAGTGAATCCTCCTCTCTTCAGACACCCCCTGCTCATCTTTATTACCTCAGTCAAGCACCCGGGGAGCAGGGCACCAGTCAGCAGCTATCTGATTGTCCTCACTGATTGTATTCCAGTGTGAAGCCTTCTGGAATGGGACTGGAGGACAGTGGGGGTGGGGTTTGGGCTGACAATGCACCACAATTTGATGAGGAGTCTGTTCATACTGTATATGTGAAGAACTTCCTTATTAGTTAGGTAGGGCCAGCCTGGTACCTGGCAGAGCACACCTGACATCCCAGCGCCATAGATGATGAGACCAGACTGGGTTACAATGTGAGTTCTAGGCCAGCCTGGAATCAGCAAGTGCCAGGCCCTTTCCAGCCTTCAAATTCTGACCCTCCTGCATACGCCTCCTTAGTGACGGGACAGTACTTGCTTTTTCTTTTTTTGAAGTGACAAGAATGAAACCCAGGGCCTTGCATGTGAAGCCAGCACTCTATGGCTGGGACATACACTTAACTCTTCACTGGGAGTCTAGACAGGTGCTCCAGCACTGAGCCACACCCCAGCCCCTCACTGGGGGATTCTAGGTAAGAGCTCTAATGCTAAGTGAGCCACATCCATAGCTTGTATCTGTTCCTTTCTTTGCCTTGTACTGAGTTTGGACAAAAGTTCTCACATTCTTCTTCCCTCTCCTAATGGGACTTGAGACCCAATGAATTTTCCATGTCCCTTGCTCTGCACAGCAGCCCATTCATCCTCCTAAGGATGCCCAACTTTCTGTCAACACAGGAAGATAAGAACACAGGAAGTCAACCCTTGCCCATTAAGCAATCTATGGTCCTGTGGCCATCTCCCCACATCCCAGACACTATTAACAGCAAATGACATTCCCTGGAGGGCCCAGCTCGGGTGTTGCCTGAGGCTGTTGACCGGTTGCCTAGTAACTCAAGTGCCCTGTTCTCCAGGTCAATGCCACTCAAACTCCCTGTCCATGCCATGTTCTTTTAGCTGTTTGTCTTTGGTAGGCCCTGTGTCCAATCTCATCTTTAGATAACTTTCACTATTCCTCCAGCCTAGACATCCCCTGCCTCTCACCTGACTCTACTTCCTTCCCCTCCAAGGCCTCTCCTATTTCTCTCTATCTGGGTCAAAGCATTCTGAATTTCTAGGATACAGGTATCTACTGAGTGTTCCTCTCAAAACCCTGCAACTGTGTGCAACTTGGCTTTTCCAGACAGGCTTTCTCTGTGTAGCCCTGGCTACCCTGGAACTCACTCTGTAGACCAGGCTGGCCTCGCACTCACAGAGTATCGGGATTAAAGGTGTGCTCCACCACCCGGCTGTAGCTTGCCTTAAGAATCAAGACTGCTTCCTTCACACACGGCCACTCCTTTTGTGTCCCCCGAGTACCTCTCCCAACCATGTTCCTCCCGCTTGGCCTCTTCCCTCCCAGAGCTCGTTTCCTCCAATTAAAAAAAAGGTAGTTAGAGACTTCTTTGTGTTTGAGTGTCTTGTCTATATAGGTGTGTGTAGCCCATATGTACCCAGTGCCCAAGGGAAGTCAGAGAGGGCATCAGATCTCCCGGAGCTGGAGTTACAGATGGTCGTTTATCACCGTGTGAGTGCTGGGACCAGAACCTGCATCCTCTCAAACAGTGTTTGTAACCACTGAGCTATCTCTCCAGCCTCTCCATTAAAACCAAAAGAGATTTATTTTCTTTTTACTATATGCGTCTGTGTATGGATTTGTACACGTGAATGTGGGTGACTGCAGAAATCAGAAGAGGAGCCGTAAAACTAGAGTTACAGTCAGTTGTGTGCTGCCCGACATGGGTGCTGGGAACTGAAGTGGGGTCCTCCGCAAGAGCAGCAAGCACTCCTAGTCACTTCTCCAGGCTCAGGGGCCCTCCACTCTAAAGAAGGTTGTCCTTCCTCTACATCTCTTCCTCAGGTCACAAGCCTGAAGTCACTGCCAGCTGGATGGCAGTGAGCTTTCCTCCACCCTGTTAATCTCACCAGTGGCCTCCACAAGCCACGTCTCATGACTATGGCATCCTACCATCCTGCCCTTGGCCTGTGATTGGCCCCTTATCCAGCTGACCAGAGCCTTCCCGAAAAAGCTGAGTTTCTTATGGTCTTCATCTTCTCAGGAATGGCCATTGCCTTCTGTTCCCCAAAGGGACTTCTCTCTAGTGGGTGACAGCTCCGGAACAGCCTTGCCAGGCCTTGCTAGCCTGGGATCGTCCACTCTTCCTCTTCCATCCCCGGCTCTCTTCATTCTTGCCTTTCCTTGCCTGCTTGCTGCTGTCAACTGTCTGAAATGCATTTACCTCTCCTCCCCTCCCATCCCCCTCCCTCCTCCACCCTCCCTTGACTTCCTTCTCCCTTTCTCCTTCATCTCCCTCCCTTACTTATTTCTTCATATGTAGCCTAGGCTGGCCTGCAACTCAACATCCTCCTGCCTCAGCCTCTAGGCCAGGCTCTTACACACATGTCTCAGACACTCTCATGAGTACCACCGTTGCCTGTTTCACAATGAACCTGGAAGATCACCTAGCGTGCAGCAGGCCTCACTGGAGATGGCTATGCATTCCCTCTCCCTTAGAGGGATGACATGTAGTCGCACAAGTGAGTTGGTCTTCAAATTTCTACTGCTGTTCCCTTGGGACCCAGCTGGAGCCAACCTCCCAGACAAAGCCAAAGAAAGCCCAGGGCTGCCTGGATCAGGGGCCCAGGAGCTGAGTCACCTCTGTCTTCAATCACTGTGGATGCCTGGGTGGATGGCCTGGCTGCCTCTGGAAATTCGATCTGTTTACTCTCTGCTTCTTTCACCCGGCAGAGAGAGGCCCTCACTGGGGCCTCTCCCCAGGGCACCCTGGGCCACAAGTCCTCAAGTCTGGGCTAGGCCAAATCCTGTTTGAGAAATACACCTGCAGCCAGAAGGCAGACAGGGAAGATGAGTGGGAGGCAGTAAGTGCTGGAAAGCCTTCTCTTGAGATGTATGGACCAGATAAATGGAGAAGGGAGAGAAGTATACATGTTCATTTAATTAGTGGCACAGTTTATCACAGGGTCCCTGTTGAAACCACGAAAGACTACAGAGGTGGCATGGGGTTAAGAAAGCCTGTTCCACAAACTCAAGGACATGAGTGTGAGTGCCCTGCACCCATGTAAAAAGCCAGCAGGCAGATCCCAGGAGCTTGCTGCTCATCAGGAGACCCTATCTTAAGACAACAAGATGGAGAGGGATAGAGGAAGACACTCAGTGTCCTGAGATGCCCTCCGCCCCGGCACCCCACACTTACACACCACACACATACATGTGCACACTGCTGAAGGCTGGATGTAGCCATATAAGCCTAGAAATTCAGCATCCAGGAAGCTGAGGCAGGAGGGTTGGCTAAACTGAGCCACACAGCAAGACCCTCTCAGAAAAGAGAAGGGACTTTCTGGCATCATCCTGACAGAGCGCAGTAGGAGACAGAGGTCAGAGGCAGGGCTGCAAGGTCTCCATTTGCATGCACCTAGGGGTGTGAGGCTCACTCCTTTTCAAGGCAATGTGTCCTCTCCTGGCTTTTAGAAATCCTATGTGGTCAGTTCTTTATTCTTTATTTATTTTCAAGCTTGGATCTTCACCTGATTGCACTTGGTGAGGTCTAACCCTGCCTGATGGAAGGCAGGGGATGAGGTCTGAAGTGGGTTTTCTACTTGTAATCCCAGCAGGGGCCTGGCAGAGACAGGGATACCTGGGGCTTGCTGGCCAGCCAGCCTAGGCTATTCGGTGAATTTCAAATCGGTGAGAGACACCATCTCAAAAAACAAAAACAAGGTGGACAGTGCCAGAGGACCAGCAGCCACAGTTAGCCGCTGGCCTCCACATGCATGTGTGTGCGACCCCCTGGGTGGGGTGGGGTGGGGTGGGGGCTGAGGACGAGGTTCAGTTGGTACAGTGCTTGCCCAGCACACACACAAGGCCCTAGGTTCTATACCCAGCATCAAATACAACTTGTGGTGTTGGTGTAAGCTTGTAATCCCATCACTTGGGAGGCTGAGGCAAGAGGACTGCTGTGAGTTCAAAGCAAAGCTTGGGCTACTGTTTCACCAAGCCCCAAACAAAACAACCACAGAACACCACGGTAGGAGGCAGACTAGAATGTGGGGATGGTGCTCCTTCCCGAAGCCTAGGACCTTCTGGTCAACGCAGGCCCCTAGTAAGTATGAGGAACTTTAGGTTGTTGGGAATCTATGGCCATGCCCAGGGTCCCCCACATCCCTGGGAGAGAGCGCCTCGCTTCAGAGAACTACATTAGTTTAAGCAGCCTAAATATGGGTGAAGTGGGTGCATGTCTGTAATCCCAGTGTCTTGACAGCTACACTTCATTAGGGAACATGGGTCCTCCCAGGGAGGAGTTCTAAGCTCTTTTTTTTTCCTGTAATTTTTAGAAAATCTTAAATGTGTACATATGTGCCTGTCTATACGTATATGCACATGAGCAGAAGAGGGCATGGGATCCCCGAGAGCTGGAGTTATAGGAGGTGTGACTCATCTGACATGGCTGTTGGGAACCAACCCAACTGGGGTTCCCTGTAAGAGCAGCCGGTGCTCTTAACTGCTGGGCCATCCCTCCGGCTCCCCGTGGTTCTCAGGTCTTTCTCTTGGACCTTCTCTGGGTGGCTAGTGGTCCTCAGAGACGAGCACAGGTATGGCACTGGCATTCATACCCCAGTAGTATGTGAGGGAGAGGAGGCTAGGAGGATAAATGGTGTCTTTGCTTGGGCAAGAAGTTTTCTTTCTCCTTTCTTCCCCTCCTTCCCCCTCTCCCAACCCCTTTCTCCCTTCCTGGCTGGCATGAGTCACCATACCTAGCTTTTGTAATTATTTTTGCTTTGTTATTTTAAGAAGGATAAAATAAAAAAAAAATTAATAAAAGAGGACATGAAGTTGGGGAGGCTGGTGTGGAGAAGGGGGAAATGGTAGGGAAAATGCGCGGAGATCTGAGTGGAGGTCGTTCTGATTATGATACACTATATGCACGTATGAAATCCTTAAAAGACTTTACTAACCCCCAAGTCTGCATCATAAGAACAAACAAATTCTGAATCTATCCATGGATCAATGCACTGGTAACATCAGAACCCTCACGATCCAATCACTACCCCAAAGCCCTGGCAGCTGCCAATCAACCTTTAAACATGAGCTTCCAGGAACAGTTCAGATCCAGATAATTCACTGGGAAAAAAATATTCTCTGGCTGGGGAAGTCGTTCAGTTGCTACAGTACAGTGTTTGCTTAGCACCCCATAAACTAAGTGTGGTGCTACACCCCTGTAGTCCCAGCATTTGGAAAGTCAAGACAGGAGGATCAGAAGTTCAAAGTCATCCAGAGCTACATTCTGAGTTGAGATCAGCCCGGGCAACATTTGAAAACCATAGTTATACTCAACAGGTATAGACTTAATTTGCCACCCATCCATGAATCTATGGATATATGTCATCTATCCATTCACCTTACCTACCAATTGATTTTATACACCTAGCTATCTATATTAATCTACCCACCATCTAACCATTTACCTCACCTATCAATTATTTATCCACCTACCTATTTATCATTCACCCATGGACTGATAATCAGCCTGTTAATCATCCATCTATCTAGATGAGATCTGCTAGAGAACCATGACACATTACTGTATTATCACTATGTTATTAGTGGCCATGGTACTGGAAAGTCCCATTTCCAGTCTAGCATGAAGACCTCAGACCCTGGTAGGCTGATGGTTAGAATGTCAGTTCCAGCTGAAGGCTGGAGAACCTGAGGGGCCATTGTTTCAGGCGTTAGGATCTAGAGACTGGATACTGTGGAGTCCTGATGTCCACGGGCAGGACAAAAACATCCTAGCTCCAGACTTTGCAAATCCCCCCTCTCTTGCTTTTTTCTAGGCAAGCTTTCCCTTACCAAGATGCACCCCCAAAAGGGGGGATTATAGGCAAATTTTCAACACCCAGCCATATTCCAGCCCCTCACTGGGGGATTCTAGGCAGGGCTCTATACGGAGTCACTCCACAGCCCCTCACTGGGGGATTCTAGGCAGGGCTCTACACTGAGCCACACCCTCAGCCCCTCACTGGAGGATTCTAGGCAGGGCTCTATACGGAGTCACTCCACAGCCCCTCACTGGGGGATTCTAGGCAGGGCTCTACACTGAGCCACACCCCAGCCCCTCACTGGAGGATTCTAGGCAGGGCTCTACACTGAGTCACACCCTCAGCCCCTCACTGGAGGATTCTAGGCAGGGCTCTACACTGAGTCACACCCTCAGCCCTTCTTTTATTTTGATACAGGGGTCGTACTAAGTTACCCAGGTTGACCTTGAATTTACCTCCCACCTCAGCCTCATGTGTAGCTGGGATGATAGGGCTTTTTTTTTTTTTTTTTTTTTTTTTTAACTGTGGTAAAGCATCTAGAATATACACCATCTCAGAGGGACTGTCACTGTTGTGTAACCATGAAGGCCACCTGTCTCCAGAACTCCCTCATCTTGCAGAATCGAAACCTAATACCCTTAAGCAACAACTCTGAGCCTGTCCCCCCAGCCCCTGGAAACTACACAGATTGTCTCTGCTACTATTTTTAGTATTTCTTTCATTAAGATTTATTTTTATTTATATGTATATATACATATGTTTGTGAGATACGTGCCCACGGAGACCAGAAGAGGGCATCAGATCCCCCAAGCTGGAGTTACAAGTAGTTGTGAGTATCCTTTGTAAGACTTGGAACTGAATTCAGGTCCTCTCTAGGAACATTAAATATTTTTTGTTTGTTTGTTTTCCCAGAACTCTCTTTGTAGACCAGGCTGGCCTCACAAAGATCTAAAGATCTGCCTCCTGAGTGTTGAAATTAATGTATTTTTCCTTCTTTTTTTTTTTTTTTGGGGGGGGGTGGAGTGGGTCCATGCCAGGTTCTCACAATTTAGCCTTGGCTGTCCTAGAACTCACTGTGTAGACCAGGCTGGCTGGAGCTTACAGAGACTCACCTGCTTCTGCCTTGCAAGTGCTGGGATTAAAAAAGACATGTGACACTATGCCCCGCTATACTAAGTAGTCTTAACTGCTGAGCCATCTCTCCAACCCTTTTATGATTATTTTGAGGCAGGGTCTGATGTAGCCCAGGCTGGCCTCAAACTTACTATGTAGCTAAGAATGACCTTCATTCAACTCCTCTACCTTCAATCAAACCTTCTACCTTCACAAGTGCTGAGATTCCACACCTGTCTAAGACGTGACCTTCTGAGGACCTCACAAAAGTAACACAGCCTGCCCCTCCCCTCCTCCAAACTGGCTTATATCTCAGCATAATGTTCTAAAAGTGTATCCAGGCTGTAGCAACTGTCAGCATGTCCTTCTTGAAGGTGGACAGTATTTCATCATACCCGTGTGTAAGTTTATGCATTCATTCACCTGCTGATGGATACTTGGGCTTCATCCCTTGCTTGGCTTTGGTGACTTATGGTGCTGGGACCACGGATGTACAGGCCCCACATGTCCTCTGGAAGGACTCTTTAGTCATGTGTATATGCACATGCACGTGCAGGCTGGCAGAGGGCTTCAGAATCCCTGGAGTTGCAGCTGTGGGTGCTGGCAACAGAACACAGGTCCTCTGCAAGAGCAGCAAGTGCTCGTAACTCCTGAGCCATCTTTCCAGCCTCTCCGCCTAGATTATGTTTCGAGAGAAGTTCCCATTATGTATCCCAAGCTGGCTTCAACTCGCTCTGTAGACCAGGCTGGCCTTAAATTCCTGTGTTAGTGCTGGGTTAACAGTTGTGTTCCACTAAACTTAGCTCTATTAAAGATTTTTAAAACTTTATTTCTTTGTGTGTGTGTGTGTGTGTGTGGACACGAGTGCCATGGTACATGTGTGGAGGTCAGAGGACACCTGTGGGAGCTATTTTTCTATTCCACTATGTGGACTCCAGGGATTGAACCCAAATTGCTTGACAGCAATTGCTAGGCCATCTTGCCAGCTCTACTTGACATTTTTTGGAGAAAGTGTCCCACTACTAACTATTTTACACACCCACCAACAACTTTCCACCTTTTCACCAATACCTTATTCATTTAATGTTTACTGTTATAGTTATTTAACTTAAAGTATGTGTATGTGTGTGCCTGTGTGTGAGTACCAAGGAGGACAGAAAAGGGTGGCAGATCGCTTGGAGCTGGAGTCGTCACAGGCAGTTGCGAGCTGCCCTGTGTGGGTGCTGGGAATTGAATTTTGATTTCTCTGAAAGAGCAGCCAGTGCCTTAACCACCGAACTCTCTCCGGCTTGCTTTATATTCTCAATGTTGCCATTTGATGGGGGCGAGTGAGGCCCCAACTCTTCTTAAGCAGCTTTCCTCTTTGGCCCCTGGGTCCTTTGTTTTTAAGAAATGGCATTATGTGGTCCAGGCTGGCTTCCTATTCTGTTTACCAATGATGGTCCTCCTGCCTCCACTTCCCCAATGCTGAGGTATGCAGTGTTAGGGATGGGACTCAGGGCTTCGTGCATGCTAGTCACTGAGTTACACCTCCAGCACTTTCGTGGGTCTTATGTCTTTGACAGCAGCAAGTCACAGGATGCTCCACCGAGTAGCAAAAAAAAAAAAAAAAAAAAGCTATTCCCTGTCAGGGAGGAAGGAAACAGGAACCACTGTCAACCAGGGCCTTTCAGCAGAGTGACAAAGGAGGCAACAGTCTTCAAAGAGCTGGGAAACGTCAGAACAAATGGTGTTCAACAGAGATCCTGCGTTTGAAACCAAATTATTTGACCTCTTCCTCTCCTCATTTTGAAGACATGGTCTTGCTGTGTAGCCCAGGCTGGCCTTGAACTTGTGATCCTCCTGCCTCAACCTCCTGAGAACTGGGTGTCCTCATAACATGGTAGCTGCCTTCCTACCAAGCAAAGGCTCCAAGAGATGGTGAGCACTCAGCAGAGATTATTCTTTACGACCTAGCCTCGAGTATTACCAGGTATATACTGGAAGGTGAGAGAGGATGGGGCACTGTAGTTTTTGCACGAAGAGTGTTTGAGCCATTAGGCATTTTAAAACCATTTCAGAGCTGGGCAGTGGTGGCACAAGCCTTTAATTCCAGCATGTAAGAGGCAGAGACAGGTGGATCTCTGTGAGTTCAAGGCCAGCCTGGTCTACAGAGTGAGTTCCAGAACAGGCTCCAAAGCTACAGAGAAACTCTGTCTTAAAAACAAACAAACAAACAAACAAATGAAAAACATTTCAAAAACTGGGTATGGTGCTGAGTGTGTCATTTCAGCACTTGGGAGGTGGAGGCAGGAGGATTATAAATTCAAGGCTTCCCTCAGCTAGCTAGTTTGAGGCCAGCCTGGGCTACACAAGACCCAGTCTCAGAACAAAACAAACCTATCTCAGATGTTTAAAATAGGGTATGTGGGAGACAGGTGAGGCAGAGGAACAGTTAAAATGGTCACTTTTAACATGAAAATGGACCAAGAGGCACTCAGGAGACTGGGAAAGGCACTCAAGGCCTGTCTGTGTGGAGACAAGTAGATCATAAGGGGTGTGACCTTACTAATGACTTAATCTACTGCTGGACTGAAAATCTGAACAGAGGGATCAGGGAGGCTCAGCAGGCAAAGGCATTTGCCACCAAGCCCAATGGTCTGAGTTTGACCCTGGGACCCACATGGTGGAAGGAAAGAAATGACTTCCATAAGCTGCCCTTTGACTTTCATATGCATGCTGTAATGCTGGCATAATACATACATACATGCATATGTGCGTGTGCACACACACATGCACACACACATGCACACACACACACACACACACACACACACACACACACACTTGAACAGATGATTGGGATGAGATGGCACTGCAGAAGGTGGGGCCCGGATGGAGGAAGAGGATGGGGGCTGGCTGTGTCCTTGGGAGCTGTATCTTGCTTTAGTCCTTTCCTGTTACAGCTCTATTCTTCTTCCTGGTCCACCATGATGTGAACAGTCTCACCACACACTCCTGCAGCCATGAAATGAGGTATTCTGCCATGCCCTCCCCACCAGGATGGACCAAAACCTCTGAACCCATAAGCAAAATAAACCCTTCCTTCCATAGGCTGTTTATGTCAGATATTTGACATAAATGCAATTAAACTACCATACGAGGTAAGGAATGAGACCCCGAATTCTTAGGTTCATACCATAGCTCTTCCCACCCCCATCCCTTTCTGGGTATCCGGTTTTGGTCTTTATCAGTTCAACCAGGCTTCCACTCCTCAGGGCTGCTGCATGGCTGGAGAGACTTAACTGACAGGAGGGTCCCAGAAGAGCCTGGAATGTATTATGGTTGTCACAGGACTCCATTTCCAGAAGGGCCTGGCTATAAGGAAAAGAGGGAGGGATCTGCTTTTCCAAAGTGATAATCTCTATCCCCTAAACCAGGTCCTGGGTTCCAAGACTATGGTTGGTGTCCACGGCTGTGGCAGAGACCAGCCACAAGCTCCGTAGAGGGTAGAGGCAAGTGAAGGAAAGGGCTGTAGGGTGACCCACCTTTATTATGGAGCTCACATGTGGTGTGTCCCAAACCTCCCCACACTGTGGTTACCCTCCATCACCCGGATGTATAACTCAGCCAAAGGATCCTTCCCCTCTCTAGGCTGGAATCTTTCACGTGGTCAGTCCTACAATAAAGGGGTGAATCTGACTGGCCCACAGGAGGGGGTGATCTCATGAATGATCATGTGACCTAGCTCCAACCAATAAGGTGAGAAGGTCTAGGCAAGACTTGGGGAGGGGAGCAGGCTTGTGTCGGGGGACAGGGCCTGTATATCTTGTTGGAGGGTACTGTTGGAAGCCACAGCACTTGTTCTAGTTGGGTTCCTCACTGTCCACAACAAAGCTCACCCAGCTGCTCCTCACAGGGTGACACAGTTATAGTAAAGGATGGCCAGTGAGGAAGGTAGGGCAAAAAAGATCTTGATGACATCATCACAACTGATGATACCAGACTGATATCAAACAGCCCAGCTCCTAGCTGTTACAGCAGGTTTCCCTGCCGGCTGCCGCTGGTTCTGCCGCCATGGTCCCACAACCACGTTGGGCGCCATTTGTAGCGGGTATGTTTCCGCCAGCCCGCCGGTTTCTCCCCGCCGGCCTCCCGGTCCTGCCGCCACGTGGGCCCTCTGCCGCGCCAGCCCCAAATAACACTCATAGACTCTGTATTTGATACAATCCTGTTGGCCAGTTATCATTATTGTTTACGGGCTAGCTCTGTCTTAATTATTAACCCATTTCTACTTATCTAAGTATTTCCACGTGGTCATCTTATCGGGAAGCCGCGGCAGGCGTCCTGCTCCTTCCCTGGGCTACATCTCGACTCCTACTACTTCCTCTCTCCTCTACTTATCTAAGTATTTCCACGTGGAGCCGCAGCACGCATCCTGCTTCTTTCCTGGGCTACATCTCGACTCCTCCCTACTGCTTCCTCTTTCCTTTTCCTGGGCTCCTAGCCCCACCTATCTTGTTTCCTATTGGCCACAGGGCTTTATTAACCAGTATGAGAAACATATATACAGAATAACATCTCCCATCACCTAGCACTTTTGGTGGTACTGGGTATAACTTCCAGAGTGGGTGTTCTACCTGCGAAGCCACACCCCAGCTACTCCCTGGGGGATTCTAGGCAGGTGCTCTGCCATTGAGCCACACCCCAGGCCCTTACTGGGGGATTCTAGGCAGGTGCTCTACCATTGAGCCATGCCCATACCTGTTACTATTAGATTGTGCTCTACTGCTGAGCTAGCTATACCCCCCTACTTTAATTTTTTTTTTTTTTTTTTTTTTTTCAGACAGGCTCCTGCTAAGTTGCCCAGGCTGGTCTTGAACTTACTCTGTAGTCTAGGCAGGCCTTGAACTTGTGATCCTCATGTTTCAGCAACCTGTGTGTATCTGAGTGACAGGTCTATATCATACATGCATTTACTGTGCTGTTGTCATTTTCAACTCCCTTTACCCTCTCTCATCTTCCCCCTCATACTGAACCTTTTCTTTTTACAGATATCTTATCCCTCATCAACTCCATCTAGCTTCTCTACTTCCTTAGGGCTCATCTCAAATGCTCCTTCCCTCACTGTGGAGTTCTCAACCCATAAGGGGCTTATGACCCCTTTGGAGGTTGCATATCAGATATTCACACTATAATTCATAGCAGTAGCAAATTACAGTTATGAAGTAGCCATGGACCAATCGTATGGTTGGGGGTCACCACGACATGAGGAACTGTATTAAACGGTCACAGCGTTAGGAAGGTTGAGAACCACTGCTTCTCAATCCTGCTCTATAACAACCTGCCATATTCTGTTTTCTAGGTTACAAACACTTTTATTTTATTTTTTTTTTTTAAAGTTTTCTGAGATAGGGTTTCTTTGTGTAGCTTTGGCTGTCCTGGAACTTGCTCTGTAGATCAGGCTGGCTGTGAACTCACAGAGATCCACCTGCCTCTGCCTTGCAAGTGCTGGAGTTAAAGGTGTACAACATCACTCAGGCAAGAACACTTTTTAAAAGGTTTAGCATATTTTTAAATTATGGGTAACATGTGTGCCTGCAGAGGCCAGAAGAGGGTGTTGATCATCTGGATCCAGAATTACAGGTGGTTGTGAGCCACCCAACGAGGGTGCTGGGAGTTGAACTTGGGTTCTCTAGAAGAGCAGAATGTGCTTTTAAAGACTGAGCCTTCTCTCCAGCCCTCCACCCCAGAACACTTCCTATCATCACTACCTGTTAAAGCGTGGCCGTAAGATGTCCTCCATAAACACTTGGCCCTTGAACAGAGCTCAAGTTAGTGTTTTGGAAGTCTGAAGAAACTTTAGGGTATGGAATCTCCCTGGAAGAAGCGAGTCACTACGGGCAGGCCTTGAAGCTTTTATGGCTGGGTTCCTACTTCCTGTTTGTTTTCCACTTCCTGGTCTGCCATCATGTGACATGTATTACCGATGCTCCCTTGGTTATGAATGTCACTGTCTTCCCCTCCATGGCAGACTACCGTGGTGCCATGAGCCGAAGTAAACTATTCCTCCCTCAAGCTCTTTCTGTCATGGCTCTGAGAAAGGTTAGCTGACATAGCTCTCCTTCCTACACCATGTTGCATACAATGACCAAAGTTACTCTTCTGAGTGTACATGTGGGTGCACGTGTGCACACAAGCACACGTGTGTATGTCCACATGGAGACCAGAGGTTGACATCAGGTTATCTTCCTTGTTCTTCTCTATCCCCCCTTTTTCTTCTCTACCCTCCCCCACCCTGTTTCTGAGACAAAGTCTCTTCTAATCCTGAAGTTCACCACCCCCTTCTTTTAAAGCTTTATTTGTGTGTGGAGAGAGAGAGAGAGAGAGAGAGAGAGAGAGAGAGAGAGAGAGAGAGAGAGAGTGTGTGTGTGTGTGTGTGTATGTGTGTGTGTGTGTACGTACGTACGTGATTGCAGGTCAGAAGGCGGCATTAGATCTCCTGGCTGTGAGTGAACCATTTAACATGGTGCTGGGAACTGAACTCAGGTCCTCTGCAAGAACAGCATGTGTGTTCTTGACCACTGAGCCACCTCTCTCTAGCCTCCAGTCCATTTTTCCTTTGTTTTTTCTTCAAGACAGGATTACTCTTTGTAGCCTTGGCTGTCCTAGAACTCTCTTTGCAGACCAAGCTGGCCCGGAATTCACAGAGATCCACCTGCCTCTGCCTTCCAAATGTCACCACCATCTGGACCTCTTTTTAATATGGTGATCCCAACTCAGTCATGTTTGCATACAAGAGCTGCTTTACCAACGAAGCCATCTCACCAGCTCTAAAAGCTACACTTGACTTAGCCACATATTTGAAAGAGGTGAAGAAACTGAGCTGCTGGCAACCCTACTCCAGATTTCCCTCAGGAAAGATACACCTAAGGAGTCAGAACACTGAACCTGGATGTGGTACCCCAGGCCTGTCTTCCCAGCTCCTTAGGAGGCCGAAGCAGGAAATTCCTTACTTCAGGCTTGTCTTGGCTACAGAGTGATTCAAGGTCAGCCTGGGCAACTTAGTAAGGTCCTGTATCAAAATAAAAACTGAAAAAGACTGGCGATGTGGCTCCGTGGTAGAGCCCTGCCTGGAATCCCCCAGTGAGGGGCTGGGGTGTGGCTCCGTGGTAGAGCCCCTGCCTGGAATCCCCCAGTGAGGGGCTGGGGTGTGGCTCCGTGGTAGAGCCCCTGCCTAGAATCCCCCAGGGAGTAGCTGGGGTGTGGCTCCGTGGTAGAGTGTGCTTGCCTTGTATGCAGGAGGCCCTGAGTCCAATCCTCAGTGCTATAAAAAAGAAAGAGGGCACAAGGGAACACATGAAGGTCAGTGGTTTGATCCTGTGCTCTTGAATCTTTCTGAATAGCACACTGCTATTCAAACTGAAGGGCTGCTGGCATTGTTGGATATGAGCCTCCTTTGTAACCTGTGCCGGCAAAAACAGCTTAATCCACAGAGATGCAGACTCAAATCTTGGGCTCTATTACTGTTCTCATGACCTTGAGTTAATCCCGGAACTCTAAGTTCCTTCTTTGTAAAAGCCATGTCACTGAATTGTCCTTCTCTGTATACACTAGGATATATGTCATTTACATGTCCATATTTCTATATATAGAGACTAGATCCCTCTTCTTGCCTACTTCCTACTAAGATAATCACATATAAACTAATCCTATTCATTCAGGTAGGGTCCCAAGCTGCCCTAGCCAGTCTTCAGTCTCCCCTCTTTCTTCATTCAATACATATACGTTTATATCCATGTGTGTGTGTGTGCACATGAGTGCAGGTACCTGCAGAGGCCAGAAGAGGGCATTGGACCCTTTGGAGCTGGAGTTACTGAAGGTTGTGAGCCACTGGCATGGGAGCTGGGAAGTGCACTCCGGTCCTCTGCAAGAGCAGCAATCAGTCCTAACTGCTGAACCATCTCATCTCTGCAGGCCCAGACCTGCTGGACTACGTTTCTTAACTTTTGCTTTCTAACAACGTCCCTTCCCTTCCTTCCTTCCCTGGACTGGGCACTTAGCTCGGCAGAGGGAGGGGCGTCTGCCTCTACATCCCTTGGGCTCAGCGGCACCCAGGCACCAAGTGAGTATTTCCAGGCTCTCTCTACCTGCTCTACCCCAGTGAGGCATGGGGGCCACATGGGGGCGGGGGAGAGGAAGTGACTAAGTCTGCTAGGAGGTGGGAGCAGGGGGGTGCTTGAGGAGGCTCAGGGTGATGTCGCTGATCTTGAGGACTGAAGGGGGGCTGACAGGGGTGGAGGGGACATTCCAGGAAGAGATGAACAATGTCCAGGTAGGGAAGAGGGAAGAGAGAGCGGGCGACCTGCGGGTGTAGTAACACTAGCTGATATATTAGTATATCTGCTGGGGGTGGTGGTGGCTAAAGACAAGGATTCTGGACCCAGGTTCCTCAGAAGGCCTTGAATGCCACGGCAAGGACCTGGCCCTGTGGAAATGGTGATTGTTTCCTTTAAACGGGTAGTGAGATGTTCTGGGGGTGCCCCATTTCGGGGAGGTAGGTGCTAACAGAAATTGGGACCACTGTGGTGGGGAAGAAGAATCTAGAATGGCTACTGTGAACACGTTAATAGCCACTACACCAACACTTTTCCATTTGGGGCACAGTTGTTTCTATGGGAATTGAATGAGCCACCCGAAGGAAGCAGGCCGGGTTTGTGCCATGTCCATTTCACGGAGGGACAAAAGAGAGAAACAGAAAAGGACAGTGACCTGGCCTGGGCCTCCGGTGCTGATTCCAACATGAAGCCACGCCTGGGCTCAGAGTGCAGAAGGGCAGGAGGTTGTCGTAGGTCCTCAGACTGGCTATACTCAGCAGTTTCTAGAGTCTGAGCCTAGAGACAAGGAGGTGACCTTTGACCCCTCAGTCATCTTGCCCCTGGTCACTTGGGCCTACCCTGGAAGGGAGGAGGGGTGGCCACCTTACAAGGGGACAAGGTTTCCCTGTGGTCAGGTAGGCCAGAGTGAGCTTTTCTCTGGGTCTTAATCTGAGACCTTCAAGCTGGACCCAGCAGATGAGGGATGCCCATAAGAGGGCCAGTGTCTTCACCAAGAAAACAGCCAGAGGCAGCCTTTCTCCTGTCTTCCTACCCCCTAAAAAAAGGAGAAAGGCTCCGGCTTGCAGCTTGAGAAAGGAGGAAACAGAGGGCTGTCATGAGCTGCTGGGGCCAGAAGTTGGGAATCTGTCACCTCTAGCCTCTGGGTCCTAGGAATTGCCTGGGGGTGGGCAGAGGGCAAGTAGATGTAGGGTTAGAAGGCATTGACAGAGAGGGGCATTTTGTACTTGAGTGTGAGTGTGTGAGTGTGTGTGTGTGTGTGTGTGTGTGTGTGTGTGTGTGTGTGTGTGTTCAGAATCTGAGCTCTTAGCTTTGTTTTCAAATGACCTGTTTAATGATTTACCTGGGGCCATCCAAGGAGCAAGGGGCTCTATCCTCAGGCTAGGGAGTTAAAGATTTCAAACCTCTGGTCCCCACAGGTAGAACGGCCCTAAGGAGAAGAAAGTAAATAGATGCAAAGCTACCTAGCTGGCCTCATCTAAACAATAGCGCTGACCACACTGTTGAAGTCAGGTCCCTTAGCAAGAACTTTTAACTTTCTTTCCCCTGAGCCCAACTCCATAGGAGGGAGACAAGGCAGCCTCGGAAGGGAAGGAGGGAGGGGGTGTGTTTGCTGTCAGTTTAACTTAATCTTGACCTGTAATGTATTCATTCCTTTGGCAGTGAGGGTGAAGCATCTTCACCTTAACTGCCCCCCCCAACTAGACCCATCATAATGGTAATCAAATGAGGTTTAAGTTAACTGTAGCCTGCTCCAATTCCCACTCCACAGGGGGAAAAGGGCAATTAAAAATAAAGATAACAGGTTCTAATCCAACAGGAGTTTATGAAGTCAAAAACAATGGGAAAAATCCAAAATTTAATTTTTTTTCTTCTTCTTACCTCCCAAGGCCTTCTACTATTTTTTTCCCCTCTGCAACATCCAAGCCCAGCCTACAGGCAGATCTATAAACACGCCTGCTCCTCCCCTTCCATGGTTCAAAATCCCCCCTCCCTCCCACTTCGCTAGACCCCCAAAGAGAAAAGAAATCAGCTACCCTGTCCCTGCATCCCCTCCCCCGCCGCCTGCACCTCCTCTCTCCCTTCGCAGGCACCTGGAGATAAACATCTACTAATGATTTTATGATTTTTCTGTTCTGGGGTAGACAAGCTCAGAGCCCTCCCTCCCCGCTTGCCAGTGGCTACAGGGGGGCCGGCTCAACCAGTAGGAGGGGAATGGTGGTGGTAGTGGATGGATGGGGGTGGGGGGGTGGGGCGTGTTTAGTTTAATTTCCACCTCTGGATCACCACACCTGTTTGTCATTCATTCATTCATTCATTCATTCATTCATTCATTCATTCATTGATGCATCACAGAGGCCATTTGGGGAGGTTATTAGAGATCTCAGGGAAGGGACTGAGATGGGGGGGTTGGGTGTTGGTGGCAGCAGTTGGAGGCGCAGTGGGGTGGGGGGGGATCTGGGTGGAGGGACCCCCAACTAGAGAGCACAGGGGTGGCTTTGTCCGATGCAGGAGGATGGCAGAGATCCCGGGGGGGTGGGGTGGGAGGGATGAAGTTGTTTTTGCACTGCGTCCCCCCGGGGTGCGCTTCTTTGTCTGTCCCGGGGCGGGTGCCACGCGCCCCCCTCCTCCCCATCCTCTCGCCCCACACTCTCTTTCTCTCACCTGGTCTTGGAAGACAGGAAGGCAAGTTTGATGAGGCCGTAGGTGAAGAGCGGGATACTCTCCTTGGCGACGCTGGCAACTTGCAGCCGGTGTTCCAGAATGTGCAGTTCCATCGTCTGCACAGGGGTCCTCCACAGCGGATCATCCGCGATGGCCCGAGTTGCGGGGGACGGAGGGGGGGGGGACGGGGACGAACAGCGGCCCCCGCCCCCTGCGTGCCCCAAGCCTTGGGGCAACCGGCCCAGGGAAGGGGGCCCGAAGCTCGGTGCTGGGCTGATTTGTATTCGATCCAGAAAAAGGAAGCTTGGCAAGTTGCAGAAAAAGGAGGCCTGGGGAGGACCTGCTGGGTGCAGCGAGCTACGGGGTGGACAAGCAAACAGCGCCCGGCGGAGCGCGGCGCCCGGCGCAGCAGCAGCTGGTGTTCGCTGTAACAAACAACTTGCCACTCAAACGCCGGGCCCGTGCTGCGCAGGCGCCAGCCGCGGGGCCATGCGATGACTGTCGGGATTTGTAGTTCATGCTCATGCTTTTACGCGGCCCTTCCCCCTGGACTACTCCAGCTTGCTGATGTCAAGCCAGGGGGGCTGGGCTGTTGCGCCACGGTGCACCCGGAATGCAAGATTTCGGGGTTCCCCAGGGACACAGAAGAACCCTATGGGACACATAGGACATTTGGAGTCGACCTAAGCTTAGATGCATGTTCTGTCATCTCTCAAACTCAGGATTAGGCTCTTTCTTTGAGGTGTCAAGCGAGCAACCCCTTTCCTTCACAAACAACTCCAGCGTTGAAGGCCAAAGCCTGCCAGGGGAGAGATTTAGAGGAATTGGTAATTGTCGTGCAGCGAAGCCAAAGCAAAAGACAAGGCTTGGTTTAGATAGAGAGGGGGTGCTGGGTACTTGTGGAAGGGTGCTGAGGGCTGAATGAGAACACACAGGCAGGGGGAGGGGGGGCTCAGAGGGAGAGCTGCGCGGCCTTCCAGGCAGAAGGAACACCGTGTCCAAACTCACGGAAGCGTGAAAGCCCCCACGGTACTGTGTTTGGCTTTGTTGCTGCGGAAAATGTGAGGGAGGAGAGAGATAAGGCAGGCACGGGAACCAGGACCCGGGTCTCCGGGATCATGGGTACAAAGCTGATGAAGTAACTGTGGGTCTCCGGGAGAGGGGAGGGTGCGGGGGGTGGGGTGGGGTGGGAGCGGACCTGGATCTGAAAGAGAGTCATCCTTAGTGTTCCTAACCCCAGGCTTGCATGTTGTCGGGGGACCTGTTCAGCAAATATCCTCCCCCCACCCCCAACGCCTTTCATGGCTGACTAGGTTCTGAAATCCTTTAGGTTAAAGTTACTGACTAGTGCTTTTGGCTCTGGCAGAGTACTTTGGGGGATGTAATGGGTCAAATCTACCTGCTGAAGCGAACAGGAAACTTTTTTTTAGAGGGGGGACCCGGTCTGTCAACATCACATTCTTAGTCCCCTTCTATTGGAAAGGGATTTATTTATTATAAATAAATACCCCCATACCGACAAGGGTGTAAAAATCCAGAATCTTGAGTATGTCTCAGAGCCTGTCCATTCCTCTATTGCTTTAATTTCCATGAAGAATGGGCCTTCGAGATGGCTCAGTGGGTAAGGACACTTGCTGCCAAGCCTGATGACCCGAGGAAGATCTCCTGGACCCAAACCTTAGAAGGAAGAGAACTGACTCCTGTAGGTTGTCCTCTGATGTACACACACACACACACACACACACACACACACACACACACACACACACACGGAGTTTAAATAAACAGTTGATTGCTCTATTTTTATTTAGTTTTTGAGACAGGGTCTCATTTATCTCATACTATCCTTCAACTCTTCATATAGTTGAGGACGGCCACAAACTTCAGATCTTCTTGCTGCCATCTCCTGAGTGCTGGGATTACAGGCGTGCATTCTCACGTCTGGTTTATGCCAGGGCATTGTACATACTAGTAGGTAAACACTTTTAACTGAGAAATCCCAGCCTTCTTTTCCTTTACCTTCAACTGAAAACTTAAAAAACACACTGTTCTGTGTATATAGGTGTTTTGTATGTATGTATGTATGTATGTATGTATGTATGTATGTATGTATGCACATCACAGGAATGCTTGGTGCCTAGAGTGTCCAGAAGAGTGTCAGACCCCCTGGAACTGGAGTTACAGGTGGTTGTGAGCTGCTCTGTGGGTGCTGGGAATTGATCTCTGGGTCCTCTAGAAGAACAGCAAATGTTATTAACTACTGAGCTGTCTCTCCAGGCCCTTGTTTACGTTAGGAAAGATTTGTTTTTACTTATGTCTCTGTGTGGATATGTTGTGTCTGTGCTGAGGGTATGTGTGTCCTGGAAGACCCAAGTGAGTATTGAGTCCATGGTTCTGGAATTACATACAGGTGGTCACGAGTCAGTTGACTTGGTTGCTGAGATTCAAACTCAGGTTTTCTCTTAATCACCAAGGCAGTGCGCTCCAGCCCTTATTTTTGTTTTCTGAATTTTTGGAGACTGGGTATCCTGTAGCCCAGGTTAGCCTGGAACTCTTGATTTTTCTGCTCCTGCCTCTCAAGTTCTTGGATTGAGGGTGGGCCTCCACCACACCAAATAGACCATGGCTCAGTGGCAGAGTGCTTGCCCGGCATTTACAAGGCCCCGAGTTTGTTCCCCAGTGCTGTAAATAAATAAAGTAAAATAGTGGACATGATGGCACACTTTTGTATTTCAGTGCTTGGAGGTTGAGGCAGGAGTTTGAGGGCTACGTAGTGAATTCATGGCAGACCTTGGCTGCATGGTGAAGATTTGCCTTGAAAATCCAAAACTAACTTAACTAAAAAAAAAAAAAAAAAAAAATCTGTCTTTCTCCTCTAAAAGTCTCTGTTCCATAAAAGCAATGATTTTGGGTGCTGGTGAGATGGCTCAGTAGGTAAAGGGGCTTGCTGCCAAGTTTTATGATCTGAGTTCAATCCCCATGACCCACTTGGTAGAGAGAGACAACCAACTTCCTAAGTTGTTCTTTGGCTTCCGTATGTTCTCTCTCTCTCTCTCTCTCTCTCTCTCTCTCTCTCTCTCTCTCTCTCTAAGTAAATGTAATAAAAAATTAAAAGGCAATGACGTTTGGCTATTCTCTGCTGTATTCTCACTGTTAGCAACTGGTATATGAGGGAAGGTCACTTATTCAAAGTCTAGGGAATACGTACCTGCAGAAGTTTATGCCTTTGCAGTGGTCTAGAAGGCCTGGATGGAAATGTGTTCAGTAGGCCAGCTTGGTAGTACATATTCATAATCCTAGCATTTGGGAGGCAGAGGATCAGGAGTTCAAGGTCATCCCCAGCTACATAAAGAGTTCAAGGATAGCCTGGGCTACACTGTGAAACACCTCTTTCCCTCCCGACAAATGCATTCCTGGACCTAAAGGCCAACACAAGCTCTGGTTGGAGTGAGGGTTAAGGTAGCTGAGTACCGGTCAGAACTGCACCTGAAAGAAGGAATTGTGCCTGTAGGCACTGCACGTCACAAAGCAACTAACAGGTGACGAAACAAAACAAACAAGGCTCCAATCAGGATTTGGCCGGTTTTCTGACTTCTGTTCCCAGTGGGCCAAATCAGTATTTTCCAATCTGCAGGCTGTGACCTGCAAGTGGATGGTGAAATCAATTTTTCAGGACACGACTAGCATAAAAACCAACGGAGACTCCAGAAAGGCATAGAGAAATGCACATGGTAAGGAGTTGGTTATTCTCACTAGAATTTATGACTTAGTCATGTGGGTGTGATGTGTGTGCAGTCATATATTGGATATTGACATAAAGGTTTTGTTTGTGTGGGTAGGTGTGGGGGGTGGGTAGGTGTGGGGGGTGGGTGGGTGGGCTGGGGAGCCCCTCACTGGAAGATTCTAGGCAAGTGTTTTATTGTTGAGCCATGATTCTAGGCAAGCTCTCTACAGTTAAGACGTGCTTCAGCCCCTCACTGGGGGATTCTAGGCAGGTGCTCTACCACTGAGCCACACCCCAGCCCCTCACTGGGGGATTCTAGGCAGGTGCTTTACCACTGAGCTACATCCCAGCCCCTCACACTGGAAGATTTGCAGTATCCACTCTACCACTGAGCTACATCATCAACTCTTAACTTTTTGAGACAGAATCTCTCATAGCGCATTGCCATGACCAACTGACATTGTAACTCAGCATTAATTCCTTTATATTAAAAAGCTGACAGACGCCAGACGTTGGTGGTGCATGCCTTTAGACCCAGCCCTCAGGAGGCAGAGGCAGACGGTTCTCTGTGAGTCTGAGGCCAGCCTGGTCTACAGAGCGAGTTCCAGGACAGACTCCAAAATAATACAGAGAAACCCTGTCTCAAAAAAACCAAAAAATCAAAACAAAACAAAACAAAAAACCCAACCAACCAACCAAACAAAAAAAGCTGACACACCATTGAGACACTGGAAAATATGCCAACTTGAGTGGAAGAAACTGGACAATTTTTCTGTTTTCCCTGAGAGCAAGATGGTTTTCAGGTTGGGAGACTTTCAGTTTAAAAAGCACAGAACATTTTCTGTTCAACGAAGATCAAGGAGGCCACCTCACTTGGAAGCAATTTAGTTATGCAAAGCCATAAAACTCTACCTTCAGCTCTGGTAGAGTGAATTGAATTTGAGAAGCTTTGTGAGTGTAAAATGCACTGGGGTGTTCAAAGACTCCGTGTGTGAAAATAGTGTAAGATATTTCACAAATATATATATATATATATATATATATATATATATTTAATTTTGCTTATCCATTGAATTGATAATATTTGACATATTGGGTTAAAAAAACTACATTGTTAAAATTAACAAGTTCACTCAGTTTTCATTTTCTTAAAGATTTGTTTTATTTTTCATTGATGAGTATGTATGTGATGTTTGTGTGTTGGTATGTGTATGTCCATGCAGGAATCTGTGGAGGCCAGAGGAAGACATCCGATCTGCTGGAGCTGGAATCACAGGCAGTTGTGAGCCGCCTGACATGGCTCTTAGACTCTGAGCCATTTCTTTTGTCCCCTCAACACTTTCATATTTTTATGGTTTTTAAATGTGTATATGTGTGTCTATATGTGCTTCTGTGTAAGTATGTGGGAGCCAGAGATGGATTGACACTAGGAATCTTCCTTGACCACTTTTCATCTTATTAATTGAAACAACATCTCTGAATTGAACTGACCAGTGCTCTTGGGAATGTCCTATCTCCACTTTTTTGAGTGAGTACTGCAATTATAGGTGGGTTGCCATGCCAACAAGAGTTTTGTTTTGTTGTGGTTTTTGAGACAAGGTCTCCTTGTTATATAGCTCTGACTGGCCTGTAACTTGCTGTGTAGACCAGGCTGGCTTCGAACTTACAGAGATCTGCCTGCCTCTGCCACCCGAGTGCTGGGATTAAAAGTGTGCACTACCACTCTCTGGCCTGTTTTCTTCTTTTACCAAGTGAGTTCCAGGGATGGAATGCAAGCCATTAGGCTTGATAGCAGGTACCGTTACCTTTTGAATCATCTCACCAGTCCCTGTGCAAACTTCTTGCCCTCTATTTAAGCCTAAACCTAATGCCAGGACCTGAGTGGGTTATTGGACCTCTATGTAACTCTTCCCAATGTGGCCACATTGAATAAATATCCTGCCTTATCCTTTTTTGTGGTCCTCACATAATCACAAATTGTAGCCAAGCTTGAAAGATCATTACTCTTTGCCATTGCCATTCCTTCCTCACCAACACCATGAAAAACTTGCTAGAAATACAAACTCTGTGAAAGTCTGATTCTAAGCCTACTGAAGTGGAATTGGTGGATGCTTCCTGCCAGGTATATAGGTGAATAGGACACAGGCTCACATTGGAGAACCATGGCCCGAGGCAAGAATGATGCTGCTGCATGGTCCAGCATAGCTACTCCTATAGATGATGAAGCAGGATGGGGAGAGCCAGGTCATTTCCTTTGCAGGCCAGTCTACATCTGCACTTGGCTTCCCCTAGTGGCCATCTACCCATGGCAGTCACCTGACATTTATATAGATGGCTTCCTATGTTACAAGACCTGTCTTTGCATGGTGGCAACTTCCACTGTCTCCTGGGGTCAAAGTAACACAAAATTATCTGTGCAGGTTTGAATGTCCCCCATAAGCTCATGTATTTGCACAGTTGGTCTCCTGTTGGTGGCACTGTTTGGGAACATTTAGGAATGTGACCTTGTTGGTGGAAGTATGCCTCTGGGGATGGGCTTTGAGATTTTAAAGAACACACACACACACACACACACACACACACACACACACACACACACTGGTTTAATTTATAAGTAGCCAGAGTGGAGAGCACTGGTCATGGAAGTGAACACCAGCTCAGCTTCTGAGGTGATAAAATCCATAGAGCCAGGAGGACGTCACAGAGGCGATGAGATCTGCAGAGCCAGGAGGACATCACAGAGGTGGCTGACAGCATGGGTAGTGGATCTACAAGGAGAGGTTACAGTTGAGAAGCTGGTGCGCAGAGCCAAGCTGACTGGGTGTTTCCTTAAGTCTGTTTTCTCTCTGTGTGTGTGTGTGTGTGTGTGTGTGTGTGTGTGTGTGTGTGTGTGTTGATACAGTACAGTGCATGAGCCCACAGAGGCCAGAAGAAGGTATCAGATCCTCTGGAGCTGGAGTTACAGGTGGCCGTGAGCCATCTAATGTGGTTGCTGGGAACTGAACCCGGCTTCTCTGCAAAAACATCAAATGCTCTTAATGGCTGAGCCATCTCTCCAGCCCTTGATAGTAGGAAGGGAAAGGTCAGAAGAACTCAGTTTGGCCAGCAAGTCTTTTTGTGGTTCTCAGGTTCCTTCTGGGTCCTTCTTTAGTTCTGGCTTTGAGTCTCCTTCCTTGTGTCTGACATACAATGATGAAGGCCATGGGGAGCCTCGCCGAGTATTGCTGAGGAGGGGAGGAGCATGGAATTTGGAGGGAGCCTGACAAAGTGTCAGGAAGCTGATGTGGCTTTGGTTTGCTGGAGGCACACCTGTCTTCCGACACCTTCCATCTGGAGATACCACACAGCCAGTGACTGCTAGTTCCCCAAGAACTGTGGATTGATTAATACCAGCAGCTGTACGCCTAGGGTCTTGTCAGTTTGAGTCAAGCCTAGATTATATCTGGGAAGAGGGAATCTCAACTGAGGAATTGCCCCAACACATTGGCCCTGTAGGCAATTCTGTGGAGTCATTTACTTGATTAATGATTGATGGGAGAGGGCCCAGCCTACTGTGGGTGGTGCTATCCCTAGGCTGGTGGTCCTGGGTTCTATAAAAAAATAGATGTGGCTGGGCATTGGTGGCAAACACCTTTAATCCCAGCACTCTGTTAGTTCAAGGCCAGCCTGGTCAGAGGTGCAAGCCAGTAGTGAACAGTCTCCCTCTGTATCCAGCTCTGGTATCCAGGTTCCTGCCCTGCTTGAGTTTCTGTCTTGACTTTTCCCGATGAAATAAGCTGAAATGAAGCCTTTCTTCCCCAAGTTGCTTTCGCTTTTGGTGTTTATCACAGCAATAGAAACCAGACAAAGACGGCAACGCCTCCTCTTCCATTCAGGCTCTCTCCATCTCAGAGACAGACCTCTTGCAATGAATATGAAGTGTCCCTCACTCCCCAAAGTTGGCTCCCCACTTGATGGATTCAATCACGGAGCAGTGATTGACTCTGGAGGACTGTGACCTCACCAATGGATCACCATAGTGACAGTCTTAATTTCATGACATTATTAGGGTGTGGTAGCTATGCCCCCAGGCCCTCACTGGGAGATTCTAGGCAGGTGCTCTATTTCCAGGCTCTCTCTCTCTCCCCCTCTATCCTTCTTTTCACCCTTTATTCTTATATATATTTTTGGTCGTGAGCCTAGCCTTTAACGACCGAGCCATTTCTCCAGCCCTTACCTTTTTATTCTTGACGTAGAGTTTTACTAAATTGCCTAGAACGGCCTTCTGCTTTTAATCCTCCCCCCTTCATCTCCCGAGTAGCTGGAATGACAGGTCTGTAACCATCAGGAGGTCCACCATGAGTCACTCTGCAGACCTTAAATGGGTATCCTTTGAGGAGAGGCTGCCGCGTTTCTGTTAATTTGTTCCCACTAAATTCATCTAAGGCCCGGGGTGCTGTGTTACTCAGCTTCCTGTCGCGGAGACAAAATAGCCAGGGGAAAAGACTTCAAGGAATAGACTGATTTTACTCACAGCCTTAGACCTTTCAGTCCCCATTTGGTTGCCCCGCAGCAGCTTTGGACTTGTACAAGCAGAACATCGTGGTGGGGAGGTTTGCTGGCACGAAGCTGCTTATTTCACAGTGGATGATAAACAGGGTCGAGGGTAAGACTCGCTGTTCAGAGACACACCAACGACCTGCTTGCTGCAGCCAGGCTCCGCCTCCTAGCACCTGACCAATGAGAGACCAAGGGTCTGACTTAGCGCCAGAACACCTGCCTAGAATCCAGAATCCTTCAGTGGCGCGCAGTGACTTCATTTCCCCAGGGTTCCTGCCACATGCACAATTTAAGGGTGCTCCGGGGGTGGGGGTGGGGGGCAAGGCCTCTTGGAGCTGGAGCCCCGGTTCACACCCGGATCTGCCTTTGCTTGGCTACAGCGTCTCAGGCCACTAGGTCTTGCTGATGTGACATTTCCTGTTCTAAAAGCACATGGGTAGCGCCATGAGCAGACTTACAGTCCCCTCGACAGTGGCTGTGTGAGGCACCTAAGTGGTCGCTTCCGCCTTTGTATTGCTTTTCAGACTCCTGGGGAGCAAATGCAAGGGGTGGGGAAACCAAAGGGGAGGCAAGACCCTGACTCTACATCAAAGCCCTTAGACGAGGGACCATCCTAGAGTTATAACTATGTGCCCTGGGTCTCTGATAACCAAACCATGGTCACGTGTCCCGGGGTTGCTGGAACAACCACTCAGAACGTGGCTCCATCCAGCCTTTCCTCTGTTGTGCAGGACCACACAGAGCCACTCCACTCGGAGTATATCACTGAGTTTTCTAGTCAGAGTAGGATGTCCCCACCAGCAGGGACATGGGAGCCCACGATGGCCAGATAAATAGTCTGTTCTTCAGCTGTGCCACCAACTGCTCCAGGCTTGTCAAAAACCAACCTCGAAAAGACTTCAGAGCTAGTGCAGATGGTAGAGCGGTTGCCTGCTGGGTTCCATCCCCAGCACCACATAAAACTGGGCATGGTTTAATCCCATGCTGTAATCCCAGCACCCAGGAGGCAGCAGCAAGAAGGTGAAGCGTTCAGGATTATTCTGGGCGGTTCGCAATGTTGAGGCTACGCGAGGCTCTGTCTCAAAACAAATAAATAGATCAAGAGGCTTGGAAATTAGCCGGAAATGGCTAGGCTTTGGGGAGGTCCAAGCTGGGCTCAGAACTTGCCATTTTAGGATCTCAAGATTGTTCTGTCACCTGACTATTTTGTGCTTATCTCTAGTGCTTATCTGTTTCCTATCATCACAATAAAACACTCATTGCTGGAAAACGTATGAAGAAAAGAGGTTTATTTGGTTTATGATTCTAGCGACTTGAAAGTTCAAGCAACATGGTATGTGGCAAAGAACCCTGTTACATCTAGCATCTGAGAGATGCAGGAACCACAGAGGGGCTGGGCTAGTTCTGTTAGAACAGACTGCATTTGTAAGAACTAATCCCATGTTGTGAGACCTACATCCTTCCACGAGCCCAGTATTACACTTTGTAAAGGATCCAGAATCTTCCCTAGCTAGGACCTTCCAAAACCAAAGTTAAACTGAAGCAGCCATGCGGTATAATTATTTTTGATTTTTATTCTTTTTAAAGAGTATTTATTTAGTCCGGATGATGGTGGCACACGCCTTTAATCCCAGCACCGGGGCGGCAGAGGCAGGTGGATCTTTGTGAGTACAAGGCCAACTTTGTCTATAAAGCTACACAGAGAAACCCTGTCTCAAAAAAAAAAAAAAAGAAAAGAAAAAAAAAGGTATTTATTTATTTGTGTGTGTGTGAGTGCACATATGTGTGAGCTTGCATGGAGACCAGTAGAGGGCGTTAGATAGTCTCTTCTGTCACCCTCCACCTAGTCCCTTGGGGTAGGGTCTGTTTCTAAGCCCTAAACTCACATTTTCTCAGCTAGACTGGACGCCTGCAAGCCCCATCCATCCTCCTGTCTCCAGCCCGCCTCATAACGGGGATCACAGGTGTGTGTGTGTGTGTGTGTGTGTGTGTGTGTGTGTGTGTGTGTGTGTGTGTGAGAGAGAGAGAGACGTGGCTTGTTATATGGACACTGGAATCTGAATTCCTGTCCCATGATCTTAGCTGCTGAACCATCTCCCCAGCCTCTAGTTATTTGTAGAGATGGCTGGATTTTATTCAAACACACACACACACACACACACACACACACACACACACACACTCACTCACACACACACTCACACACACACACACACATATTTGTTGTTTTTATTGCGTGTATGTGCACAAGCATGTGTGGGAGGTCAAAGCACAGCTTTGTGGCCTCTGTTCTTTCCTTCCAACTTTACTTGTTTGGGCTTCAGGCCTCCAGGCTTACCCAGCAAGCGCCTCTACCCACTGAGCATCTCACTGGGCCCATGATTCGAAGACGCGTTGTTGCCTCTGTGTTCATGAAGAAGACTGGTCTGGAGTTTCCTTTTCTTGTATTTGGTTTTGCTATTAGGATAGTGCTGGTCTCATAAAGCCACTCAGACAGTATTCTCCCTGCTCCTATTTTTGGAAGCGATTGTCGTGAATTGGCATCATTTCTTTCTTAAATGTTTGTGAACCCATCTGGGCCTGGCGCTTTCTGTTTTAGAACATTATTAATTGTTGATTCAATGCCTTTGTAGACGGATACGCACGAAAACTGCTTCTTCAGTGAGTTTTGGGTAGACTGTGTTTCAGGGAACCTGGTTCACTCCATCTAGGCTATCACATTTAAGGGTGTAGACTGGGGCATAGTACCCTTTATTAATTTCATTTTCTTAGTGGAATTGGGGACTGAATTCAGACTTACACATGACAAATTGCTCTACTCCAGAGCTACATGTCCAGTCTTTTACTGGGGTTTACTGGGGTATCCTAGGCCAATGATCATTGAACTACATATCCAGCCTTAAAAAAAAAAAAAGACGTTTTCAAACTGTAGTCAGACTGGCCTCAAACTTACATTAGGGTGGTGTCTCAGCTTCCTGAGTGTTGGGGATTACAGGCCAAAGCCACCACACTGGCTCCATTTAACTATGTTGTACCTGGGGCTGGAGGTGTGTGTGTGTGTGTGTGTGTGTGTGTGTGTGTGTGTGTGTGTGTGTGTGTGTGTGTACTGACTTCAGTTCCCAGCACCCGCATCAGGAGACTCATAAGAACCCATAACTCCAGCTCCAGGGGCTCTGGCGCCCTCTTTTGGACACTGCATACATCTGAACTAACAGGTTTCCACTCTCAGACACAGGTTAAAAATAAAACAATAAACCTTTAACTATAACTCACCTGACTTCTACTCGCCTTATCTGTCAATTACTGACAGAGATATACTGAAGAATTAAACTTAATTAATTAAGCTTCCATCAGCTTTTGCCTTTGTAGTTTGACGCTCTGCTGTCACGTGCAATGAACTTGGAGATTGAACAGCTATTGGGTCCTCCGTCTGTCCAGATGGCCATTGTCGGACTACTCAGCTCTTGTCTTGTCCGCCAGTCTAAAAAATCCCATTTTGTAGTATCTGCTAGTTACTTTTCTGTTTCAGTGATAAAACACCATGACCAAAGACACTCTAAGGAAGAGATTTATTTTTGGATTACAGTTCCAGAGGAACAAAAGCTTATCACAGTGGGAAGGCATGGCAGGCAGAGGCAGGCATGGTAGCAGGAGCCGAGAGAGCACATCTTCAACTGCAAACGGGAAGTGGGGTGAGGCTGTAAATCCTCGAGCTCACCCGCAGTGAACTGTCCACAAGCGAGGTTGTTACGGTACCTCATCAAATAGCGCCACCATCTGGGGAGCAAGTGTTCTGACACCTGAACCCATGGGACATTTCTCATTTCAACCACCACATCATATACATTCGTAAATCAGTGTGTAATTCTTCCCACTGATTTTATTTTAGAAATTATTTTATTTATTTTACTACATGTGTGTCTGTCTGTGTGTGTGTGTGTGTGTGTGTGTGTGTGTGTGTGTGTGTGGACAACTTATGGGAGTCAATGCTCTCTTTCCACTATGTGGGACCCAGGGATTGAACTCAGGTCATCAGGCTTGTGACAAGCATCTTTACCCACAGAGCCATCTTGTGACTTTATTTCCTTTTATTTACTTTGAGATAGAATCTCAGTCTGTAGCCTTGCCTGGTCTGGAACTCATGATTCGCCTGCTTCAGCTAACTTGCGTTCTGGGTTTGCCACCGTGCCTAGCTTGTTGTCCCCATTGCAGAGGTAGGTACATGGAGGCTGGAGAAATAAGGCTTGCTTAACACAGCACATATTTTATACATCTCAATTAGATTCTAACTAGAGACTAAAAATATTCTTAACATCTCAATTTTTCAGTAAAATACAGTGGATGATCAATTATTGATTTAAAAAACTTAAATTATGCCAGGCAGTGGTGGCATATGCCTTTAATCCCAGCACTAGGGAGGCAGAGGCAGGTGGATCTCTGTGAGTTTGAGGACAGCTTGGTGTACAAAGCTACACAGAGAAACTCTGTCTTGAAAACAAACAAACAAACAAAACACAAAACAAATTACATTTTATTTAGTGTGTGTGTGTGTGTTTGTGTGTGTGTGCACGCATGCATGCTCAAACACATGTCAAGATGCACATATGGAGGTCAGAGGACAATTTACAAGGGTTAGTTTTCTCTGTCTACCATGTGGATCCTGGAGAGCAAATCCATGTTGTCAGGTTTGGTGGCAAGCATCTTTACCCACTGAACCGTCTTGCCAGCCTAAGTATTTGCTTTTAAGAAGCAAAATACCATGAAGCCTGGGTGAAATGATGTTTGCGGATTCTTCTTAATGTCCTTGTGCTCAGATCTCATCAGCTGTCACTCTAGTCTGTTCCCAGTTGGCTTCGGGAAGTAGAGACAGGCAACAGGGGTTTCTTTCCAGACAGATGCTACCTAGTTCTCAGCTAGAAGGCAGATTGGGGTCTCTGAACCTTGGGAGTTCCCCAGTGGTCTGTGCCTAGTGTCTGAGTAGCTGGCTCAAAGGCATTGGTGCAGGGGTGCAGCCACCTGGGTAGAGAATAAGGATGCAGCAGATGGAGACAGAGGTGGTGTTTTTTCAGATGGCTGCCCCTGGGAGTTCTATGATCTCATAGGGGGCAGGAAAGGGTGGACCTCTTCTAATTTCAATATCTATCTATCTATCTCTCTATCATCATCCATCTATCTCTCTATCATGCGTGTGGCCACTTGCTTGCCATGATGCATGTGTGGAGGTTGAGCAGGCCCCACTTCACGAGTGTCCATGTGCTCACCTCTAAAATAGGAACAATTGTTTAGGCATTGTGGCAAACACCTGTAATTCCAGAACACAGATTAGCTGAGGCAGGAGAATCTTGAGTTCCAGGCCAGGCTAGACTACAGAGTGAAATGTCTGTCTCAAGATGAAATAAAATAAAATAAGCCAGTGAGATGGCTTAGTGGGTAAATGATGGGAGATGTCATTCTGTAAATATGTTTCTTGTATTGGTTAATGAATAAAGCCCTATTGGCCAATAGGAAAGCAAGATAGGCGGGGCTAGGAGACTAAGAGGAAGAAGGAGGAAGTAGTTAGAAGAAGTCAGCATGGAGAGCCCGGAGAGGTAGAAAGCCAGCCGCTCTGGCCGGTAAGATGAGCCACGTGGAAATACTTAGAATAGTAGAAATGGGTTAATATTTAAGACAGAGCTAGCTGATAAGAAATGATAGCAACTGGCCAACAGAATTATATCAAATACAGAGTCTCTGCGTGTTATTTGGGGCTGGCACGGCGGTGGGACCAGACTGGCGGCGGGGAAAACATACTCGTTTCAGGTAAAGGTATTTGCTGCCAAGTCTGATGACCTGAGTTCAATCCCTGGGACCCACTTACTGGAAGGAAAGAATGGACTTCCATAAATTGTCCTCTGACTACACACACACACACACACACACACACACACACACACACACACACGCCATTGCATCCTGGTGCACACACATAAACATAATAAATAAATACAGGTAATTTAAAATAAAATAATAAAAAGATGACCTGAATTTGATCCTGGAGACCCACATCGTGGAAGGAGAGAATGGGCAGGAGTTCACCACCGCACCCAGCTAAGCAAAGAAACTTGGCTGTTCACAGATTTGGGCTGAAGGACCAAGGTTGAGTCTTCAGCAGAGTGAATCTTTGGACAAGGCTTGCTCATTTTATAGAGATAACACGGTTTGAACGGGTCCCAGTGGTGGAAGAGGTGACCAAGCTCCCATGGTCTTATTTATTTATTTATTTATTTATTTATTTATTTATTTATTTATTTGTTTGTTTGTTTGTTTGTTTGTTTGTTTGTTTATGTGTTTGTTTATTTCATGTGATGGCTAGAATGAAAATGGTCCCCATGGACTTACAGGGAGTGGCTCAGTTAGGAGGTGTGGCCTTGTTGGAGGTGTGTCACTGGGGGTGGGCTTTGAGGTTTCAAGTGCTCAAGCCAGGACCAGTGCCACCCTCCCTGCTGCTTGCCAGTCCAGATGTAAGCTACCTCTCCAGCACCATGTCTGCCTGTGTGCCACCATGCTTCCTGCCATGATGACAATGGACTAAACCTCTAAACCTGTGAGCAAGACCCAATTAATGTTCTCTTTTATAAGAGTTGGCATGGTCATGGTGTCTCTTCATGGCAATAGAAACCCTGACTAAGACATTTCACTTATTTAGTTATTTTGCAGGTGTGTGGGTGCATATGTGGAGGTCAGGGGGCAACCTGTGGGACAACTTCCAACAGGAACGCCTTCATTTGCTGATCCATCTCAATGGCCCAGTCTTTTCTTTTTCTTTTTTAATAAAAGCACCAATTCTACTCATGAGGACACTTCATTATCACCCAAAGCCTTATTTCTTAATAATTTGCACCAGTAACTAAATATTCAACATATAGATAATGGTGTACAGATATCCAGACCTATATCTACTGTATCGGTCTCTTGCTCTGGAGAATTGTAGCTAGCAGGGCTCAGGAAAGAGGTGCTGTAGGAAATCTTCTGTGGCTCATTGTTGTTGAGAAAGAAGGCATCAGAATCCTGGCATGGTAGTGCATGCCTGCAATTCCAACCATTGGGGAGCTGAGGCAGGAGGATTGCTGTGAGACTGAGGCTAGCTTGGGCTACATGGTAAGTTCCAGGATAGGCTAGGTAGCTAAGTGAATTTCTCTCAGAAAAATAGATGTTTAGATGGTATATATAGGTAGATAATTACTATGTAAAAAATAACTGATATGTAGAGGATAGATAGCTGATTGCTAGAGATGAAAAATTATAGATAGATGGATCATAGATGATTAATATGGATTGATAAATGATAGATGATAGGAGGATTATAGGTGGATGATTGCCTGATTTATAGATGATTGATAGATGGTAGATAGATGATGGATAGAGTGGAGATAGATGATTGGTAACTGGTAGATGATGGGTAAATAGATAATGGATAGATGATAGATGTTATATAGACAAATGACTGAAAATAGATAATAGATTAATGATCGATAAATGATGCATAGTAGATAGATTGATAGGTTATTGTGGGATATTTGTACATGGTGTAAAAATGTATTGCTGTGATTGGTGTAATATAAAGCTAAACAGCCAGTAGCTAGACATAAGGTATAGGCGGGACTTGTGGGCAGAGAGAACTCTGGGAAGAAGGCGAAGTCACCGTAGAGGGAGCAGAATAAGCAGTATGGAGAGAGGAGCTAATGAGCCATGCAACAGAATGTAGATTAAAATAAATGGGTTAAGTTATAAGAGCGAATGGGACAAGCCTAACCTAAAGCTGAGCTTTCATAATTAATAAGTCTCCATGTCATTATTTGGGAGCTGGTTGGGGGACAGAGAAAAACTTGTTAGAATAGGTGATTGCTGGATGATAGATAATAGAAGATTGGTAGATGATGGGGATATAGATAATTGGCAGATGACAGCAGATGGATGGTAGATGGATGATGGATCTAGACGGACAGACAGGTAGTAGGTGTTAGCTTTATGGACTGTGAGATCATGTACAGGAGGAAGAAAAAAAAGCCTGTTAGGTTGGAGTCAGAAAGAGAAAAACACCAGTGCAGGGTTGCACTGGTCACCGTGGCTGTCGGCTTGACTCTGAAATGTGGTGTACAAGGCTGATGAATGCATGTTTTTTTGTTTTTTGTTTTTTGTTTTTTGCTTTTTTTTTTTTTTTGAGACAGAGTTTCTCTGTATTGCTTTGGAGCCTGTCCTGGGACTAGCCCTGTAGACCAGGCTGGCCTCAGACTCACAGAGATCCGCCTGCCTCTACCTCCTGAGTGCTGGGATTAAAGGTGAGCGCCACCAACGCCTGGCTCAAAGGATGCAGTTTTAATGAGGGGAGACCATGCTTCTGGGCCTCAGGTGCTGGGTCAGTGTTCTTGCTCCATAATCTTTGCAGAGAGCCCTGGCAGGGTCAAGGTCTTTGATCCCTGTGTGAATGACGTGAGGCTCTGGCAGGGAAAGGGGCCAGGTCAATGGCAGGCCCTGTCAGGCCTAATTGGAAGGACAGGATAGGCTTGATGGCTGTGTCTTGACAGAGGGCACATTTATTGTTCTGAGGATGGTAGGGATGGGGAAGTTCAGGAGGCCTTTAAGAAGTTAGCCCTGTGGAGGCTAGGGGAAGAGAAAGGAGAGAGAAGAAGGGAAGGGAACAAAGAAGAGAGGGGCATAGGTATTCAAGAAGAAGAAGAAGCCAGGTCCTCAGAGAGGAAGGGAGCAGGCAGGGCTCAGAGACGCATTAGTAGGTTGCAGTCTACCACCGGCTTCTGCCTGCTGGGTAAGGCTTTTTCTTTTTTTCTTTTAAATGGTTTTTTCTTTTCCTTTGGTCTCAGACTCAGGCTTCCTGGTAAGAGCTGGGGTCTGGCCAGCTGGAATAGTGTCCTCTCTAAGCTTGAGTTGGCTCGGTCAGCTCTTAATGGCCAAGGCTTCCGTGGACTCCAGCTCCATGGTCGCATCTTGGACTCTGTCCTGGGCAGGGGAGCTTGCTGGCTAGTTTAGTAGTTGCGTTTGTTCCTTATTGCTGATGTGAGGGAGGACCATAGGCTGTGTGGCTTCAGGCAACATAAATTAGGATGAAAGAAAACCTATTTTCCCTTTGCCAGCAGATATCAATTGCAGAGGGCTTATTGGTTAGGGGCGGGACCCTGTGTCGGCTTCTTCCTCTCAGTGCTGGGACCCCATAGGGCTCGAACCTGTGTAGGTCTGTGTATGCTAACTGTGTTCCAGAGTTCATATATGCATCTGTCCTGGAGTCATCTGTTATCTCTGGCTCTTACAATTTTTCTGCTTCCTTTCCTACATAGATTCATGAGCCTCGAGGGAAGGGGCTTGTTAAAGAATCCCATTTAGGACTGAATGCTTCCAAGCCTCCCAGTCTCTGCATTTTATATAGTTGTGGGTCTCTGTTAATTCCCATCTACTGCAAGAAGCAGCTTCTCTGATCTGGGTTGAGCGATGTACTGATCTATGGGTATAGTGGTGTGTCATTAGGAGTCACTTATTGCTATATTCTTTTTTAGCAGAATTATAGTATTAGGTTCATCACTAGACCCACAACCTGGCTAGTCTCACATTTTTGGCAACTTTAGCAGTGTCAGGTATGGGTTCTAGCTTATGGAATAAGCTTTAAATTGAACAAAAAAGCAGTTGGTTAGGTGGGGGAAAAGCATACAACAGAGCCAGGACATATTAAATAATTTTTTTAAATAAAATAGTTTTAAAACTTAGAATTGAAAAAAGGCCCACGCGATGCTGGACAAAGTGGACAGGTATGTAAACCTGGCAGTTGAGAGGCTGTCTGTTGAAGGAGGATCACGAGTTCTAAGCTAGCTTGGACTACCTAGCAAGTTTGAGACTAGCTTAGGCTATGTGGAGGCTTTGAGGAGTGGACTACATAGTGAGGTCTGGGCCACGTATCACAGTGTGATCTGATATCCTGCAGCTTACATTGATGGTTCATCTTACATTGGATGGGATCCCTGGATCCCAGAACCAAAAGGGACCCCAGGTAATCAATAAATATTTGTCAGGACAGATAGAATACTTAATAAGAAGTGAGGATAACACTCAAGGACTGAAGGTTGCCCTCTGGCCTACACACACACACACACACACACACACACACACACACACACAGAGAGAGAGAGAGAGAGAGAGAGAGAGAGAGAGAGAGAGAGAGAGAGAGAGAGAGAGAGAGAGGGAGGGAGGGAGGGAGGAACACATGCACATGCATAGAACTTTTGTTTAGAAACCCTCAGTGAGGAGCTGGAGACTTGGAAGTAAGGTTCAGTGTAGAGTACTTAGTGGTACAGCCCCTGCCTAGAATCCCCCAGTGAGGAGTTGAAGACCTATAGGTGTGGCTCAGTGGAGAGTGGTTGCTTAGCATGTACAATTCTCTGGGCTAAATCTCTAGTATTGTACAAATTTGTTTATAAAGTACTCACTCTGGTATTTTTGGGCTATGTCAATAAAGTATATAGACATAAGATAGACCCTTTCTAATGATGCTTTGACTTATTTTGTTGTTTTAACCTTACAATAGCAAGGCTTTTATGCGCATTCAGCAGACACTTGCCTAGTTACTTTTATATTGCTGTGACCTCCTTCTGGACAGAGCAACATAAAAGAGGAGAGGTTTATGTTGGCTCATGCTTTCAGCATATTTGGTTCACCATGAAAGGTGTATTAGTTACTTTTCTATTGCCGTGATAAAATACCATGAGCAAAAGCAACTTAGGGAAGAGAGGGCTTATTTTGGCTTATAGTTCCTGAGGGATAGAGCCCATTATGGCGGAGAAGGCATGACATATCGGCAGGGGCAGGAAGATTGGCTGATGACATTTTCATCCACACACAAGAGAAGAGAGGAAGAAAAAGAAACGGAGCATGGAGCAAGGCTATAAACCCTCCGGTGAGGGACGGTCCCCTAGAGCCTCCATAACCTCAAACAGCGCCACCTGCTGGGGACCGAGTGTCAAATACATGAGCCTATGAGATGCATTTCTCATTTAAACCACTGGAGCAGGTACGGTATGATAACTGCATTGGCAACCTTGGTCCAGGTTGGCTGGCGCTTGCAATGTGGCTTGTTCACATCTCCAGATCAACACCACATTTTCTTTTTTGAGGCAGCTGGCTATGTTGTATATGCAGTCAGGGAGCAGAGAGAGATGAATGACACCGCTCAGCTTGCTTTCTTCTTATTGAGCCTGGGACCCTAGTTCATGGAATGATGCCATCCACATTCCACCTCAGTTAATTCAGTTAACTTAGTCCCTCACAGACACGCCCAGATATTTGTCTCCTAGGTAATTCTAGATACTGTTAAACCGATAATCCCCGTTAACACAATTCTACAGCTCTCCTCAAGCCAGTCACGTTTTGTGGGGGTGGGGAGAGCAATACAGGCTTACAGATTTGAGGTCCCACCTTAGCTTCCCAGTTCACTCAGCAGATGTGGGGAAGGCTAGTTTCATTTCTCTGGATGCTAGTTTCCTTTATTAGGGTACAGATGCTCTCTTCATCCATCTCCATCCCTGGGGCAGCTGAAGGAGTGAATCCTGATACACTTGGGATGGTCTAGCCAGCTCTCCAGTCCAAAAGACCTATTCTTGATAGAGAGAAGTTAGGAGTTTGGATTCCTAACCTGGGATGTGGGCCACATCAAAGTGAATAGAGGCAGCTCCAAATGTCTGTGCCATTAGTTATCAGGGCCGTTGTACATCTCCCATCACGGAGAAGCTGAGGCTTGCTCAGGAATAGCCATAGAAGAGCCAACTTTCCGGTAGCTAGCAAAGCAAAGCATCAACCCTGCACCCAGACATCAGCTCCCTGGAAGGACCAATCCTGCCCTGGAAGAGCAGTTGCTCTCCATTGCCCTTCTGATGTGGGTTTGGACAAGCACTCAGAGATCTCTGCCATGTGACTGTATTCCCGGGAAGATGTGAAATGTCTACTCACCCTAGAGGGTGACTAATGATAGAGCAAAGTAAAGATACCACAGAAGTCCAATTCGGTGGACTAATGAGTTTATTAGGGTTATTTACAGAAGGGTAGGAACGGCGTATCTTTTATGACTGCTCTAACCATTTTCTCATGTGAGAAACTTAATCTTAATTTATTTCTCACCATCATTATTAGTTTTTGATACAGAGTCCCACTATTTAGCCTTGGCTGGCCTGGAACTCCTACATCAGGTCACCCTCAGACACATCTCTGCTCCCAAGTACTGGCATTAAAAGCATGTACCACCAGTCCATTTCTCAAAATTTCAAAACATTTTCATTTATATATTCTTTGAAAATTTCACATATGTGTATTTAGTGCATTTTGATAATATTTGCCCAATTATCCTTTCTTGTTCCTCCCCCAATCCTTCTAAATTTCGTGTGCGTGTGTGTGTGTGTGTGTGTGTGTGTGTGTGTGTGTGTGTGTATGTGTAGGCCAAAGGACAACCTCATGTGTTGTCCCTTAGAAGATAGAAAGATAAACAGAATAAATTGAAAAGGGGGTTATTTTTATCCCTGCATCATTGGAAGTTTTAAAAGTAAATTTACTCAATTTTTAATTATATGCATATGTACATGTATGTGCACAAGAGTGCAGTACCCAATCAAGGCCACAAGAGGGTGCTGTAACTCCCTGAAACTGGAGTTACTGGTGGTTGTGAGTTAATGGGTATGGGTGCTGGGAAGCAAACGTGAAGGAAGTGCTCTTAACTGCGGACCCATCTTTCCAGTCCCCAATCAATGGGAAATTTGTGTCCAGGAAAATACCATCTGTGTGTAAATTTCATAGTGACAGTCTGGAACAGTGGTTAGCGCATCGCCAGATTCACTGTTCAGGGTCTCCAAAGAGCTTAATTCAGCCTTAGGAATGAAAGCAGAGGAGGCAGCATAAAGTTGCCGGCCTGGCAGAAAGATGGAGAAGACCCCAGTCAGAGGAGGGTGGGCCAGAGACTGTTGCCCAGGAAATGCCTGCTTCTTACCAAGTACTCTGGACAGATCTCGTCAGCATCCTGTCCTTCATTGCCCTGATTCTTGTCTCCTAACATCACAAGCCTTCGACTCTCCCTCTTCTTCTGTCACTGAAGGCAGAAGCTGCCCTGCAGATGTCTGACATGAAATTGGATTGGCAACCCTGGGAGAGATGGGTTTATAATGGGCGCAGGAGAGAGCCAGGAAGGCTGACAGAACAGATTTTTATAACCGTGCATTCCTCTGGGGTGAATCCAGCATTGCTCTGTCCTACACAGAGTGAGGCATGGTTGAGTCCAGTTCTATCCAGGACCTTGGCTATGACAGTGAGGCCTCGGGGCTCAGTGCCAGCCTCCTGGGTGGTGAGCGTGGAGCAGCCTGTTAGCCATGAGCCACCCATCTGCCCGTGCACCTGCTCTGAGAGCAGACCCCACTGAGCCCCGACGGCTGGGTTTCCTGAGCCGGCGCCTGGCATTGCTCCCCTGGACCAAGCTCGCAACATCTTTCCACAATAAAACCAGGATGGAAGTTAATTGCCTCCATCACTCTGCGATGGAATGGCCCCATAAAATCTTTATGAGGTGCAACTGCGGGGGCTTGAACGGGTGGCCGGTTGCTTGGCTAGAGGCTACCGCTAACATCTGGGGGAGGCCCCGATAGGAGGTGTATGAAGATTTGCTGATGCTGAGCATTCGGGTCTGATTTGTTTTGGAGATGTTCCAAGGCATTCAGGAGGAGGCAGAATTAGCTGTTCACAGGGCTGCTTGCTGGTGGCTACTGCGTTTGAGACGTGTTCTCAGGTTCTCCCCTCCTCTACTCCCTCCTACCCTTCCTTCCTCCTTCCCTTTCTTCCATCCCTCACTTTCTCCCAACATTGACCTTTGGCCTCCATACATAGGTGAGAAAATGCATGTGGGTGCATGCAAACACACACACACACACACACACACACAACACACACACGCACACATGCCCACATGCACACACATACATGCACACACACATGCACATGCACACACACAACACACACACACACACAACACACACACACACACACACACACACACGCACACATGCCCACATGCACACACATACATGCACACACACATGCACATGCACACACACAACACACACACACATGCACATGCCCACACACATGCACATGCACACACACACACACACACACACACACACACACACAACCACACAAACCAGAGGATAACTTAGGGATGTCAGGCAGGGTTGCTCACTGTCTCTGCAGCTACACTAGCTGGCCCACTAACTTCTGGTAAGTTCTCTCACCTCTACCTCTCTGTAGGAGTGCTGCGATTACAGCTGTATACCACTACATCTGGCTTTCATGTGGGCTGTGGGGCTCAAACACTTGTGAGGCAAGTGCTTTTCATGCTGGCTTCATCCCTTGCTATGTTGAGTCGTGGTCTCTTACTGAACCTGAAGCCGGTCGGTCATTTTTGCTAGACTGGTTAACCATCACACCTCAGGGATTCTGCTGCCTACTCCCAGCACCAACTTACAGATACATGTCACCATGCCTGGCTACTGGGATTTTACATATGTTTGGGATTTGAACTCAGGTCACCATGTCTGCTTAGCAAGCCCTCTACTCACTGAGCCCCCTCCCCAGCTCAGTCTTCATTCAAACCTTAACAGCTAGTGGGGAGAGAGCTCATATCTCTTCTGGCAAGTTACAATGGGAATAGTCTCTGGATCTTTTAAAAATGTAACACAAGCAAATTTAGGTGTGGAAATCATCTGGGATTCAAATTCTTCATCAGAACCCATTCCAGAAGAATAGAGGGCCACAGTTGATGCTGTTGACATGGGAAATTCATTCCTTTATTGTGACAGGCTTTGGACAATAGAAATAAAGTCTCTGGTACTAAAAAAAAGGTCACATCGTGAGCTTGTGTTTAAAAAACTACAATGACGGTAAAATCTAAGAACATTATGCTGTTTGAAAGACTTGAGCAGAGAGTATGTGGTGTATGATTTGGATTACATGGTTAAATTAAACTATGTATGGCTGTGCACGGTGGGGCATACTTTTAGTCTTAGAACTCAGGGGTCAGAGGCAAGTGCATTTCTGTGGGTCTGAGGCTAGCCTGATCTACACAGCAAGTTTTGGGTCAGTTAGGACACAGTGAGAATCTATCTCAAATAGAAAAGTTGGATGTAAAGACCCCTCTGCTCCTAAGTCCTTGTGTGACAACTTGTAACCTAGCTGGGAGTATACATTAACTGAAAACTCAACTCTTGGGACAAACGGCCACCATCTGATTAAAGGCAGGACTCCAAAGCTCTTCCCAGTTATTTTGTTTGTCTCTCTGTCTGGCCACATACATAGCCTTTCTTGAATTCTCCTCTGGTTCTGAGGTCTGTTTGATTCTAGATCTCTGAATCTAGACTCACAAAGTTGGTTGTAACTTTTTTTTTTTTTTTGCCAATTTCTTAAGTACTGGGGAACTATGATCCAGGTAGAATGATTGACTAGATAAAATCCCCCAGTGAGGAGGGGCTGGGGTGTGGCTCAGTGGTAGAGCCCCTGCCTAGAATCCCCCAGTGAGAGGCTGGATGTACAAGCAGGAGAGCACTTAACAATTACAAGGTTCTAGATTAAATCCTCAACCGCAAGAAAAAATTAACTTCTAAAATAGGAACAACCAACATTTAATGACAAGAATCAGATTGTTTGAGGATTTCAGGGTATATAAACTGCTTTTCTTTTTGCTATGACTGAATATCCAACAAGGGAAAACTCAAGGAAGGAGAAGTTTATCTTGGCTCAAGGTTCAGAGAGCACAACCTGTCATGGAATAGCAGTGGGGTCAGTTCCTGTCTGTGATGCCATGGGTTGCTTGTTTTTAATCTATGTGGGTATGTAAGCATTGCTATGATGAAATATCTTCATATTTATAAAGAAGAAAAGGTCACAGGCTGGCAAGATGGCTTAGCAGATAGAGGCACTTGCTGCCAGGTCTGGTGACCTGAGTTTGATCTCTGGAACCCACACAATGTAAGGAAGGAGCTTATGTCTGCAAGTTATCCTCCACATCCCGCCCCCAGGCACCTACCCTTAACCCGCCACAAAGAAATGTTGTGAAAGAAGAAAACAGGTTGATGTACCTCAAAATTTGGAGGCTAGAACTCTAAACAGCACAGTGGTGGCTCTGGCAAGGGTCACACGGAAGATGTTATAATGGCAGAAACTTGTGCAGGATGGAGAGATTGCATAGAAAGATAAAAGCCACAGAGTGACTGAGGAAGGGACAGTAAGGATCTCGCGCAGGCTTCAACCCATTAAAGATGCCATTAACCTCATAACACCACACAAAGAATCACATGTCCATGCACTCTTGACAGACTGCTTAAATCACATCCAAAACACAGCTGTATCTTCATGCCTATGTTATCCTTATTAATCCTCCAAGAAAGCAGAAAGGCTGAAGTTTGTTCCCTCCCAACATGCCAAATTTTCTCATTCAGTTGTCCTGATTTCAGAAATCCTTCTGTTTGCTCTGCATACCATAAAAATTATCTCAAAAGTTTGGTGTGGTGTTTGTGTGAGACAGAGACAGAGAAATGAGAGAGACAGAGATGAGAGAAACAGAGACATACAGAGAGCCAGACAACCAGCCAGACATACAGCGAGAGACAGAGAAGACAGACACACACACACATAGAGCGAGTGAGCGAGCAAGCGAGCGAGCGAGAGAGAGAGCGAGAGAGAGAGCGAGAGAGAGAGCGAGAGAGAGAGAGAGAGAGAGAGCGAGAGAGAGAGGAGAGAGAGAGAGAGAGAAAGAGAGAGAGAGAGCGAGAGAGAGAGAGAGGAGAGAGAGCGAGAGCGAGAGAGAGAGAGAGCGAGAGAGAGAGAGAGAGAGAGAGAAAGAGAGAGAGAGAATCTCATGTAGCACAGGGTGGACTCAGACTCACTCAGTGTAGCTGAGGATGCTCTTGGGCTCCTGAGCCTCTTGCCTTTGCCTCCTGAGTGCTAGGATTACAGACATGTACTATCACATCTGATTTATGTGGTACCAGTGATCCAACTCAGGACCTAACACATGCTGGACGGTTGCTCTATCCACTGAGCTGCAACCTCAATCCCTAGAGGTTTTAATAGTTTGGAAAAGTCATACTTAAAGGGGTAAAGCCAGTAAACATCATAAGTAAAATCTTTGCTCACAGAAAAATGGAGACACATGATGTACATGAGACTTGGAGAGCCTCATACCTATTTACGGGGACATGGAATACACTTTTGAATTGTAACCATAGGGGACCAGATGCATATGCAAGCCTTAATTGCATCTCAAGGCTCAGTGGCTACTAGTTGATTCTTGTGTAACTTTTCTTGGGGAGGAGTGAACAATCACCTCCGGATGGACCAGAGAAAAGAGCCCATCCAAATTCAGCTTAGTGAAGGTGAATTTCTTAATTTTTCTTTTTCACTCCTTCCCTCCTTCCCTCCCTCCCTCCCTCCCTCCCTCCATCCCTCCCTCCCTCCCTCCCTCCCTCCCTGCCTTCCTTCTTCCTTCCCTCCCTCCCTCCCTTTCTTCTTCCCTCCCTCCCTCCCTCCCTCCCTCTCTCCCTCCCTCCCTTCCTTCTTCCTTCCCTCTCTCCCTCCTTCCGTCTCTCTCCCCTCCCTCCCTTTCTCCCTTCCCTTCCTCCCTCCCTCTCTATCCCCTCCCTCCCTCTCTCCCTCCCTTCCTCCCTCCCTCCCTCTCTCCCTCTCCTCCCTCCCTCTCTCCCTCCCCTCCCTTCCTCCTTCCTTCTCTCCCTCCCTTCCCTCCCTCCCTCCCTTCCTTCCCTCCCTCTCTCTCCTCTCCTCTCCCTCCTTCCCTCTCTCTCCTCCCTCCCTCCTCTCCTCTCTCTCCTCCCTCCCTCCCTCCCTCCCTCCCTCCCTCCCTCCCTCCCTCCCTTCCTCCCTTTCTTTCTGTAAATGTTTCTTATGGAAGCATGGGTGAGAGGTTCCTTACAGGAACATGGGTGACTCAAAGGCAGCTGCATCACCTCAGTGTGACTCATAAAAGCTGCAACCCTGCAGCTTTCTGCATAACTTACAGGCAGTTCAGAGAGCCTTTCCTCTTCAGTAATTGCTACTACTTGTGTATAGCCTGGGTGGCAGCGGTGGGGGCTTGTGAGTTTTGTTAAAATTGTGAGTTTCCAGAGCCTTGTATGTTTTATTTATTTCCCGAGCCTTGTGAGTTTCATTTACCTTTTGAGCCTTGTCAGTTTCATTTACCCCTTGATTTTTTTTTAACTTTATGAGTTTTGTTTACTCCCTGCATTTAAAGCCTTTCTCCAGGTGGAACTTTTAAATTCAGAATACCTACATTTCACTGACCCTTTAAAACTTTTTTGAGGTGGGTGGAGAGGAGAGATGGCTCAGCAGTTCAGAGCACAGACTGCTCTTCCAGAGGACCTGGGTTCAATTCCCAACACCCACATGGTGACTTACAGCTGTCTGTAACTCCAGTTCCAGGGAACCTGACACCCTCACCAAGATATACATAAAGGCAAAATACCAATGCACATAAAAATAAAATAAATTTGAAAACTTGAGGTTATAATTTAATTACATTTCTCCTTCCCCTTTCCTCCCATACCTCCTGCTCTCTTTCAAGTTCATTACTTCTTTAAAAAAACTTTTTTGTGGGGGCTGGGGAGATGGCTCAGAGGTTAAGAGCACTGACTGATCTTCCAGAGGTCCTGAGTTCAATTCCCAGCGACCACATGGTGGCTCACAACTATCTATCATGAGGTCTGCTGCCCTCTTCTGGCCTGCAGGAACACATGCAGACAGAATGCTGTATACATATAAATAAATAAATCTTTTTTTTAAAAAAAACCTTTTTGTTAATTATACGCACATGTGTACTTATATACACAAAAAGATTCCTAAATATAACCTGTCTAGACAATATGGTGTTTTCTGTATGTACATTTTGAGGACTGACCATTTAGGACTGGACAACCAATTAGCGTGCTCTTCTCTGGGGAAGGACACCTCTCCCATTGCCACCTGTCCCCAGCTGCTCATAAATCTCTGGACATGGCTGAGGCCTTATGGTCTCTCCTCCCTCCAGTTTGGCGTGTCCACTGGTGTTGTCCTTGTTAAGCCCACAATAGGGCATCATGTTGGTGCGACTTCATGGGTGTAGCTACCGATCTCACTGACTCTTCCTCCCAATTTGCTGTTTGATTGCTTTATAAGGTATCATTGCTTCACAAAATACTTTGGGTGCTCAATATTATTTGACCATAAAACCACAGCATGGGCAGGAAAAGAAAACCCACACTTTTAGGCTTTGCTGTGCGAGAGGAATTTGTTTTCTCAAAGAGAAAACCCCAGGTGACTATCTCTGTGCATTCTGCTCTTAGCACTAGGTTGTGAGATCTCCACTGATTGGCCAAAGGATTGTTCAGTGAGTTTCTCCATAGACTTTCCATCTCCGTAACGAAGTACTTGACACAGTCTACTTACAAAATAAAGAAATTATTTTTTGCTCATGGTTCTGCAGGATCTGCAGTTCAAGGTCAGGCATCCCCATCAATTTAAACTGCTGGCAGCAGCCCATCAGGGTGGGTCCTTAGAGGAGCAGGAGGGAGAGGATGTGGATTTCACATCCCCAGCAGATAAACTACAGAAGAGACAGGTGAACATTTGCTGCTTTTAGACAGGTCCCTGGAATTCTTCTCTCTGTATAGTTTTGTTTAGTGGAAGTGGTCTATTGCATCTAAACTCTGATTTATTACTCATTTTTTTTTGCAGGTGTGACCCTCCACAGCCATTTCAAATTCCAATTGTAAGCTATTTATCAACATCTTGTAAGAAATGGAGCATCGATTGTACAGATTTTCCCAGCTACTTTCACGGTTCCTCCTTTTCCTTACTCTCAACACTAGGTGGCAGCAGTTCCCTATTAATAACCCAGGGACTGCTGCGGTTGCAGACAACCTTGTAGCAAGGGAGGTAGGCTGATGGATAGCAGTGTGTCTCCCCAAAAGGAGCTGTTCCACTGGCTGTCACAGTCCTCAAAGGGCACAGACAGCACTCTACATACAAACCAATTGCTTTTCTGAGAAAAGGAAGTAACTCTGGTCCCCAGACATTATGTAGCAAGCTGAACAATGGCACCCTAAGGTGTCCTCAGTGAATCCCCCGAGCCCATGGATAGGAGCTTACATAGATAGTAGCAGGATCTCTGTAGAGGGAATTGCGCTGAAGATTGTGGGATGGATAGCCTATTTTGGTTACCCAGGAGGGCTCAAAGGAAAGAAGGGACAGAGAAATCAGACAGATGTGATGACATGTATTTTTGGAGGGTGTGCCAAATACATGTGATGACATGTATTTTTGGAGGGGAGAGTGACAGTGAGGGGGAGAGAGAGGGAATGAGAAAGGAAGGGGCAGAAGAGGGGGAGAAGGAAGGGACAGAGGGGATGACTTGAAGATGCTGTCCTGTTGGCTCTGATGGTGGAGGAAAAAAGCCATGGACCAAGGGTTGCAGGCATCTTGTAGTATTCAGAAAAGACAAAAAACAGATTCACTATCAGAGCTCCCAGAAGGAGGCCGGCCCCGATAACACCTCATCATAGAACTTCCAACCCCAGAATCATTTAAGAATGGATTCGTGTAGTTTTAAGCCACAGGATTGGGGACTGTTTGTTACAGGAGCCTTGAGGAGCCAATACCTCTCCTGTCCCTTTCTCTTTCTGCTCCTTCATTCAACACTCAATCCCTGAAACATGGGGCTTCCCTAGGGGAACCTCCTTATTTCTGATAGACCCCTGAAGATAGATCCTTGAGTAGTTTGTAAGAATTACAACGTGATAAAATCATTTCCATGTCTACATAGGATGCTTGATGTTCATGTCCCTTGATGTTCATCAACCCCAAGAGCATGTGGCTGAATTATTCAGTTTCCAGTACCAACTACAGAGCTGGACTTGGCAGGGGTGGGAAGGTGTTTAGTTTCATTTTCTGGAAATAGCATCACGTGCATCCCCAGCAAGTCTTCTCTTGCTGAGTACTGGAGGCTGGGTTTGCCCCCTTGGTCCTCCTGCCTCTGCCCCGATGGACCCGGAGAACAGGTGTGCGCATGACCAGACTTGGTTTTCAAGGAGTGCTTGTAAAAATCAATGCATAACGAATCTAGCTTCTTATCTGACCGCTTCTCACAGGCTCAGCGGTAGAGCACTTCCCTGGAAGCGAGGTGCTGGGACTTACCTGTACAGTGTCTGCCTGGTCTCCACGTGTGGGGCCAGGGCTGTGGCTTAGTGGTAGAGTGATTGCTTAGCACAAAGAAAGCCCTGGGTTCAATCTCTAGTACACACACACAGACACACAGTCACACACACACACACAGAGTGACACACACACACACACACACACAAGTGACACACACATAGAGTCACACAGAGACACACACACACGGACAGAGGCAGAGGGAGAGATGGAAGGAGGGAAGAGGGAGGGAGGGAGAGATAGAGACAGACAAAGAGAGAGGGAGGAAGGGCAGAAGGGAGATGGGGAGGGGGGTCTTCAGGGGGAGACACATTTCCTGGGAAAGACATTCATTAAGGAGGTTGCCCTGGAACTATAGGTTGAAGAAAAGTTATTGGAAAACTGGTAGAGGATTGTGTGTGGCCTTCTGGGTCCAAGGCAGAACTTTGTAGACCTCATATTTAATACCCTTCCTTCTGTGGTTTCTGTGTCTTCTGTGGTTTCTCTGGTTTGGACTTTAAATCCTTCTAAAGACACAGTGTTGGGGGTCTTGTTCTGAAGGGGCTGCTGTCGGGAGGTGGGAGATGGGCTCTTCACATCATTGAGCTGTCCTCTTGAAGGGGGTGTGACCCCTTCCCCTCTCTTTTGTCTCTCGGCCTCGAGGTGAACCGCTTTACTGGCTGCCCCATGTCACCCTCATCGGTGGCCTAAACGCAACAGCTTTGCACCTGGGAACCTCAATAAATCTCTTTAGAAACAAATAACTTTGCTTATATGGCAGGAATGAGGGTGTTCTAAAGAGACCCCCCCATTGTCTACCAGACCTCTGAAACAATTGACCCCCCCCAATGAGATTTTCCCCAGGGGTCTCATGCCGGGAGAAGGAGAAGGCTGAAGCCTGGTGTCAGCCAAAGCAGAGCTTGTTGCCTCCAGGCAGATTCCTCACTGTTCTGACAACTTGTCAACCACTTGGCCAGAGAGTATGGAGCTGAGACAACGATGGGTCATTGATGGGTAGGACCACACCTTGACCTGGACTACACGTGGGCACGTGTGCTCTTGAATGCATGTGAGTTCCTGTGCCTCTGAATGCTAGAAGAGGGCCTCAGATCCCCGGGCACTGAGTTGTATGTAGATGGTTGTGAGCTGCCTGACGTGAGGGGAGACAGACTCTGGTCCTCTGGAAGAGCCTCAAGTGCTGTTAACTTAGGGCTGTTTCCCCAGCCCATCACATTTCTCTCAGGACCCTGAAGACCCGAGGGAGTATCACTGGACACCTTTGTTCCTTGTCCCAGTGTGACCACAGTCAATAAATCCCCTTTTCTGTTTTCTTTTACTATTAATTCGTCTCTTTAATTGTCTTATGTAAAAATTGTGACTTAATTTATGGATTCATGTGTGGACACACGTGTGGAGGCGGGAGGATAACATGAAGCGGTTCTTTACTTCCACCTTGTCTGTCCTGGGGACTGAACTCCTATCATCGGGTTTGGCTGCACGTTCCTGCGTGAATAGAGCTCTCTCAAAACCCTAATTGGCTTACGGAACATGGGTGGCTGAGCTTAGCTTGTTAGGGCTGCGAGGGGCCGGTAATGATCTCAGGTGTTTTGTTATTATTGTTAGCAGCTGATAACCAAACGGGTCCACCCGGGGCCAAGATCCTGGCCTGACAGGACTTACTGCTCAGTGCGCTTGGGAAGGCAGCTGGTCTGTGAGGAGCTGCTAGTCATCAAGATTACTCATAAGTGGGAACGCAGTGCAGATGGCCACTAGGGGGCGCTCCGAATCCATGGAAAAGTCTGCAGAGCTGCCGAACCGCTTGGAAGTGTGCTACCTGTGTTCTGGTGGGCTGCGAGGAGGAGGAGGGGGACAGAAAAGGGGAGAGGGGGTCCTAGAAGGACTCGGGCTCGGGCTCGGGCTCAGTTCATGCTCACCTGGGCAGGAGTACCCCGACCATGGCTCAGCCTGTAGCTCCCGAGCAAGGGGCCTATTAGAGTATCAGTTCAGCCGCGCCTCCTGCATCAGGGCAGGACGGGGGTGGGGGTGGGGTGGGGGGTGGGGGTGGGGTGGGGGGGGATGTCTTCCGTGTTAGCACGATCCTGGCTTATGATTCAGGCTCCCCTCCCAGTAGCTGCTACAACGATGGTTGTCTTAAGGTCCCAGAGGGTTCTGAGACACACATCCCCAGGCTCAGCAAGGAGCATGAACCTTGAAAACTAGGGTCTCTCTGGACCCTGTAGCCCTAAAGGAACAAATGGCAGACTGTAGAGGAGGGTGAAGAGACCACAGTTCTTCCGTGTCCAATGCATTTTCTTCTCCCTTCTGTCCCTCCCTCTCTCCTGCCTTCTCTGTCCCTCTCTCTCCCTCCTCTCTCTGTTTCTATCTCTCTCTCTGTCCCTCAATCCCTTCCTCCTCTCTCTCTCCTTCTTTCTTTCTTCCTGGTAGGATGTCACGTAGCCCAGGCTGGCCTTGAACTTGTCACGTAGCTGAGGGTGATCTTGAACTCCTGGTCTTCCTGCCTTCACATCTCAAGTGTGTCACATTCAGCCTTCTCTCTCTCATGTATGTGTGTGGTGCACCTGCTTACGTGTGTGTGTGTGTGTGTGTGTGTGTGTGTGTGTGTGTGTGTGCCTGCGTGCGTGCGCTCACGCCCTCATGGAGGCCAGAGGGTGTCTTCTTTGATTGGCTTTGCCAGGTCTCTTGCTGAACCCAGAGCTTGCTGATTGTATTAATGCGATCACTAGCCAGCCTGCCCCTTTAGTCCCGTCTCCACTCCTGAATTATATGTATTATATGCATTATATGTAGCTTCCACTTCCACACAACTTTTCCATGGGTACTTGGGGCCTGTGCTCTGTCTCTCACCCTCGTGTGATAATGTCTTATCCACGGAGTGTCTCCTTAGTCCTCGCTCACCCTCTTTCTAAAAGGTCTTCAGGCTGGAGAGCTCACTCGGTGGTTGAGAGTACTGGCTGTTCCTCCAAAGGGCTGGGGTTTATTTCCCCGTATCCACTTGGCTGCTCACATCTGTAACTCCAGCTCCAGGGGGAATCCAATGTCCTTTACTGACCTCTTTGGACACTGCACACACATGGTGCACAGACACACATGCAGATGAAACATCACCACACATAAAATAAAAATAAAGTTTAGATAAATAAAACGTCAAGTCTTGTCATTAATCCAGGTTGGCCTGGAATTTGAAATCCGCTGCCTCAGCCTTCTGAGGGTAGGATTACAAGTGTGCACAAACACACTTGGTTCTTATTTCATCCCCCTCTCTCCAGGAAAGGTAGACCCAATGATAATTTTCTAACCCATTTCATAGACTGGGGCACCAAGAGCCCGCTCCACAAACCCTTTACTTGCCGAGTATTCAAAAGGCACTTGTAAACGGGCAATGTCTTAGGAGGGCCAGCCTCCATGGTATGATTGACAGCGGTTTTGTGAGCACCTAAATCCCAAGCCCTATGTGTACTGTGGTTTAATAAGGATCAGGATAAACAATTAGGCCGAATAGATGTTTATTCAGGGAGAAATAACTCACAACATAGGCAGATGAACGCCGGCAGGTTCCACAGGATCCTCTCCTCTCAGCATCCGATTCCCTCCTCAGCCTTTTCCCCCAGGTCCCGTCAGGCCCTGTCTCCACCCCCCACTGGGCGTGGTCTAAGCCACAGATGCCGTCAAGGTGAATACCTCACTACACTGTGTGTATGTGGAGCTTGGCAGGAAGGACTATGAGCCAGGAGTCTGAGTAGACCCCTGCTCTCAGCCTCTTCCCTTCCCAGCTGGCCATCTTCAACTGACTTTATCTTTCAGATGAAACTCCTAGCAGGAAGGGATTTATCTGTACACCTGGCTTCTCTTTAAATATCTCCCTGTGTGTTGCGTCTACAATCCACCCGTCAGCCCCGGGAGTGTAGGAGCTGTGTGCTATTGATCCAGATGTGTGGTTGTGCCCAGCGTGGTACTAGTGTATGGCAGGCATTCAATCAATGTCTTCCGAATGTAGAGATAATGGGGAGAAAACAGAGAACCTTATCTGGGGGCTCCCAGGAAGAGAGGCTCCCAGGAGAGTCTGGGGGGGGGCAGCCTGAGGGACAAGGGTTGCAAGGGCTGCGGGGAGGGAAAGAGCTGGCCCTTGTGTGGTGACAAGCATGGAGGCAATTGCTTCACACACGGAGGTGCATGAAGGAGGGCAGTGGTTCCTGCAGCCGTCATCTGTTGGAACATGCAGAAGAAGGAAGAGAGGAGAGTGACCATTTGCCCCAGGCCTCATTTGGTCAGATGGCTTCCTGCCTTCACCTCAGGTGTTAACTATCCCTTTCTTGGACTGAGATAGGGCTCATGAATTCCACAGTGTGGCTCAGTGGTAGAGCCCCTGCCTAGAATCCCCCAGTGAGGGCTGAGAGTATGGTTCAATGGTACAGCATCCGCCTAGAATCAAACCCCAATGAGATGATGGAGGTGTGGCTCAGGGATAGAGCACTGGTCTAGAATCCCCCAGTGAGGGGCTGGGGGTGTGGCTCAGGGTAGAGCCCTGGTCTAGAATCCCCCCAGGGAGGGGCTGGGGGCGTGGCTCAGTGGTAGAGCCCCTGCCTAGAATCCCCCAGTGAGGGGCTGGGGACATTGTTCAGAGATAGAGCACTTGCACAGCATTCTCAAGGCCTTGGGTTTCATTATCAGCATCACAATAAACAATTTAATTGTTGCTAGTATTTTCTTTGGGCTGCCAACCAGCTCCCAAATAAAGTCACGGCTACTTATTATTAATTATGAATGCTCGACCTTAGCTTAGGCGTGTCCCACTAGCTCTTTTAGCTTAATTTAACCTGTTTCTATTCATCTACATTTTGCTTCATAGATTTTTGTTTGTTTGATTTTTTGAGACAGGGTTTCTCTGTATTGCTTTGGAGCCTGTCCTGGAACTAGCTCTGTAGAGCAGGCTGGCCTCGAAGTCACAGAGATCCGCCTGCCTCTGCCTCCCAAGTGCTGGGACTAAAGACATGCACCCCCAATGCCTGGCTTGCTTCAGGGATTTCTACCTTCTTTCATTCTATATGTCCTGCTTTCTCCATGTCTGGCTGTGGCAGTCCTGCCTGTACTTCCTCCCTTGCTATTGGTCGTTCAGCTTTTTATTAGACCAATCAGGTGCCTTAGGCAGGCAAAGTAAAACAGCAAGACATCTTTACATAGTAAAAAAACAAAAACGCAGCACATTTTGCATGCTTAAAGAAATATTCCTCAACAGTGAATGAGTAAAACTAAATTAAAAAAATTATCCTCTCCTTCTGGGAGACTCATGTGTTGGGCATTTGTCTGGCCCCACATCCAACCCCAGGACACTTCCAGCTCTGGCCCACTCACTCTGTGTTTCTCTCTGTCGGCCTGCCAGTCTACACTTGGGGTACAAGAGACACACTTCTCTGTCAGCTGTTGCTGTTCACACGTGTGCAGCAGCTGGAAGGGACCTGGGTGTCTGGACTCTTACAGGGACATGCCTGTCTAACGGTGTTGCAGCTAAGCCTCTTGTACACCGGCTCATCTCCCTTCTGGCTCTGGGTATGCAAGCCCTAAGTGTGTTCATCATGGCTTCCAGGGGTCCCCATGCTGCGTGGCCTGAACTCTTCACTGGAGACTGGGTTAGGACAGTTAGTACCGTGTACTTACGTCAGCTCCTGGAAGGGGGTCAAGGGCAAGGCCTATCTATGTGCATGGTATACTTTCTTGTGCACATCTGCACATACATGTGTGTAGCATGTGAACAGTATATGTTCACTAACACACTGCGGGCGACACACTGCGTATGTTCATGTTTATCATGGTGCATGAGTCATATGTATATGTATGTATGTGTCATGTGAGCAGTATGTGCACAGGGTATTTGCTATGTATTCATGTATACATGTGGTGCACATTGTGTGTATCTGTACACATCTACATTCTGAGTGCATGCATGTGGCACACAAGAAATACATGCACATGGTACATGGTAGATGTTTTGTGTGCATGCAAGTGTGCATTTATACCCATGGAACTTGGTTTGTGCCTGCGTGTATTCATATGATGTATGCACATACATGCAAGTACCATGTAAGCACTGTATATGAGTGCTACATGCTATGTGTTCATGTCTAAATGTGGAACTCAGTGCACACCTGCATGTATGCATATGCATGCACATGACATCAAGCAACATGTGCACGTGACACATGTTATGCATGCATATGTATATCTGCCTGTGTGTATACGCATATGCCCGTCTATACAGGTGTCACACAGGTATGCCTGTGCATTTATGCTGTGCATGTCAGGTATGCAGTTGGTAATTTGTATATGTGATACTTGCTCTGTGTGCATGCATGCATACATGTAGTGGTGCATAGTGTGTTCATTATGCTGTGCAAGTCAGGTATGTAGAAGGTGTGTGAGTACTTTGTGCACGTAACATTTTTGCATGTGCATGTATAAATGTGGTATGCAGCGTGGATGTCAGCAGGGTTTGAACACAGTACTGCTGTGTGTGCAAGCACGCGTTCCTATGTACACATGGTGCCTAGCAGGTGCCTGATGTCTGCTGCTCTCCGTGTGCCAGATGTGTGTGAGATGGAGGTGAATGAATCTCTTGGGAGAGCATGGAAAGCCCCACACTCAATCTAGCTCCCCAGGACCGTCTCCAGGCAAATTCTATTACTTGTACGCAGGCCCTTGGTGGCCTCAATTTGGAAGCACGGCTGCTTTCTATTTCTCCCTGTCAGTGAGACAGAGGTCAGCCTTTGAAACCAGACACTACATTTTCTTAGGGGCTGAGGAAATGGGAATGATGGCCTTGCTTCCAGAAGAACTCCAGTCCAGGCTCCCAGCTCTTCTCTGACGTCAGCTATGTTGGCTGTTCTAGAAGGCCCTAGATGGCACGGTGACAGGCAGGGAGGGGTCTAAGTCAGAGGTTACTGAAATATGGAGGCAGCTAGTGCCACCCCACACCAGGAGACAAGCTCTTTGCTGCCTGTGGCTGAACTTGGGGCTGCCACAGAGAGCAGACACGGCCATATGGGACTCAGATCCCACTAGAGCGTCTTCCTGCAGACTGGACTCTCAGGCCTCCTGTGAGAGCAAAGGCTACTGTGCAGTCAAGGCAGTTGCTCCTGCAGCATGAGCGCTGCAGACATATTTCCAGCTAGCTAATGTGACGAGTCATGGCCTGCCTTCACTAGTAACTGCTCATCCCAGGACTTAGCAGAGGATGTGTTCTCCTCCTCCTCCCCACCCCATTCCTTCTCCCCCTCCTCTTCCCCTTCTCCTCCCCTCCTTGCCCTTCTCCTCCCCCTCTTCCTTCTTCCTTTCCTCTTCCCCCTCCTCTCCTCCCCCCTCTCCTCCCCCCTCCCCTCCTCCTTTTCCTCCTCCTATTCTGCCTTCCCTCCTCCTTCTCCTCCTTCTTCTCCCTCCTCCCCCTCTTTCTCCTTCTCCTTCTCCCCCTGTTTCTCATCTTTTCCTGCTTTATAGCCCTGGAAGACCTGGCATTTACTACAGAGCCCTGGCTAGCTTCACACTAGAGGCACCCCTCTTGTCTTAACTTCTTGAATGCTGGGATTACAGGCACATTCATTCTCTCCTTTCCTCCCTCCCTTTCCCTCCTCTCCCCTCCCCTTTCCTCTCTTTTTGTGATAGGATGTGTCACTATGCAGGCCAGGCTGTCCTCAAACTTCTGCCTCAGTTTCCAGAGTGCTGAGATTACAGATGTGTGCGACCATGCCCAGGCTGGCAAAGCTTCTCTGGAGCCATCTAAGGGAGCAGGAGAGGGCTGAGTATGGCAGAGGCTTGCCTAGCGTGTGCGAAAGCCCTGGGTTCCATCCCCAGCACTGCACAAGCCAGGTGAAGTGGCTTGTGCCTGTAATCCTGGCACTTGGGAGGCAGAGGCAGGGAGATCAGTCAAAGCCAGCTTTGGATACCTGCGTGGGAAGTTCAAAGTCAGCCTGTGTTATGTGAGACCCTGAACACCCCCCACCCCGAGATTCAAGAAGCAAGAACTTAAGGAGTGCTATCCACACTCCTGTGCTCTGGGGCTGATGGTGGTGGCTGGGATGTCATTAAGGACTGTCTGTATTTACTGAGCTATTCCAGATAAGTGTTCAATAGCTTCATCCCAGTAGTTCCTTTTTCTTAAAAAAAAAAAGTGTGTGTGTGTGTGTGTGTGTGTGTGTGTGTGTGTGTGTAGATGCCCACAAAGACCAGAAGAGGGTGTCACATCCTCTGGAGCTGGCAGTACAGGTGGTTGTGAGCTGTCTGATGTGGGTACTGGGAATTGAACTCAGGTCCTCTGCAAAAGCAGTGAGGGCTCTTAACTGCCACCTCTCCAGCCCCTATGCTGTGTCTTGATCTACAAAATCGACTTACTCACAGGTCGATGCAGTGTTTGCTGTGCGTGACTTGTGACAATCGGATGAGTTACTTCATGAAAGGGCTGAGTGCATTCCCATCCATGCAGAAAAGGCTTCGCGAAGCCTTGCTCTCATTATTAGCTATAAATAATAACTTGCCAGTTTATTTATTCTTCATCACATTCCACAAGTAGCTGAAGCAGCTTATGCTAAAACAACACACCAAGAGAGAAAGGGGTGATGGGGGGCAGGGCAGGGAGGTAGCTCAGGATAAAGGGAAAGTAAAAGTGAAATGGAAGGATGAAGAGTGACATATACACAGGGATGTAACAGAAGCAGGGCTACAGAAGGTTTTATGGCTTCAGGATAGTGCAAAAATGACAAGCATTCAATAGACACTGACCTCTGAGTCTTGAAATGACTAATTGTCCAATTTGCATTTATTTGTGTTTTGTTGCTGGGATGGAACTTCAGGCCTTATGCACGACAGGCCCAGTCTATCTCTGAGCCACACCCCAGCCCCTCACTGGGGGACTCTAGGCAGGGGCTCTACCACTGAGCCACACCCCAGCCCCTCACTGGGGGATTCTAGGCAGGCTCTATACTGCTGGGCCACACTTCCAGTTCTCCCTTCCTCACCTCTGCCCTCCCCTGTCTCCCTCTCTTCCTCTTCTTCTCTTCTTCTCTTCTCCTTCCTCCCTCCCTCCCTCCCTTCCTCCCTCCCTCCCTCCTCCCTCCCTCCCTTCCTTGTCAGGGTCTCACTAGGTAGCCTACGCTGGCCTCAAACTTGGGATCCTCCTGTCTCAGTCTCCAGTGTCAGGGATGAACTCCACCATGTCTGCCTCACGTCTTCATGGGTCCTTTATTTTTCTGGAGGAGAAAAAAATATTTCCTTAGGAGTCAGTTAAAAAATTGCAAATTGCATTTATTTAATTTTGCGTGTGTGTGTGTGTGTGTGTGTGTGTGTGTGTGTGTGTGTGTGTGTGTGTGTGATGTGCCACAGTCCTCATGTGGCAGTCAAAGGACAATTTAAATGGACTTGTTTTCTTCTACTGTGGGATATCAAGAACTCAAACCACCTTGCTTGGTGGCCAGGGTCTTTACATCCTGAGCCATCATGTAACCTACAGTGTGTGTGTGTGTGTGTATGTGTGTGTGTGTGTGTGTGTGTGTGTGTGTGTGTGTGTGTGTGTTTGCTTTTGAAAGTCTGACCTGGAACTTGATATATAGCTGAGGATGGCCTTGAACTCTTAATCTTCCTGCCTACACCTTCTGAACTCGGGGATGATAGGTGTGTACCATATACCTGGCTATCAGTAGGGTTTTCAATTGGAGGTTACCTTAAGAAGAAGTGATTATTTCACTTGGGCTCAGAGATGCATCTAGAAGAGTGTTCTCAACCTGTGGGTCTCAACCCCCGAACAACCCTTTCACATGGGTCGCCTAAGCCCATACTTATATTCCAATTCATAACAGTATCAAAATGACAGCTACGAAGTAATGATGGAAATAAATTTATGGTTGGAGGTCACCACAACACGAGGAACTGTGTTAAGGGTCACAGTGTTAGGAAGGTTAAGAACCTCTGCTCTAGAACAAGCACCCAGTTGTAAGTATGTAAGATACACACAGCATCATAGTGGATTTGAACAGACTTCCACCATTCACCCAAAGTAGCCCCACACCTCCCAGCTACCACCTTCTAATGACCTCATTTCCCATTCTCTCATTTCTCAACAGCCACTCATCTACCGTCTGTCTCTGAATTTGCCAACTTGGGGACATCTTATGTAAGTGGAGACAGGCAATATGTGGCTTTTGTGTCTCATTTACCTCATCGAGGCGAGTGTTTATTTTAGGATTCATTTATTTCATTGCACACATCAGAGTTCCATCCACCCTTTCAAAGGCTGACTCATATTCAGCTATGAAGCTGTATTGCCTCGAATTGAATAATACATCCACTGATGGACTGTCTTAGTTTTATTTCTGGTTGCTGTGATAAAACATACCAACAAAAGTAGCTTTAGGGGAAAAGGGTTTATTTGGCCAACAGTTCCAGGTTATAGTCTGCCATTATGGGGAAGTCAAGGCAGTGGGCATTTGAAGCAGCCAGTCACGTCCACATCAAGAGCTGGGAGTGGGAGATGAGATGGCTTAGTGGGTAAAGGGGCTTGCTGCCAAACTTGATGACCTGAGTTCAATCTCTGGGGCCTACATGATAGAGAGAACTGACTCCTGAAAGTTGTCCTCTGACCTCCGTAGGTGTGCCAAGGCTCCCACTCCTTCAAAAATACATGTAATAAAAATATGAAAAGAAGAGCTGAGAGAAAATGAATCCCCCTATGTCCTACACAGTTCAGGACCCCCTAGTAGAGAACAGTGCCTGTGTGTGGATGAAAATGTGATCAGCCATTTTCCCACTTCTGATGCTACAAAGAACTCGCTTCTTCTGGAACCATAAGCTAAAACCAATCCTTCTTCCTTAAGTTGCTTTTTAGTCATAGCGTTTTTTCCCCCAGCATCAGAAAAGTAGACATTAAGAGAGAATGATTCTTCTCAACCTCCACCCCCCACCCCCAGATATCAACTGCCAAGAGCTCTTTGGCAAGGGGTGGGGCCTGGAAGGCCACCTCGTCTGTCTATGCCAGCATTTTGACTGGCTCCATCTTGTGCGGGCTCTGTGCAGTTGACCAAAGTCGTTGTGAATCCATGATTTCAATAGCTGTGTCACATCTAGAAGTTTGCATTTCATATCGCTCGACTCTATCCTCTGGCTCTGACATCCCTCCTCACCTCCTCTTCCTTGAGCCTTGATGGGGTGAGGGGCATTGGTAAAGACCAAGATTGGAAGCAGCCCAAGTCTATGGGTATACACATACATACTTAGAAGGCAGTTTGAAAGTTTGGCAACTTAGCACAATAATACATCTGAAGGGCCTATCACTTCTCCAGTCATGGGTTTTTGACCAGGATTACAGTAGCAGGCATGAAATTCTGTCCTGTGGATCAGGTCTCAAATCCAATCAGAATGTGGTTAGTCACCCCGAAACAGTCATGCCAACTATTTCATTGGTGGACACATCTGGCCTGGTAGGTTGATATTGCACATGCAGAGTCTGGCATTGGCTGAGACCACTGATGGCCATTCTCCCCAGAAGCCTTCATAGCCCTCTCTGGTACTGTGACAGTTGGATGGTGTCACCCGATGTTTTACACAGCGTATCTTTCCTGTCACTACATTTACAAACCATTTCTTCATTAGGCTTGGCCGACAAGGGCAGAGCTTGACTTGGTCTCTCTACTCTTAGAAAGATCACAAACCTCTCTCTGTCTAGGGAATGGTGCTGCCCACCATGTGCTGGGTCTCCCACATCAATGAACTGTCAAGACAAACACCTACAGGCCAACCCAGCGTAGCCAATCCCTCCTTGAGACTGTCATTCCAGCTGACTCTAGTTTGTATCAAGCTGACAAAGCTAATCATTACACCTTGTGGGGACCTGAGTTTGATCTGTATAGACCTTGTTTTTTTTTGTTTTTTTTTTTTTTTTAAATCTAGCTGTGGTAGCACTGTGGAACTTGCTATAATCTCAGGTCTAAGGATGGCTTGGAGCCAGCGTTGAAGCAGCAATTTGTGTGTCAAATATGAAAAGGAAGGTGCTCAGGCATCTCTGTTGTAAATAAGAGGTGAGAGGCTGCTAGGTGGTCTGGACTGATTCTCCACTGCAGCCTCCTTGCTGCTCTGAGGCTCTTCCCTGCTGGCTCCTTCTGTCTGATGTGACATCTCACTGAAGACACACAGAGTAACAGCTGACAGTGTCAGCAGGATAACTGCCTCTCAGCTTGCTCTCAGTGGTACCCGCCAATGCTGATGACATGTGAACCCTGGCAGTGACATTGATCCCGCTTCCATTGAGAAGGGGACAGGAGCTTGACGGTCTTGGTGACGCCTTCTCTTCCCTGAGTGGAGCTGCAGGATGCCACACAGAGCTCATTTTAATTTAATCAGTAATAACCAGGAAGGAAAAAAGAAAAGCAAAAATTTCTAAACAAGCTCATCCGAGGAGCTACAATGCCATTAACATGTCAGATGACAGGGCTATTCATTTTTAATCTCATTTGCCTTCTCCTTCATCCCCTCCTCCTCTTCTTTTCCCTCCCCCTTCTCACCTATCCATTCTCTCTCCTCCTCCCCTTCTTCTCTTTTCCCCTTCCCCATCTTTACCTCTTCATTTTCTCTTATTCTGTCCTCTCCTTTCTCATCTTCCTTCCTCCTTGAGACAATGATAGGAAATTATCCTCAAACTCACTATGTAGCCAAGGCCGAGGATGAACTTGAACCAGTCCTCCTGCCTCTGCCTCCTGAGTGCTGGGATTATAGGCGTGCACCACCATGCCTGGTTTTTGTGGTGCTGAGGATGGAGACTAGTGCCTCATTCATGTTAGGTCAATGCTCTACCTACTGAGTTACATTCTTAGCCATCTAGTTCTCTCTCTCTCTCTCTCTCTCTCTCTCTCTCTCTCTCTCTCTCTCTCTCTAAGACAGGGTTGTCTTGGAACTCACTGGCTATCCTGGAGCTCATTTTGTAGACCAGGCTGGCCTTGAACTCAGAGATCTACCTGCCTCTGTCACATACATGATGTATGTGGTGGTGCACACCTTTAATCCCAGCCCTTGAGAGGCAGAAACAGATGATCTCTGTGAGTTCCAGGCCAACTAGAGCTACACTGTGACAAAAGCTACTTAAAAAAGGAAGAGTGTGTTTAGCTCATGGGACCAGGTACCATCCACCATGCCAGAGAAGTCCAAGCAGCAGGAGGAGCATGAGGGGCTGGCCTCACGGCATATAGAGCCAGGATGCCATTGAATGCATGCATGCATGCTTGTGCTCTACACACTTTCTCCATTTGCATGGTTCAGGATGCTTGTCCAGGGAGTGGGCCTGCCCACAATTAAGCTCAGCATTCCTTTGGGCTGGAGAGATGGCTCAGGGGTTAAGAGCATGTTTTGTTCTTGCACAGGACCTGAGTTTGGTTCCCAGGATCCACATCATGTGGTTCACAGCTGCCCATAGCTCCAGTCCCAGGGATGTCTGGCACATTCTTCTGGCCATTGTGGGCCATCCTGCACTCATCCTGCCCTCCTCCATGATTAAAAAAACAAAGTAGATCCAAGAAAGGTCTTTTCACATCAATCAAGATAATACCTTATAGTGGGGCATGGCTGCAAATGCTTTTAGTCCCAGCACTCAGGAGGTGGAGACAGGCAGATCTCTGGATTCAAGGCTAGCCTGCTCTACAGAGTTCCAGGACAGCCAGGGCTACACAGAAAGACCCTATGGGCATGTCCAGAGGCCTATCTCCCAGGTGATTCTAGATCCTGTCAAGTTCAACAACTAACACTAAGCATCACAACGACTCAACCATATGCTTGTTGTGAGCAGACTCACCAAGTACAGTCACTAAGCCCAGCTACATCCCTACTGAGGCTCTGTGATTGGGTCTTGGCAAATATCCAACAGCAATAATACATGTTTCTCTATGAGGGACTCAGGCCCACTTGTGGGTTATTGTGGGCTGAGGTTCTGTAGAGACTCAGGCAAGGGGATATATGGGTCAGGAGAGCGGGAGGAGTAAGTGGGCCACTCAGCTTGCAGCTCTGTCCACATGACCCAAATGTTTGCTAAATGCCCTGTTTCCTACTGGTTTCATTCCATTTGCTTCTCACAACATCTGTATTCTAGGCAGGCCTAGAACTCACAGCCATTTTACAGCCTCCTGAATACTAGAGTTATGGGCATGAGCCCCCACTATGCCAAGTAGTTCTCAGGCTTCCTTCTTTCCTTCCTTCCTCCCTCCCTCCCTCCCTCCCTCCCTCCCTTTCTCTCCCTTCCTTCCTCCCTTTCTTTCTTCTTTCTTCTGTGTGTGTGCACACACATGTGTGTACATGATGTGTGTGTGTGGTGTGGCAGTTTGAATGAAAATGACCCACATAGCTTCATATGTTTGGACGCTTGGTCTTCAGTTGGTGGAACTGTATGGGGAGGATAGGAAGATGTGGCCTTTTGCAAGGGTGCATAACTGGGGGCCAGCTTTGAGGTTTCAAATACGATTTGTGCCATCCGTGCCCTTCTCTGCCTCCTACTTATGAATCAAGATGTGAGTGCTCAGCCATTCCTGTCTTTGCTCTGAAACTGCAAGCTCAATGAACTGCTTTCCTTTATAAGTTGCATTGGCCATTGTCTTAGTTAAGGTTTTATTGTTGTGAAGAGACACCATGACCACGATGACGACGACTCTCATAAAGGAAACACTTAATTGGAGCTAGCTTATGGTTCCAGACGTTTAGTCCATTATCACCATGGCAGAAATTAGGTGGACATGGTACGGGAGAGGTCACTGAGAGTTCTACATCTGGATCTGTAGGCAGCAGGAAGTGATGGCTGGAGTTACTGAGACATCAAAGCCCACCCCCTAGTGACACACTTCCTCCAACAAGATCACACCTATTCCAACAAGGCCATGCCTCCTAATACAGTCATTTTCTATGGACAAACATTCAATCACATGAGTCTATGGGGGCCATTCCTATTCTAACCATCACAGTCATCATGTCTCATCATAGCAAGAGAAAGGTAAATAACACATATGGGCATGTGCATGCCACCGTGCGTGCATAGGGGGTCAAAGAACAACTTCCTGCAATCGGCTCTCCCCTTCCAACTCTGAGTGGGTTCCAGGGATTCACCTCTGGTTGTCAGGGTTCCACAACAAGCACACTGAAGTCTCACTGGCTACCTCACAGCTTCTTTCCTGGAGGAATTTAACTCCTTTCTGTAAGGTTTCTCACCTCAACTTCTTAGACCTCATTTGGCCCCATCGTGTCTCTTACAAAGAGATTTACTACTGTTCCTTTAAGCAGGTGAAGGGGGGGGGGATTCACCTATTGATAAATCTCACTCCTGTCTCATTGTTATCCAGGACAAAGCCTGATGAGGGCCTCATGAGAATTGTGCTTTGGGGGGTCTTGGGGTGAGCAGGTTCCAGGGGGCTTACTCAGAGGCTCTTTCTCACTACTAATCCATCTGCCTGGTTCAGCCTCAGTGCAGAGACCTACAGCTGTGCACACCATGCTGGGGGTGGGGCGGGGTCAGCTTACAGATGCTCCCTCAGATGACTTTGATCCGTGAACAAATCTGTTACAAGCGCTTAGACCTGCAGCCTTTGTTGGGTGATTTAGTGCCTGGAAGGCTGTGAAGATAACAGGAACCTGTGAAGGCAGACAGGGCCCCTTACTGTTCCTGGGTGAAAGGTCACTTCTGGGTGTGTAGGGTTAACCAGGGGTCACAGGCTACCTGGGATGGGTTAGGTTTATTAAATGCATCTCTCTTTAGCTGACTGGCTGCATAGATAGTCTGGGTTCCTGTGTTAGCTAGGATCAGCACCATCGGGCAGTTCAGAGAGTCTTGTTTGATTATCACGCAAAGATCCAGCTGCTTGCACATATATACATGTATATATGTATATATAATATACTATTTAAAAATCTTAATATATATGTATACTAATATATGTATATACACATACATATATAAATTTATTTTTATTTATGTATATGCCCATGTGTGTGTACTGTGTGTATGTGTATGTGTATGTGTATGTGTATGTGTATGTGTATGTGTATGTGTATGTGTATGTGTATGTGTATGTGTATGTGTATGTGTATGTGTGTGTGCCTGCAGAGGCCAGAGAGCATCAGTGTCCTTGGAACTGGAGTTATGGGTAGTGTGGGCCAAATTGGGGTCCTCCAACAGAGCTGTATGCACTCTCAATAGCTGAGCCATCTCTCCAGCCACCTTGCCTTCTTTTAGACAGAAACTGTTATAGTTTGGATGTGAAATGCCCCCTATGTACTCATGCACTTGAACCATGGGTTCCCAGCAGGGGACACTGCTTAGGAAGGTTGCTGAACCTTTAGGGAGTGGAGACTTGCTGGAGAAGATATGTCACTGGGGTGTACTTGGAGAGTTTATAGTTTGTTCTCATGTCTTGTTCAATCTCTGCTTCCTGATTTTGGGTACAATGTGACAATCTGGTCTCCGATTTCAGCAATATGCCTTCCCTGCCAGCTGCCATGCCTTCCCTAATCTTTCTGGAGGTATAAGTCAAGACAAACCCTTTCTACCTTAAGTTGTTTTAGTCAGAGTAATTTATCATAGCAACAGAAGAGAAACCCAGATACTCTCCCACAGTCCTATCTGCAGGAACCCAGTGTAGACCATTCCTCACTGAGACTATCTTCCTGGGTGAGTCTAGGTTGTGTCAAGTTGAGAGTGACGATTAATCATCATACTCCTGAGATTCCATTACGCTATAGTGCTATTAATGGACAAATTCATCAATGTGTCCAGATACTTCACAACCCAATCACCCTTCCCCACAAGACCTCACTTCTGAACAGTGCTCCCCTGGGGACTACGAAGGGCTGGATCATTGCCCGCTGTCTTGTGTTTGAACGGTGGTCTGCAGCTATTGGTACCTTTGGTAGGTTGTAGGATCTGGTTGGTAGAGGTGTATCACTGGGGTCCAGATATCTGAAGGTGATCACTGCTTCTGGTCCCATTGTCCCAGTGCTTTCAGGTTAGTACCCTGGGAGGAGACATTACTGTAAGGACCCACCACCAGGGACTGAGCCATTCTTGCTGCTATGTCTTCCCTGCCTCGATGGACTAAAATTTCCTGACCCAAGATGGTGGCATCGATCTGTAACCAGTGTGATGGAAAGTAGAAGGTGGGAGCTCTGTAACCCATGTGATGGGAAGTGGAAGGTGAGGCAGATCGCTAGAAGCTTGCAAGCAGACAAGCTTGGCTTCTTGGTGAAGTTTCAGGCTAGTGTCAGACCCTGTCCCAAACCAAAAGAGCAAGGTACCTGAAGACTAATTCCAAGTTTGTCCTCTGACCTTCTCATGTACACCACACATGTGTGTACCTGCACATACATCTGCACCTCAGAAAACCTCTCCAATGGAGTTATTTAGGAAGCTGTGGGCCCCTTAGCAGGGGAAGGGACATAAACTTGTGTTTCCCTGAGAGCTGCGAGTTTTCATTTTGCTGTTAAGCCATCAGAATCTGTTGATTCGTGACAGACTCTAACCAACTAGCAAAGATTTCTGTGCTTTAGCTCCAGGAGGGGAGACTCTACCAGTAGCTACTTCCATGTTTGTGGATGGAAGCAGAGGGCCAAATCCCTGTGACAAAAGGAACACATGGGTCCCTTAGAACCAATAGAGGAAAGGAAGGGGACACCAGGAGGTAGTATTTGAATCTAAGATAATCACAGAGAGTGGATGGTTTCCCAGCACTGGGGCCTCTACTCTACCTGAGATGTCTGCAGCTGTACTTATGTGTGTGTCCGTATGTGTGTATGCACATGTGAGTGCAATATCAATAGAGGCCAGAAGAGGGCATCAGATCCCCTGGAACTGGAGTTAGATACGATGATCAGCTTCCTGATGTAGATACTGGGTACCAAACCTGGTCTTCTACACGGGCTCTTAACTGCCAAGCCGTCTCTCCAGCCACAAGAAGTCCGTGACTATTGTTAATAAACTCCACTTTTACTTTGCTGTGAGCTGCTTTCCCGCCTTTCGTTTCTTTGATTGATGGAGAAAAACAAACCACCATCGTAGCTGTATCGTTTGTGAGGTGATCACTATTATGGATGCAAAGAGGATGGCAATGGTGTTGGGCAGCAGGAAGAACAGCACTGAAGATCCTGCATCACCCACACTGGGCAGCCAGGCATTGCTGCCTGATGCCAGAATCCCTTTCTTTCACTGTCACGAGCAGCCACACTCTCTCTAGGCACTGCTGCCTGGTGAAGGCGAGTCTGTGTGAACATCTCTGCATTCATGGCTGTGCAGCTGTTCTCTCCTCGAGGCCTTCCTGGATGTGGATTAATGCTTTCTCCTTTGCTGAAGATTCCCTCTTGAATTTCAGACCACAAGAATGGAGTTTCAGAGCCTGACACAAGGGAAGCCATTTCTCTTCATTTGAGGGTGGTGACGATTCTTTATGGGGGTGCCCTTCACTCTCTGAGATATTAAAATGACAGTAAGTCAGCATTCAAGATCATGGCTGAGCTGTGGCTGCACCAACATTTAGAGGATCCCTGGAGGTTTCCTAGTGAGTTGTCCCTCATCCTCTCTATGCCGAAGGTACTTAGATGCCCATGGAGCATTGGAGAGAGCAGAGGAGAGGGCGGGAGAGAAAGGAGGGGAGGGCAGAAACAGAGAAGGGGAAGAGAGAGACACATACAGAGGAGAGAGAGAAGGAGAGAGAGGAGGAAGAGAAAGGGAAGAGGATACAGGCAGTTTGAGTTGCCAGTGTGAGTGCTGGGAACTGAACTCAGGTCTTCTGCAAGAATAGCAAGTGCTCTTAAATCCTGAGCCATCTCTCCAGCTCCTTGATGAGAAAAAAGATTTTCCTCCTTTCTGCTCTGTCATCCAGCCTCCTACAGAGCTGTGTGCTCAATACTAGGGCAGCTTAACATTGCTAAAATGATAGTGTATCTTCCCCCATATGGTAGGTATCTGATAATACTGTAACTCTCAAGTCATCTACTGTGTGGGAGCCTCCACAGTAGGACTTGGTGTCTTGGTTACTGTTCTATCGCTGTGATGAAACACCATGACCAAGGCAACTTATAGAGAAAAGCAATTAATTGGGAGCTTGCTTATAGTTTCAGAGGGTTAGTCCATTATCATCATAATGGGGAGCATGGCTGCAGGCAGGGTGGCATGGCACGGTTACTCTGGTCTTTTTTTTTTTTTTTTTTTTTTTTTTAATACGATGAGTTCTGAAGATTGAACTCAGGTCCCCATGCTTGCACAACGGACAGTTTACCAAGGCAGCCGTCTCCCAGACCAATTTCCTGTGCTTTCCCACACTGTTCTCCAAAGCCCAGCCAACCCTCTTCTCATGCATGCAACCTTCTAATACTTTCAAGCTTATTGCTTGCAGAGCTGTGCTTGGCTCTGAGAGGGTGCTGATTCAGGACAGCATCTCCATCATCCGACACTCCCAGCAGCTGCCCGTGGATGCCAGCAGATGCGTCTATTTCCTGCCAGTGGGAGCCTTTCTGTCATTGCTCTGAGCAGAATAAGGAAAGACAGGCGACAGGGCCAGGAGAAAGCTATGTGATGAAAATTCACAGCTTTGACTAGAGCTCTCAGTATCGAGAGGAAGGAGATCATGGAGGGTTTACTCCAAGAAAGCCGGCTCTAATTCTCTCAAAAGTAGCCGTCGGCTAAGAGGACTCAGAACAGAACCCTATTGAGCTCACGGAGTAGTTTGCTGTTGAGCCACAGAACAGCATCGCTCCAAGGAGCCTCGGGGTCGTCTTAGTACAATGGAGTGGTAAATGCAAGACATAGGGGGATAAAACCCTGCTTGACGTGGAATCCTTTTAGTCATCTGGGAGAGAGAGAGAGAGAGAGGGAGAGAGAGAGAGAGAGAGAGAGAGAGAGAGAGAGAGAGAGAGAGAGAGAGAGAGAGAGAGAGAGAGAGAGAGAGAGAGAGAGAGAGAGAGAGAAGGTGCCCCTTTGCAGGCAGAAGCAGCCCTGTGCTAAGGGGCATGAGGTCGGGAGCGGATCACAGGCTGGATGTTAAACCCCCACTTGCTGGCTCAGATGGGTGATGTTTAGCAGTAAATAACCTGCCTGGCTACACATGGCAACAATGACGTAGGCATCTTACTGCTGTTGACCTGGGATCAGAGACTAGTTTCTTCTCTCTTCTCTGGTAGGGAGCTGAGATAGAAACGCAGCCTCTCCAAATGCTGTTCAGAGAAGTCAGGATGTAGCCTTGGTGGCCATCCATGGCTACCTCTTTTTGTTGTTGGTTGGTGTGTTTGTTTTTAACATTTTCACTTACTTGTTTCTCTCTGTGGACATTTCATGGTGCAAGTATGTAGATCAGAAGACAACCTGTGGGAGTCTGTACTCTCAAGCCACCATGTAGGTCTTGGGAATCAAACTCAGGTCACCAGGTTTGGCAGCAAGCTCCGTTACCAGCTGAGCCATCACTGGCCCTCATTTGTTTGTTTTGGAGACGGCTACTTGCTGCAGAGCCCCAGGATGCCCTGGAACTCATGATGCTTCTGCCTCCATCTCTATGCTTCATTTTGTATATTACTAACTTCTAATTTATTATTATTTCATTAAGGATTTTTTTTTACCTCAGGATTGGTCATACACACACACACACACACTTGGTGTATGCACGTATGAGGGCCTGTGTATGTGTGTAGGTGCATGGACACGTGTGTGTGTGTGTGTGTGTGTGTGTGTGTGTGGTGTGTGTGTGTGTGGTGGGGTGGGGACTCAGGTTGATGTCTGGAATCTTCCTAGACTACTATCCACTTATTTATTTAATTTTTTTTAATGGTTTCTCCATGTGGCTTTGGAGCCTATCCCAGAACTTGCTCTGTAGACCAGGTTGGCCTCAAACTCACAAAGATTCACCTGTCTCTGCCTCCTGAGTGCTGGGATTAAAGGCATGTTGCCACCACTGCCTGGCTACTCTCCACTTAATTAATGGAGGGGTGGGGCTCTCAATTGAATGGACAGCTGGCCTACACAGCCAGGTTACCTTACCAGCTTGCTCTAGGGATCCTATTTCTGCTTCCTGAGTGCTGGGATTCAGGACAGTTGGGCCACAACACGGTCACAGTTTTTATGTGGGTTATGGGGACCCAAACATTGGTCCTCACACTTGTTTAGCAAAAGGTTTACCCATGTAGCTAGTGTTCTACATAGTGTTCTAGTGTATTTTGTTTTAAACTTAGTAGCTGTATTCAGTTTGTACAATTAGAATCATGTCTACTTCATCTTATCAAGAATTGTAAGCACTTAGAAAACTTAAAGAAAAAAACCTAGCTCAATATCCAAGTATATTAATTACTTTTATTGTTGCTGACCTTGTGGGGTTGGGTAGGTATCATGTTTTCAATTGATGATGGGTCCTGGGATGTGATGGAGTACTTACTTAGCATGAGCAAAGCTTTGGAATCCACACCTCAGGACCACTAAAGAAAAGGAAGAGTGGAATGAATAAATAAATAATACAAATTGCATTTTCATAGTTCTGGAAATGGGGGAGTCTAAAATTAAGGTGCTGGTTCAGTAGTAGAGTAACCACCTAGAATCTGCCAGTAGGAATTTTGGGGGTGTGGCTCAGAGGTGGGGTCCCTGCCTAGAATCCCCCAGTGAGGGTCTGGGGTGCGGCTCAGAGATAGAGCACCTCTCTTGAATCCCCTAGTGAGAGGCTGGGGCTGGATACTAAGTGTAAGTCAACTCCTGGGTCTTCTCCAGGTCAGGAATTTCAATATGCATTATTTATTTACCCCCAATAACTCCACTCCTCATTTATTAAAATCATAATAACTGGTGGGCTACAGACGAGGGTTCTTTTGTGTTTCTGTAGGTTCGTGCTCATGTGGGTGCATTCGTGTGTGCACACATACATGGACGCCAGGGGTCAGTCTCAGGTGTCATTCCTCACATGCCAGCCACATGTGTTTAAGAATATCTTCATTGGCTTGGAGCTTACCAATCATGCCAGACTGGTGAGCCCAGCAGGTCTTTGTCCCTTCTGCTCCAGGATTCCAACTGTACTTCCACCAACCTTTTTTTTTTTTTTTTTTTTTAAGGATTGGACTCAGGTCCACAGGCTTTCCTAGCAAGCATTTTACCAACTGAGCTATCTCCTCAGTCCTAGTTTATGATCTTGAATCTAGGTCTCTCACATCCATTTTGCATTGCTTTCTGTCAGCTCCTGTCATCCATTTCCCTTTTTCCCTTATCGCTTGCCAGGCTGAAAGATGCTCGTCAGGTTCTGTTAAACTCAGGCCCTCTGCTCTGTTGAAACAAGCAATTGGTGGGAAGACAGCCTTCCTCAGAGGGTTGTAACTACGCACAGCAAGAAGTGAAGTGGTCCCTTGGGGATATGCTCTGTGCATGGGAACCTTTTTTCTTATGGATTCTGCTATTAACACTTACTGGGAGTTTACTCTGGGGAGGAATTTGTCAGGGAACAGATCTTTCTCGGAACAGATCTTGCTGAATGCTGTCACATTCCTGGGTGGGTGCCTGTTACTCCTTGGACATTTTTCTTTTCTTGGCTCAGTTGTCCTCATCTATCTGGGGCCCTATACCCCATTTCCATGGAATTACAAGTCGGCAGATCAAACCTAAGGTGGCTGATGACAGTATAAGAAAATGAATCAGAATGTCCGTAACTGGGATGGCTAAAGGGGCTTGTTCCTCTCCTCCCCTCTCCTCTCCTCTCCTCTCCTCTCCTCTCCTCTCCTCTCCTCTCCTCTCCTCTCCTCTCCTCTCCTCTCCTCTCCTCTCCTCTTTTCCCCTCCCCTCCCCTCCCCTCCCTTCTCCTCTCCTGTCCTCTCCTCTCCTCCCTTCCCCTCCCCTCCCTTCCCCTCCCCTCCCTTCCTCCTCCCTCCCCTCCCCTCCCTTCCCCTCCCCTCCCCTCCCCTCCCCTCTCCTCTCCTCTCCTCTCCCTCTCCTCCCTCCCTCCCCTCCCCTCCCCTCCCTTCCCCTCTCCTGTCCTCTCCTCTCCTCCCCTCCCCTCCCCTCCCCTCCCTTCCCCTCTCCTGTCCTCTCCTCCCTTCCCCTCCCTCCCCTCCCCTCCCCTCCCTTCCCCTCTCCTGTCCTCCCCTCCCTTCCCCTCCCCTCCCCTCCCCTCTCCTCTCCTCCCCTCTC